>OX123199.2:9960521-10574233 GCA_944739405.2 Euclidia mi | reverse complement strand
ACACACATATGTCAGACTTGCCAACTGGCTCATATTTAGCGGTAGCGTAGCTTCTGGTACGCCTATAACGTTTGTACTTATTTTTATGTAACGTCATTGGATCAATGAGTGCTACATTGTTTCTCAGTTTCAGTCTGGCGCTTTCTTGAGATTTTATTTATTTATTTTATTTATTTATTATGATGATGCTTTGCATTCGTAACTACATCCTTCAGATATTATGCGATGTACACTGCGATATTGAATAATATAAAACGAATATTGCCAAACTAAATCAAGCTTGTTCCAACACAAAGATTAATTCAAATGGAAGTATCAAGTAAAAGGCCATTACGTATTAAAGCCGTTATTCTTGTTTCGTGTACTATTCGTAATTCTAAATATGTAGCAACGGTGAGGCGACATTCGTGAACAAACACAGATTTGACATTTTAATGAAATTGGAAACGATTTCTACCGAAATATCAGTTACTGCGGGCGCCATGGCGCCATGCCTAATCCGTGAAATTGAGGTAATGAGGTTTACCGATTATAGAGCTTTCTTGAAAAATCTACATTTCGTTGTACACCAGTTTATTAAAATATGCAAAGAAAATCTAGAAGAGGTATATTGGCGTCAGCATGTACAGGTTGATTCGGCGGGAGGATGTTATAATGATGATGATAACGACAGCTCCACTCTGGAGCTGTCGTTACTTTAACATGAGTCATGTCTCATCTCAGATGGAATAGTAAAGCAGCTTTTAAACATCACCTTCGTCTTGTGCTAAACAAAAAATAAATAATTTGAGATGAAAGAAAGCTTACAAAGCGTACACAGCTAAGTGATCCTAACTTAGGTTAGGATCACGTAGCTGTATACGCTTTGTGCGCTGTGTAGGATTAGTCCTAACAGATAGCATCATCATCATCCTCGTCCTAGCGTTTGCCCAGTTGCAATTTTTGACATAGTTATTAAAGGCCTTCAAAACTGACTGATTTCTTGGACTTGTATTTCAGTTTTATATAAAATTCAATAATTTAAAGAAACATATCGTATAAAAATGGCAGATAAGGTAACATAAATCTCTTTCTCGGCCACAAATCTAAATGGTATGCGAAGCGCTGATCAACAATATACTTTATTCATTAAACTTTAATTAATAATGTAACAAAGCAACTTTTATAAAATCGCCTTATCAAACAGTATTGAAGCGTCTGTAATCGCCTGAATGAAAGAAAATTAGTCCAACTAGTTATGGTATAGGTATCACAGTAGAAAATAGGGCCTAGGGCATCTTAGCGACTTAAATATCTCATGTTTCTTGTTATACAATGGAAGTATTCAATCAAGTTTCGAACGATACGGAACATGTGACTTAATCTACTTAAATGTATTTAAGCTGACACAAGTGTTTACTGAGAAATAGTAGGTACTGTATCACCCTAATAACATTTTCAAAGTAAAGTTGTGGCAGAAAAGGGTTTTGCGTTTCAATCTCTCTTTAGATTTTGTTTTGAAATTAAACTTACAATAGCTTACTTACGCCTATTATGTACTTCTTTTTATGTAACATCATTGGATCAATGAGTGCTACATAGTTTCTCAGCTTCAGTCTGGCGCTCTCTTGAGAGATATTATGATGATGCTTTGCATTCGTAACTACATCCTTCAGATATTATGCGATGTACACTGCGATATTGAATAATATAAAGAGAATATTGCCAAACTAAATCAAGCTTGTTCCAACACAAAGATTAATTCAAATGGAAGTATCAAGCAAAAGGCCATTACGTATTAAAGCCGTTATTTTTGTTTTCTTTTTTTTGTGTTTCGTAGTCTCTGCCTACCCCTCCGGGAAACAAGCGTGAGTCTATGATGTATGTAGCTTACTTTCTTCATTTGGATACGCTTATTTCATCGCGCTGTTATCTAACAAAGAAGAAGGTTTCTAGAGATGGCATGGCGTCTTCACCGTCCAGCTAGTAGTTTACGTCATTTTCTGTTAAGGATTGACCGGGAGGATAATCCCGGATGCCATCACGACTCTTTCTAAGTATTCCCTATTTGGACACCGCAGCACCGTGATCCGCCACCAGGAAATTGCCATGCCATTTGATCGCCCTCCCGCGCGCGACTCTGATTCTGATCCAAAGCGAGCCGCCTGCAGTTGCCGCTATAGCTTACTTGCATTATTTTTAGTGTTTGAGTCCAGAATTATATCTAAACAAATTGTTACAATCAGCCTTGACAAAATTGGTTATCTCATGGTACAACCTTGCCGACGAACCGAATCACCGCGTTTGTACAGTCGTTTTATAAAATACCACTTTTGAAACAGCACGTATCGAAAGCGTCAAAAGAGACTTATATTTGAAAACGGGTCACCAAAATTTTTTGTTCGATATTCTCAGAATAGTTCATACGTTTCTAATTGGACTACCTGGAAATGAGTCACCCGACCCCAATGGCACAAAAAAAAACTGCACATCACGATACTTTATTAAATCTTTATGACGAGTCCAAGACAATACGCGCAAATTCATTCATTCCTTTCTGTTCAAACTAATGTGAACACATATGAAACCGATACAACAACAAACTTAGTATTCATGGTTAATGTGCATACGTTGTTTGCAGTAAACAACGTTTCAACTTAATTAGTTCTTTTATTGGTTTGCAAACGTTTTAAACAGAACACACAACACATACATTGGGGTTTCCAGAATTCTAATAAGTACGCTAAATAAAGTTGTTTATTATACGCATGGCTTTGCTTGTGTGGCTTTAGATGTGGCCTACGTCTGTTATATTAAATTTCGTATTTTAAATCTGATACACGTGATTCAAGCCTTATAGAGAATATTTTATTTAGTGTCTTTGCGGCAAGATTTTATTTTCATTGAATATGGCATGTGAGTCCACATACGCGCACTATGCCAGCCTGGGTTACCGTTTTCATAGTGAGAAGAGGCCAGTTCCCAGCAGTGGGGCAGTTTATATACAGGGAAAGCATGTGAAGCAAACACTTCTCATTATTAATTAGAGTATTAAATTGGTCGAAGATGTCACATTATGCACCAAGATAATCAGTAAACTATGCACAACATGTAATCGACATTTATTCATCGTGAAACTTTTTGTGTGAACCTAATAGTTGTTTATATTGGACAACGGTTAGAATTACCTACTGCGGTAAAACGTGAGTTCCTTCGTGGAAATTTTATGTTGGCCATTTATGTCGACGTGAACAGACACACACAGTTACGTAAGTGGAAAATTTACGCTAATAGACAAACCGAAATGCAATGAAACGGTACGCAGAAAAATTCATTATCTTTGAATTATATCATGCCACCCATATTGACAATCAATGATTTTCGTATCTCATCATATTTTTTATAATCAGGCAAATCATCGATTACCTGTGGGTAACCTTTACAAAAATAACCTGTGTGCACATATTCTAAATGAAATATTACGTAACTTAAGTACAGAATATATTAATCGATTAGGTATAATCTATCGTGATCATTTACTAATTTCGGGTTAACAATGATTTATTTGGAGTCATTTTGATTAAATAGGATAGCGTAATGTTTAAACTTTATTTTATATATTATTATTATTATTTTAAACGTAACTAAGTCTTAAAATACTATACAAAGAAATATATACAGAACATACAAAAAAATATATACAGAAAAAGAAAAAAAAATTTAGAGCGCGTCATGAAATTCATCCACATCGCCGTCAACTGGTAGCGTGCCCAGAACGCTGGCAGCGTTGCCACGTTGTATGGCGATACTTACCTTCTGGGCCAAATACAACCCAGCCTTCTGGTCACGCGAGGCGTCGACAAGTCTCTTTGCGATGTCTCTAAAAAGAGATCTCGCACGTGGACCCCATGGCCCCAACGTTTCTACCCCAAACGGCTCAAATACGTAATCCCCTACTAGGTTTACGTATTTGCGCCGTTTGAGGGTCTCCGCTGTAGCAGCAGCAGCGCCCGCACAACCGGCTGTGCTAGGAAGATGTGATGGCGCGAGGGTATCGACACACGTTGCGTCCCATACCAAAGGCCTACCCAACTTCTATGGCAGTAAAGACATACCGTCTGGTCTTTTGCCGTCGTTGCGTACCAGGCCCTGAGGTTCAAGGTGGGATGGAACGCCAGCGGAGACAAGAGCTCGACGGAGAATGTCATTAAGGTTGCCGTGTCGTGAAATACGACCTGCGCTCCTGCTGCATGATAGGCCATGGTGACCAAGGCTGTCGACAGCCTCTCCACAGTGACAGCGATGTGGCATAATACATGGCGCGCCTAAACGGAGGCAAGACGCGATGCGGAAGGTCGTATCGTCCAGCATGGTACCGATGTTGGACGATGGCAGTGCTTGAAGCCAGAGGCCCGACTCCCACTCTCCCACAGCCAGTAGGCGAGCATGCTCTGCAGCATTAGACGATGTGCTAAGAAGGTTTTCTCGTATTCTGCTGCAAAGCGGCCCATCCCACTGCTTCTGAGAGGATAGGTTTCGGGGTAACTCAGTGCTTGGACAAGCTCTTTTCCAAGCATTCGTGGCATCGGTCTTACACGGCACCTCAAAATCGACCAGTGTTGGTGCTAAGATTTTCCTGGTCAATTCTGCAGTGCTGTGGACCGAGGACAGGAATGCTGGTAGACTAACATCAGAATTTTTTCGAATACCGAGGCCGCCAAAACGTACAGGTAAGGACGCCTGTAGCCACAATCGGTCATTCAGTGCTATATTCAAAATTTTACTAAGAGTAGTTTGTATAATTTTGTCCATTTCAATGAGTAGGCTCGAATTTTTCCAAAAAGGCGAAGCTCGAATAGCGTGAGTAAATTTAGGCACGAAAAGACAATACCGAATTATAGTGAAAGCCGAATGAATGTTAATTTTGAGGAGCCTGTCCGAAATTTCACTAAAATTTTGAATTTTTTCATGAATAAATGTAATTTGCGATTGAACATTTTGCAATAGCGAGTTGTTGCACGAATTTGATCTAAAACTTACTAAAAATATAGATGTAAAAGGAGCGTGCCATTACTGTAGTATTTTATACGTAAATATCTTGCATAAATAAAATTGTCGCCTGACTAAAGTGGCCTAATGTAGTCAACTGTAAAAAGGTATCAATAAGGCTCTGTACGTATCCACCTGATATGTGAGAGGCAACTGAGCGTTGTGAGTGGAAAATATCCGCCAATAGTATCACAGAGCGACGCTATCGATGGACGTATTTTTCACGTATATATTGTTTAATACTCTCTAAATATCAGATACCAAACTTGATCATTTTATACTCTGGATAGTTAGCATGATTGCCAAATTAATTTAGATATTATTAACTTTGCAGAGACCGCCGCAAATGTGCGGTTTAGTATGTTCAAGTTGGCTTAATAGCGAAAAGTTACAGCTGTTGAAAATTTATTATTAATTTACTGTTAATATGCTTAACGACGTGCTAGAGCTACGTGAGTTTTTGAGACAGTTAAAATTTGAATTGTTGTAGTTTTTGGTGAAAATGTTGGCATATGTATAAACATATACAAAGATATACAAAGATAACTTTGTATAATAATACTAACAGCTTGTCCGTACAGCTCGACAGTGTATTATATTTATAATTTTATTTATGAATATACATATGTAGCCTGTCTATACTGAGCACTAATATCATTAACGTTTAACAAATTCATAATTTTACTTTTCTTATCTCCGATCGTGATCCAAGATGTTTGTGCAAGGGGTGCACTATTGCGAAGAAATTTAATATAATAATCTGATGATATCGCGACAAGATCGTAAATTGAACAATGTGTTAAAATATATATCAACGGCGCACTATTTAAGTCAAATTAAACGATAATGACTTTAAGTCAGCAGAATACCAGTTGTGAGTCAATTCAAAATCTATTCGCATTTCGTTCAAAATACAGTATCGACGAGAATAATAATTGGCCTTCTGTCCATTGTCAATGCAGTCTACGAAAATAATCAGACTGTTTGGGTCATGCGAGTGTTTAACGTCTGTAACGTTGTTTTCCAACTGCATAGTAATAAATTCGACGAGTTTGGCCGTATTGTCACGGCAACCTTTAACTATAGTATGTTACTTACAGTTGCACATAGTCATCAGTCCAAAATGATGTCTACTTTCAAACCTTCCCATTTTATACACATATTGATGTTCTATGGCAATAGGCTCGCCCCCTATTACATTGGGACCAAAACATAACTGGCGAAAAGTGGGTGTGTAATGATCGGTTTACACGAACTTATTAGCTAAGCGCTTAGTACTTGTCACTAATACTAAGTCCTCATGTGTAAACAAGCGGATTAGTGCTTAGTATTCGTGTTTTTGTATAGTGCAAGTGAATAGAAAACGATCCTATTTACTAAGCGACAAGCCGATACCCCCAACACGATTTACTAAGCACTTGTCGCTTGCTGACCGTGTGTAAACAGCTTGACAGGATAGTTCGTGACATCGTTCCATTTCGAATGTCTGGTCAATAACTTCTACTGACTCCAACGTGTAAACGGTTACTTGTTACTTGTCATATTGAGGCTTAGTATAGTGACAAGTACTAAGCGCTCAGCTACTAAATTCGTGTAAACCGGCCATAATACACTTCTGCCTACCCCTTCGGGGATAAAAGGCGTGAAGTTATGTTTATGTTTATATTCTCAAACGCGCAATTATTTCCAAAGAATAATAAAGTACTTTCCACTTGCTTGGATGTTTTGACACGGGTCACACCAGAATATATTATATTTGTATAGGTACTAATATGAATAGAAGTATTAGTATAAAACTATCGCTCATCGGAATTTTAACATTAAAACCGTAAGAAGCTCCGACGTATTTAAATCGTTTTCTTCTACTATTTTATTATGTTCCAAAGGATGCCCGCGGTTACACCCGCGTTATTTAAAGCTACTGCTCTGCACCCGTTGCTCATGGCGTGAAGTTATATAGTCTATAGCCTTCCTCGATAAATGGGCTATCTAACACTGAAAGAATTTTTCAAATCGGACCAGTACTTCCTGAGTTTAGCGCGTTCAACCAAACAAACAAACAAACTCTTCTTCTTTATATATTAGTACTAGATGTTGCCCGCGGTTACACCCACGTTATACTACTACTGCTCCGCTCCCGTGGCTCTTAGCGTGATGTTATATAGCCTATAGCCTTCCTCGATAAATGACCTATCTAACACTGAAAGAATTTTTCAAATCGGACCGGTAGTTCCTGAGATTAGCATGTTCAACCAAACAAACAAACAAACTCTTCAGCTTTATATATTAGTATTAGATAAGCTTTTTCTACTTAACAATTATCCAGGATATTAACTGCTTTCGGCTTAAAGTTAAAATTTAATAAAAATAATTTGGGGTTAAAACATAAAATGTACTTATTCATTAAATTTGAGAGACAATATTATAAAAAATATTGATTAAAATGGTACCAAAAGGGGGATTAAAACGTTGTGCGGTGAAATGCACAGAAGTTCTGCAAATAGCATTTGAAACGAACGCGACGAAAACGTCGTACAGACGATTTATCAAAAGCACTGTCACAACACTACGGCGTAAATTTTCCATTAGTTCTAGAATCCTACTGTCGCTTATCAAGGTCACTGTCTATGTTTGTGACCATGTTAAAAGTTTTTAGTACTTCTTATCTTGTTCATTGAGACGTGAATCGTTATCCAGCGCATTCACTTAGCAAAAGACTCGTGTATCCATCCTCATTATACTATAAATCCGCTAGATATCACAAATGCACTTTCAATTACCCTGAGGAACCTTGAGAAATATATTTATTAAACTATCTATTTTCATATAGACCAAGAGTGAAATTTCGATTAGACTACATTTTAGTAGTTACTTTGGTGTATCTTTGCTCAATGCCGTCAGTGCCTTGTGGTTCTGTAGGAAAGTCAAAGTCAAGTCAAAGTCATCATTCAAAATCATTTATTCATCTAGGTCACAAGGTGACGCTTATGAACGTCAAATTTAAAGTACATTACTTAATGCTTCTACATTTACATTTACTGCCTCGTTCGCAAAGCAATAGGTAGAGCCACGAGAAAGAACGGGCAATAAAACTCGTGGCCACTCTTATTAATCGCCAGTGTTATGTTACATATTTTGTTTCTGTAAGGAGCTGCAACTGTTTCACATTGTAATTAATTACTTGTTAATAGTAATTAGGAACATACATAATACTTAAATAATTAATGCAGTTACCAATCTAAGTGCTGTAGTAGCCCTTCCAGTGTGAATCTTGTGTAACAGGAGCATCCACTTACGTCTTATAAAGTAGGCAACTCGCGATCATGTTCAGAACTATGATGGTAATGTATGCTACAGAAAGTGACGGTAGGTATATGAATACACAAAATGTACAAAAACGTTAGTGTACAGCCCATGAACACGAGCTACCTTCATCTAACACAGTAGCAAATTTTTTAAATAAAATTAGTAGAACAACAATGCAAATGTAAATGTAGTAAATTGAATGACCTAATAATACATGAATAGTTATTTAAAAGAACTAGAGATATTATAAAAAAAAAACTGAAAAGCAAGGTATCTATATGAATTCTGATATAGCTTAAGCCTGTTCCCATGGTGACTTATCATTTAAAAATTCCTTAATATATAATATATAATCCCTTTGTAAAAGAAAGTTCCTAACTGTCCGTTTGTATTTGTGCATGGGTAAATTCATTATATTAAGAGGCAATTTGTTGTAAAATCGCATATCAATCCCCGCAAATGAGTTCTGAACCTTATGTAAACGGTAATAATAATAATAATAATAATAATAATCTTTATTGTACACCAAATTTAAATTTGACATAGGAATTACAACATATAAGTATATATTGCACAAACGGCGGCCTTATCGCTAAAAAGCAATCTCTTACAGGCAACCCATAAGGAAAAGAGAAGTAAGGAGCCAGACATAGGGCAGTTTTGGCGTAGTAATGAAATTATACCAAACAAAATACGAATACACACTATAGTATACAAATACACTAATATATATACTATAATATATATACATACATACATACAAACAATAATATAATAAATTAAGTAATGGGAGTAGACAATAGTAAAAAAAAGGAGAGAAAGAAAGTGTGAGTTTGACAATATTATTGAAAGTTAAAGAGTTAAGTAGTGGTTTTTCACTAAGTTTTTGAAAGATGTGATATTTTGAGCCAGTTTGATGGATACAGGCAATGCATTCCACAACCGTGCCGCTTGTACAGTAAAGGATTTATCGTAAAAAGTAGTGGAATGCATTGGAATTTCCAATCTCAAATTTACCGATGACCTAAGACCCGATCTTGAATGAGAGTCACTAAGGAACTTGAAACGTTCTTTCAAATAAGATGGAGTAGAAGGATTGAAAAGAATATTATAGAGTAAGGAAAGAATGTGAGTATTCCGCCGAAGGCGAATTGGTAGCCACTTGAGCTTATTGCGGAAATTAGAAACGTGATCATATTTACGTAATCCAAATATGAACCTAATACAGAAGTTTTGAAGACGCTCAAGCTTATCAAGTTGCTCCTCAGTGAGATCTAGATAGCTGACATCGGCATAGTCAAGGATAGGTAATAGAAGAGAGTTTGCAAGTGCAATCTTAGTGGCAATCGGCAGAAAGTTCCGCAGTTTTCGCAAAGTCCCCGCCGCAGCAAACAACTTGCGACTAACTTCAGTGATTTGTGGTCCCCAAGATAGAGTTTTGTCAATATAAACACCTAAGTCCTTCACACAGTCACTTATAGGTATTGGGATACCACCAAAAGTAATTTGGGGTAGCAGATTCCAGTCGATGCGAGAGATCATCCTGGGACTACCAACAACGATAATCTGTGTTTTCACAGGGTTGATCTGCAAACCAAATCTCAGGCTCCAAGCAGATATCCGTTCTAAATCAGAGTTCATGATGCGAAATGCTTCAAACAGCTCATGCGCCGGTGCCTGTGTGTAAATTTGAAGATCATCTGCATAAAGGTGGTAGGATGACTGAAGTTGATAGGATATGGAATTTATGAAAATTGAGAAGAGTAATGGAGAGAGAACGCCACCCTGTGGAACGCCGGCTGTCGTATTACACCACGAAGAGAAAGAGTCTTCGACCCGTATACGCTGCCGACGACCAAACAGGTAACTATGAAACCAATCAATCACTGGTGGAGATATGTTAATAGAGCGTAATATACCGAGTAGAGTGTGGAAATCAACGGTATTAAAGGCGTTACTAAAGTCCAGTAAACAAAGTACCGTTAAATTGCCTTTCTCCATACCGAACCTAATGTCGTCGGTAATGTTGGTCAGTGCCGTAACGGTGCTGTGACCAGGACGGAATCCGGATTGTAGAGGATTGAATAGGAGGTTTTTGTTAAGGAAAGTAGTGAGTTGGACATGGACTAGGCGCTCGAGCACTTTAGAAAGGAAAGGTAACACGGAAATAGGACGATAATCAGAATAGGAAGTAGGTTTCGATTTTTTGGGCAAAGGAATAATTTGGGCATCTTTCCAAGCAGTTGGAAATGCGCCCCAGGATAAGGAATAATTAAGTATATGACAAAGGATGGGAAGGATTTCGTCTAAGATAGGAAGAATCATCTTACGACTGACGCAATCATTACCGACAGCATTGGAAGAAATCGATAATACGCACCTTTTAACATCACACTCAGAAACTTGATTAAAGACGAAATGTGGATAATTTGGAGTTGGAAGCGTGGAAAGATCGTGTAAAGTCTTAGCTTTAGTAGTCGCATCAAATTGCGACGAAGAAGTGAAATGCTGATTTAGTAAATCGATGTCAATATTATTGGAACTGTGGTCATGTGTTGACTTTCCAACTCCCAGTGATCTTAGAAATTTCCAGACTTTAGCTGGGTCTTCGTTCTCAACAGATTTATGGATGTGTTGGCGTTGTGCTTTCCTACACACCTTGCTGCAGTGATTTCTAATCGCAATATAGCTTTCCCAATTGCGAGAAGTCGGTCGACATTTATATTTGGTTTTAGCCATTGCTTTCTTTGATAGCAGATGTTTTATTTCTTCAGTTAGCCACGGCGAAGGCAAGTGCTTGACTCTTATTGCGCGGACAGGAGCATGTATATCGAATAGTCGAATAATTGCACTATTGAGTTTTTCAACTTTTTCGTCGATGGATTGAGCGCTTTCCACAGATTCCCAGTTAATGTTGCGAGCGTCACTACGGAGACTCTCCACATTCATGCCACCAAAATTACGTTGCAGAAGAATTTTAGTGTTAGGCTTAGGAGGACGAAGTTTATACGAGAGAAAAATTAAGTCGTGGTAGGAGAATGCATCAGCTGAAAATTGACCATGCTTGACGACAAGAGAAGGTGAAGAAACAAAGATAAGATCAAGAAGAGAAGGAGTTGAATTCGGAAAGTTATGTGTAGCATTTAGAGGAAGAATAGTCAGGTTACAGGATTCCACTATTCTACATAAGGAAGAAGAGCGAGAATCATGCTTTAACAGACAAGTGTTAAAATCGCCCATGATTATTGTGTGAGTGTAAGAAGTTGATAGAGTTTCTAAAATACGCTCGAAAGATGAAAAATAATTTATATGGCAGTTAGGCGAGTAATAGACACCAAGCAGAACTTTCGTATGAGCGAGACTTAATTCTAAAAAGAGATGCTCACCTGCATTAAGCGGAGGTGGCTGTGCTGACATATCAATAACACTGTAAGGAATGTGATTACGGAGATAAATGGCAACACCGCCACCACCGCCAACAGTACGGTCATTTCTTACTAAACGGAAATCAGGTAAAGTGTAAGAAACAGAAGCGAGACATGGTTTCAGCCATGATTCAGAAATAAGAATAGCATGGATATTTTTACAGTCGAAAGTAGTCAGCATATCCTGGAAGTGGGTAGGAATACTCTGGGCGTTGATGTGAACGACATTCAAGTTATGGGGTACATCGGCAAACTCTGATTGAAGTATTTCAGGTAGAGGAGGAATGCTTACAAAACTATCATTATGACTACTAACAGAGTGGAAACTGTCACTATCACTACTAAAATAGTCATGTAACATAATAAAATAAAATATAATACAAATAATTAATATAAAAATAAATAAATTAATATAATATAAAAATAATATATATCTTATATTGAAGAAAAAAAAAAATATATGTATATATAAATATATGTACAGTATAGTCGTTAACTCCACCCGCCAGTTACGTGTTACATAAATAAACAATGAAGTATCACCCGAGTAACAAAAACGGAACAAACAGATATCTGAACATATCAAGATGCAAATAAGTGAAAATATATAAAAAAAATAAAAAAATAAAATAAAAGACAGTTGGAAGAACTAGACCAGGTGAATTAAAATTTCGGTACTCCGTAAAAAAGATAAGCAAGTATTAAAAGCCTGAGTTTCAAATAGGTAGAAATCTATGGTATGACAGCTGTCAGATGAGAAGTGTTAAAAGTAATAATATTATGTCAACAGTGAAAAAGTGAGATTTATAAAATAAGGTATAGCTTCGAAAATATAATACGAAAGAAGGTAGTAAATAAGTAAAACGAAAAGTAATTCACCCGGTCATGTAAACAAACACGAAAGAACATAAAAACCCTATTTTTTCGGTGCTGGAGCTCATTTGGTTTTCGTTGCGGTCGCCTTCGTCGCAGGTTTCTCCGGGTCCAAGCCCTTGATCTTGTCGAGATCTCCCGTGGATGAAATCCGATGTCGATGACCATTGGCGTCTATAACGAACACGGAGCCCTCCCTGGTCCAGCACTTCGCGACACCAAACTTCTCTCGCGCTGCCATGAAAATTGCATGTCGCGATCGAGTCAGAAATTCGGACAGCGTAAGACCCGCTCCTTTTAACTTGGTTTTAGAAAACCAAATGGTGTCCCGTACCGCAACGCTATGGAGCTTAATGAGGATGGGTCTGGGCTTCTTACCGGATAGCTGCCGCCCCATTCTATGGCATCGTTTGATGTCTGACGCTGTGAAAGAGTCCAACTTGAGATCCTGTTTGATGACTTGTGTGACCACTTGAGCTGTCTCTTCGTTCTTCCCCTCCTCAACACCGTGCAGCAGGATCATTTTACGGCGGCTGCGCATCTCCATACTGTCCACTTGGCGGGCGACAGACTCTAACTGCTGGGAAAAGGACTTCAACGATTGCAGAATGAAGTCTTTGAATGCTGCAAATTCCTCTGCCAAGCTGCTGGAACTAGAAGGCTTCTTATTGAGATCTGCTTCAAATTTGGCCATTCGCTCCTCAAAATACTGCTGCATGTTGATTATTGAGGTCTCCATCATAAAGGTGCAGTGCTAGTGAATGTGTTGTGCTACTCTTGTTGTTGTAAAGTGGAGATAACACTTGACTGGCAGGTATTAGATATTACCTATACTTATTAAACATTTAAATTATATTTAATATACTTAAACTATTTTATTTAAAAACTTTTATAACAGCTGATTCTAAAACAGGTGTTTTTTAACTACCCAGTTCCCACTAGTTTATGCTTATTCCCTGTGTTCACTTTGTGCAAATCACTATTTTTGCGGTATAGAATTAAGTTTTTCTTAATGTACATTAAGTTAGCATATATATATTGCGATGCAACTGTCAATATATCTACTTCTTTGAATTTATCACGTAAAGAAACTCTAGCACCTAACTTATAAATTGCACGTATGGCCCTCTTTTGAATGACAAAAATAGTCTTTATATCAGCAGCTGTACCCCATAACATTATACCGACATTACGCTGTGAAAATAACTAAAGTAAACTAGTCTAGCAGTATCTATATCTGTGAATTCCCTAACTTTTCTAACTGCAAACGCTGCAGAACTAAGTTTGGCTGCGAGACAGGATATTTGGGCGCCCCACTGAAGCTTACTATCTAAAGTTAGACCTAAGAATACGGTTGATTCGACTAGTTGAATTATTTCCTTATTTAAAAGTATATCAGTAGGAACACTTTTTACATTAGGCAAAGAGAATTTAACACATTTCGTTTTGCTAGAATTGAGTACCAAATTATTTGTCTAAAACCAATCTAATACTTGTGCAAGAGTGTTATTGACGGTATCAAAGTTACTTGAGTTGCGATCAACTCTAAAAATTAGTGACGTATCATCGGCAAACAAACAATATCACATAAATTTTGAACAAAGAACGGCATATCATTAATATATATTAAAAAAGAAATGGACCGAGAATAGAGCCCTGTGGTACGCCCATTCCTACTGGCAAACCTAGAGA
Source organism: Euclidia mi (assembly GCA_944739405.2). Taxonomy (NCBI): domain Eukaryota; kingdom Metazoa; phylum Arthropoda; class Insecta; order Lepidoptera; family Erebidae; genus Euclidia; species Euclidia mi. Next base: position 10,559,909 of record OX123199.2, on the reverse strand, counting down.
CCTACTCCCATTAACATCTACATACTGTATTCTATATCTAAGGTAGCTGGCAACAAGATTGAGTGCGGTATCTCTAATACCATAAAGTTTCAATTTACGTAAAAGTGTATTAAGTTCTACACAATCAAACGCCTTTGACAGGTCACAAAAACACCCATGGCATCCTTCGAGTTTTCCCAAGCATTAAAAATATGCTTTAACAAAGTTACACCGGCATCAACGTTGGAGCGACCCTTAGTGAAGCCATACTGTTCACTGTGAGATAAATTATTTGTGTGAAAGTGGCTTTCATTCTCATCAGTGGCTCGCTATTTACCAGCTCAGTGCTTGCTTTCACTGAACGTTCACTTGCCTATTATACTGCTACTGACTGGCAGAGAACATCCTTCAAACTGCAATTTTCGTATCGGATATCTGGAATATATGAGCAAAATGACGGGATATTTTATAGAATACAAGACTATATGCCCCATAGATTCCTGGCTTTTTGACACTATGAACGTTTTCAATCTTAGACTGTATAAATAGGTTTCATAGAATAGTGCCAGGGAGTACATTGTGACGTTTGAAAGCTAGGTTCGTCATAATTATGTGAACGCTGAATGGATTAAATTTTCTTTTTTTTTTTTTATGGAATAGGGGGCAAACGAGCAGACGGATCGCCTGATGTTAAGCGATTACCGCCACCCATGGACACCCGCAACACCAGAGGAGTCACAAGTGCGTTGCCGGCCTTTTAAAAAGGAATACGCTCTTTTTTTGAAGGTTTGAAGGTCGTATTGGTTCGGAAAAACCGCAGGTGACAGATCATTCCACAGTTTAGAGGTGCGAGGCAGAAAGTTTCTAGAGAAACGCACCGTTGTGGATTGCCAACCACCTAAATGATGGGGATGGAAATGCTGTCGCGTAGAACGATGGCGGAAAGAGGCGGCAGGGATTAATCCGAACAATTCCTCGGAGCACTCCCCATAGTAGAAGCGACAAAAGATGCATAGCGAGGCTACATCTCTACGCAGCGCCAAGGGGTCTAACCGATTGCAAATATCTTGGCAGTCGACAATTCGAGCGGCTCTCCGTTGGATGCGGTCTAGAGGGAGAAGCTGGTACTGGGGTGCCCCTGCCCAAAGATGAGAACAGTATTCCATATGCGGCCGGACCTGCACCTTATAAAGGAGCAAGCGGTGGGCCGGATTGAAATACCGTCTCGATCTATTTAGCACGCCAAGCTTCTTCGAGGCTAACTTAGCCTTACCCTCTAAGTGACCGCGGAACTGGACTTCGCTCGATATGTCGACACCAAGTATTCCAATACTGGAGGAGGCAGTCAAGGGGGTGCTCTCAAAACGAGGACATACGACCATCGGCAGTTTTTTTGCGGTAAAAACGCAGACTTGTGTCTTTGTGGGGTTAAATTGGACCAAATTAAGTCTTCCCCAATCTGAGACCATCTCCAAGGAGGTCTCAATTTCAGACACAACTTTATGTCGGCTCTCGATGACTTTTTCCCGAGAAATGTTGGCGTGGCCGGTATATAAAGCATCACCTGTGCTGTCATCTGCATAACAATGAATGCCGCTATCTAGCAACATATCATTGATATGCAGGAGGAACAGAGTAGGCGATAGCACGCAGCCTTGAGGAACACCAGCATTTACAGACAAGGCGTCAGAGCATTCACCGTCAACTACGACCTTTATGCTTCTGTCTGTAAGAAAGCTGGTGACCCATTCGCATAATTTCTCGGGCAGCCCATAGGAAGGGAGCTTCGAAAGAAGCGCTTTGTGCCAGACCCGATCGAAGGCCTTCGCTATGTCCAAACTGACCGCCAAAGCCTCCCCCTTTGTCTCGATCGCCTGTGCCCAACGATGTGTCAGGTATACTAGAAGATTACCAGCCGACCGACCCTTACGAAAGCCGTATTGCTGGTCACTAAGCAGCTGATTATCCTCTAGAAACCGAAGGAGCTGGCAGTTAATAATGAACTCCATTATCTTCGAGAAGAGGGAGGTTATGGCTATGGGTCTGTAGTTGGACGGGTTAGAGCGATCGCCTTTTTTAGGGATCGGGTGGACCAATGCTGTCTTCCACGATGTTGGGACTACGCCAAATGAGTAGGAGAGACGAAAAAGGCGTGTCAAAACTGGTGCCAACTCTGGAGCGCAGATCTTCAACACAATAGGGGGAATTCCATCAGGCCCACTCGACTTATGGATATCGAGGGACAGAAGTGCCATACGGACCGCGCGCTGGTGGAACCGAATATCCGGCATACAGCCCTTCAACAGCGGTATAGTAGGCGGTTCCTGTCCCCCGTCATCCAAGGTCGAGTTGGACGCAAAGAGTTTGCCCAGAAGATCGGCTTTCTGCTTTGCGTCGTGGGCCAAGGAGTCATTTCCCATGTGTCGCGGTGGTAAGGATGGCTTACAGAAGTTCCCTTCGATAGCTTTGGCAAGAGACCAGAATGCACGAGTTCCCGAAGGAAGGCGCTCAAGCCTCTCGCCAATTCTACCGATGTGCTTCGTCTTCGCACTAGCAATGTCTCTTTTGAAGGACCTGGAGGCAAAGTTATACTCCTTTTTTAATGCGCTGGTATTTTCATCCCCTGCCGCCACCGCATCAGCCCAGGCTTGGTAAGCTTCCTGCTTCCTGCGAGAAGCCTTTTTGGAAGATGAACCAAACCAAGGCCGAAATTTGCCACCAATGGGGACCACAGAGGATGGAATGAAAAGTTCCATGCCCTGTAGCACCACATCAGCAACAGAATCAGCAGCGGCGTTGGGATCATCCGGCGAGAAGCATATTTGTCCCCAAGGATAGGACGCAAAGAAGTTCCGCATCCCATCCCAATCTGCTGACTTGTAGTGCCACACACGGCGACTGCGTGTAGCCCGCGATCGCAGCGAGCACGTGAGAGGCACCACACTCCGTACAAGGCAGTGGTCTGAGGAGCCAAGTGGGGCGCCTACGGATACCTTGTAGCCGTCCGGATGAGAAGTCAGCAGAAGGTCCAGCAGTGAAGGATTCTGGCTTTCAACGTCTGGGATTCGCGTGGGCGTGTTAACCAGTTGTGTCAGGCCATAAGCCAGTGCGAAGTCGTGAACAGATCTCCCCGCATGATCAGTTTTACTGGAACTGAGCCAGTCGGCGTGATGGGTGTTAAAATCGCCAAGCAAGATGATCTCTGCTGACGGGATCTGCTGCTGCACAAAGTCTGAAGCCATTTGGATGTGCTCAATGAGTCGGTCAGTTTCGGTATCACCGCTGTGGGACCTATAAAGGCAAGCATAGACGCGGGGGTGGTCGTCGCTATCTATACGTAGCCATAAGGTGGAAAGGTCCCTACCTTCAAGATTCCTAAGTCGACGAGAACTGATATCGTCTCTAACATACACGCACACTCTGGCCTTGGACAGAAAGAAGTGTTCAAGTCCATACCCAGGGTAAGTAAGGTAAGAAGTGTCTGCTGGAGGCGATATCTGCGTCTCAGTCAAGAAGAGCAAGGCCGGCTTTGTTGTCTCGAAGTGGTGGTGGACAGCATTAAGGTTGGTGTGTAATCCCCTGATATTGCAGAAGTCCACGGCCAGTGTGGCAGGGGGTGCCAGGATATTTTTGCTCCTTTTTAGGGACTTTTCGAGCGCAGTTTTGCCCCCCCCAGAGTGCGAGGGGCGGCCTGGGCGTCCACGCTTAGATGCGTTGTGTCCTGAACGCGGACGTCCAGAGAGGGATTCTCCAACGCTAGCGCAGTTGGTACCCTCCTGGGGTAGCAAATAGTTTTTCAACTGCACCATCATAGGGGGAGGGGGGGTTGGGGGATTGGGCCTCCGGTATCCTCACTCACTCGGCGAAACACAACGCAAGCGTTGTTTCACGCCGGTATTCTGTGAGGCCGTGGTATCACTCCGGTCGAGCCTGACCCATTCGTGCCGAAGCATGGCTCTCCCACGGTATAATATTCATACAAAAAATATTCGATTCCTTGCTGAAGTGTTTTACTGAAATGCAAAATTCTGATATGCAATAAAATTTAACACTTTCAATTCTCTGCTCATAAAGTACCTATTGAATTATTCGTAAATCAACATAATATATTTAATAACAAGGGCAACAGAAATAGAATAAAATACGATACTTATTTTGTAATTAACATTAATTTCACAAATATATTATGCACAAAATATTTATCTCTGACAGGCAGGTTTCGTCACGATCGATTCCTTCACCATTTAGCAAGCAATAATCAGCTTAAAACTACAAAGCAGGTTTAGTCTGAAAGGTACAGAATCGACTGACTATAATATTCCCTGATACGAACAACACTTGTTTTATCATATTGCTAAAACAAGTATTTTAAGATGTATTCGAATATAGCTTACTCTCTTTGATCGTGTAGGTCACAGTTTCCCCTATTTTGAGACGCAGGATCAATATGTAAGATACCTTTTAGTACCATATATTTATACTTACCTTATCGTTAAGAAAATACTGTAAAACAGACATTTGCATTTTTTTGTAATCATCATTATTCTTCAGCCCCAGAGTAAGCTTGTTAGTTTGTTCTACAAGGGTCATATTTCTAGAGTTTGCAATAAAAATAAATACACCGTAATAACAAATAAATAAGATACGCCAAATAACTAAGAATTTAAAATGCACACCTTTGAGAATTCAGTGGTGCGCTTCTTGGGATATATATGAACGCGATACTCTGCATGGTATTCTATTGTTATTACCACTTATAGCTGCTTCTTTTCGCACCTATATTGTAGATTTATGTTCGAGGTATTGGCGCGTTGCTAAGGAAAATGTTTGAGAAACGTCAGCAAAGTCCTCAACATTTTCTCATTCAGAAGTATGTAGATATATAGATACACGTAACGTTTTGTTACGCACGCACCTCCTTTTAGCTCGCATGTTAGAAAACGTTAGTAAAATTCTCATGAATTGACGCCTTTCATATGCTGATGTCATCTATTATAAAGGTTATAAATATATGTAAGTATTTCGTTTTAATGATTACGTATGGTCTATCTGCACCTTCTTTAACCCTAGAATACTAATCATCGCCTGAGAGGCCGCCTTCGGTTGATTTTTTAAGAATATTTTTAAATTCCGTCTATGTATTGCGAGGTGCGTTCGCGCCAATACACCCCGTGACGCAGTGGAGAGTGGTCACGGGTTCAGCGGGGAATATGCAGGTATTGAGTTATTGACCTCACGGTCGCCAGGGAGGCGATCATTAGTATTAAAGGCAAGTTTTTTACCAATCCAAGGGTTAAGTTAGACTAAAGTTTGATTTTAAGACTGAAATTATGATTTTAAAGTAAATGTGGCATTGCATTTAAAGAAACAGGGTCTTTCTTCATTATTTTGTTAAATTTTAAACAATCTTTAATAAAAGAGTCATATATGAAGTAGCCTCCCGAGCGATCATTAGTATTAAGCGGTAAAAAATAAGATTAGTACTTTAGGGTTAATCAGGTTATAAACATGTAAATCTCCATATTGTTTGCAGTTGCACACGCGTATAAAAGCACTCGAGAATCAACTCGGTTACGCCTGCCCGAGTTTTTCAATCAACGTTTCTTACGTTTGCAAAATAGAAAATATTACAATAGTATATTTGAGACATTATACAGAAAAACAATTAATTGGCTGGGTTACCTTCCTAGACTAGCTTCAAGATAGCAATGGAAACGGGAAACGAAAGAAGTTATTAGGCTCAATAGAATCTAAAACAAGTTAAGACTCTTACCGCCCGTCGATTCAAATGGCTGTAGGTGCGTATACGGGGGCATTAATCCTTCAGTGTCAGAAGTATTAGTGTGGATGTTGATCAATTGTTTAAAGTTTGACGCCCAAAGGCCATTGCCTTTGTTCCGAGCGTAGGACAGGTAGTCTCTTAAAAATAAAGATGGAAAGATTTTTACGTAAATAGATGACAATAATATTAGCAATACCACATTTAACAATAACATTGTGGGTTTTGATAACAGGAACCTTGTGGTCAGAAAGTATCAAGTGATTTCTACAAGTAGCCAGTTTTAAGCCTTGCAAAACTAGATCATATTGATCTAGTAAAGTAAAAGGCTTTCTTTTTTTAAAGTCTCAAATTTAGTTAAATGTAAGTGGAAAGATCATGACGTGATTTATGCATTCATTAATTCAATATGTGTTCTAGACGAGACGAGAAGCTCGAGCATTATTAGGAAGCAATTAAAAGAATGTTTAATTTAACATCGTTATTGTTCGTCAAGGAACTTTAAGTTGTAATTAAATATTTTAATAAGTTAGTTAAGTAATTCAAGAGTTTGATCAAATTGGGAGGGTGGCTGGTGATTAGCCGATACTCGTCTCGATAAAATAGTCGCCTATCGCTGCGAACAAGAACTTTCAATGGAGTATGATCGAATTATAAATTCATTTTTGTAATCTTGTAAAATTTAATGAACCCTGTTATAGATTTATGAATATATCAAATAGAAACAATTTGGCTTTATAAAAAGAATCTTTATCTCTAGTAGAAGTATTGAATATGGTCACCAAGAATATATTTGATTAATCTTATAATTCTCCGTGTGGTGACGGATTAAGAATACGGATTGTCACCACTCCATATCATCCCATGGGTGTCGTAAGAGCCGACAGAGGGAGCATATTATGCAGAGAACAGCACTGTAAGAGAACGGAAACTTGATACAAACCCTATAGCAACCCGTTTGGCCAGCGTGGTATAGTAGGCCAATACCTCCTTGCAAAGGAGAGGCCTAGTCCAGCAGTGGACTGTTAAAGGCTGATAATAATAATAATTATTTATTTAGACAACAAAGGCCCATTCGAAATTGTTAGTTACATAGGTACTTACAAACTAATGTTAGTATTCTTAAAAACTAAAAGATACAGAAGATAGACTGGTATGTCAGTCTCTCCCTACATGAATCCGGGAGCAATGATTCATGTAGAGAGAATCAAGCCTATCAGCTATCATAGCCAAGACGCGGTTGGGGCTGGCCCGCACTCTGCAGAGCAAGAATGCGCATCTTTTACGGATGGTCGTGTAAAAGCAATCCACTCTGTTTTCAAAGAACATGCCTGATGCGCTGCTGAAACGAGGCAGCCCCAACAATGCCCGGAACGCATTACTAAATTGTACTCGTAGAGCATTGTATGATCTTTGCGTGTATCTGGCCCACAGGCTGCTTGTGTAAAGCGACGTGCAGTAAGCTCTGAATAGAGTAATTTTCACTTGACGTGAACATCTAGCAAACCTGCGGGCCAGCATATTCGCTCTCACACACAATGCCCTACGTTCATGCTCAATATCTGCATCGTCTTTGAGGTCGGTAGTCAGCAGATGACCCAGGTACTTAAACTGCTGCACCCTTGTTAGAGGCTGTCCATTTAGTCTTATGTGTGGAATAACCACTGGACTTTTACCACCGGCCTCAAAGACCATGAATTTACTTTTCTTAGCGTTGAATTTTAAGCCATGTTCAGTAGCATAGGATTCGCATACTGACACTAACTGTCGTACGCCACTGACAGAGGCGCTCAGCAGCGTCATGTCATCCGCATAACTCAGGTTATTAACGCAGATGTTCTCTACGTAACACCCGACATGCATGCTGCTGAGCGTCTCTATCAATGCATTCATATATACATTAAATAATTTAGGGGAAGACAACCCTCCCTGTCGCACGTCACACTCTAACACATAAGGCTCTGACAGAACGCCCGCCCATCTGACATAATTGACCTGGTTTGCGTACCAATATTTAAATATTGATATGACATCATGAGGTAGATTTAATGTACTCAATTTACTCCAGAGAATATCGTAACAAACCAAGTCAAATGCCTTCGAGAGGTCCAGGAAGCAGGCATACACGGGCGTAGAGCGTTCTGTATAGTATCTGACAGTCTGCGTAAGACTGAGGACTGCACTCTCTGTTGACAAACCCGGCCGGAAGCCAAACTGGTTGTCGTGTAAGGTCAGGTACTTATCAAGCTCCGTGTTAAGCAGAATGTCAGAAACCTTGGCGATAATTGTGGCTAACGATATAGGACGATAGTTATTTTTATCAGCCACGTCACCGGTCTTATTTTTGGTAATTGCTATAACTATCGTTCTCATGCATCTTATAATTACACATTATATTTCAAGTTGATAGAATCAGCGGAGAACAATTAAAATCATCGCATGCATTGAAAACTACTTGGTTAGCTGATGTCCACTGTTGGACATAAGCTTCCCCCATGGCTCTCCTCATAAACTTATCTTGAGCCGCATCTATCCGCCTCCCATGATCTGAATAAGATTGATTTATATGTCACCTGTGCCTACATCATTATATGTGATTCTTCATACTTAAGAATAAAAGCAAATATTATGCACCATATAAGTTCACACTCAGCTACTCACTGAGCATATTTCTCATATACTGACTCATAAAATCCTCATGAATCCTTGTTGATTGCGTACATAAACGCACAAGGTGAATAAATATTTCAGTCGAGTCAAGGCACGTGATAATCTTTCATAAGGAAACTTTTCATGTTATAACAAAAACATATTATTATTATAGAACTTTGTGAACAGTACGAGTAAATAATTCGTTGGATAGGCCTTCACAATTCGTAGCCGTCGTATACAAAATCCATTGTGTATCGATTGAGGTAGTTTGAAGCGTCGCTCCTTTTCCACGCGTTAACGAGTTTTGGAATGCTTCGAGGTATATAGAGTTATAAAGGTATGTAATAATTTTGATTTGGGTCTTTGTTGGGAAGTTTTCGTTTGCTGTTTTACCTTTTGACTTTATATTACGTTTTAGTTGATGTGGTTGCCTTACTTACAGATTACGTTAGTGGCTGATTTGATCCCGTATGACAAAATGTGCAAGTCAAATATATTAAAATCGAGTCTTCGAACCATACGCTATGGTTTTAAAATTGCCGCTAAACTGCAATTATTCCTAGTCAAAACTTCTCAGTATAATAGGAAGTTGAGACCTAAGTACTTACTTACGATAAATTGTTAGCAAAGCATTGTAATAAGTCTTTGTATATAAGTTGTTCGTGGTCCGAGGAATGAGCAAGTTAAAAGGTGTAAGTTGATCAATTTATTGTTCTGGCAGTGGGTCGTCAGAATGTGAAATTTCTTTCTGAGCGAGACGAGTGGAATAACATTATTAGATCACTAGTATCAAATTGTTTTTGTAGTAGTTCAACATTCTGTGCTTAAGGTCATGGCTGCAATAATTTTTACCCATTTTAAATTTAAACACGGGGATAATTTGAAATCATTATCATGACGGATCGATACGAATCAAATTCTACCATTTACAAAAAAAATGGAAAATGGTTTATATACCTGGCAAATATGTATGTCATTCTAACACGCCGACGGTATACATCGTGAGGAAACTTACATACCTATCTTAAAATTCTGAAAATGTTTTCAATAGCTATGGGAAGTCTGTCAGATGGCTAGCGTGTTGGACTATAGTCTTACCCATTTTGTAGTGAGAAGAGATACGTTCCCAGCAAACAGACAATTTAAAATAAGATAGATAGAAAATATGTGTGTGTGTAACTCCATTAGATATTTTATGTAGAAATAGAAACATTGTAGTATTATTTCCTTAACATAATCCTAGTTTATTCATTAAGGCAGCGATAGCCGAGTAGAGATACCAACAGACTGCCATGCAGAGGGTATCGGGTTTGAATCCACGGCGCGCACCAATGACTTTTTGGAGTTATGTGCGTATTGAATTGTTAATTATCGCTTGTCCCGTGCCTCGGAGAGCACGTTAAACCGTCGGTCCCGGTTGTCATGAAGATCTATGACAGTCGTTACAGGGCGTTAGTACCTTCTAAATAAACTGACACTAGTCTAAACCATGGAATATCGCTATCCCTTCGGGTTGCGGAGGTCAGACAGGCAGTCGCTCCGTGGAAAAGCTAATATTCAGCCAAATCCGGTTAGACTAGAAAGCGGACCCCAGATTGAAACTGGGATAACGCTAAGAGGATGATGAATCCTAGTTTATTCATTTTGATTTAAAAATTAATATAAGCAAATAGATACTGCGATCCAACAGCTAAAATAGGAATCATTTTCCTTTAATCATTCTCCAAGGTGAACTCGTGCACATAAATTCTAACTGGCACGTAGTGCACGCTTTGAAATTATAAAAATAGTTTCGATACAGGATATATTGAAACCATTTTTATAACCTAATACGCTCATGTACCTGTTTAATTCGACATTCATTATGATTTTTAAACAGATAAAGTATGTAATATACTTATACATACACTAGCTATCTGCATGTCCCCATTAGGTGTGCATAAGATAGCGATAGCCGACGATGAGCCCCATTTCTGCGTTCCAGCTTTATTGACACTGTGGACGTTGGAACGCTCAACAGCAAATCCTACAGCAACTCGTTTGGCCGGCATGGTTCAGAGTGCTAGCATCATTTTTCGAAAGACTCTATGATGATTATATAAGTTCCACTATCCACTACAAGAACGCACTTTAAACTAGGCATCTAGAATTGCTCTTCAAGTCTTCCATGAGTATGTAGTTTATTATCAAACGATTAGTACCTAATTGAGTCTTCGTCTCAAAGAAGTTCTTCGTTTATCTCCGGTAGTAGGAGTTTCCTACTCATTATAAATAGGGCAACATAATCCAACGGCCCATTATCGACAATACAGAAGAAAGTTTATATATAGTTTACTAATTCAAAGTTCCTAATTATCCGCTTGTTTGATCAAGCTTCGAGATCTTAGACCTTACTTAAGTAGTAAGGTCTAAGATCTCGAAGCTTCTTAAATGATCGATATCTGGACGTTATATTTTAGACCTCTATTTATGCTCGAGATATTCCACAAAGATATACAAAGCATTTCTTAGAAAATTCTTGAAATATTGCGCTTTTTTCAAATGCTAAGAAAATATTATTTGTTTCGCAAAGTTCAAGTGGCAAATCCTGTGAATGCCCGTCACCTTATTCTTTGTTTATGCGACAATCTTAAAAGCTAAGTCAGCCAAAGACAAAATAAAAAGCTTCAAATATTTTATTTGTTGGTTGACGCCATACAGTAGCTAAGTCTTTTTTATAAATCCACGGTGAGGGACGGCAGTTTTAGAATCGTGATCCATCACGATTTTTTACTAGATAAATCTTATCATGTGCTGGATCAATCAAATGATATCTGTTACCGAACGATACGTAGGCCAACCTGTCATAATTTTAGGTGAGCTTTTTAGGCACCCTCACTCACCGAAAAAAACGCAACATTATGGATACCATGTAGTAGTAGGTACTTCCACGGTCGAGCCAACTTGTTCATGCCGAGATCAGCAAGGCCAATCGCAACATTAAAATATTTATCTCTGCTTTTATCTGAATTTCTGCGTATTCCTCCTTCTTCCTTCATTACGTTATCCATGAACCGCGAGGTTTGTTAGCCGAGTAGGATAGGGCCACCCTGTTCACCTGGGGTATAAAAATAGCCAACGAACAATTCTGACAGACAACAGACCAACCAAGTATTCATAAAATAAAATCGGTCTAGTCGTCTTGAAGACGTTCCATAACAAAAACTATAACACGAAATGTTTATGTAGTAGAATATATTAATATTTACATTACATGTTTTATAAAACTAGGCTTCGCGGCAGGTCTTAGGCCAAGCGGTGGATGTCCCTGTCGCTATTCCGACACAGAATGCGCCGCAACTAAACAGATTGCATTGTGTCGCTTGTTGCGTGTAGCTGAGGCCTCTGTGGTCCTGCGTTAGTGTAAGCGACTGCGAATCATGAGGTCTCGGGTTCGATTCTCGGGTCGAACAAAAAGTGATATTGGGTTTTTCTGTTAGGAATTATCCAATAAAAGTTCGGAGTCAGGGAGTTGGCGGTGTCACATCTCCGTGCCTCGGAAAGCACGTTAAGCCGTTGGTCCTGCGCCCAATCTCTCTCCGGTCGTGTTGCATGTGACGTCCCATCGGACCATGAGAGTGAGAGAATAGAGAGTGCACTTGTGTACGCGCACACACTTGTGCACTATAATATGTCCCGCGCAGATGGCATGTCTCATATATAGACAAGCCGCCGTGGCCGAAATCGGTCAGGAGGACATTATAGTTGAGGCCACAATTCGACACCATTTGATCATTCAGTTATTACACAAATGTATGCAAAGTTTCGAATAAAGTAATGGAATTAAAAAAGGGTAAAGCAGCGCAGATTTCACCATTCGAACCATCTCATGATTTTTCATAGCGGAGATGTAGATATAATTTTATTGAAACTGCTTATTACCTACTTTATTTGAATGGCCAAGTTTGAAATAGGTCTAGTCTATACAGACGTACGTGTTGAATTACTAGTAACATGTGACATAGTTATCTCAGCTAAATTGATCTCAGGGGCTTACTACTGTGTTGTGATTACTTATCTTGTGGATAGCTGCAAGCCTAGACAAATTTAATACACTTTTGCTTATCCGACTACCGACTCAAGTGAATTCCATTAAAACGGAATTATTAAAAGCAGTCAGCCAAAATGTCATAGTAGACAGGAAAGATGTGCCTAAACAATAATGAAGTTTTATAGAAAGATCTTACTCGATTAATACTATAGCAATATATATCCGTTTAGGTATGAAAAATCAACATCATCTCTCAAACAAAATCAACTCCAATTTTAAAGATCACTTATAATTGGAGTTTTTGTTGCCCGAAGAAATTACATATCTGGGCAAGTGGGCATGCTGTTTTTCTTTCATAAGGATACCATTATCTTTCTTGATCACAGCTCTATCATAGCCTGAATCATCTGCGAACTACATATAGGAACATACATTTATAATTATTATGTGTTTGATTAATTGCGATGTTTAATTGGTGACGTTACTTGTTTTACAGCTGAACGCGCGTAGCGGTACGCGGCGTAGCACGCATATATTTTTTAATTTAATATACAGCTAACACCCAAACACTTATTCATCATGCATACATAGATACACACACATACAGACACAACCACCTGTAGAGACACACATACACACACACACACACACACACACACACACACACACACACACACACACACACACACACACACACATTTGTTGCATGCCTTTATCTTATAAATAATATGTAACTTTTCTCTATTCAAACCATAATTAATAATTTAAATTTATGTAATTATACCTAATGTTGTTTTGTACAAAAATCAAACCTTGAACTGATGGAAGGCGCTGACAGCCGTCACACAGTTTTATACTAGTACAGCTGTCAACGTTCATAGTTTGTAACAGCATTTACTGTAACACGTCCTTATGTACCTATAATGACAACCTATAATATTGTATTTTTTGGTAACCAATAAAGTTATTATTATTATTATTATAATTTTGCTCAAGTTTCCCATTTAACATCTTTCTTACTTTACATAGATAATTTTATAAAGAAATTATAAAGCTCATTTGCAATACGTAAGCTTCTCAAAGTTTTCAATGAAAAGATGATATTAAAAGTTAAGGCCAAGTTGGCTCGTTAAATTTTACAATCCAAGCAACTTTAAAAATGGCACTTGATTCTGTCTGATTACTCATTTCGTACGATTTCTATTCGCAAATCGTGCTCTTTTTAAAGTATGACAAAAAGGAGAAGAAGCGAAAACTTCCCATTAACGTTTCACTTTTACGCGTTTGATTAATTATCTAGTTAGTAGTATTAGTTTGTAGTATTAAATAGATATATAATTACTGCACTGTAACTACTTGTTAATTATAATACGGTATTAACGAGATTATAACTGAAATATTAAGATTATAATCTAGCATGAATCTTCTTACCTAGTGCTAGTAGCATGAGTCACCAGCCCCTATTAAAAGCTTTATTCTTAATTCAACATACAGATTGTTTTTATAAGGATTCTTTAATTCTTTATCCTCAGGCAAAATGGTGATAAATATTTGATAAGAGCAAATAATTCAGCAGCAGATAATTAGGAATCGATGGAACCAACTGTAAACAGAATGTGGTACAACATTCTGTTTACAGTAACCAAAATAAAAGTCAAATAGACAGTTAAACACTGAAACTCGAGTTTTCGATAAAGCAAAAAGCTTTTGTCATGGTATGAAACGAATTCATACCATGACACAGAGAGTCACAAAATGCGATGCAATACCGAGAACATGTAAAACCGACAGCCTAGTTTTGTAAAATATCTATTTACAAAAAATATGTATGAAAGTTACAATTGACTTTTTTTAATTCGATATTCGTTGATATTATATGAAAGTAGGTGAATTTACAATAAAGTTCAATTATCGGGTGCATCCAGACTATCCCAGACAACTGTAAAACAGGCGCTGGAGCATTGTTGCATAGCATCGGAGGCTATCCGCACGGGTATCGCACGCGCAGCATTTACGGGTCTTCAGAAGACCTGTGAAACCAGCCTTATTTACATATGCATCGATCATCGTGAGTTATACATAAAAAATAGCTATACCGTATTTAGAATATAAAACTATAAATGTTTTATTCTGCCCACATAGTTAAATAATGTTCGCGTTGGTGTAAAAGTATGCATAAATATTATATTCCATTTCATCAAGTACACACCCACTGCTAGCGTTCTGCTACGTAAGTACCACAAACAAACATTGCTATAGACGACAGGAATTGAATTTTATACCTATGATGCAAAAGAGTCGGCAAGTTTCACAGCATTCATAAGACGAGCGTGGGTATGTTAATATATTTGCACTCATTTGATATTTTAAGGCGAATCATAAAACGAGCAAATAAAATAAAACTACGCGACTGATGATGAGATACTGTTTTTAGAACTTGAGCGGCACGAATTTGAGTAAGCGAAAAATTTACTAAACTAACGACGAATAGTGATTAATAATAAAATCTAGAACGAGCTTACTAAAAGCGGGTTTTGATTAATCCATTTCAGAAATTAAAATTCTAACCGTGCAACTAAATTACTAGGTGAGCGACTAGAAATACAGAAAAGGCGATTTCTATATTGCCGGCCTTCACTTCGAAAATCACGATCTATTTATTTATGAAAATAATCTCGTTCACTCGGGCAACTTAAAAGGTTATGTTAGGTTTTCTTGTGGCCCTGTACACAAAAATCATGTGTTCATGTCATCAATGGTTTTTCTATTACGAAACACTTCACTTAAGATAAAATGCCGCTCAGTATAACTAAATCATTTCTCAAATATTGAAAAAAATGCAGGACGTAACGTTGGCACTCAAACAAATATTAGGTCGCTCAAATATTAAGAAGCTTCTCATTTTGTATTTTATGTAACTTAAATTAATGTTTGTAAGTTGCTGATTTCTCATCACTCGCAGTCAGTCGCTCACTTAGTAATTCTATAAACCAAATTAATTATTTTTGTCACTCAAAACTTTAATAAACAGTCACTCGTTTAAATACTACCCATATTTTAATAGTATTATTTACGCCTTACATACTTACTTTATACATTTTGGGATTGGGTTATTAATGAGAATATTACAAAAATAGCAAAAATGTGGGTTGTGTTCTCATTTTACCTTATAAAAGACGAACCTATTTTAGGGTTACTTTAATGTTGTGACAAAGCTGACGTAGTGTATATAATATTTTTAGACGTTTAGAATTAAACGTCTAAAAATATTTACACGACGAGTATTACTACTTACAACACCATAGGAGTCACAAGTGCGTTGGTAGTAGAGCCTTGCTGATTTCAGCATGAATGGGCCGGCTCGACCGGGGAAGTCTACCCTCTCACAGAAAATCGACCACAAACTGTTGCGTTTCGTTCGGTGAGTAAGAGTGCCGGAGGCCCCATCCCCTATTCCTTCTCCCTCATCCCACTCCTCCTCCTATCCTTTTCCCAACCCAAAGAGGTGGCAACGCGCTTGTGACTCCTATGGTGTTGCTTGTGTTCATGGGCGACGGTAATTGCTTACCATCAGGCGATCTTACGTCCAGCAGTAGTCGTCTCTAGGGTGACATGATGAATTGTAAATTTAAGTTGGTTTGGAGATTATGTTTTGCATCTCTAAAATGTATTTTTGAAAGCTACACGCCTCGGAGAATGAAGGTCGTTTACTATACTAACCAGATATGATTGAATATCAGCTTTTTACAGGGATTGAGTTTACGATCCGGTATCATCCGCCCTACTTAAAGCACCACAAGAGTTGGTTCTGTCTTTCTGTTGATATTATGGATTCGAATTTAGCCCAATGCACTGACTGAGCAATAATGAAATGGTTGTTCTGCAAGCCAAATACTTAGTTAACCAATACTCATTTTATGTGATATTCAATTACATACTGTTACGAATGGCAATAATTGAAAATAACGCCATCTATCGGTAAATGGGAGAACTAGATGAGATTAGATGTATCGGTTGTTTAAAGCTATTTCATCTATCCTCTATTAGATGGCGTTGCTGTAAATAGAACAATTACACAAGTCTAGAACACGTTACACGTTACCAGAAATTTCGTGAATCGTCTCGAAAAGACTAGTTATGTGTTCCGGCCGGTATAAATACCGAGCGGACGGGCGAGTAGGGACAGTTACAATTGAATATCGCAGCGATAATCATCAAGCGAAGGGAAGTAAGTCGGAAGTGTTTAGAGGAATGGAAAAGTGTTTTTAATAAGTGTGTATAAATTGTGTTGTGATCAATAAAGTACGGTTTAGTGGCATAGTGAGTTTTAATTTATCGTCGAACCCCAACTCGTAACAATACCTTAAGTATAAGTTTTTATATAAACACGTATTAGTTACTAATTTGTATGTTTATGAACCCTTAATATTGTAACGCGTCATAAATTGTACTACTAACCCCAACTGTGCCAAATTACTAGTGTGCTTGTGAAACTTCACACTTATAAGCATCTAATAATAAGTACATAATTAATAACGTTGCTTATTTTATTTACTTGCAGGTAAAATACACTTGAAGCATGAGCCACTCAGGCGTGTAGCCATGTTTGTCTGTAGACAGATATAATTACCTATACAGACTTACGAAAATGTTCGCGTAATTTAGACGGCTTAAATTAGGTCTACTTTTATACCTGTTAAAAACTTTTAGCTTTGTTACAATCTGAAAGTTCGCACGCAAAATGTAAATGAACAATTTTTTAACTAAACAACTGTCAAGAACAGACTAATTATTGTATATAAAATTTATTGCTTAATCTTAAACAAATAACTTGTAAAAAATCCATAGACTTTTGACTTTATTAGATATGACGATTTTATGGATACAAGTTGAAAAATAAACAATTATTCTACTTTCTCGTTAGTCCTAAATATTATTAGGCCAAGATACCCTGTGCGTTCCAGTTAATAGCACAATGGATATACTCGTAAGTATACAGCACAAGCTTTCTGTTGTAATTTACTCTTGCTTACACATAAATTCCTCGGCTTCCTTGAACATATCTATTGTTCCTCTTGTATTACGTATTTAACTTATACTATAATATGTGGCATTGTATATACTTATAATATGATACTTTATCACAACTCACAGTTCACAATTCGGGAAACTTTATTCAAGCTTATCTTTATAGCACGGTGCCTAAAATAACGAAACTCCCTTGTCTTAAAAACCTACTTGAAATTATCGGGCCGCTGGCAGTTACGGCGGAATTTATAAGCAATCAAAAGATTTAGGGGACCATTACTGAACGTTTAAAGGCAATGAATTTTCGTAACAACATCGTAAGGTATACAAGTCATTGAATTAAGAATGCGGTTGAAAAATCGTGGGTGTAAAATAGGGCTTATAAAAGTCGCGAAAGCGGTGTAGAAGTAGGTAGGCAGGCTAGGCGCTACAAGTGTCGACGCGCCGGCCGGAGTTGATTCGCGCAGCGTCCCGCCCTCCCTTCACCCGCCTGCTGCCACGCACTTGCACCTTCGCAAACGACCTTAGCATGAGATTCTTACGTCTTTATTCTCACTTACAATACACCACTACGTCCTCACGCTTACCTTACCTACTGACACAATAAAGTTTTATCCGTGTTTATTCGTGTTAAAACATATTCATGTCATGGTCATGTTTTATGTTTAAATGCAGTTTACATGAGTAAAATTAAGTAACAGGTACACATGCAATTTAAATAGATTCTCATGTAATATACATGAGAATCTATTTAAATTGCATGTGTGTTGCATCACGATCCTTTACAAATTACAACTGCTTAATTTGTAAAGGATCGTGATGCAACACACATGCAATTTAAATTGATTAGGTTAGACTTGCAACATTTGTATAAATTCTTTAATCTAAACAAAATTTTATATAAACTAAATAAAAGCTTCATCAACAGTAATATTTATATAAGTACATATATTACCGTACAATATGTACTGTAAGTAAAAAGAGCATTAAACGCAACGTAGTTACATCCACTCGCTTCACTACAACAAGCTCAATCGCAAAATCGATTTCGTGTTTCTTATTGAAATGTCGTAAACCGTGGATAAACTTCGTATTTGAAATCAGCAAACTATATAATTTCGTGGAATCCTTTCAGAACATCTAGCATAGATATATAATAAAGTTTTAAAGCAATAAGTGAGTTCGCGACTAGAATCGCGCGTAGCAAGCGAAGCATAGGGCCCGGGCGCTGGGCGCGGGCGCGCTGACCCACGAAGGTATCACCGCACCCCGCTATCCGTACTCACTCCATCGACTTTGTCCAAAATTTAGAGGTCGACAGAGTTGAGTATCCTGCGGCTTACGTGTCTGTAGTTGATCCTGTTTACGGTACAGCGCCAGTATGGATTAGACTGTCGGAGCGAGCACATGCTTTGTGGCTTACTCCACGCTTACTCATTTCCATTCAAATACGAACAATGCAATGCCAACATATAATAACTCTCCTATAATACTGTTCGTGTTCTTTGAAAATACAACCGTTTAGTACTGCACTATATAAATTGTCATTGAGACAGTTATTTTAATTATTTAATCCTCTATTTATTGACAAGTCCTCACAGTGGTTTCGTAATTACGTTTGCGAAATTAGTTATATTCCCATTTAATAAGCTAATTTCTTGAAACTTGCTTGATAACTACTTATTGTCTCTTCAAGTGCGGTCGGCACTCAACGTTTTAATGATACGTCACGATAAATATAATTTTGAAGACATTAATATTTATGGCTTGTAAATTGAAAGCCAGTTGTTATTGAAATGAAATAAATGGCCTTAGCTTTTAAAGATAATAGTTTCACTGAAATATTTTGTCTTTAACCATTAAAAATGTATTACATAGTATTATTTTTCTTACGTAAATACAGATACCTACTAATACAAATAAAGCTCAGTTTGTTCGATCCCGTGGGAATTTTTGGCAATCCCTTCTTAGTGCTCCTCTACGATCCACAAGGAACATACATGCTGAATTTCAGCTTCTTGCGCCTTTTAGTTTTGGTTGTAGGTCAGTCAGTCAGTAACGCAAGGATTCTATATATACAGATAATGTTCCAATGTCTATCGTGTCACTTTTCTTATTTGTGTACTAAATAAAAGCAAATGAACGTGACAATGACTGACGATTATGAATGTTTATCGATGGTCCCTAATTGCTCTTCGTATTTTCCTTGAGAATATCCTTTTGTAATTATTACCTAAGAGTACTTCAAACGTATTGTTCGATATTGATAAAGCTATTTTATTTGGCTGTACGTATGGCGTAGGTTTAAGCGCTCGCTTTGCCGTTTACCACTGCTGCGATTGTTGTGGTTCCGACTCCCGCATGAGGCAAAACTTTATCTAAATCCAGAAAATGCTGTCGGGGCTGCATGTAGTTTGTGTCCGTTGCTTGAATATTTGTAAAGTCTCCCTCGACACAGGTATCATGCCTAGGGCGCTGGTAGTCTTAAAATAGCGATTATTAACATTTTTATATTCGTTTTTGTTTTTTCTTAATGTATTAACATCACTCATAATCTAATTATATCACAATCCTACCGTGTCATTGGGACGTAAAAAGATCCATGTTGAGTGATTTAAATATTTTTCGTGTATTATTATATGGTGCGACCCAGTTACACGGGCGGGCACGGTTGAAGGGTGTCTAGTAAACGGCTGAAAAACAATTTATTTTATACATTGACAGCTATTGTGTCGCGCACTTCCCACGGGACTAAAAATCCATATTAATCCATACATCTAAATTATATCGAGGTTTCCAATATTGGTATAATATGGATTCTTGTACCGGTTTCATTAAAATGGTTTGTATTTTAAATGTTATGCTTCGAGCCGTACCGTAGTTTAACCTTAAAGAGTAGTGAGGCATAAAGATGAATTGTTTTAGTTACTTTTATTTAACTTTTATGAGAATAGCATTTTTTTTTATTTATGTGAAGCTCATACAAGTGCACAAAATAATTTAAAAAAGTGTTACCAAAAATATTTTATAACGTAACAATACCATTTTAGATTTCTTTATGTGAGGTCACAAATCTCTAACTTACATGAAATAACAGTGATATATGGGTGGTTGTAAGGTTGACCTATATTTCAGAGAGAAAACACGCGTCGCGTCCTCTTCTTTTCGACGATACAAAACAATACCGGATAAAACGGACAAACACTTATACAAACTTTGTCAGCCAGTCGCCCAAAGTATGTACATCAAATTTGCTTCATCAGAGTAGCTACCTCACAAAAAGTAGTTTGGTCGATTAAAAAACTAAACCTTAAACGGAATAAACAATACAAAGCTACAGCTATAGTAACGCCAAGTCGGGTCCCAGATAGGCGATGCCGAGATAGCTTTTAAACTAATTTTTAACTTTTACCAAGGTGAATCGACACAACGTATATCTGAACCATCTTAACCTCGACCTCGATAAGAATAGTAACTTCTGGGATTCATTTTTGAATGTCCAAACCTTTTCTTCAAATTGATCACACAAGTTAGAAGTTTGGTAGTATTTAGAGAGTATCGGGGCTTACTGGTCTTTCTTGTCATCACAATCGAACGTCGTCTCCTACCTACCCTTATCCAAGCCTTCATTTGTGCTGCGAGAACAGAACCATGTCTGTGTGACATAGTAATCACTTACTATCAAGTTTGCCGCGAGCTCCGCCACCGACAGTAATTAAAACACGCCAATGCCACTCGTCTTCCTTGCTAATATATAGCGTAGTACCTTTCCTAAAGATTTTTATATACCCTGTCCTTTAACGCAAATATAGGTAAGTTCGTTTATTTAATTGTTTCACAGAAATGATTTTGTGTGCTGCTGTGGTCAACATCTGCGTTTTACCGATAATTTGTCTCTGTCAATTTTCATTAACTAGCTTCGTAGTACATATTACGAGTAGTGTTTTTGTTAGTAGAGGTTTTGTTTGTGAAAATGTAGCACACATACCTGTTTATCAATCATTCTTATAGATTTTCGATTCATTCAACTGGGGATCTTTCAGGTGTCTTACACAATTCTTTCGCCAAGCTCCAAATTCAACTTTGTGTCTCCTCTACACAAGAAGACCCGTAACTAAGGATTTCCACCGTGACACCAAAGAAAAATCGCCGAACGATCTCACTCCGACAAATCTAGACTTTGTTATCAGACCATCGTATAGGTCAACAGCTATATATGATAGAATTAGTAGCTTTCATTTTATCCTAAATTGTCAAGTGTTCAACATGGTCTCTTAAATTTTTCGAGACGTGACCCGAGAATTTATGAATGGATGGTTGAACTAAAGCAGATAAACGCTATTTTATGCTATCTAACTGAAGTATCTATTTTTCTTAAAGCCTTAGCATTTTTATAAATATACAGATGTATGCCATCTCCAGAGCATCTTCTCTCTCTAACGATATAGAGAGAGAGAAGAACGTTGTGGCAAAAGGAATAGAGATAGATGTATCTCTGTTCCTTTTGCCACAATATCGAAGTGTGTTTGTTCTTACACATTTTTAATCTTATCTATTGTTTTTTTCCTTTCATTATTCGTTTTTTCAGTTCATCTTTAGAACCATTACTTTTCTAAATAATGTAACCTAGATATATGTATGTATATGTAAAATATGAAACCACTTTTCAAGGTCACTTCCTAGAATACGGCCGCAAGGTAGTGATCCGTACCATTACATTTCATTCGGTGAATTGAAGCTCCGGCGAGCCGACCATCAGTTGAAATTATCATAATTTGTACACGTACAAATATTTATTGAAGGGCAGCGATAGCTTAATGGGGAGACCAATAAACTGTCACCCAAAGATGTTTAAATTGACTCAACGAATTTCAGATTTATCTATATATGTGCGTATTATAAAGCTCTGCCCAGATTGCGATCACGTGTGAATTGACGCATAACATTAAATAATATATAAGTACACCTGCATCCGTTGGAGAAGACGTGTTGATGGAGTGACGATTTTCACAAAGTAGCTGATAAGGGCTGGACTCGAAGAACCGGTAAACGTGCTCAGAAGTCTGCCATTAGAGAGGCGTTTATCCAGCAGCGGGCTACAGACTGATAAAGATGATATGTGACTCTTTTATTACCGAATATCGACACTAAATTAACTAAAGACTCTACATTTTTACCTGAAAATATTTCATGTACATCGTAACATATTTAGATACCTATAGCTACAATAATTCATCCTTGTGTTTCTATTTTTGTGCATGAATTTCAAACATTGTCCTTCTTAAGTGTAAAGCCGTAAAAAACATAAAATATAAAAGCTACAAGCACTTAGTGGCGACAGTATAAAAGTCAATCACTTAAGAGAACCCACCGTAACAGTCCAATCTAATAGAATTTTACGAGTGTCACTCTTTAAACATAGAAGTAAAATGTACTGTTACCTCCAATGTTTATCTAAATTAAATGGTTGGAATAAGTTTCGGTCGTCCATTCCTACCACTAGCAATATTGCAGTATAATTTATTTGTCGAAAACAGGAAATGTATGTTTTATGCAATTACACAGTTTTTGCTGTCATGGTTAATTAAAATAAATCTCCTACTCAAGGATGTACCTACATTCTATGTATTATAATTATTGTTCATTACATTGACGGTATATTCGCGTTAGTAAATTATGACGACATGGTAGCGTAACGGAAGTGTAAACTTTGACTGTCTCGCCAACGGTCGCGGGTTCCATTCCCGCTCGAGTCAAACATTAAATATGAGTAGTATAAACATGGATATTCAACTGGGTCTCTATATATAATATGTACGTATAAACGCAAATAAGTATACAATAATAATTATGTATGTTTATCCATTGTCTAGAACCTTTAGTAAAACCTCTGTATACTTTGGTACTACGTGGTGTTGCGTATGTGTGGTAGCATATTACACTTAATTGCCCGATATACCTGAAGTATAGTGACATTCACTGATCATATTTACCTTTGAATAACATAAAAAAATCATTTTACAGAATATGAGCCTTAGATCTCTTAGATCTCTAATAAGGTACATACCTGAATTAGCTATGTACCTACGTACAAATGTACCTATGTACCTTCGTACAAATCTACAAGTACAAGCTATTTTAGCTAAAAAAACTAACGAAATAAAAGTTAATCCGACATACCAACGCTGCTGAAATTTAATTTGATTTACCATTTGTGTAGGACTAAAGTCGTAAAATAAGTTGTTATACGCTTCGTAATTAATTTATGTCTAGTTCACCGGCACGAGGTTTATGAGAATTTCGTTGCACAGGTTAAAGAAGCCACCACGTCGCATATTCTCGTTCACATTATTTGTCATGGTGAAATATATTTTGTTTGGTGTCTGATCCCATTATTAAATTAAGGAAGATTGTTTCATGTAGAGCGTGTACGCACGCGTAGAGCGTAAAGTAAATGGTAAAGATAAACGCAAACACGTCCATGAAAGACTACAAGTATGGCGTAGTGCTTGCAGCGGCCGCCTTGCTGTATAACTGTGCGCCATGTGTTGTAGGTTCGATCCCACGGGACAATATAACATATCATCCACGTAGTTAAGAGTCTGGAAGTACTTGGTATCCGTAGCTTGAACGTTTGTAAAATACCCCGCGATACAGGATATACCTATTCCCATGTCTATTTAAAAGAGAAATGTGTAAAAGTAGGAATATGAAAATGTGATGAGAGAAAACTACTCGAAACAAACCCAACACAAATGTACGCTTAGTTTAGGTACAATTTTTTTTTCAGTTATATAGTCAGTATCGTAACGATAGAACTATGTGTTTCTTGGATATCCAAGAAACACATAGTTCTATCGTTACGATTTATGAAAGTTCATTGGAGAATTCTTTATAATGCTTTGTATAAAATCTACATTTCATCATATATTTTACTAGCTGTTTCCTGCGGTTTCACTCGCATCCTGAGGGAACTTCTTTGTGTACCCGGTGAATTTATAGCCTAAGTTACTCTTTGGTACATCAGCTATCCGCCAGTGAAAGTCCCGCCAAAATCGGTCCAGCCGTTCCAGAGATTAGCGAGAACAAACAGACAGACAAAAATTGTAAAAAAATGTACCGTATATAGACCCATATGCATTTAATAAAAAGCGGTTATTTTAGTATTACAAACAGACACTCCAATTTTATTTATGTGTATAGATTCCATATCACAACGAGCAAAACAATTACTCATTAAGCATTTCCGTTGATCGCTATGAGCCAATTATTGGCATCAAGGATAATCGCAATTATTTCTCTTAATTATATTCATTCGTGCGTGTCGATATTTGACCCTGTAGCACAATCAGCAAGCAAACTGAAATTCAAACAAGTGAAAAATTAAAAAGTAAAACTGTTTTCGTGCGTTACCACCATGCAAGTTTATTAGACAGGTCTTATTCGCGTAAATTAATTAATTTAAGGTACTGTTTGTTACCTTCCTTCTGTTTTATTACTGCCGATCCCAATATTTGATCCATCCATAGATTTGGAGATTTGATATTCGTATTTGACATATTTTGTATGGAGCTTATGTCAATGTCAGCCGTTAAATTTAGGGATAGGAAAAAGAATAGGATGAGGCCTCCGGCCAAAGAGCTCAGATATTGACATAGAGGCGCATTTCCTATGGGCGCTCTGAAGACAAACTTTCTGTGACCCAAATTGCCGCTTGGCAGCGTGGCAGTCGCGCTGTGACAGCTGTCTCTACGAGAGCAAGAGAGACGAACGTTCCTCCTGTGTATCTTAACTGCTAGAGCAAGAGAGACGGAGAACGACGCCAGCGCCGCCAACGGCGCCGACTACGAGCTAAACTGGAGACCATCTCCACTTGGAATCGGCACAAGAAATCCTTAAGAACTGCGCTTCTATGTAAATCTGTATTCATAGCTCCGGCGCTCTCACTCACCGATCAAAACGCAACAAAATCAATTTAATTTAAAGACTTTATATACGCAGCGTATACAGGCGGACTTAATGCCATGGGTATTATCTACCATTCTACCTTTGAATGGTGCAGAGAAAAAAGAAGTAAGGGCTATAAAAATATAATGAAAAGAACCTTGAGTTTGAACTTACATAAATATAATTATAGATTATATTAATATATATATTTATGTAAGTTCAAACTCAAGGTTCTTATCATTTTATTTATATAGCGCTTACTTCTTTTTTCTCTGCACCATTCAAAGGTAGACTGGGAGAAAGGATATAATAATTTATATAAGTGACATAATATATATATATATATATATATATATATATATATATATATATATATATATATATATATATATATATATATATATATATATATGATGATTTATACATATAAGATACATACATATACATCAATAAAAAAAATAAGAATAATTATATATAAAATATACCTACATACTGTTACTTAACACCGATGTCGATATTCTGTAAACGATTAGTACTTTCACTGCACGTAAAATGTTAAAAGAAGAGATATTGCTATAATACTGAATGAACAAACATAAGGACATTTCGCAAATATATTTTGAGAGATTGCTTGTACGGGAATAGTAAAATTGTAACATTATAAATAGTTATTGCAATTTATCTGTAGGTAATAAACCTATTTTTATTTGTGCACCAGTCTTGAGATAGACTGGGAGAATGTCAAAGACGTTAAGACTGCCTTTATATTTAGTTTTTTATATAATACAGCGATTTCGCTTTGTATTTATAAAGTGCCTTAATAAATAAAGATAAAAAATAAGCTGATTATTATTTTATAACTGTTTTTCGAAAACGGTGATTATTGTTTTTAGAACTAAAGAAAATTTTGCTATATTTACTGCGAACTAAAATTATGAGTTGGAATAGTATTCCATTCTATGTTTTTCCCAGAATTTAACACCTAGCCAGAAGACATAACTGGAGACTATTTAATGTATCTCTTACAATATGTTATAGAAGCGATAGCATTCCTGTAAAGGTATATTATTTTTGGTTTCTAGACTTATAGACACGATATGTAACTAAGGTTATAAATCTGAACCACATAAACTACTTCGCCATACGTGTATTCCCTATGGTTCAGTGGTTTTTAGCCGGATTGCTGTTTAACACTGCGCCGAGTGTTGTTGGTTCGATCCCCTCGAAACAATTAGTGTTCTCAACGAATGGTAGTTTTGAAAGTGGACGTTTTTTATGTCCGTTGCTAATCTTTGTCAAGTTTGCCCTGAGTGAAGTTGTCTTATATTAAGGTGAATTTTAGGTAAAAGAGTAATTATAAAATGAAACTGCTTATATCGCCAGACGACAACATTGACAACACATTTTTCAGCGTCAAGGAAAAAGCAGAACTACACTCCATTACGTTTGTAGTTATCGAAAATTTCTGAAAATATGACTAGAATATCGGATAAGTTTTATCTGTACGGGTGTTTGTTTATACTTCGTTAGGTACGTATATTTTATAAAATACAATCCTCTTTACAGCTATATACTCTCGCATTCAGAAACCGTATGCTCATGTGACAAACTTTTTGGTGTTCGGCATAATGATTTTCTTGAGAATAAATGCTTATTTTAAGTTTACTCTTAGGTTAATTTTATCTCTTATTATCTGTTTCTATTATTTAAGTTGTGCTAAAGTAGATAAATAAACCAAAATTAACCTTTCATTTCGTATTAAGTAAAGTTCTATTTATTTACTAATAGCGAAGTTGCCTACAAGTGAAATAAATTATATCA
This sequence comes from Euclidia mi, assembly GCA_944739405.2. NCBI lineage: Eukaryota > Metazoa > Arthropoda > Insecta > Lepidoptera > Erebidae > Euclidia > Euclidia mi. The sequence goes on along the minus strand of OX123199.2, from coordinate 10,532,673 downwards.
GTAGTTTTATCTAGTGAAACATGTGAAAATAACAGTAGTTTTATTCATCAATTAATGTTAAAACTTTATTTAACATTTTTTTATCGTAATTTTTTTGATAATAAGTATTCTACTTGACAACAAAAAATTATGACGTCATTAGAATTATTTCATACAAAAGCCGTAGCAAAGGTTGTTTTTGACATTTCATTAAAAGTGCTTGATTTGACTAGTTGGAAAAAACCCTATTGGACTCGTTTCAGTATATTTAGAAATTGTTACTACGATATGAGTAAAAGTTCTAAACAACGGATCATAATAAAAATTAATCACGCATACTATTATTTATAATGCAAAATTTGTTTGGATGTTTTGCCTTCAGTGCAGGATACTATTTAGCTCGATTTTATTCATCTCGCGATAAAGATCGTGAGCAGAACTTGTGTTGTAGGCATATGAGTTATCGGCAGCATCGCGCGGAAATTGTCCAATTTGCTTTCAGCGTCACCAACTCACCACGGGTTCCTGAGGGTGCAGGAACCCATTGAAATATACACACAAAATTTCCTTTAAATTGATGCAGCCCGGATAATTTAGCTGACAAATACATATAAGTATATAAAAATTACACTTTTTTGTACTAAGAAGTCTGAATAATATGTAATACTTGAGTGGTTATGAGATTAAGAACGGTTAATCCGAATACATACTGTTACAATAAGTGCTTGGTAAACCCTGCAGCTAAATTTGTAATTAATGTTATCAGTGCATTCACCTCACTTCGGGTGAAAGGCTTCACCTTTTACGTTCATTACATACAACTGGGCTTCAAAGAATGGTAATAGAAATGAGGTGTAATAAGATTTTTTTATTACCAATGTAAAAATCTTTTAATTCAATTTTAATAGGAAACACACATACATTTTATTAACATAGATTTTATTACGTTACATCAGAAACAATTACAATATATATAAGTAAAAAGTATAGTAAAGGTTTTAAGTAACTTTAATATGATAGGCATATTAGGAAGAGAGCATTTCCCTCCATAAATATCATAGTAATGATGCCGCTGGTTACGACAAGAGAATTTACAAAATTATTATTTCTTACTTTTAATAACGTAAATAACCAAAGAATACAACAGTGCTGTATTCTTCAATGAAATGGTATATGAAAACGATTATTATAAACTCCCTTCTTCTTCAATATTGTCACAAACGACAAGCAGCTTAAAATTTGATTCGGTTTTATATTTACAGATCTTAAAAGGTCTAAAGTAAAGTAATCCCGTGAATTATAAAACCTACGTACATTAATTTTAGCTGTATTAGGTACTTGGTTATTTGTGGCATATAGGATACATTATTATTTCGTTTGTACTTATCGTGTAGGTGTGTAATGTGTATTCCCCGGACACATCGTAAAGCCACCATGTAATTAGGAGTAACAGACTTGAACACGCAAGAACAACTTTTGACCTTGTCAAAACTGACAAAAAATAAACAAAAAATTGTGTATCTAGTGATCAAGAGTGTCCTTTTTTTACTTTACAGTACATATCTTTGGTTTGTCTTTTTTGGCTTCTTTTTTAAAAAGCATCATCAGTCCTGTATATAAATAGTCCCACTGCTGGGCATGGGCCTTTTCTTACTAGGAGAAGGATAATAGTCCACGAAGGTGACCAAGCCCGTGTGATTTTACATGTCTATTGAGAACATCATGGCGAACTCTCAGATGCTCATTGTGTTACGATGTTTTATTTTAGAGTTTCGTTGTTATGTGAGGATCCCATTTATTTTGTCATATATGGTTAGACTTGTAAGCCGTATTCGCTCTCCAAACTCAAAAAAGTAAAGTCTTGGATGCAGCCGGGATATCGCTACGACGATGATGATAATAGTGATGGCAGTAACTTGTGAAGTAGCTTAATTAATTAGCACACTTCGAGTACAATCGCTTACAATAAAATCATTACAGTGATGACAGTTTCATTTGTAAGATCTACGAACGTACCTACATATGTATACAAAATTTCAGAATTTGAATTTGCAACGAGGGCCCCTCGTGATATCCCAGTTGTATACACGATTTCTCATAGGTATTATGAATCTGAAATGTTGCTGTTTATTTGTCGTAAGTATTCTTTTGTTTGCGTTGTGACTTTTAAAATATTTAGTATGGTTTGAAAACTTAAGTATTTATTCACTTAAAAATATCGCTGTAGATGCAAGGCCGCTGCATAAAAACTTATTATAACATCTCTGTATTGTGTGTGTCACACACAGACCGCGTAGTGGCTCGCACACAGACCCATCACACTTCTGAGCCACGTCTACAAGCTGTTTTCGAGGGTCATCACGAATCGTCTCGAGAGCAAGCTAGACGACTTCCAGCCTCCCGAACAAGCCGGTTGCCGTAAAGACTATAGTACCATAGACCACATACATACGCTGCGGCAGGTTATACAGAAGTCCGAGGAGTATAACCAGCCCCTATGCTTGGCGTTTGTGGACTATGAGAAAGCCTTCGATTCGATCGAAACCTGGGCGGTGCTACAGTCTCTCCAACGGTGCCGGATTGACTACCGATATATCGAAGTGCTGAAGTGTTTGTATGAAAACGCCACTATGTCAGTCCGCCTCCAGGACCAGAGTTCGAAACCTATTCAACTCCAGCGAGGGGTGAGACAGGGGGATGTCATATCCCCGAAACTGTTTACCACTGCGCTGGAGGATGTTTTCAAGCATTTGGACTAGAATGGACTCGGCATCAACATCAACGGCGAGTACATCACTCACCTTTGATTCAAAGACGATATCGTAGTCATGGCTGAAACCATGGAAGACCTAGGCACAATGCTCGATGGCCTCTGTAGAGTCTCCCAACAAGTAGGTCTTAAGATGAACATGGACAAGACGAAAATCATGTCGAACGTCCATGTTGTACCTGCTCCTATTCAGGTTGAGAACTCTAAGCTCGAAGTTGTCGACAAGTATATCTACCTGGGACAAGTAGTCCAATTAGGTAGGTCCAACTTCGAGAAGGAGGTCAATCGTCGAATCCAACTCGGTTGGGCAGCGTTCGGGAAGCTACGACATATCTTCTCGTCCGATATCCCGCAGTGTCTCAAGACGAAAGTCTTTGACCAGTGTGTGTTGCCAGTGATGACTTACGGATCAGAGACGTGGTCGCTCACTATGGGTCTTATCAGAAGGCTCAAGGTCACTCAGAGGGCGATGGAGAGAGCTATGCTTGGAGTTTCCCTGCGAGATCGAATCAGACATGAGGAGATCCGCAGTAGAACCAAAGTCGCCGACATAGCTCTCCGGATAGCCAAGCTGAAGTGGCAGTGGCCAGGGCACATAGCTCGAAGAACCGATGGCCGTTGGGGCAGAAAGGTTCTGGAGCGGCGGCCACGTACCGGACGACGCAGCAGAGGTAGGCGACTAAAGACCGGTCTGTGTGGAGAACCTTGGGGGAGGCCTATGTATGTCCAGCAGTGGACGTCGTTTGGCTGATATGATGATGATTACCTGGCTCAATTCAGCATTTTAATAAAGGAAGTAATTTTATATTAATCGTTTTGGAAGCCATTTCTCGTTATTGCTATCACCATAATTCATATTTTATATTTTAAAACCAATGTCATAAAAGGCAACATCAATACGATTGAGTTATTGAGAATATTGGGTGTTTGTTGTTTTTCAATAAATAAAATATAATATTTAATCGCTTCTGGCCAATGGTTGTTACGGATAACATAAGTTTAATAAACAAAACCTTAATTGTTCATCATCACGTAAGATACTGATTTAATTTCCGAGTAAATTCGGTCGTCGAAAGTCTCCATAATTATTAAAATTGATTCTATGAGAAATTATTGATCCTTGAATGCATTAATTGTCAACATTTATTACGTAATTCACACATGTAAATAATATATGAAGTTATAAATTGGTCATGAAAATATGTGTATGTAGGTATACATTATAACTGACTTATATTAAAACTCCTTTAACTTTTAGCAGCATTCAGTCTGTTTGCAGAAAAAGTCTGTCGTCGGCTCTATGGTCCACTAGTGCAATAAACATAAAGCTCGTACGTTAACTCAATGAGCGGATAATAAAGAGGTAATTTGTCATTGCCTTTAACGCTATCAAATTAAAATAGTAATCTTCATCTTGTTGTCACGATAGCCAGCAGGTCATAACCCAAATAAATAAAATTGCGAAAATTGTTTTACACGACTTTCCTATGAAGCCGTAAAAATGTGTTTGCAATTAAATACTTACATTTGCATTTACAGGGATTTCTCTGGGGCTTGTGCGAGTCGGACGCTCACTTGCCTTTTCTTAAGATGTCATTTATAGGTGCTTGTCCTCTTTTTACCTTTATATTATGCAAGAATATATAATAATCCAGTTTGAGCTCAATACTTATATCAGTCCATAGTTTGATGAGCCTTCTGAAACACCTTGAGATAATTTTCTAATTAAATGATTCAACTGAAGTGCGAAATGTAAAGCTTCATACAGAATTTTCATAAAAGGTCCTCGGCAATTAATACACATTGTTAATAAATATTGTAAATTTTGGAGCGTAAAATTAAAATATAATTACGTAAGAAAAGGCATTCTGTCTAATGAAATATATAAGGTGGTAAACCTTATATTTAATTATAGGGGGGATAAGGGATAAGGAATATGAACTTGTGAAACTGAATTAAAATTATTATTCGGTTATACCTTTAACACGTAATCGCACTTAGCCTTTGCCCCTATATTCATAATATCAAAAAGTATTAAATAAGTGTAAGTGGATGAAATAAGCATGTTTAAATCTTCACAAAAATGAACAAAATTCGGATAGTTAACAGCCAACATGAAATTCAGATGGAAATATTTTGAAATCTGTTCCAACAGCACTTAATGAGCGCGCCAAAACATATTGTGTTTTGATTTCACATCTCATTTTGTAACTCCAGCAACTGCTGAATTTGCGGTGAATATTTTGCTTGCGTAAAACTTAATGTCACATTGCTATGTTATTTATGTCAAATTATTGTAAAACGTGGTGCCTAAAAACTTCAAGACCGGTGAACGCATGTTCGAAATTTGTACAATTTAAAAATAAAATATATTTATATTTATGATTTCCTACGTACTAATCGAAAAAACAATCGTACAATGTATTTATTTAATAGAACTTGTAAACTTAATATACGTTGGTAATTATCATTAAAATTTATATTATTTTTCTTACAAAAATTTTCATTATTTTATTTTCATTATTTTATTCATAAATGTTATACAGACCAAAAACCTCTGATATTAATTACTAGAATATCTCATCAAAGTTAGCTATTGCAGGTTTCGCACACCAGACTAATATTTTTATCCAATACACTCGAACAAATTAAAATGAAACCGTTTTCTAAAAGCTTTTAATGTGAAGCCCCGCTGGCCATTTTAATTCTTTCAGATGATAAATTGAAATAATGTAATTGAACCCAACAGTTACGCGATATTTATATTATGTCTATCACTGAATATGATACTAGCAATGAAAACGCTGCACGTCTTTCAGACATGTAAGAGGCAACAAACCAGTGAACGAGCTACCTTACACCAGTAGTGATGCTCAGACAGAATACACTTGCACAGAGCTACATTTACCATTAGCATCTATGTGTTACCTGGTGTGGGGATTAAACCCACGACACTCGGCGTAGTGCTAATAAGTAAATCGACCAATTAAACCACCACACCATCTGTGAACCCTGCGGCTTATATCTCAGTGTTACACATTCTAATCCTTACAAGTACTATAATCACTGTAATATATTATTCAACAACCAAGTACTACAATAATTTATATATCATGTATAGTATCTAATCTTATGTGAATAATTAATGCTCGCAATATATATGGATGCCGACTGGTGTGGCATCCGCTTACATTTATGTACATACATATTGAGCATAATTATGATAATTCATTAGACTTTTATGTCGCGATCATTAAAGGCTCCAAGTACTACATTGAATGATGTCACTACCCACGAGCACAATTTTCTCTAACGCACGTGAAAGCAATATGTCAGCTTATTGAAAACGGTACAGAAATAGTACATTATATATCGGATGCCCTAAAATGTATACAATACTTATTATTTTCTAAAGGCCACGGTGGCTCCAAAAACGAAACCATATAAAATAAATATTTAAAATAAATTGGCAATTACTTTTCATCAAGCTATAAAGAAGTTATTACAGAGGCCTGCTTAAAGTTAACACAATTACTTATATACACATATGTATGTATGTAAAGCCCGCCTCATGTGACCAGGACCAAGGTTATTCACATCTAATCGTATAGTTGTATCACTAGGGAACCTGAATACACTCAAACTCTGCATAAATGCGTATTAAGTACGTTCGCCAGTAATGCTAAGTGAAAATAAATGATATGTAAAGACGGTTCTCTTTTACGAGCAACCTATTTTCTTTTTTCAATAAAGGAAAGTGGATAGTCATCTTAATATCTTAAAAAGAAAATATATATTTAGATTTCTGAATCAACAACCATGATTTTGTACACGGTTTTTTTAACATTTCTTTTTTAATTCTTTACTTATAAAAGAAAAGTGTCAGACAAAGAAAACAGTCTTCTTTAGAACGATCAAATAAAAGGTTATCTGATTCAACCACCATTTTCAATATGAATGGATATAATATAATGATGAAATATGCAGCAATTGAAGTTTCAAAGGATTTGATCCTCTCAGACGAGTCAGGGAATATAAGCAAAGAAAATATAATGCATAATCAGCCGAGATTAACGTTCTTGCCGAGTAAAAACCATGCTATTCTTGTTTCATTTTTATTTTTATTTTATTTATTTATAGTCTCACGCCTGTATCCCCGAAGGGGTAGGCAGAGGTGTAAGTATTAAACCCACATTTCGCCATGAATTTTAGGTCCCACGTAATAGGGGGCGAGCCTATTGCCGTTACCGGGCACATCACCAGACTCCGGGCTGCTGCTGAGTATTCGGAAAAACCCAGTAACACTTTTGCCCGACCCGGGAATCGAACCCGGGACCTCCGATCAGCAGTCGCATACGTTATCCACTGGACCACGGAGGCAGTCAATTTTCTTTCAGTACCTAATGAGAAAATTAAAAATCTTTTCGTATATCTAATAACCCACGTATGTGCGCATCTACAAAAAAAAATAGTTTTTTATTAAAACATTATTCTTTAACCCCCAACTAAAAAGTTAGCAAGAAAAATATTGTAGGTAAATGCATATCAGAACGTTCACTAAAATGTTCTCAAAGATTCCTTAGTTTGCAAGATATACTGTAACTATAGATAGCTTCAAGTTAATAGGAAAGGGTCAATCTAAGCCAAATACATCAAATAATGTTTTGCGTTATATTATTTATTGGTTACATAATATAATATCTGCAAGCGTTTAATGGCAATTTTCATTATTAAATTAGCAGGAACCGAATTTAACATTACCATACACATATACACTCTCTTTAAGACAGTCTTGGTATAAATAAGTCAATATCATCCTACACATTTCCCATGCAATGAAAGTGAATGTAAGTAAAACGAAAGTTATGGTTTTTGAAAACGAGGAATGCGTTACGGCTTGTAATGTTTTGATCGATGGACAACGAGTGAAACAAGTGAATGAGATTGTATACTTAGGTACGTTGTTTACAAGAGATGGTAAGAATGAAGAAGATATTGAAAGAAGAGTTAATGCAGGTAATAGAGTGAATGGAGCTCTGAAGGCGTTTATGAATAGCCAAAACGTGTCCAAAAAGGCACGTTTGGATGTGCATAGAGGGGTATTAGTGCCTACCCTTATGTACGGTAGTGAAAGTTGGGTATGGCAGAAGAGATTTCAAAGTAGTATAAATGGTGTAGAAATGAGAGCACTGAGAAGTATGTGTGGTGTATCTTTGACCGACAGAGTAAAGAATTGTGTGATTAGAGAGTGTTGTGGGGTAAAAGACGATGTAGTGACAAGCATTGAGAAAGGCATGTTAAGATGGTTTGGGCACATGGAGAGGATGGATGATGATAGACTGACAAAGAAGATATATAAGGCAAGTGTGAATGGGACAGGACAAAGGGGAAGACCTAGGCGGACGTTCTCTGACCAGATTGGAGACATTCTGAAAAATGGACAAGTCAGAAATACCCTTAACAGAAGAGCATGCATGAGAAACTTGATGGGAGTGAAAGAGGTATGTCAGGATCGTTGCAAATGGCGTTCCGTAGTCTCTGCCTACCGCTCCGGAAAACAGGCGTGAGTCTATGTATGTAAGTACATTTCCCATCACCCGTAAGAGAGCGTAACCAGATATACCTAATGTATAACACTGGTAATAATAAACGTAGAAGTACCTTTAAGGTAGACGTAACTATAAAACTATTTCAATTATGTACATTTCTACCAAATCATTTATTAACTCCTATAATCGTATCCGAAATATTGTTGTTAATTAATGGTTTCATAAAATCTCGTTCTACAAATTAATAAACTTACCGCAAATCTGAACTAACTAATATTTAGTTTAGATACTCAAATTGATGACGTTCAATTACCTAGAAGGATTATTTTATTTATCTTTTTTATAAGATCAGTTTATATGCAGCTTTAGAGCATATGTCTAGCAGAAGACGTATTTCGGGCGATATGATGATACTCTACTATGCTTTCGATAATGTATCATAATCATAAAAATAAAGTTTAATTGGGTACTAGTGATAATTCTCATCATCGTCCTAGCATTACATCGTTGTCATCCAAGATTTTACTTGTCCAGCCAGATTTGACATCTTTTTTCACAGAGCCGTCTAACCTTAAAAATCACGTCTGCTCTGAATGCCTATACTAATAGTTTATTTGGTTAATTTTTAGCTATTGGTATATATTTTATACGATGGTGTTTAACCCTTCTTCAATATTTTATATTGAAGAAAAATATATGTAGTATAGTTTAAGGTTACCAAATAATTTAATACAGGAAGATGTTGTGCAAAGAGTTACTAGTTACCTTTTTAAGCAGATTATTATAAGTAAGTGAATCATTTGATCTGGTTGATGTGAATAAAAACCTCTTGCTAAAGTCTTAAAAACATATAAAAATCTGGTATATTATAACAATTTCCAAGGCTTGATTATTGTATATTAGCAGACATACCATTGTATATTAGCAAACATTTTTTCCAAAGCTTAATTTACCTCTCCCAGGAGGCGGAGGCTTTGAGCCGATTTAGGCCTAAAGAAAAATCGCTGAATGGGCTGAAGGTCACTCATCAATCAGCCTTTAGAAATTTATAGGAAACTAGACGAGAGCTGGTATACTTTTCATCATATCAATACTTTCAAAAAATTACTCCAATAAATATGAATGATAAAATTATTATTTTGGTTTGTTGACATTCAAAGCAAATGACTAAAAACAGGGAAACGAAAGGAAGAGGCATACCTTTTTTGAGTATCATATATATATATATATATATATATATACACACGTACGTAATAATATATACCCATTTGATGATATTTGGTGGTATATCACGAAATTATCTTGATGGGCAGAGGCTCGAAAAATTAAAGGAACAACTGATAGAATACAAATGATGGTAACTATTCATTTTTGTGACATGATGATAATTGCCTCACAACACTCGGTAGACTAACAAATGTGAATAGATAAAAACCTACCGAAACACGTCGCAAAACTCTGCTCGATTTGTCGTAATGTAGACTATGAAATTAAAAAAATATCTTGTGAAAAGGATATCATGAGTATTCAAAATAGTAAAAACTAATGTGAGTCCTCAGTACATAAGAAAAACCACTTGCTTTCATAGTTCTTCTCAATTGTTAGTAAAATGAGCTGAAATCCAACTATGCCGACATAATTATATATACATCATTTTGTCAATGCGTAGAGTACAAAGCTACATAGAGCGATATTCTCGAGTTTAAAGTTGGAGTTGACAGATACACGAAAATTATTTGCCGACACTTGACTGTAGGATTTCATGTTACAGAAGTTTACAGGCTTACAAACTTTATTTTAAGCTCCTCGACTATTGTCGGTTAGGTGAATAAAATATTTATCACGGATCGTAAAACAGGCGAGTTACGAAGGGAATGCTAAGTTTCAAGTTTTGTTTCACATTCCGTTTAAGCTGTAGTTGTTCTTAAGATATTGTATCGGTCCTTATTATGATATTAGAACTACCAAGTTGATCTTAGTTTCAAAGAAACTTTTCCTTAATGTAGAACATCAAAACAAATAGCCTACTTTATAATGTAACAAAACGTGGAACTATTAATATATTAAAAGCGAAATTTTGTGATGATAGAGTTTGTACACGCACAAATTACTGAATGAACTTTGATAAAACTTTACAGAAATAAGCTTATGCACAAGAAAAACACATGGGGTACCTTATTATTAATCACAATATTCAAAATCGTATTAGTGCCAACTGTCTTCTGTTTTATAGGAGGCTTTCTTGATTGGAGCTAATTACACAGTTTTTCGAACGAAATCAATACATTATCCTCAAACCCAATTATAGAAATCGTTAGAATACGCTTAATAATACTTCCTTTCAAAATATTAAAATTACGTTGTAGCAAGTAAATTTATGTAATATGTAGGTGCCTAAAATAGTCATAAATTTTCATTATAACACATTTATTTATATCGTTGACGTAATAGCTTATATATACTTCTATACAAGATGTTTCAATAGACTACACTAAAGAACTTTTCAATACATCAACCAACGCAGCTTTCAACTATGAAAATACTTGTTTTGCATCCCAATTGCGTAGTCGTAGGTTGTTGTGAATCTAAACTCTTCTAATCATGTGTTGGCGTTCAACTGAAGTAAGAAAACGTGACTACTTTATGTGAAGATTTTACTGTATGGTTCTGTGTTATAATTATTTATTGGAATTTCAGTTCTTACAGTTAACGCCACACCGTTTGGTTAGATGAAAATAAAAGGAAAAATCATCGCCTTACATCGTTTAAAACGTACCACAGGGAAATGGAGTTCTTTACTTCGTTTGCCTATGTTTTCCTCAAAATATTATATTATTTTGTTCAATTTGAATATTTTCGGGTTATAATTTCAATATCCAATAATCTCAATATTCACCAAGAAAAAGCTTTTACACATCATTTGAAGTGTAAGATTTCGAGACAACTGTTAGCCTTCCCTCACATTGGGCATGGGCGTTCCTCGATCGTGCGCTCGGTGTTGGCCTGGCGTGCGCCTGACGTTCAATGTGAAGTCGGCCTTATATTTCACGTGGTATAAATGTATTTATCTTTCCAGGAATGCTCTGTGTTTGTCTTCGACAAGCGCATTGCTGAGAAGCTGTACAAGCCCAAGCGGAAAGAAAGCATGCTGGACAAAATTCGGTGGTGCATTTCGTCGATGGAAAAGATGCGGCATCCTAAGATGTTGCAGATAATCCACTCTCTCGAAGAAGGCAATAATACAATTGCTTTTGCCTCAGAGCCAATCCTGGGAAGCCTGCATAACGTCTTGTCTTGGCACGTACGTATTTTTATTTAGTTCTTTAAAATTGTAGCTTTACTAGCTCAAGTATGAGTTGACTATCTCAACGAGCGACGCACGGGGAATAAATATGGATATACGGTAGTATTGTATGTACTTTTCTTTTCCGTCCGGCGAATGAGAGTTCCAGCGAGACAATTCATACTTAAAATAGCAATAATTGCTTCTAATATTGCTATATGGGCTGGACAAATATGTTAATCACTGAAATTCCACCGAGACTCAAGTAGTAAGGGTAAGGAAAACCTGTCTCATCTGCTTTTAGCTACAGTAAAAATATATACATAAACAATCATAATAGCCATTTAATCAATTTATGGTCTGAGTTCTCAAGTAAGATGAGCCACTAGCTCACGAGACTAGCGACTTTCAAAATACCAATTTATGTCAAAGTTAAATCTTGGAGCAACTTACGTCTTAGAATTGCAAAATGTTTTATACATAGAAAGTTAAACCCTTAAGTTAAAGTCTTTGTGTAATAATAATTTCATCACTTATTTGGACTGTTTAAATAATTTTATTAACTCTAATAATATCAGAAATGTGGTTAATATATGGATATCTGTGCCACTAAACCGCATCACGTTTGATATTGATGGTATAGGAAAATTAATTAGATAGTGCATAATTCAAACTATATGAAAATGTAGTACAGAATGTTCGGCGATAGGTACGATCTCATAATTTTTAGGCGTAACAACGATTGGCAAAACCTAAACATCTGCATTTTGGAGAAAATTTAAATCAGAATTTCTCGCGGTACAGCTAGTTCCTTATCGAATTTCAAAATGGAGCTTAAGAGAAAATCAACTGTAGTACTTACAGCAACAATATCAGCTTTCTGAGTACATGCAGAATCCCCGTCAACATTTCGTTCCCATCAATATTAGGTACATTACTGAAATTAAACTTCAGTTAACGGATTTTATCGTGATATGTTGGTTTCACTAAGTTATTACATTTAAACCGATTGATCTAGAAACTACATTTTTAATTTATTACTAGCCGATGTTTCGAATTCTTTACAGGATTCATGGTCACGACAGACTGAGGTGTTATTTGTCCTTTTCTTTAATGTATAAGTTATCTTAAAGTACCTGAACATTTTTCAACTATTGGTGTTACTATTTACGCAGAATAAGCTTACTGCGTCCTTATGTCTTCTGGTGACTTTGTCCTTCTTGGGTTTTATTAGTCTTATGAGAGGGTCCCAAGCTAGAGTAACATTCCAACCGTCTTTCCTATTGAAATTAGGGTGTTTTTTTAATTTCAATAGCTTCACGTATCATCTTTGGAAGAAAACGGTGTTTCTTTTGCCAGTATCTGTGGTTCATCAAATCATAGGTAGTGGTTGGTTGCTTGTTCTACATGTTCACACACAGCAGACTTTGTTGAGTGTTATGTTTGATGTCAGCTATATGTTCTTTAAGTCGAACGCCTATGCTTTTCTAGGTTTGTTCAATGTATGAGAGCCCACATTCACAGTCTATTTTGTAGACACCAGCCTCTTTCAAAGGTAACTGACACTTGACTGTTGGTAATAATTGACATATCCTCGTTGGCGGCTTGTAGTAAGTCTTGATTGAAACTCGCTTCAAGATGTAGCCAATTTTGTCGGTCACGCTCTTGATGTATGGGAGGACATCAGGTTGTCTTTCTACTGTGGCTGCTTTTTCTTTCTTCTGGGATCTGTGACGGCGCGGCGGTCGGAGCTTGTTGTCTTGCAGAACTTGCCTGACATGTTGAAGCTCAGCGTCCAGGTGTTTCTTGTCACAGATCCCTCGGGCTCTCTGAAACAGAGACATTCCTACAATAGCTAACTGTTTAGGATGGTGGTGAGATTCACAGTTTAAGTACCTATTTGTATGGGTCTTTTTCCTATACACAGTGTGGCTTAAGGAGTTGTTTTTATTCCTGATGACAAGTACATCTTAGAAAGCTAAAAAAATGTTTGTCTCTAATTCCACTGTGAATTGTATTTGGTTATTAATGGAATTAAGATTGTTTTAGATAGCATTAACACTATCTGTTGGTAAAATTGTGAAAGTGTCATCTGCATATCGCTTGTAGAACCTCGGTGTGATGGTGGCACTCTGCAGGGCTCGCGCATCACCTCAGTCTGCCGTGACCATGAATTCTGTAAAGAATTCGAAACGTCGGCTAGTAATAATTTTAAAATGTAATTTCTAGATCATTTGGTTTAAATGTAATAACTTAGTGGAACCAATATATCGCGATAAAATCCGTAAACTGAAGTTTAATTTCAATGTGTAACATACGCGTAAACCCAAGAAAATATTAGGTACTAATGTACCTAATATTTTCACGCACAGCTATCTACGAACGTATCATTAGATCATAAATTCAATAACCGAACAAGCCTTACAAAACTGACCGCATTATTATCCTTGGAGAACATAAGCCGACAAACAATCTCAGAATATAATGTCAACCTCAGCTTTTATCGATATTGTGATATGAATTATATTTTTCATTTGATGGTTGGACTGATAAAGATTTGTTATAAGTACCTATGTGTATAGCAGGGTTATTACCAAAGCAGGTAGGAATCTGCCTTGTTAAAATCCCTCATTATGTTAATACTATAGGAACGAATGATCATAAAAAATATTAATGGATATATGTTTGTAAGTCGTGGTACCTGTACTTAGTCGATTTGACTAAGTAGGATCATAATACTATTAAAAAAATACGTGAGCTGCGCGAAAATTGCATATATTTGACGACTACCCCACTTTTCCCAAGTATCACGAGTGTCATTGGGTTTGAATCCCAAAATTATATTTTATAAGGGTAACCAGTCTTTGGCCGATAACGAACAAAAATAAAGAAATAAATCGTGCCGCTGCCATAATGCAGCCAATCATTTAAATGATTACGTATTTGAAGGTTGTGTAAGCGTCAGCTGTTAAATTGTTCATCATAGACAAACTAGGGGATGCCCGCAGCTAATCCAGCATATTAAATTTAATTTTAACCGGTTGAGCCCTATCCCGTGGAATTTCGCAAAATGCCGTCTTAGTTGGGACCATAGGGGTGCCTCTATGGTCCCCAGGGGACATAACCAAATTTCAGCTTCTTACGCCCAATAAAGCTGTGCGTTGTCTATCATTCAGTCAGTAACACAAGAACGTTATCTTTACAGATTAATATAATAAATGGTTACAGTAGACAAGTTTAGTAGAGAGCAAAATAGTAAAACGATATATGTAGAGTTCATGATACTTATTTGATACACGTGCTCTCCTGAGACCGTGACCCAGTTATGCTCTGCTTACAAGTAAATGTGTCATTTGTGTCCAAATATCAAATAAACCTAAACTCTGGTAATAAACTATTAGCAGATGTGTCCTTTGTGATCAGTTTTAGTTTTAGGCCATTCTAAACAACAATCGATCTATTCAAATCATCCTCAGAGAAATGCTAAGGTGGATTTAAAACATAAGATAAGGTCTTAAGGTCTTAGTTATAAAATAGAAATATGGATTCGTCAGTTTGAATTGAGTCACAAATTTCCCATTGCATAATTTCCGATTATACCAGCATAGTAAAAAAAAAACAATTTTGTTAATGACCTCATTGACGACATAAATAAAATGTTATCATAACAAAACATGTCAGACTCTAAGGCTGATGATAATTAGCAACAATCGACATCGACGAGAGTCACAAAAAATACTATGATTCATGACCATACTAGTATGTTGGCGAAACACACTAATTATTATACTGCGCTCATCCAAAATTGCAAAACCTGAGTCATGTCTCTCAGTTCAGTGAAGTCTCAGTTCCAATACGAGTTTTAGGGCAGTAGGCGAAGCTGAGCCGTATCTATTTTCAATACTAGCTATCAAGATTAAAATCGCGGCAAATACTGTTCAAGAAAAAACGCCTGTTACACTTATACCTACACACTAACAAACCCCTCGAAAATACTAAATTCAGCTTTGAATTAAAAATTTAACAAACAGTATCCAGAAGTTTTAGAGAAATTCTATAGGTCCAAGTAAAACGAGGAAGAGGCAAAACTTTCGACGAACTACTACGTTTTCTGGGTCCACTGCAGCAATATTAAGCATGATTTACAAAGGGAATCACGAATAACCTACTTAATTTGTTGCGCTAACGAAGCTTTGATTTTTTGGGGAATAATTTTATAGGAAATCTGCACGGCAATAGGCTCGCCCCTTATTACGTGGGACTAAAGTATATCTGTCGAAAAGTGGGTGTAGAAATACACCTCTGCCTACCTCTTCGGGGTTATAGGCGTGAGACTATGTATGTAATTTTATATCAATGTATAATCATCAAATTATAATCTTAGATAACGACTACAGATCTAATTATATCAGTGGTTTGTGTTCTTATTTCAAAACTTTTTAAGGAAGTAAAATTATCTGGTCTCTAAATAAATCAAGTCAGTGGTTAACTTACTTTCCTTATGTTTAACCTTTTCAAATATGTACTTTCGTGATTCAATTTCAATACAAGACAACAAACATAGCCTCATTTCATAGGAAGCATTGTTATTATTATGAAACGTTGAATAATACCTAAATAACAGTTACGATCCACCCATCGAGTGATTCAAGCCACGTCACGTTAGTCGTCGCACTGGTCGAAACCTATTAGTCTAAATAATATATGAAGTAATAATCTCAAATATAATGGGAATTTGATAGCGTAACATTTTCCAACATCTGTAATCTTTTACATCCATCCGCATACATTTGACACTTCTATCCTTCAACAGTAGCATTCTTAGAAACCTTAATTATAAAGCAATATCAAAAATAACCCTATAGCACAATTCATATTTAATCTTCAATCTCGTGCCACTCTCGTGCCTAGATAGAAAATCATAGTAAGTTTTTACGGTTGGATGTCAGAAGCGGTCGGAAGCGCTTTGGGGGAGGCCAATGGCCTGCAGGTCTTATTTAGTGGAGATGATGCTGATATAAATTATGTTTTTGAGAATGTTGTATTTGCTCCGTATGTCCTTTAATTATTCCTACCAGATATTGATGGTGTTACTGTAAAGGCGCTAATAGAAGGTATTATAAATGAAAGTTTGAACATCAAATTGTAAAAAAACATCGAGCATTTGCCGAACATTAGCGCAACAATTGCCAATTTGCGAACTGAACAACGAACAAAGCCAAACATCGCAACTAATATATTCATGATCGTTCCAGTGAGTGGTTTAGTTGTCAAAAAGCTCGAAGGAAATTTACTGTCCTTTTGCTAGAATGCTCGCCAGAACGCTCTGGAGTATGCTCGCTAAAACGCACCAGATACTTCTATTATGAAACATTCGCAAGAACGCTCATTACAAGTGAATATTCAAGTGTATCCGCTAGTGCCGATACACTTGAATGGTGCTCCTGTACCAAGGAACCTGTGTATGTGCCCTTCACCGTCCAATTGGCTGCTGGTTCGATCACCACCAAAAGAAATCCATGTGCGCTTTATATACTTTTATAATAAATCATAATCATCTTATTCATAAAGTCACTTGTCACTTATCAACACAGAGCCTAAACTAGAGCCGACTAAGGCTTTGGGCAGTGGTAAAAGTTAGGTAAAAGGGTAAAATAGGGATTAAACGTTTAGGTGGTAGTTCAGTTTTTAAAGCTAGCACTATGAAATGCGAGCCACAGCTCGTTCAATATAAAATGTTCAATTATTCAGCATCATCACAATAGTTATATCTCAGTTGCATCCAAGACCTGCCATCTGAGAGCCTAAGACCCCGGACACCGTAAAGGCCAACCAGATTTGGCAGAATATTAATTCGTTCAATATTGTGTGTCCAGTAAACAAATAACATGTTTTTGTATATTTATATTATATTTCTGTAACAGCATAACAGCATAACAGCGTAACAGTGCGTTCAGTTACTTAATTGTTTCGTACACGAGGCTATTATCTCGTGCGGAAACGTATAATGTAAGATTGTCCTTCTATTATCTGTTCGGTGAAAACATTGCACTGTTTTTGTTGGATATTTTCGTTTTTAACTGATAATGAAACACTTTTCTTAAAACTTCATTAGTATTTAGTGAGATGATTCAGAAGGAAGTTAAGCGAGTCCTAAAATTACGCTTGGCTGTGCTTAAGGTCAATTTAGTGCCGACTGCCGACGCTTATGTATATTGCTGAAAGTCGGATTATCTAAATGAAGTTGAGTTTCAGTTCTCAGGTAGGTTGTCGGGGTTCAATAGAAACACTGCTACTACACTACTAGTACACTAGAAGAAACAGGTTTTTTATTATGTCTCACTACCGCTTACATACAGTATGACCGATTAGGTACTACTCCAGCTGCTCTCCGACGCTCGCAGGGTAGACTGCTCATAGGGTCGCCGGTGAGCTGGCCGAAGTGCACGCTGGGTAGGCAGCTTGGTGGTCGAGGTTTAGGCTGAGCGGTGGCTCCGGCGGTGCAGCTGATGTAGGCTGAGTGGTAAGGCTCAGACGTAGGCTGGTGCAGTCAGGCGCCAGTGGCCTGGCTGTAGGAAGCTCGTAGGCAGGGCTGATGCGTAGGCAGCGACTAGTAGAGCACGTCGCTAGCAGTTCGTAGATTATAGCCCGTAGGGAGAACGTCAGCCTTTAGGGAGAACGGCAAAGTAGCATAGAGAATACACAACAACCGGTCAGGAACAGGCTGTCCCTAGATCGGCTGTTATACTTTGGAGAGACAGATACTACAGACAGCACATATAGGCACACATACAATTAAAATATGCTCACCCCCAGCGGGACAGCAGATATGGAAGTAGAAGGCAGAATAATCACGAGGTGTAGCGGCAGCGTGGCGACGTCTAGGGAAAGTGATCGATTTCCCCCCCGTAGGATCTCCACCTTGTCGTAGTGGGGGGGCTCAGTAACCGTGGATTAGACGACCGCGGTGAAGCTAAGAGAGATTCTAGGAGTGGACGCTCCGCGTGGGCTTAGAGAGGCCTGCGCAGGATGCGTTCAACGGTGCGGGTGCTGGAGACAGTTCTGTCTGTCCCTCGCAGTCGGGCGCGGTCGCGAGAGGAGGGGCGTGTTGGTGTTGCGTTGCCGCGCGCCCTATCTCCCGCGACCAAATGGGGGTGCACCATTCGATGCGTCTTGGTGGAGCCGCAGAGGAAGAGGAGATGCGGTGTTGCGTTGCCGTCCTCCCTATCCTCTGCGGCCGCTGGGTGTTTTGGCGGCGGAGCCCAACACCTTATTCCGCCGCCAACGGGGTTTTGTTCGGGGCCCGCCTGACAATTTGGCGTGCCAATACCCGTCGGGGGTTAGCGTCGAATGCTTATGCGATTCCCTACCCTCCGACACACGGGTACATGAGAAAGTCGAGGTGGTTTTTAGTGGTTACACCACATACTCCGGCTCTCATTTCCCCAAGGGTCGGAGATCCGAAGGGATTTTCCACCACGTAAAAAAAAGAAAAAAAGGGAAAGTGACCGATTTAGATCGCGCACCCATCTTATATAGGCATAGACTTATGATTCACAGCCTGCCTGTGGCGAGTCTATCTAAATATATATAAAACTCAAAGATGACTGACTGACATAGTGATCTATCAACGCACAGCCCAAACCACTGGAGGGATCGGGCTGAAATTTGGCATGCAGGTAGATGTTATAATATAGGCATCCGTTAAGAAAGGATTTTGATAAATTCTACCCCCAAAGTTTGTATGAAACTTTGTCAATTTTAAACCGATCGGGCTGAGACTTTGCATGCATATAGCTACTATGACGTAGCCATTCTCTAAGAAAGGATTTTGATAAATTTCACCCCTAAGGGGATAAAATAGGGGATGAAAGTTTAAACCGATCGGGCTGAGACTTTGTATGCATATAGCTACTATGACGTATGCATCCCCTAAGAAAGGATTTTGATAAATTCCACTCCTAAGGGGATAAAATAGGTGATGAAAGTTAGTATAAATCTTCTTAGATTTTCAACTGATTGAATTGAAATTAAAGATTGGAGCTACTATGATTAAGACGTCCGTTTAAATAGGATTTTGATAAATTCAACCCCCATGGATTTTAGATTAGACTTATGACTGGAGCAAGTTTTCTATTATGACCCCCGACAGGAAAGGTAATAACTACTTAACACCTGACGAATATTTTGCTGATATGATGAAAAATGCTACTTATGGCGGACTTTGTGAGTTTATTATCGTATAAATAGTATAATAGCAGCAAGATTAATATTCCCATTTAAGTTTGAAGTATATAGAAACTGGATCTAACGACTATTCACCTAATAGCTTGATAGTTTTAGCGCTTTATGACAGATTAGTTAAGAATATTGTGAACATCTAATATATAAAATTCTCGTGTCACAGTATTCGTTGCCATACTCCTCCGAAACGGCTTGACCGATTTTGATGAAATTTTTTGTGCTTATCCGGTATCTATGAGAATCGGCCAACATCTATTTTTCAAAAAAATAAAAAAAAAATTGCAATACAACGTTTGCCGGTTCAGCTAGTCTAATATATAAAATTCTCGTGTCACAGTTTTCGTTCCCATACTCCTCCGAAACGGCTTGACCGATTTTGATGAAATTTTTTGTGCTTATCCGGTATCTATGAGAATCGGCCAACATCTATTTTTCAAAAAAAAAAATAATTTTGCAAAACAACGTTTGCCGGGTCAGCTAGTACGCTATAATAAACACACGCTAAACAAAAGCAAAGCCGCAAAAATAATACCTAATTAATAATAATACTTCTTAACGCGAGCGAAGCCGCTGGCAAAAGCTAGTTACCATATATGGTAATAATTCCTAGCGGAGCACTCTTCGGACTAAGCTGGCTTCACCCACTGCGTTAAGCGCCTGCGAGATATTATAACGCAATACGTAGTATTAAGTTACAAAGTATAAATAATTAAGAAGAACAGATGCAGTACAAAATTAAACCACATGAACCCTGGCAGGAGTATCTGTATACTTCACACACACATCTTAGAAACAATCCACCCACATATGTGAGGTAAGATTTCTCATTACAAACCCGCTGAACTGTAACTTAAAGCCTTGCAAATAAAATCTCAGCTGGCATATATGATTGTAGCATTGTGTTTATTATCTTGACCCGTTTCTGTTCGAGTTGGCGGCAGTACATAAAATAACGCAATATGTGCCTAAATTTAGCATAGGTAAGGTTTTATGTTAGTGTTAAGGCTACAGATATGAGTACTCTCAAATATTGTTACAAAATAACAGTGGAGCAAAATCATAACGTTTTGAAGGGTGGTCGTGCACCGAGTTTTAATTTATAGCTTACCAGCTTTTGTTCGTGACTTATCCTGCGTTGGGTTTGATTATCCAAACGAAACATGTTACATGTTTTGCAGTAATATAGTAGCTAACTACTATGTTACTTTTATTAGTAGAGTTGTTTATGTTAAAAAGTAATAAACATTCATTTTTATGATAAAATAAATCTCCTCGATAATCTCAATTATCAATATATGTACAATAAGTAGGACTTTTTCATTAATGACTGACTGACTAAAATACAACGCACAGCTGTAACTACTGGGCGTAAAAATCTGAATAAGTATGTTCATTTGGAACTGTAGAGAAGCGCTAAATGGACATTTCTCCCTAAAGCTATATAAGAGAGGTCAAAGATTGTATGCAACTTGAAAGAGCTTATATAGAACAGTTATTCATGGGAAAGTGGCAATTCTTGCAAAGTCATCTTGCGGTTAGTTTGGGTTTTAACTCACTTTCAAGCAGCCACTTTTTATCTAAATTACTCACCGAATTTATCTCTCAGACTAACACACAGCGTTGTGCGGTATCTGCGTTAGAGCATTTTCATTACAATCAAGTGTATGATGTAATTTTTGCTATAATGAAGAAATCGGTGCAGGTTCGCTCAAATAAAATACGGATTGCTCAGAAATATTTGGATTTAATCCATACAGTTCGACCGTTAAGTATCGAATGAATAACTCATTTCAATATGGCTGGCAAGTTTTGACAGTTGTCACATTGACGTCGACAGACGTTAAAGTGACACTTCACGTCAAGGCAATAAATAGATTTAAACCATACCAATCTGTGAGAAATAACTTGGCAAAATATTATAAAGCTAACAATTCGGCTATCCTCTTGAAGTGAGTCCTCTCACACGATCAGTAAACATATAAATAAAAACAGAAAAAAATACATTTTTTGATTAAACTACACAAAATCATTATAACTTTATCAAAAACTTAAAATGATATACATTTCATATTCTTACGTACTGATTGGTTCCATTATAATTCAGTTCATGTCATTATCATCGTCAATTTGCACAGTCTGTTGTGATCTGCGGTCATCTGTGCGACGTTGACATCGCATGCATGACACCATTCGATTCTGCACTGACCGCTCACAACCCATGCTCTATGACTACGTCATCTAGTTGCATAGTCTGCTATGATCTGCGACCATCTGTGGTCTGTCTGTGATGTGCGATGATTTTCATCACCATTCGTTTCTGCACTGGAACCTATGCGCCTAGATTTCACGATATTTAGTCTGCTATAATCTACAATCATCTGTGCAATATCGGTCTCCGATATCAATCACTTTCTGCACTGATTGCTCATAGCCTAAGCATCGCGTCGTCAAGTCTCTTGTCTTGTCTAGTCCATATTTTAAGTCAACAACTCAGCAAATCATCAATTATCTTTCTTTACAAATCAAATACTCTCATTAACAATGACTTATAGGTATTTACTAATTACCCCATATTATTATTAATTTCAAATCATTATTTCTTTTCTTTCTTTTTTTTACAATCATTTTTAAGCTATATTAGTCATACAGTAGACTTCGATCCTAACCTGAACTTATCAATTTTATTCGTCGCCATTACTATCAGTTTCACTACCGTCACTGGATATATTTGTATAATTTAGCCAGGGGTGTATCTTATCCACTGCCACAACATTTTGATACTTTTTATTGCCCCTCCTAGTAAGAGGAGTATCCTCAATCAAAAACCTGTCATTTTCTAGAATTTTTGGTATTCTAATTTAGATATTAGCTTCTTTGATTTACCTACATGTTCTTTATCTTTATTGTTCTTTCAACTCTAACTAGATCACCAACATTATATAATGTTGCCCTTTTTCTTTTCTTATCGAATGCCTTCTTTGAATCATACTGCTGTTTTTCTATTCTAGACTTAGCTTCTGACCGTATCTTTTCTAGCTCATTGTCACTAACACGACATATAACTTCATTTAACACTTCATTATATTTATATTTTCTAATGAATTTAAGACTGTAAGCCCGAATAGCAGTTCTGATGGGCTTTTGCCCGTTGCTTTATTCATGGTTGTATTTATACCTAACTGGATGTCACCGACGTGTTCATCCCAGGTGTTATCACCCTTATCGTGGCATTTTGTGCTTAGAGCGTCTAATATGGATCTATTGTAACATTCAATTTGAGCTTGTAAAACAAGAACTCCGATCAGTGATAAGACGTAATGGAGTACCAAAAGTGTTAAAATGGTCTCAAAAAATTCTGATAGCTGTGGTACTTTTTGTATCCCACAGCATTTACGCTTATAAATTTTGTAAAAGAATCAATAATCGCAAGAATATAAGTGTTGCCTCTCCTAGAGCGAACGAACGGGCCTAAATGATCGGCATGAACTTTATGAAAGGGAATATCTGCTTATTGGATAAAGCATCCCTTCCCTACGACCACCCGGAGCTTTATGGTGCGCACATTCAAGACATACTGACACGTACTTTTTGGTGAAACGTGGCATCTTAGAGAACCAAAATGTTTCGCGAAGTCGACTAAGAGTTTTCTCATAGCCAAAATGGCCACCATTATCGTGGTTCATTCTTACAATTTGCCACCTGACGGCTCTAGAAACTACCCATTTTATTTTATCACCAACAATTCTGTACACATAATCACTTTTCAATTAGTAATTTTTATAGACATCTGCTATATAATTTGTATTTTTATCGTGTAAAATGTCTCTAATCCTCCCAATTTCCTAGTCATTCATTTGTACTGTGGAGATCCAGTCTTTAATGTCTATATTTAAAACATCGAGTACATGCGTCTCATCGTCGCTCGCTACAGGCTCAGTCACAGGTGCACGACTGAGTGCGTCTACATGTGCCATTCGAGATCCAGGCCTACATTCAATATCAAAGTCGTACTCCTGGAACTGCACCCACCACCATATTCTCGGTATAAGATTGCGTTTGGTGAGTGTCGTGCGTAGCGCATTACAATCGGTTATGATCTTAAAGTTTAATCCCACCAAGTAGACACGAACACGTTTCAGTGAGGCTATCACTGCTCACATTTCCAGTTCAAACAAATGTAATTTTGGTTCATCTTGAGTGGTTTTCCAACTGTAATACGTCACGGGTCTAAGCATTCCGTCGCTATGTCTTTACATCAGAATACCAGCAACTCCTAACTTAGACGCATCGGTGTAGTGTTCAGTTTCAGTTCGAATCGTACAATGCCAAAATAGGACGTTCAACAAGTTTTTGTTTCAGTGTATTAAAGGCTGTTAAATGTTCCTCGTTCCAATTCCATGTGAAGTTGAACCTGAGGAGATCAGTTTCCATTTCCCGAGGGGGCGCGCGATCAGGACGAAATCTTTCACTAAACGCCGAAAGAAACTAGCTAGTCCAATGAAACGTCTTACGTCATGTATTTCGGCGCTGCGGTACCGTCGTCAGGACACACGCCAGGATCCATAAATGAAACTAGTTAAATTCACTGAAAACTGCTGTATATTCTCGAACTGAACCTCACGATACAAAGATCAGGGAAAGAATGTCATGTCCGCCCGCCACCGCATCAACTTGACTTACTAGGTATCAAAACGTTACATTTAATTACAATATTTAAATTATCATATGAATGAACTTTCAATTAATCTTTATAATTAAGAAGCAATATAGAATTTCAGTAACCTTAGCTAAAGCGTCGAAATATGTCTTGATAAATTTAATTAGTTATAAAATTACTAAAATATGTTGGCGGGCGAGAAAGCTAACAAAACTATTTAAAGACGATATAAACCAATACTGCGTTAAGAAATATAATACAGAAATGTAACACAATTTATATAATATTAATTACAAGCAAATGCAGTTAATATTTTACTGGTTATTTAGTTAAAATTACATTAAAATAATATTAACTTCCGGGTTTAGTTATCATTTAGGCTTCTAGATGTCTCTACACTACGTTAATACATACATACATACATAGACTCACGCCTGTTTCCCGGAGGGGTAGGCAGAGACTACGGCACGCCTTTGCAACGATCCTGACATATCTCTCTTGCTTCATTCACTCCCATCAGATTCCTCATGCATGCTCTTCTATTCAGGGTACTTCTAACCTGCCCTGTTTTTAGGATGTCTCCAATCTGGTCAGAGAACGTCCGCTTAGGTCTTTCCCTTCGTCCTGTCCCATCCACACTTGCCTTACATATCTGCTTGGTCAGTCTTTTGTCATCCATCCTCTCCACGTGCCCAAACCACCTTAGCATACCTTTCTCGATGCTTGTCACTACATCTTCTTTTACCCCACAACACTCTCTTATCGCACAATTCTTTACTCTGTCACTTAAAGACACACCACACATACTTCTCAGTCCTCTCATTTCTACAGCATTTATTCTACTTTCATGACTCTTCTGCCATACCCAACTTTCACTACCATACATAAGTGTAGGTACCAACACCCCTCTATGCACAGCCAAACGCGCCTTTTTGGATACGTTATGACTGTTCATAAAAGCCTTCAAAACTCCATTCACCCTATTACCTGCATTAACTCTTCTTTCAATATCTTCTTCATTCTTACCATTCCTAGTAAACAGCGTACCTAAATACACAAAGTCATTCACTTGTTCCACTCGTTGTCCATCGATCAGAATATTACAAGCCGTAACGCATTCCTCCTTTTCAAAAACCATAACTTTCGTCTTGCTCACATTCACTTTCGTTCTTTTCCTCCCTAAAGCACCATGCATGATTGTTACCATCTCCTGTAACTCCTCCGCTGAAGACACAAGTATTACCTGATCATCAGCATAAAGGAGGCATTTGACGAGTAACCCATTCATACTTAATCCACAATCACTATGTTTCAAATCTTGCAAACAACTGTCCATGAAGAGGTTGAACGGCCACGGCGACGCTACACATCCCTGTCTAACACCTGTCGCGATGGTAAACCAGTCAGTGTACGACCCGTTTATCCTCACACAAGCTCTGAAATCTTCTCGTATGAGGCTGCTGTTCACCCCATACATCGACAGTACCGACCACATTTCATTCCTCACCACTTTATCGTAAGCCTTTTCTAAATCCACGAATGCGCAATTGACTTTTTGACCTTTGGCCAATAATTTCTCGGCTATGCACCGCAAGGAAAATAATTAATGCTTCTACAATATAACAAATTAGTTACTCTCCACTTCGAATAGATGACTGCACAATCTCAGTGCGCCCATATGTACGTTCCTGGGTACGGGGAAACTTGATGTTTCAAGTTTCCCTAACTTCTTTATTCTTCTTCTCCCGGTCTTATGTCTTGACCACTAATTTGAAACCCCGAAAAGTCTATTTCTCTATACAAAAAGTAGCATTTCTTGAGTTTTAACGTTAACCCGGTCTCATATATTTCTGTATAGCCGACACTTAGTAAATTTTTTGAAAAATTAATTAGTCAGTTGCTTAGTTATTTTATTAGACTTAATTTACTCCACGAGAAACAGTTTGGATTTACGAGGGGTCGTCCTACTACTGACGCTGGAGTTGAGTTACTCAAAAGTATATTTGCAGCTTGGGAGAATTCGCAAGATGCATTAGGTATTTCTTGCGACTTGTCAAAAGCGTTTGATTGTGTACATCATGACACTCTGGTCAGGAAATTGTATCATTACAGAGTTAGGAACAAAGCTCTCGATCTCCTGGTTTCTTACTTGGGCAACAAAATCCAGAAGGTCCAGATCAATGACAAGACATCTCCAGGTTCTGCCTTAAAAATGGGAGTCCCGCAGGGCTGAATCCTCCAATCATTTCTTTTTTTGATTTATTTTGACGATCTACCTTATTACATAAAGAAGAATCATGAGATTGTGTTGTTCGTGGATGATACCTCCTTAATTTTTAATATTAGACGATAACAGAGAAATTTTGACGAAGTAAACAATGCACTCTCTTAAGTTCTTAAATGGTTTGATGTAAATAATTTATTACTTAATGTTAAGAAAAAGAAAGTATTAAAATTCTCAATACCCAATGTTAAACAGATGGAAACCAATGTACAACTTAAGGAATCCAGAATTGAGCCCGTTGGGACAACTATGTTTCTAGGTATTATGCTTGATACCAAACTTCAATGGGGTCCGCATATAGAAAGACTTTCGGGCAAACTTAGTTCTGCAGCTTATGCAGTTAAAACAATTAGACGCCTTATAGATATAGATACAGCTAAAATGGTTTATTTCAGTTAATTTCATAGTATTATGTCTTATGGGATTCTTAAGAATATATATATAGACGGGAATTAATGCGAACATGCAAATTAGGTATTTACATACCTTATTTTGCTTGACGTTTCGAGACGGTTGCACGTCCCGTGGTCGCAAGCTGACTGGTGTGGCGATGTCACGTCTCCGAGTGCGAGGTAGAAGATTCTATTTCTACCCCCGGGTCGTTGATATTCGAAGTACCGGCGCAAAACACACTAACCGTATCTGTATATTGAACATTCGCCGACTGCGCGTTAAAGTGGGGTGTTGTTAGCCGAATCACAGGATTCCACGCCGATGACAATTTGAAGCCCTCTTCCCGATTGAAATTTTTATGTTTTCTGATTTCAATCGCTTCACGCACAACTCTTGGGTAAAAGTGGCGTCGCAATGGGGAGTCCAGTAGCCCCGGTACTGGCTAATATCTGGATGGAACACTTTGAAGAAAAGGCGCTTAGCAACGGGCCAAATCCTGATGGTCTTGACCATCAGGATTTGGAAAAGATACGTGGACGACATCTTCAGTATCGTAAAAGGAGGTAAGCAGGAAGTAGATCAATATGTGCAACACCTTAACTCCATTCATCCGAAAATGAGGTTCACCTACGAAATGGAAACTGACAGATTGTTGTCATTCTTGGATGTCAAAGTGACTGTGAGACCAGATGGGTCCTTAACACATTGCGTATACCGGAAGCCTACGCACACAGATAGATACCTGCACGCCATGTCGCACCACCACCCTCGACACCTGCAATTCGTTGTGACGTCACTCAAAAACAGAGCACATGACCTCTGTGACCCTGAGCATTTGAAGCTAGAGCTAGACCATGTTCAGGAGGTACTTAGGAAGAACGGATACCAGGTACAACGACGAATGACGCGGCCTATCAAACGCGATAAACATCCGGCGGTAAATAGACAACCGACCGACATGCCCTACATTAGAGGTGTTACGGATAAAATAGGAGACAAGTTAAAAAACTACTCCATTCCGACAGTATTTACACCAGGGGCCAAAGTATACAACATGGTGGGCACACCAAAGGATGTTCTACCGCTACAAACCCCAGGTGTCTATAAAATCAACTGCAGCTGCGGAAGCTCTTACATAGGGCAAACGAAGCAGACTATCGCTGAACGTATAAAGGAGCACATTGCAGCTGTAAAGAACCGTCAAACGAACAAATCGGCGATTGCGGAACATTTACTTCAATCGGGCACCAATCACTGGATTGAATTTCATCGTCCCCAAGTCCTCTTCACGGAACGCCACTTTTACCCAAGAGTTGTGCGTGAAGCGATTGAAATCAAAAAACATAAAAATTTCAATCGGGAAGAGGGCTTCAAATTGTCATCGGCGTGGAATCCTGTGATTTGGCTAACAACACCCCACTTTAACGCGCAGTCGGCGAATGTTCAATATACAGATACGGTTAGTGTGTTTTGCGCCGGTACTTCGAATATCAACGACCCGGGGGTAGAAATAGAATCTTCTACCTCGCACTCGGAGACGTGACATCGCCACACCAGTCAGCTTGCGACCACGGGACGTGCAACCGTCTCGAAACGTCAAGCAAAATAAGGTATGTAAATACCTAATTTGCATGTTCGCGTTAATTCCCGTCTATATATATATATATATTCTTAAACATGCAACGCGAGTGTTTAAAAGTTTCTATTGCAAACCGCTATGGGTAGGAAATTGCTAAATTAGTGCGTCACCTAGAATTATTACGGAGGAAACGAGCGCGAGTGGAAACATCGTTGATATTTCTAACAAAATGTCGCGATTGGGACTTATTACCTACGTGTGTGCGTATAAACCACGTAGTGATATCGCATTTTCACGTAAAATTCTATATAACGCGAGTGTACGTCTCCTGAGACAGTTAATATGCAATAAACATAGTGAGCTGAATAGTGTACAGTGTGAGTTATATGACGTGCATACGAAATGTAGTGAGTTCCTATCTCGCGTTGATTATGATTTGTGTGATCGGATAACGTTCTTACAAGCTAGTCGGACATTCGAACTATGTAGTGCTACTCACGAGCGAAAGTTCTCGAAGTTATTAAACCGACGGTATGCAAATAAAACGTTATCTACGGAATCGGTACAAACCAGTAACACCGTAATTAATCTATCCAACGCGAGTTTAGATGAATCTGCTATTAACATCTTGGCCAAAGGTTTAAACTTCGCATTAACACCTAAGCGAATACCGTACGAAAATATAATCAGCAGTATTGAGGAGACGATTATCCGTAATAAAGTACCGCCCGGTGATGCCGATACCCTACGACAGGACGTCGCGGTGATATTACGGAAGTCGAAGATACCCACTAGCAATGTCACAATGGAAGAGCGTCAAGCACTGAAAAGGATTCGGGACAACCAGGATATTTTAGTGCTTAAGGCCGACAAGGGAAACGCCACTGTAGTGATGAATACGGCTGATTATACGGACAAGGTACGAGAGTTGTTATGTGATAACAAGGTGTATAAACCGGTCTCATATAACCCCACGGCCAGAGTAACGCGCAGAATACGAACACTGATACAAAACCACCAGGACCTGTTCACGGAAGACGAGTACAGCAAGTTATATGGTCCCAAACCATACCAACCACCTAGGCTATGTGGTCTGCCTAAGGTACATAAGCCCAACGTGCCACTGCGGCCTATCGTAAGTCAGATTTCCTCGCCTACTTACGACCTTGCGAAGCACGTTGCATCGGTGTTGCAGCCATTAGTCGGTATGACACCGTCTTTCGTAAAGAACTCACGTCATTTCGTCCAGATCGTACAAAGTATCCGATGGGAACCGAAAGATGTAATGGTAAGCTTTGACGTTGAGTCGCTCTTTACCAATGTTCCAATAAGGGAATGTCTGGACGTAGTGAGGGACAGACTGAGTGACAACGATATGCCTCACAACTATATTGATCTACTAAAACACTGCTTAGATGGAAACTACTTCCTCTTCCAAGGCCAATATTACCTCCAGATCGATGACGTCGTCGCAATGGGGAGTCCAGTAGCCCCGGTACTGGCTAATATCTGGATGGAACACTTTGAAGAAAAGGCGCTTAGCAGCGGGCCCAAGACCATCAGGCTTTGGAAAAGATACGTGGACGACATCTTCAGTATCGTAAAAGGAGGTAAGCAGGAAGTAGATCAATATGTGCAACACCTTAACTCTATTCATCCGAAAATGAGGTTCACCTACGAAATGGAAACTGACAGATCGTTGTCATTCTTGGATGTCAAAGTGACTGTGAGACCGGATGGGTCCTTAACACATTGCGTATACCGGAAGCCTACGCACACAGATAGATACCTGCACGCCATGTCGCACCACCACCCTCGACACCTGCAATCCGTTGTGACATCACTCAAAAACAGAGCACATGACCTCTGTGACCCTGAGCATTTGAAGCTAGAGCTAGACCATGTTCAGGAGGTACTTAGGAAGAACGGATACCAGGTACAACGACGAATGACGCGGCCTATCAAACGCGATAAACATCCGGCGGTAAATAGACAACCGACCTACATGCCCTACATTAGAGGTGTTACGGATAAAATAGGAGACAAGTTAAAAAACTACTCCATTCCGACAGTATTTACACCAGGGGCCAAAGTATACAACATGGTGGGCACACCAAAGGATGTTCTACCGCTACAAACCCCAGGTGTCTATAAAATCAACTGCAGCTGCGGAAGCTCTTACATAGGGCAAACGAAGCGGACTATCGCTGAACGTATAAAGGAGCACATCGCAGCTGTAAAGAACCGTCAAACGAACAAATCGGCGATTGCGGAACATTTACTTCAATCGGGCACCAATCACTGGATTGAATTTCATCGTCCCCAAGTCCTCTCCACGGAACGCCACTTTTACCCAAGAGTTGTGCGTGAAGCGATTGAAATCAGAAAACATAAAAATTTCAATCGGTAAGAGGGCTTCAAATTGTCATCGGTGTGGAATCCTGTGATTCGGCTAACAACACCCCACTTTAACGCGTAGTCGGCGAATGTTCAATATACAGATACGGTTAGTGTGTTTTGCGCCGGTACTTCGAATATCAACGACCCGGGGGTAGAAATAGAATCTTCTACCTCGCACTCGGAGACGTGACATCGCCACACCAGTCAGCTTGCGACCACGGGACGTGCAACCGTCTCGAAACGTCAAGCAAAATAAGGTATGTAAATACCTAATTTGCATGTTCGCGTTAATTCCCGTCTATATATATATTCTTAAACATGCAACGCGAGTGTTTAAAAGTTTTTATGGGATTCTTCTCTGGGGGAATGCTGGAGACCTTAACACAATATTCATTCTGCAGAAAAGAGCAATAAGGGGAATTGACAACCTCGGCTCTCGTGTTTCTTTAAAAGAAAAGTTCAGTGAGATAAGCATTCTAACTGTTGTATCACAATATATATACGATAATCTATTATATGTCCACGAATTTAGTAAAAAAGTGATCTTCACACTATAAATACTAGACGTAAGTATAATCTTGTATTTTATAGCACGCGCCTCCACAAAATAAGTAACTGTTTTATGGGGCAGTGTATACACTTTTATAACAAGCTCCCTCTTAATATAAGAAATTTAACAATAAATAAATTTAAGATTTTTGTTAAAATTAAATTGTGTTTAAAAGTATATTATACAATTTCCGATTATATAGACAACAACAATGCTTGGGATTGAGCTGCTCTAATTCAACATAAAAATATAAACTTGTAAAAACTGATAAATTTAAAATTGACGTTTCGTAAGCACTTTAAACAAAGTTTAAACGAAATAAAGAATCATTTCATTTCATTTAATTTCATGGAGTAGTTTAAGTACTATCTCTAACCGTTCAAGACCTTCTTCGAACGATCTCGTTTCGTAAGCACTTTAAACTAAGTTTACACGAAATAAAGAATAATTTCATTTCATTTAATTTCATGGAGTAGTTTAAGTACTTTCTCTAACCGTTCAAGACCTTCTTCGAACGATCTCGTTTCGTAAGCACTTTAAACAAAGTTTACACGAAATAAAGAATCATTTCATTTCATTTCATTTCATGGAGTAAGTTAAGTACTATGTCTAACCGTTAAAGACCTTCTTCGAAAGAAGCGAACTTCTAGCAGGAATTAAAACGTCATCCATGAATATAATGGCAAAATTGAGTTATTTCCGTTTCGACAGATTTTGGTTTAGCCAGATTTTAGTTTCGACAGCATGTCACTTTTTTATCTCCAACGTACACTTAAGTACAAAATAAATGCACAAGCATGTTTATGAAGTATTCAAATCAAAAATTATTTTTGAAACGAAAATATTTCAATAAGTACTAAGTGATATTATTAGAGACACATTTTAATAACAATGTCACATTATGTGGCTGTCGACTTTTGCGAAAAATAACATACGAGTATAACAGTGGAACACTGTTTAGTATCCAATTGTTCTATACAATTTTACATGTAACCGAAAACACGCGTTATTGAATTACAGTTTTTTTAAAGATTTTATATAAGTAGTGTTGTAAATATTAAAATACATCCTTCGGTGCCATCTTCATATACCTACCTACCACATAATAAAAAATAATCGTCGAACAATTTCACATCGCAAAATTGAACTTCGCTAGATTCGTTCTTGCTTCGAATAAAATACGTAATTTGTTTTGATGAATATATCATCATACTATCTATACATCTCATCAGCACATTGAGATGAGGACAATGTATTTGTATCATAGATTCCAAAAAAAATTGTGCTAATATTTTTGGAATTTGATCTATATTTATTTAGACTTCACGGTTGCCAATGGCTATCATAAAAAAATTAGGCATGTCATCATCATCATTATGTCAATCACATGTAGTATATGATTATACTATTACTGTCGAAAGAAAAATCAGTCGAAACGAAAATCCGGCGAAACCAAAATCTGGCCAAACAAAAATCTGTCAAAACAGAAACAACCCGCAAAATTAACTTTTGACTTTACCAGTATCTTATTCATAGCTCTTTGGAAAACTGACGCAGCATTTGCGAAACCGAAAGGCATCCGTTTAAATTGATATTGGCCATCCGGTGTGACAAATGCCGTCTTGTTCTGAGAGCCTTCTTCGATAGGCAATTGATAGTAGCCTGACACACAATCAAGTGTAATAAAGAAGGAATGCCCAGCTAGCAGGTCCAGCTGGTCGTCGATCAATGGTAAAGGGAAATGTATTTTCTTTGTTTTATTGTTAAGAGCGCGATAATCCACGCATAGTCTTTTTCGCCAGGCTTTTTCTTTACAAGCAGTATAGGGCTGACGAACTAAAAATTAAATTCGCAGACAATATCAGCGTCTATCATTTCCTGTAGCATCGATCGTACCAGCTCACGCTCGGGATATGAAAATCTGTACGGACGGTGTACAACTGGTTTAGTATCCAGTTAATTCAATCTCCATCTTTACTAAGTTAGTTAATCCCAAATTATTCAAATTATTCGACAAACAGTCCTTGTATTTATTGATTGCTGGTTAAATTCGAGTCATAATTAAATTCTGATGTGGGTGTGTAATACACCTCTGCCTACCCCTTCGGGGATAAGAGGCGTGAAGTTATGTTATGTTTATTTTAATTAAATTCTGAGCAAAAATTACTAGCATTGATATTCAAAAGGTTTACGTCAACATAGCCGTCAGTTCTAAAAGCACGAGTCATTAATGAATCCTTTTTAAGTAAAACTACCTTGTCAGATATATTTTTGAATCAATAAGCGACCACGGCCATTATCTAATTCATACTCTCCTGGTAGGAGGTAAAACTCATGTTCAGACTTTCCACGAAGTGAACCGCGCACTTACACGGTTCCTGAATAACCACCGGTACAACTAACTTCAACCAGGCACATCGCCTTAGCCCGTATTGATGTGTCTGAGGCTAATTCGAGATGTAATTTGTTTGTAAGTTCCCGCGTAAATATCAAGGAATCGTAAGTTTTTGATATGATAATACCAGGCCTTTTAGTAAAACTGTGACTGATTAGTATAGGGTATTTAATCATATTGTCTTCTACAACCAAGGCATCTACTTTTTCTATGACATCTTGTATCTGTATAGTGACAGTAGCGAGCCCCACTGGTAGCACTATGTTATTACCAATACCTCTCATCGTAGGCAGATCTAGGTTATTTGACCAATTAATTTCTATTTTTCTAGCATCACTACGACGAATTAAAGTGCATTGACTGCCTAGATCTACATAACCTACGATCGATTGTCCGTTAAGCATCAACTGCATAATGTACTTACAATCGTTTCTGGCGGTACTCTCGGCGTCTATGCTTAAAATATTCTTTTGAACTTGATCAATTTTATCGGTGTTAGTTTTATTATCGGAGGGTAGTTTCGGACAATTTAATGAAGTATGTCCAAGTTTGTAACAAATGTCGTACTTGAGTATTTTCTTCGTACATTTATAACTAAAATGTCCTCGTTCGTTACAGTTGTAACAAATAATAGAACTACCACTACTTGTAGCCCTTGAGTCATTGTTAGTAGGTTTTGCGTTCGATAAAGCGTTAGGTTTCTTATCTCTATGAGGACGCGATCTATCTGTTTCGCGCGGTTGTTGTTTGATAGATTGAAAATATTGTAATACTTGTTCCGGTTCCTGACATTTGACGCTGACGCCTTCGCGCATGAACGATCTTCGATTCCGTACAATAAACAGTCAACTTCTCTTTTATCTACAATATTACACCGGTTCAACTACTTGATATTTTCGAAATAATATAATCTTAATATATAAAATCCTTGCGTTACTGACTGACTGACAGACACGCTACTGCCGAAACTATTGGGCGCAGGAAGCTGAAATTTGGCATGTGTGTTCCTTGGGGACCGTAGGGGTGCACTAAGAAGGGATTTCCCGAAATTCTCACGGGATCGGCCAGAAAGGGTAAAATAAAAAAAATGCTGGCGTAGCTGCTGGCGTCCTCTAGTTCTATATAAATTCTTTACATGTTTAGATAACATTTCTGTAAGTAACTCTGCATAATCATCGCTACTAGGGAATGATTCTAATAATTTTTGTTTCCATTTGGACCACAAAATGACATAGTGGGTAACGCCTGGTACCAAGTTTTTGTAACGCCAACTTATTTAGGTACAGCATAGTGTATGACCTGATCATCATCCCATCTATATAATTTCGCACACTCATTGACTTTACTTAGCCACACTTGTATAGTTTGCAAAACGCAAAAGCAATTTTAAACATTGGATCAAAATCAGGTATGACGTTTCCTAACATTGGAAATTTATTACTTTCAGGACAAGTGCATATTTGCTAAGGTATTCACTAATTTAGTCAACAATAAAATAATGTGTCACATTGTTAGTACTATTATTGGAACGTCTTACCGGGGAAGACAAGCGCCTGTCATGGCACGAAGATCTTGAGCCGCTGCTGCTGCCACCCTAACCCGCATTCCTGTTGACCTGCCGGAGGCTACGGCGACTGCTGCCACTCCTACGGCACCGCCCATGACACTCATTCGCGCTATTTTCCTGACGGCGTCTGTGAGAATCCTGGTCGCTGTCCTGGCTGCTATTAGGTTTACGTCGCTGACGACGATGCTCACGACGCTCCCGAGGACGGCTTTTTCGCATTGAAACGCTCGAGTCCGTTGCTGATCTATCTTCAGTTTTTGATCTGCGTCGTTTTCTTTTGTGTTTGCGAGCGTGTCGTTTTCTTTTCTTGAATAAGATTTGTGACGATCCAAAGTGTCGGTGGGTGTCATATTTCCATCCTCCATTGTGTTGCGTCAGAATAATGGAAGACGCACGTGTAGCAAAACTCAGATTTGTGGGCGTTTTGCCAGAAATATGGAGCTAGCCTGTCGTATCCCACTTCTGAAATGAAGGAATCGATGCAGGTTGGCTCAAATAAAATACGGATTGCTCAAAAAATTTGGATTTAATCCGTACAATTCGACCGTTGAGTATCGAATGAATAACTCATTTCAATATGGCTGGCAAGTTTTGACAGTTGTCACATTGACGTCGACAGACGTCAAAATGACACTTCACGTAAAGGCAATAGATTTAAATGACACTAATTTGAGAAATAACTCGGCAAAATATTATTTAGCTAACAATAAGGTGCTAAACATTTGATTGAAATAATGTTTAGCACCTTTTGAAAGAGGGTATAGACATTTCGAATAAATGTTAGTATACAATAATTTATAAGTATTAGGTAAGTAGAAAAATCTTGAATAGTACCTAACAGTACGGTTGCTATCATTAGGTATGATGTAAGATTTAACTATTCTATTATACAAAGACTACTGTAGGAATTAAAACTGGTGCAGTAATAAATCCTGTGTCACGGAGGACATTAAAAATTAATCAACAGACACAAAGAACAGCCCGACTTGTGTGGGGATCGAGCCTACTATACCCTCAGCAGTGATAAAACGTCGAGTTGATCATTTAAACCGCTAAACCATTCTTGTATAATTATAGTAATATTCTTCATTCGTGTAAAGGTCGTGTCAATTCAATCAAGTTCCGTATCTTGTTCACCCAGTGCGCAGCCACCCACACTTACTGCATTTTCTGAGGCATTCATTAGGTCTTGAAAGAAACATGTATCAAGCAAGTTAGGGCACTATAGTGATAGTAAACGTAAATATGTTTCATCGTTGACTTTCATTCACCATATTTCGTCAACCAATGACATTTATCCATCTCAGCTCCGAGCGAGTCTTTACTTCAGCGCATTAGACGCCTCGCTCATACCTAAGCTGCTTATGCCCTAGTAGCGATTTTCCTTAGTTTTGCGTGACCTAAACTAAAACTTATAGCCTATACGACTGACATATGTATATCCGTTGCGCAGTATTAAACTAATAAATAAACTAACACTCTTTCGCATTTATACTGTTAGTGCAAATAATGCATACTGAACGTATACTACATACGTAGCTTTATTACAAGGTAAGCTAAATCGGTTGATATTGAAAGTTTAGTTCGAAACTATTAACTACTTTGCTTAGGTCTTTCAAAGGTCACAAGTAGGTATTGGTTTAAGCTAAAATTACTGTAAGAATTTTCCTCTCGCTCATTGAAATAATTTTTTACTGATATTGAATATGAATATTCATAAAATATTCTGTTTGATTGACAGTACAAATCAAATTAACAGTGATGTTTATGTAGTTTTATCTAAACGCCGCAAATTAAGCGACTTACCACAGTAATTCGTAACATGGTTATATTGAAAAGATTATTGATACCTATAACACGTGTATTACAATATACTCATAGTTTTACAAAGAATAATATAGAAATGATGGCAAACATTTATTACTAACGAAAAAGCCAACACTTTGATAATTTCGTTCCTTTCGATTATTCATTGTAGTAACATCACTACACAATATTTTCTAGCTCTAAGTTACAGCGTTTATTGCAGTGAATTAGATATGTAACAGATATTTTGATAAATTGTCTAGTTGGAGCATAGGCACGATTGCATGGATAGGTAAGTATTGAAAATGGTTCCTACATCTCACCGAATGTTATGGAGTAGGTACTCTGCAAAGCGCAGGTTCATATTGATTTGATATCCTCAAGAGACAAAAATGTGCTTCATTTATAATTGCTTAGAATATAAGTGTTCTATGTATTGTTAGTTTTGGGTTTGTAAGGCATAGAAACGGCTGGAATAGCGAACCGTTTGCACTTGTTTCTTGAATGTTCGATTTTGATGGAGGGTTTAATAAATATTCGTAGATACTTACCTGTTTGCAACGTCTATGACACAGAAAAGTGTGAATACAATATCTACCGGCTATTATTTTATGTGTTACTAAAACAAAATATTATGTACCATAACACTGGCGATTAAAAAGAGTGGCCACGAGTTTTATTACCCGTTCTTTCTTGTGGTTCTACCTATTGCTTTGCGAACGAGGCAGTAAATGTAAATGTAGAAGCATTAAGTAATTTACTTTAAAATTTGACGTTCATAAGCATCACCTTGTCACCTAGATGAATAAATGATTTTGACTTTACTTTGACTTTGTTATGTTGTTATTATTTTATTAAAATGATAGATGATTGTTATTATTTGGTAATTAGTTATTGCTTGAGCTTAGCGTGCATTTATCCAGGTGTGGTTGGTGTGCCCTATGCCCTTCGGCCGGGATCCTGCCGTTTTGCCGAAAAGATTTTGCCAAAATTTCATTACCCAAACAAATTTTAGCAATCTTTTTTCATACCATTGCAACATTTCGAATGATTTTAGTACGCATATTTTCATTTGGTCAAATTTTTACTAAGCAAAATATTACTAAGTATAATGTCATTATGGCATTTGGTCTATAATCAAATGATTTATTACAGCAAACAATCTTCAGACTTTATTAGTTTATTTATGGAAGTAGTTAGAGTAGGTTAATTATTAAAAACATGGTCAGGTTAGGTTAGGTAAGAACTGTGACGTCCAGAAACGACTTGCATTAATAGAAAAAAGAAATTGTTTTTAGTATGTTACCCGGAACTAAACCAGGTATTTAGATTAGGATAATTATTGATTTTGCGTAAAAACTGTTATTCCAACTGAAATATTTGACTAAATAAAAAATGTCAAAAGGATTAGTTGGTAAACAAGTTATAGTTTAAACGTTTATTTCTCAAACACTAGGTTTGCGTTACAATTTTTTGTGAATAGATTTTGTGCTAAGTAATAATTTGGCAAATGAAATTATGCGAAACATTTTTTGGGAAGTGAAAATTTGTCAAATTCCTTTCGGTCAAACAAGGTAGACCCCCTTCGGCCATCTTGAAGAAAGTGGTGCAGATGGTTTTTATACTTTATCTGGCGAAATATGGTACATGCAATTTGCCAAACATGTTTAGTTGTGAACTAAATTCTATTCAACTTTGGTCAAATAAATTTTTTCGTAACGATAGTTTCCTTGTATTGGCGGTTTATCACTGTTGAGTTTGATACAATCATTTCACGGGTGTCTACATGTGATCTGGGCCTCAAAATTAGCTCGACTTCAGTAATATCTTATTCGTACAATGTTTATTTCATTCCCTGAAAACTTCAGCAGCAAGGAGATAAACGACACTAGGGACTCAATGCGTATAGTATAGTGCATAGATAATATAATATGAATAGTGGGTGGAAAAGCGGATTGAAGCCTAACTCGTATTGCCACTGTTTTCATTTGCTTATGTCACGTTGTATTAATTTTATGAAAGCTGCTTTTTTCGTCTTCACAAGATTATTATTTTGAACTCGTTCTTCAGAGCCCCCAATAGTTCAATGTAATGTTAATGTGCTTTTACTCTTTCCAAGGTATTTGATGTCAATTCCCAGGTGACACAAAGTTCAATCTTAATGCGATGTATTCTGTAAGCTTTTCCCGTTAAGTAACTCCACTTTATCAACACGAGAAATTCGTTTGTCCCAATTTTCAACACTAATGCAGCATCGTTCACTGCAGTAACTTTGCTGTAAATAAGACTTGGTTCGTAGGAAGATTAGTTCTTTTGAAAAACGATGTAGATTGAATATTACCGCCACGATTTGTGGCTTAGAGCCGGGACTTATTGAACTATGTGCTAGCTATTTTGTGGTCAGCAGTCTTCATGGCGGGCTAGATAAAGCGTTCGGGTGCTTTTCGTTTGCACTACCAGGATGTTTTTATAAACCTTCAGTAATTCGAAAGGATACCAAGGAATTTTGGTTTACTATACTCGACCGACTGCTATTTAGGAATCTATAAACGTAACCGACACGGAGTCGCTTTATAGTTGAATGGCCGAAATAATTTTGAGGCTTTGTACAATGTACACAGGTTGATCCACTACCTTCTTACTACGGTATGGTCTATTTAGTATTTAACTGTAATCTGGGCTAATTTGGTATTATAGACGGAGTACCTATCTCATTTTATTTTCAATTCCGATTCTTGACATTTGTTTATAACAGCACAATATTCTTATAATCAACTGTAACACACTGCAACACACACACACAACTCATGTTTGCACTAAAACTAATGTTTCAAAAATATCTTTAGGGAACAACGAACATCAAAGAACAGATTAAGAGACTTAACCGAAGCGATGGGCTGTTCCAATATGGTATTATGAAAATACATTTTTATTATACAATATGGTACAGCCCATTTTACGAAAATTTCCTAAATCGGCTTGAGGGATACTTAATATAATAGACATATTATATTAAATATCCCTCAAGCCGATTTAGGAAATTTCTGTTTTCCAAAATGAAGAGACGAACCCTATTACATTTAACACTCAATAAAGTCCGTTGTGTGGGAAGAAACGCAATAGGGAAAATTAAAAATAATATTTCAATCTAAAAGGTCGCAATCCGACAATTTTCTTCTTAAGCTTGTAATAAATATTACACTGAATAACAACAATAAAACTCAGCTTATAATGCGCGCCACATTACACTGAAGCTGTTCAGGCGGTTACGCGCTCATGCATACACTGTCCACGAACAAAGTTTACTTTAAGGCGCTGTCCTAAGCGACTTTTTTGGTAAATGAGGGGGTGAAGCAGGGGAGGTGAAGGGAGCTTCGCTCCGTCTACTGCGGGGCGCCCCCCTTCATTCCCGTCGCGTGCGGCCGTATTCTGGCGACATCCGTATTCCAATATTTCAAAATCGCAAGCAAAACGTTTTAGCATATTGAATGGAGATACTGATATTAAAATTTATATTACATACATCAATCTGTTTGTACAATATAGGCATAGCGCAATTTTTGTTCTCAGTGCAGCCATGAGCAAAACTGGTTTACATTAGACGTTATAGGTATTAAATGTTGATGAAAGTAGGTAAATACCTACGTACCGTAAGATGATAAAAATAATTAAGTCAGTTCCATGTATGGAGAGGCCATTATTATGTTCGTTTTGTTTTGTATAAAAATAGTGAAGCAGTTCATAGAATACCTACATCTAATTCCATTCCTGCCAGTTTTCAAATCTGTTTTGCAATAAATTGGCTGTGACATACGGGCGGACAGACAGACAGGCATTGCGAATCTATAAGGGTTCCGTTTTTACAATTTTTGGCTACGGTGCACTAAAAAACACAATACTGCTCTACTAAGCGCAAAAGCCGTATCTCAACTAAAGCGAGTTACAAGATAATTGAAGTTTAGTAAAAGTTGATTTCTTTTATTTATTTATGGATGTTTATTGTTATTATAGGTATAATTATTATGGCAAAGGTTTCGAAATACGTCGCCGTTTTTAGGGGTTGTGAGTGATTGGAGAGGGAGCAGGGGAGGTCTTGAAACCCCCCTCACCATTTTCACTTGCCGGAAATACTTGGTTTCCTCTGAAAAAAAAAATCTCCAAACATCGGTGTGTATGGCACTGCCAACTTCCACATTCATCACACTAGTTTAATAAACTAAGGTTGTCGGAGCCTGCAAAGGGCTCCTATTTTCGGATTAAGGGTCAAAAGAGAACCTAACATAACCTATTTATTTACTTATTACAGTCGCACCTAACCCAAGGCACTCGAAAGCAATGACGCACAAATTTGACATTAGCTGTCAATATGATCATTCTACGATGGCAGTTTTGCGTTTCGTTTCACGTTTTTCACATAAAACCTAAAAATTAAATTTGTAAAACTGTATAAAGTATAAAAACTATGTTCCGTTTTGCATAATTGCCGACGTATTTATGAAATTTTGGAAATTGTTTAAAAATACTTAGACGCAACTCCGGCAGCCAAAATTACTTTTAGGGGATTAAAACGAACTACCTTAAGCCCCCTACACTACCAATACCCTCAAATTCAGGCGACTCGTTTCGAAACCCAACCCATTATTATTTTTCAAAATAGATGAAACATCAAAAATATATGTGGATATACCTTATTCATGAGATACTGCTATGTCGCTTAGAAAATTATAGAATTAGAATTTGAGTTACTGCTTTTTCGTTAGCTCTCGTCATACATGTTTGTATAGAAAAATATAAAAAAAATCTTTCGCTTCAAATATGTGTTGTTTCAAAGAAAATAAATATTAAAAGATATTTATTTATATTCATTTATAATTTATTAACGAAATACAGAGTTTACAGCTCATAAAAAGTTAGCTGTCTGCTACAACCCGGCAGGTTTTCTTTATTCTCATCGAATGTTAAAGGCAGTGTGTGAGGTGATAAGGCTTCAATACTTATTATTTGCTGTTGTTCACGAGGCACAGTTTCATTTACT
Organism: Euclidia mi; assembly: GCA_944739405.2. NCBI lineage: Eukaryota > Metazoa > Arthropoda > Insecta > Lepidoptera > Erebidae > Euclidia > Euclidia mi. The sequence continues at coordinate 10,490,182 of OX123199.2, read as the reverse complement.
TTCCTTTTACGGCTTGGTATTGTAGAAATGTCAAGCACTGATGAAACATTTTCCTCTCCGTGATCTCGCAATGCCATCCCTTGAGCTTGACGAGAATCAACAATTTCAGGCAACTGCCAATTCATATAAAACGCCACAAGCTTCTCCCAGAAAACATCATCTCTTTCTATAATTTCTATTATTAGTGGTATACTTTGGCCACTCCACACAGCAAATAAAGACTTTTGTTTGCGTGTAACGTGGCGTTGCCCCTGAATTTGGTAATAACAATTACAATATTTGTTTAGACTAGTCAGTTCACTTTTTTATCATGTTTCCATATTTGTATTTTATTTGCTCTTATACTATTCTCCAGGCCATTCTTATAGGCAACTTTAGAACATTAAATTTCCACAATCGTGTTTGAACCTATTAATCCATCTGGCGTGGCACCAATAATCGAATAATCCACAAGGCTCGATTGTTACATTTTCTTGCTTCGCCAGTTGTTCATTTTAGATTCCATGCGCAACTGATTTTACATTGCAAATATTTTATTTGTACAAAATATTTTTTACTAAGTTGGCTTTACTGCTGTTATCTTCTTTTTACCACTATACAAAAATTTCAATCTGTCAACATGTTCTTACGCAATTCGAACCAGTCACTGCTATCCCTCTTGTAATTTTTGCTTATCACTACGGAATTAGAGTCAAATTTGTTAAAAAAATTGTTTGGCATTTCTTGGCTAGCTCTTGAACAGATAGTGTTAGGAATGACTGAAGTCAAATGTGTGTAAGACGTTGCAGAACTGTTATCTTTAACTTCACTGTAATTACAATAATGATAATTAGTTACGTACTTTATTATTAAAAAAATACTATATCTTGTGTTATAGCAAGCAGAGAAGTCACCTTCTTACTTATAAATGATTGATTTTAGAAATTAAAAACATATTAGATGTACTGAGACATACCTAATAGTTTATGAATAATCAAAGTTTTACCCGATGTACCTAAAAAGGTTTATGTTCATAACACAATAATACAACATTCGTTACCGCTTGTGTGCGGATTGCGGAGCGCCATATTAGCGCTGTCATCATTATTGTTCGCCGTGGCGGCATCTTAGCGCTCCAGGCGCTCTGACAAGCTAATGAATTTGAAATATAGGTAGGTATTATACATAAAATGATTCGATTTTATGTTATAACTCTTTCAAAAATTGAAAACTGTGGCAGCTATGTATTGTGAGAATAATTTATATAATTATATTATGCATAATCGATAATATATAAGTAACATAGTTAGTCATAAAAGACTCTTATGAAAATAATTTGTGTAAAAATGTTGCATATTTCATAATCACTTGGCCATGGATGAATTTCTATTTTATTACGACGCTTTCTTGTACAAATCCTTCGTAGAACTTTATTTCTCTAATTGTCCATATTTTATTCTTCTAATTATATATTTATAAGCACAGAAACAATAACACATTAAACGCAACAAGAGTATAAACTTAGGTCCTAATTATATGTGCCCATAGTTACATACATAAAACATGAAATTACGAACTCAAATCGGCGTATTATAATAACAAACAGGTTTACGTAAAATTTCGTGCAGCGGAGACGCAAGCGACATGACCTATCTCTCACAGGGCTCATAGCCGAATGATGAGGTCTGGGTGGGGCGTAAACTAGCAACTGACACTCAGTACACCGCTTATGCTAATAAGGTTTAAATTGCTGAAGCGTTTGATATTGATGGGATCTACCGAGCGTCAAAATCATAGACGTTTGGCAGATTTTATTTAATTTTACAAAATATACACGTATAATATGAAAATAAATAGGGTAATTCTTTAGTTCATTAGATTTCCTACAATATTATCAAAAAAATATGACAGCTTACGATCAAAATATTGCAAACAGTGAGACGAAAGATTATTTTCTGCCTCGATTTTGTGATTTTTTTACCGTGATTCTATTTTACGTACATGAAAAATTCTTTCAAAAGTCTTTTGTTCAGACTTTTGACTTTAAGCTCTAATTTTTGCTAGTTTGTAATATGTACCGTTATGGCTAGATGCGCGACGAAAAATTAGGTGTTTCACGGCTTCTGAGGTATAACAGCGCCTTAACTTCATTGTCTTGCGAACGCGGCGTACGCCTTTAAACGACGATCAGGCATGCTCTGATCATTCTATTAACATTTTATGTAAATTTATTTCTAATTGTAAATTGCTCAGAAAATTGCACAAATTTACTAGTAGGAGAGTAATTATTATCTTGATTTGCTTGACATAATTATAATTATTTATTCAGTATCAAATACTATCTAGTATTTGATACTGAAATAATATATATCAAGTACTAACTATCCAAACGAACATCTTGCAAGCTCTGAACCATTACTTGCCTTTAGGTAAATTATATTTGAATGAAGTATACATTTCAATTAGGTATTAGAAAATGAGCCACCTAGCGACATTTAATATGACAAAATATAATTTAAAGAATTTTCCTTAAGATCTTTGAGAAATTACATATATATATATTAGCATTTTGGAAAAAAAAATCTTTGCAATGAACAAAAAGGCTTTCAAAAGGGAGTGACAATCAATATGGATATATAATTTTCTTAACACTATAATAACCAATATGGATAAAAGATCGCCCGTCTGTGCAGTCTTCTGCGATATGATGCAGGCGTTTCATTACGTCAACCACTCTATTTTATTTACCAAAATTGAATCGTATGGTATTCGAGGAAACGTCCTAAAGTTGCTTAAATCCTATTTCTCAAATAGAAGACAACTAACTAGAGTCACTAAAATTTATTTTAGTGACTCTAGTTAGTTTATGAACTGTAATGCTGTTGATATATTTTGCATCACTGTAAATTGGCTAAAAAGTAACCAGTTCATGTTCAGTTTCAATAATTTTATAATAGGAAGCTCGTTTAGCCAGCAGCAAGCAGTACATGGTGTCTCGATGATTTTAATTAATAAGCAAATTAAAGGACAATGGCAGATCTCCATACATCAAAATGTCTGAAATTAAATTGAAGCGTACAATAATAAAAAATATATCAAAAAATTTGGCGTAAGTAACAGAGACTATAAATGATTCTATTTTCACTCAGGAAAGGTGAAAAAAGAAGATATCGGTGTTTGAATTTTTAGTTAAGAATGAATAATGTAGGTAAAAGGAAAGTTATAGTATGAAAGTTAAACAATGTAGGTAGGTACGTTTGAATTATTAAATGACATATGTCAGATTTACATCAAAACGCGGAAGTATTTTGTAGCATCTAACTGTCACAGCCAAAGTCAAAAGCAGAGCTGCACATTTTAAATCGATTTTATGTTAAATCGATACAACATTAAGACGATGCTGGGACGTTTTTATTTGATTTAAACGTTGTTTTGCTTTTAAAATATTAGCTTATTGATATAATGTTGATTAAATATTAAATAACTGCATTTTAAACCAAACCAACTGTATAAAGGTCGATCGTATCGATTACTTATTTAATAATCGATACGGATATAGCACTCACGTCTATTCCTGTCACACCATTGTCTATGGCAACAATCAAATAATAAAGTGTTCGTTATCAATTGGAATGCTTTTTATCATCATAAAATACTCCAGCTTTAACGAGACAAAGTGAAAATATAAAAATCGTAGAAAAAAAACAATTTGTTTTGTTCATATGAAGTTTAAGGTCGCCACAACAAACTCAGACCAAATTCTGCCATTGTTCCTTAAAGAGCGTCATGATATTGTAAGTTTGTCTGTTGAGCGAACTATTGACGTAGCCTGTGTGGAACTGAGGAGATTTATTGTAATAAGTGTATACAGGCCTCCTTCAGCATTGTACCATAGCATTCTAGCGTATTATGGATGAGATATTAAACTAAGTTGCAAAATTAAATAAAAAATTTGTTGTGTGTGGTGACTTAATGTAAATTTATTGGAGAATAGTAGTCTTAGTACAAAATTGAAAGCGCTATTTCTATCATATAATCTGAAGAACTTATTCTTAGAGCCCACAAGAGTTACTTCCTCTACAGCTACTTGCCTAGATAATATATTTACAGATATCATAGTAAGAGACAAGCAAATTATTAGACAGTTAGACTCAGACCATTGCGGACAACAGATCTCCTTTAATGATAACAATAAGAATGTTTCTAGGCAAAATATAGTTGTAATACCTAAAACTGCAACTCGTTTTGCTAGGTTTCAAAGTAAACTAATGACTAGCTGGTTACTGTTAGATGATGAAGGTGACCCTAATTTGTTATATAATAGTTTTTTCAAAGCGTTTTGTACTGAATTTAATTCGGTTTTCACACCTAGAACGATTACAGTTGGAGGTAATGCAACCTTCTGTGAATGGGCAACAACTGGGCTTCACAAAAGTAGAAAGAGATTGTATGAGCTATATGATGAGAGAAACTTTAATGTAATAGAACAATTTCAGGATTATGTAAGAAACTATGCTAGGATATTTCGAAAACTTTGCAAGATAGCTAAGTCTCTTTACCTGAGTTCAAGGATTAGGAGTAGTGACGATTAAATTCAATCGTGACTACTACGAAATGAAAATGACATGGAATGTTATAAACAGCGAGACTGGGAAAGTTAAAAGTTCTAAATTTCGTTTGAACATTGATAACGACACTTGGTTCGGCGTTGCACCGAACCATATGTAGGCGATTTGGTGATATGGAAAAAATATTAATATAGTGGACTGTATTAAGAATGTCTGGTAAATCGCCCAGTAGAGTGCGTTATAGTTAGGAATAGGAGGCGGAGGTATGGGAGCAGAGCACGCCTTACCTTGATAAAATGGCGGCTTGTCGGCGTCTTCCGAGAGTCGGGCCACAAGCTGCTCACTCCACCTGGATCCAGCCCGAAGCTGCACGGATCACTCCACTACACCCGCGGGCGGTTTATTTCTCGTTTATAGTATAAAATAGCGGTAAAATATTGCGGTGCTGCATGTATTCGTCGCGGCGCGGAGCTGCACCAGGACGCAGCCGGTCAGCGGGACGGTTGATTTCCGACTTCGTCGCAGCGTCATTGAATTCTGCGACCAATTAGAGCGAGGCGTGCCTTTGGAAAGGAATGGGATAGAAAGGGATAAAAGATCGCTCGTTTGACACTGCGGTATGCAAAGGAATTTATTAGCTAGGTGTTAACAAAATTAACTAGCAATGGAAAAGATAGATGGCGCCAACACTATTACATCAGACTCAAAAGTTGCATCGGCGTTTGAAAGATTTTTTACTGATATCCCCGTTATTACTACTAGATCTTTGGACTCATCAACCAATGCAGCGGAATCTCTTTTGAAATAAAACATGAGTACAATTTATGGTAACTTCTCATTTCAGTATATAAATTCAAATGATGTTATAAAAGCTTTTAATACTATAAATATAAAGAAGACTAATGACTTATGGGGGAATTCCGTTACTATTACCAAGTCCATTATTGCTTTAGCTGCTAACAGATTAGCTTTAATATTTAATAAGTGTATTGACTGTGGTGTATTCTCTGATCTTATGAAAGATAGCAATGTAATACCTTTGTACAAAGCAGGTAGCATATCAGACCCCACCTACTATACGCCAATTTCTGTGCTGCCCACATTCAGCAATTTTTTTGAGAAATTTTGTTCAAGACCAACGGCAAAGTTATTTTAATAACAACGAGCTTCTACACTCTAAGCAATTTGGTTTTACAAAGAGGCGCTCCACGACCGATGCCGGTGTTGAGCTTGTTTGTTTGTTTGTTTTTCGTGTGAGTGTGTGGCCAACTCTAGTGTCGGAGTTTTCAGACCGCCTGAAGGCCTCCGACATGGCCTAACGATTCTTATCCTGAGACAAGAACCAGCACCGACAGCTTTACGTGCCCTCCAAAGCACCGTAGCGCTCAGAATTAAATGCCACACGTGGTCACTCATCCAAGTGACGACCTATGAAAGTGTTACTTAACTTTGCCAAGCCAAGTCTCGCTATGAGCGCTACTTGAAAAATTTGAGCTTGTAAAACATATCTTTGATGCCTGGGAGGATTCACATGATGACTTAGGTGTCTTCTGTGATTTGTGCAAGGCCTTTGATTGTGTAGAACATGATACATTTATCAGGAAATTACATCACTATAGTTTAAGTAGTTCTGTTTTGCATCTTCTTACTTCATATTTGAGTAATAGGATTCAGAGAGTTGATGTCAACGGGACGCGTTCATATGGGTCTGTAGTCAAAATGGGCATCCCACAGGGTTCAATCCTCGGTCCTTTTTTATTTTTAGTGTATATTAATGACTTACCACACCTCGTTAATGAAAAGCACGGGATAATACTGTTTGCTTATGATACCTCACTTTTATTTAAATTTAAACGTGAACAAATTGATATGGACGATGTAAACATTGCTATCTCAAAGGTGGTTCGCTAGTATGAGGTTAATAATCTGCTTTTAAATAGACTTAAAACTAAATGTATTCGATTTTTAATGCCTAACGTCAAACAAGTGAACACCTCAGTAAAGGTTGGATAACATCAAATTGATTCTTGTGGATAACACCAAATTTTTAGGCATTACACTAGATTCTAAGCTGCAATGGGGACCACAAATTAGTAAATTGTCGAATAGACTCAGCTCTGCAGCATACGCAGTCAGGAAAATTCGCCAGTTAACTGACATTGACCCAGCCAGGCTTGTATATCATAGCTATTTTCATAGTATAATGTCATACTGTATTCTCTTGTGGGGAAATGCTGCCGATATTCAGACCATCTTTGTTCTGCAGATCAGAGCTATTCGAGCAATATATAATTTGGATTATGGGGTTTCGTTAAGGAATAAATTCAAGGAAATAAACATTTTAACAGTTGCAAGCCAGTACATTTATTCCAACCTAATAAAAGTATTCCAAAACAAGGCCTCATACTCAAAGAAAAGTGATATGGAATCCACAATTTTAATACTAGAAATAAGAGCAAATTAGTAGTGCCGGCCACCCGGCTAGAGAAAATAAAAAAAATCTTTTCAAGGCCAATGTCTGCGCTTTTACAATAACGTGCCAAGCAATATACAAAATTTAAGTTTTAATAAATTCAAACAGGTTATAAAACGTAAACTTTATCAAAAAGGGTACTATTCGGTGCTAGATTATATTGAAGACAAAAATGCTTGGGAATAATTTGCTCGGTCCCACAGGCTACATATGTTTGATAATTGTTAAGTTTCATGTGTGTGTGAGTTATTGTGTCTATATTATGCTAGTTTAGTACTTTCATATTATTATTAAAAAACCTTATTAATGGACAACAACATTATAGACACACCAGCGCATATACCTATGAAAAATTCAATGTGTTACTAAGTTTTTAAATTGTATAGAATCAAGACGAAGAAAAGAGTGGCCAGTTTCTTGCCTGATTCTTCTCAAGAGGCTCTACTTTCTGAACAGGCATTTTTTTTCAATGCTCAATTATGTTAATATGCATTTAAAGTTACTTTTAGGGTTCCGTGCCTCACAAGGTAAAAAAAGGAACCCTTATAAGATCACTTTCTTGTCCGTCTGTCTGTCTGTCTGTCTGTCTGTGTGTCACCACCGATTTTCTCAGGAACGGGTGGACCTAGCAAATTGAAATTTATACCAGATACAGAGGTCTATGGTTCCTATTTATCAAAATTAGTCAAAATTAGATTTTTGCGAAAACTTGTAAGTAGGTACCAAAATTAACCTTAATTATCTAATTTTTTTCTTTTTCGGCATTTTTCCTTTACTTGTGGTGTAGGACCTTAGTTTTAACCAAAATTGACAATTCTAGGTCAACCGTAAGTACCCTATAGGTTTTGGGTCGAAAACCTATATGGTAGTTCCCGTTGAACTAGAATCACGAAATTTGGCCAAAAGCAGGGTCTTACAGCACAAATAAAGGAAAAATTACAAAAAATAAAAAAGTGGAAAATTTAAGGGTGTCCCCATACATACATAGTAGATTCCATTTAAGATAGTCCTCTAAGTTGTATGGGCGCTCATACAGATTTAGAGGACTAGCGTAATTAGCACCAACCTCAAATAAGATAAAATGCGTACGGAACCCTCGGTGCGTGGATCAGACTCGCACTTGCCCGATTTTTTTTTATTTTAATTTGTATGACCTTCTGACGTGTGCAAAAAATTTAAACATTTTTATGGAAATAAACATATTTAAGTTTGAGTTTGAATAATATCTCGGTAATAGACTATGCATTCGTAGTTCAAATACAGCCCTGATGTGGAACAGTCTTTTTTTTAGCTCCTAAAATTTATAATAAAGTGCCTGATTCATACAGGGATTTAAATTTTTATCAATTAAAAAAACGTTAAAACATTTACTACGATCTAAATGTTACTATGACGTTAATGACTTTTTAAATGATACACTGTACAATTTACATTATTTAATTTCTTGGCATTTATATTTTATGTGTTTATAAAAATTCTGTTACTAATTTTCGGATATGTATTTCTCGTATTTTTGTTCTTCTAGTATTACTGAATTTTCTGACATTTTAATCATAATGTTGTTTAGTTTATATAATTAATTCAAAAGCTAATTAATAAAACTTATTTGATTTGCACGCCAGTGAAGCCAGGACATGATGCACTTCAGAATGCTATGTTATTTAAGATCTCTGTGACCATGTTCTAGCAAATAAAGATGATTATGATGATTATGATTATTATAATCTTTATTTGCAAATAAAATAATCACTTTTAAAAATTTTGCCGCCGTCAAGCCAAAACAATGTAATACACAATCAGATTTACTTTCGTACTTATATTAGGGTAAACCATACTATTGTTGGCACCCCCTCAATAATTGGTACTCCACAGCCTTTTTCTGGTTATTAGGATATTTTCTTTTTCGTGTGATAGAGTTATATAATCATAAGGAACGTACTCAATATTTTTTACTTCCAACACCTATTGTATGTGTCCAAGCCAAATAATCTTACTGTAAAAGCTGTTATAAATTTGCGTGTGAACAAATCTATAAAATGTTAACAAATAGTTTAGAGTCCGTAGCAGGAGTTACGATCAAATGACTGTGGTTGACCAAAAATTATTGTGGGGTAATTTTTATATATTTTTTGTCTATTTCTATCGAGTTATTTAATTAAGGCACATTTAGCATTATTTTAGTATTGTAAACAAAATATAACCAATTTTTCGGCAATGCCAAAAACTATAATTTATTTTGTTTGATATTGTAATCATTGGCATATTATGCCAATCATTATACTTTCCAGCTTCGATCCAAAATCAATTCCTGGCACTGCCAATAGCATATAGTATATATCCTGTGGGTAGTGTCAATAACTATACCTTGCCTGCTAATGATTCATCGTCGACCTAGCATATACCCGATTGCCTCAAAGACTGTCGCTTTGTAGCGCGGGATTCGCTAACCGGTCCAGGCAGATTTGACAGAATATTAGCTTTTCCACCAAGTGACTCTGACCTTTAAAACCCCAAGACATAGCGATGTTCCATGGCTTAGACTAGCGTCAGTTTATTCAAGGGTTTTGACTAATGACTGTTAAAGATTTACATGCAGCCGGAACCGACGGCTTAACGTGTACAGCACACGTCAAACCGTCGTCGGTTCCGGCCGAGCTACGGTGCAAGCAATAATGAACATTCCATACGCACATGCAAAATTCAACTCTGCTTTCAAAATTATTATTACTGCTGAATAGAAAGCCTGGTGGCTCGACTTTTGTATTTTACTAGAGCTTACCACAGAGCAGAAACCTGCGTGCTCACAAAAGAGACCAGTAACAAAATTAAAGGCACCCAGAGGAAAGCAGAAGAAACGTCGTGGGTATTATGCTGAGAGACCACAAAACCAACACCTGGCACTAAAACAAATAGCAAGTCTGAAGTGGCAGTGGGTGGGTCTCATAGTTCGCAAACATAGTTCGTGGGGTATGGAGTTTGGAATAGAGACCTTAGAAGAATAAGAGACCTAGAGGAAGACTACAAATGCGGTGGACGAAGAAAATAAAAAAAATGCAGCAACAGTATGGATTTAGGTCGCGTAAGTAGGACTGCGTTTGAAGGCGCAATTAGAAGGAGGCTTTCATTCGGCCAGCAAGAAGAAAAAGAAGAAACATTATGCCCATTTCATCATCATCATCAGTCCTGTATATAAACTGTCCAACTGCTGGGCACGGGCCTCTTCTCACTATGAGAAGGGTAAGGCCATAGTCCATAACGCTGGCCAAGTGCGGGTTGGCAGACTTCAGATTTCTTTCAAGAACTTTATGGAGAACTCTCAGACATGCAGGTTTCCTCACGATGTTTTCCTTTACCGTTAAGCAAGCGATAATTAACAATTTAATACGCACATAACTTCGAAAAGTCATTGGTGCGCGCCGTGGATTTGAACCCGAGACCCTCTGCGTAGCGTCCGTCGGCCTCTCTTCTAGGCTATCGCTGCTGCTTAGTGGAGAGACCGACGGACTGCTACTTGCCCATTAACTAAGTGAATTACACGTTGTGTACAAAAATTTGTAGATTAATTGATAGTAAAAAAAAAAGTTCAAACAGGACGAAAAGAAACAAAGATTTTCTTCCACAGAAGATCAAAAAAGCAAGAAAAGAGAAAAAGATACTGGTTGAGAAACTAATCCTCAGTCGAACAAAAATCATACATCATTGTAAGTAAATAGAAGAATTCGGCCTACTATGCCACACTGATTGGACGGTTTGGCCTAGGATTCAATGCCGAGTTTTCCGTCTCTTCGCAACGATACTGTTCGCTTTATTTATTTTTTTAATCTCCTCTAAGGCTCCTCGTGGAATGCAATCTGGTAGTGTCACTTTGTATTAAAAATACGTCACAGGCACAACACGGACTAAATATCCATACCTATGTATAAAATAATGTGTCACTTTTCAAAACTGCCAAGTGCCAATGATTATATAACAATATCACATGTACGCAGACGATTTGCAAAACACAAGTACAAACTATTATATAACTATTATATATTTTCAAAAGTGGTGCTAGAGACTGTATCGAAAACTATAGACCAATATCCGTGCTAAGTGTTCTATCAAAAGTTCTAGAAAAAGTTCTAAATAAAAGATTACTGAACTACCTAGAACACAATAACGCTCTGGCCCCAAATCAATATGGCCTTCCGGAAAAACAAATCTACTGAAGATGCACTATTGGAATTGAAACTTTTAAACACTCGCGTTGCATGTTTAAGAATATATATATATATATATATATATATATATATATATATACGGGAATTAACGCGAACATGCATTAGGTATTTACATCAACGTGCCACTGCGGCCTATCGTAAGTCAGATTTCCTCGCCTACTTACGATCTTGCGAAGCACATTGCATCGGTATTGCAGCCATTAGTCGGTATGACACCGTCTTTCGTGAAGAACTCGCGTCATTTCGTCCAGATCGTACAAAGCATTTGATTGGAACCGGAAGATGTAATGGTAAGCTTTGACGTTGAGTCGCTCTTTACCAATGTTCCAATAAGGGAATGTCTGGACGTAGTGAGGGACAAACTGAGTGACAATGATATGCCTCACAACTATATTGATCTATTAAAACACTGCTTATATGGCAACTACTTCCTCTTCCAAGGCCAATATTACCTCCAGATTGATGCTGTCGCAATGGGGAGTCCAGTAGCCCCAGTACTGGCTAATATCTGGATGGAACATTTTGAGGAAAAGGCGCTTAGCATTGGACCTAAGACCATCAGGCTTTGGAAAAGATACGTGGACGACATCTTTAGTATCGTAAAAGGAGGTAAGCAGGAAGTAGATCAATATGTGCAACACCTTAACTCCATTCATCCGAAAATGAGGTTCACCTACGAAATAGAAACTGACAGATCGTTGTCATTCTTGGATGTCAAAGTAACTGTGAGACCAGATGGGTCCTTAACACATTGCGTATACCGGAAGCCTACACACACAGATAGATACCTGCACGCCACGTCGCACCACCACCCTCGACAACTGCAATCCGTTGTGACGTCACTAAAAAACAGAGCACATGACCTCTGTGATCCTGAGCATTTGAAGCTAGAGCTAGACCATGTTCAGGAGGTACTCAGGAAAAACGGATACCAGGTACAACGACGAACGACGCGGCCTACCAAGCGAGAAAAACATCCGGCGGTAAATAGACAACCGACCTACATGCCCTACATTAGAGGTGTTACGGATAAAATAGGAGCCAAATTAAAAAACTACTCCATTCCGACCGTATTTACACCAGGGGCAAAGTATACAACATGGTGGGTACACCAAAGGATGTTCTACCGCTACAAACCCCAGGTATCTATAAAATCAACTGCAGCTGCGGAAGGTCTTACATAGGGCAAACGAAGCGGACTATCGCTGAACGTATAAAGGAGCACATCGCAGCTGTAAAGAACCGACAAACGAACAAATCGGCGATTGCGGAACATTTACTTCAATCGGGCACCAATCACTGGATTGAATTTCATCGTCCCCAAGTCCTCTCCACGGAACGCCACTTTTACCCAAGAGTTGTGCGTGAAGCGATCGAAATCAGAAAACATAAAAATTTCAATCGGGAAGAGGGCTTCAAATTGTCATCGGCGTGGAATCCAGTGATTCGACTAACAACACCCCACTTTAATGCGCAGTCGGCGAATGTTCAATATACAGATACGGTTAGTGTGTTTTGCGCCGGTACTTCGAAAATAAACGACCCGACGAAATTCTCACTTTTGGTCTTCCTCAGGGCAGCGTGTTAGCTCCGACTCTTTTCCTTATTTATGTAAATACACTGTGCTATCTATTCCAAACTGCAAAACACTATCTTATGCTGACGATACTACTCTTATAGTAAGTGGCGACTCATGGAGCAGTGTAATCTAATCTGCAGAAACCGCATTAAGACTCATTACAGATTGGCTAAATTTACTCACATTAATTGTTTCAATGACTCTGTTCATCGCATTTTCAGCTAACCTTGCCACCCAACCAAAGGACATTAACCTAAAAGTACACAGCTGCTCAATTACGTCACCAAGCACTTGTAAATGCCCATCAATACGAAGAGCTTCTGACGTCAGATATTTGGGTGTTCAGATAGACTGTACGCTTATTTGGGACAAACATACAGAACTGACCTCTGCCCGCGTGCGCAAACTAATGTTTCCTCTTAAAAAACTAAGGTGTGTGGCTGACCTTCCTGGTATCTGATACTGGTTGAGAAACTAATCCTCAGTCGAACAAAAATCATACATCATTGTAAGTAAATAGAAGAATTCGGCCTACTATGCCACACTGATTGGACGGTTTGGCCTAGGATTCAATGCCGAGTTTTCCGTCTCTTCGCAACGATACTGTTCGCTTTATTTATTTTTTTAATCTCCTCTAAGGCTCCTCGTGGAATGCAATCTGGTAGTGTCACTTTGTATTAAAAATACGTCACAGGCACAACACGGACTAAATATCCATACCTATGTATAAAATAATGTGTCACTTTTCAAAACTGCCAAGTGCCAATGATTATATAACAATATCACATGTACGCAGACGATTTGCAAAACACAAGTACAAACTATTATATAACTATTATATATTTTCAAAAGTGGTGCTAGAGACTGTATCGAAAACTATAGACCAATATCCGTGCTAAGTGTTCTATCAAAAGTTCTAGAAAAAGTTCTAAATAAAAGATTACTGAACTACCTAGAACACAATAACGCTCTGGCCCCAAATCAATATGGCCTTCCGGAAAAACAAATCTACTGAAGATGCACTATTGGAATTGAAACTTTTAAACACTCGCGTTGCATGTTTAAGAATATATATATATATATATATATATATATATATATATATACGGGAATTAACGCGAACATGCATTAGGTATTTACATCAACGTGCCACTGCGGCCTATCGTAAGTCAGATTTCCTCGCCTACTTACGATCTTGCGAAGCACATTGCATCGGTATTGCAGCCATTAGTCGGTATGACACCGTCTTTCGTGAAGAACTCGCGTCATTTCGTCCAGATCGTACAAAGCATTTGATTGGAACCGGAAGATGTAATGGTAAGCTTTGACGTTGAGTCGCTCTTTACCAATGTTCCAATAAGGGAATGTCTGGACGTAGTGAGGGACAAACTGAGTGACAATGATATGCCTCACAACTATATTGATCTATTAAAACACTGCTTATATGGCAACTACTTCCTCTTCCAAGGCCAATATTACCTCCAGATTGATGCTGTCGCAATGGGGAGTCCAGTAGCCCCAGTACTGGCTAATATCTGGATGGAACATTTTGAGGAAAAGGCGCTTAGCATTGGACCTAAGACCATCAGGCTTTGGAAAAGATACGTGGACGACATCTTTAGTATCGTAAAAGGAGGTAAGCAGGAAGTAGATCAATATGTGCAACACCTTAACTCCATTCATCCGAAAATGAGGTTCACCTACGAAATAGAAACTGACAGATCGTTGTCATTCTTGGATGTCAAAGTAACTGTGAGACCAGATGGGTCCTTAACACATTGCGTATACCGGAAGCCTACACACACAGATAGATACCTGCACGCCACGTCGCACCACCACCCTCGACAACTGCAATCCGTTGTGACGTCACTAAAAAACAGAGCACATGACCTCTGTGATCCTGAGCATTTGAAGCTAGAGCTAGACCATGTTCAGGAGGTACTCAGGAAAAACGGATACCAGGTACAACGACGAACGACGCGGCCTACCAAGCGAGAAAAACATCCGGCGGTAAATAGACAACCGACCTACATGCCCTACATTAGAGGTGTTACGGATAAAATAGGAGCCAAATTAAAAAACTACTCCATTCCGACCGTATTTACACCAGGGGCAAAGTATACAACATGGTGGGTACACCAAAGGATGTTCTACCGCTACAAACCCCAGGTATCTATAAAATCAACTGCAGCTGCGGAAGGTCTTACATAGGGCAAACGAAGCGGACTATCGCTGAACGTATAAAGGAGCACATCGCAGCTGTAAAGAACCGACAAACGAACAAATCGGCGATTGCGGAACATTTACTTCAATCGGGCACCAATCACTGGATTGAATTTCATCGTCCCCAAGTCCTCTCCACGGAACGCCACTTTTACCCAAGAGTTGTGCGTGAAGCGATCGAAATCAGAAAACATAAAAATTTCAATCGGGAAGAGGGCTTCAAATTGTCATCGGCGTGGAATCCAGTGATTCGACTAACAACACCCCACTTTAATGCGCAGTCGGCGAATGTTCAATATACAGATACGGTTAGTGTGTTTTGCGCCGGTACTTCGAAAATAAACGACCCGACGAAATTCTCACTTTTGGTCTTCCTCAGGGCAGCGTGTTAGCTCCGACTCTTTTCCTTATTTATGTAAATACACTGTGCTATCTATTCCAAACTGCAAAACACTATCTTATGCTGACGATACTACTCTTATAGTAAGTGGCGACTCATGGAGCAGTGTAATCTAATCTGCAGAAACCGCATTAAGACTCATTACAGATTGGCTAAATTTACTCACATTAATTGTTTCAATGACTCTGTTCATCGCATTTTCAGCTAACCTTGCCACCCAACCAAAGGACATTAACCTAAAAGTACACAGCTGCTCAATTACGTCACCAAGCACTTGTAAATGCCCATCAATACGAAGAGCTTCTGACGTCAGATATTTGGGTGTTCAGATAGACTGTACGCTTATTTGGGACAAACATACAGAACTGACCTCTGCCCGCGTGCGCAAACTAATGTTTCCTCTTAAAAAACTAAGGTGTGTGGCTGACCTTCCACTATTAAAAAAAACATTTACCTTGCGTTAGTGCAGTCTCTCATAACATACTGCATAGTGGTCTGGGGTGGCACTTACAAACCTCTATGCTACGTCTCGAGAGAGCTCAACGTGCTATCATAAAAGTATTGTTACAGAAGCCTTTCCGCTACCCTACTACACAGCTCTACAAAGACTTCTCAGTGCTCACCGTCAGGCAACTAGCATTGCTCCAAATCGTCCTACGTAAACACTCATCAATAACCTATGTTTGCTTACGGGCTAACAAGCGTCGCAAATTCCAATGTGTGTAGCGCATCCAGAATCCGGACTGCCGTGGCTGGACGACACTTTCAAAATCTAAGCTGTCGACTGTACAATAAAGTCAATAAGAGATTCGATATATTCTCTCTATCCAAACACCTGTGCAAAAAAAGCTAACAACAGGCCTTCAAACCCTAACATATGAAGAGCTCCATGCACTGGTGTATCACGTGAAGGTTGAAAAAAAAACTTACATTACACTTTCTCATTTCAACGCTTACGACACACGTCCTTGTACACAT
Organism: Euclidia mi; assembly: GCA_944739405.2. Taxonomy (NCBI): domain Eukaryota; kingdom Metazoa; phylum Arthropoda; class Insecta; order Lepidoptera; family Erebidae; genus Euclidia; species Euclidia mi. The sequence goes on along the minus strand of OX123199.2, from coordinate 10,473,762 downwards.
ACATTTACACTCACAAACTCACACACAATCACACAATCTAACACACATCCTCTCTGTGCTGCATGCTTTTTATTAGTTATTTTACAAAATTTAATTTTATCCTAATAAGTTCGCAACTGTTTATTTTTTATGCAAAACATCTTGTACTAAATTTAAACTAATTTTATATTCTTTGATACCACTAAGTATAATTCTGACCTGTATACCTATTTGTGGGGGATGGCGTCGGTGTCTGTAACACAGTTTTTACTAGCTCAGACAACGTCGTTAAACTCTATCTTTCACGTGTACCTACTATTCTATAAATATATTGTCTTTACATGTTTACGAGTAAATTAGGATAGCAAAATTTTACAAAATGTAATTGGATGAAAAAAAAACATATTATTATTATATCTCCTTTATTTATTATCTTTCTAATTAAATTTACACCCTCTCTAAACAGCCGCCCAAAGCAAAAAAACTCTGCCATAAAGGCAGCCAGAGGGCAACACCGGTGCGAGTGGCTAGGGGTATCGAGCGGTGCGGCACCGGTTTCGCCATCGCGGGCCTCGTGACAACGGAGGCCCGGAGCGGGTTTCCCCGGAGCGGGTTTCCCCGTAGTTACGCCCTTGAGAATGACACTTCCACCCCTGAGCTAATAGCTCTTGCGGCTTCCCTCTGGCCGGCCGACCAAGGCAAGCCAGAGTTCAGAGTCCAGCCGGCACTCTTGGAAATCCACTCCGGCCAGCCAATAAAGGCAAGCCGGAGACGAGGCCCTGACCGACCCTTTGAAGCATTCGGGACCACAGTGTCGCCACACACATTCAGCTCGCCACGAAGCTGCCCTGCGGTTGTAAGCTTTCTTTTCATCTTGTAATACATTTTTTGTTTATATTACACGATGTAGGTGATGTTTGAAAGCAGTTACTCTGCCCTCTGAGATTGCGTTAGTCTCATGATGAGATAACGGCTGCCCCAGAGGGGTTATGAGTGGGTGATGGTTAGAGATAAAGATTAAGGACAAAATTATTGACAGGGTAGAAACAGCCTGTAACCTAGGTCTAACAATTGACCCTGAACTCCGTTTTGAGGCGCACATTAGCAATGTGGTTAAGAGTTGTTTTTATAGGCTGAAGACATTGTATAGATTTAGAAGATATTTCAGTGTAATGATAAGAAAAAGATTAGTAGATAGTCTAATCCTTTCTAAATTTAACTATTGCGATATAGTATATGGCCCTTGTCTACTGTCAAGAACTGAACGTTTAATTCAACGAGTACAAAACGCATGCGCCAGATTTTGTTTTAACATCTCACGTCGTAGCCACGTTACGCCTTTTTTAAATGACGCTAATATGTTAAGAATGTGTAACAGACGAAAGCTTCACTTGGCTTCGTTACTGTTCGGCATTGTTAAAACGTGTTCGCCTAAATATTTATACGAGAAGTTAAACAGGAGGAAGAATCACCTTGCATACCCCGCGCGTTCGATGACCAAACCGCTTTCAATACCGCAGCATAGGCATTTAGAGGTAGTTTTAAATTTGCGGACACCAAATGCTGGAACTCATTACCACCTCCAGTAGCATCTAAAATAAGCAGGATAGGCTTTAAGAACTTATACAAGAAGATTCTATTGAATACACAAAAAGTACACAATAAAGTGATGACTTCTTTATATAGATACGTTATGTTATCATTCCGGCTAGAGGCAGCGATAACTTAGTGCAGAGACCGGCAGACTGCCACGCAGAGGGTCTCGAGTTCTAATCCACGGCGCGTACCACTGACTTTTCGAAGTTATGTGCATATTAACTAGTTAGTTATCACTGGCCCCGTGCTTCGGAGGGCACGTGAAGCCGTCGGTCCCGGCTATCATGAGAGTGTTTGACAGTTGTCACAGGAGGTGAGTAGGTATACAAAAATATCCTGACACTGGTCTAAACTATGTTTATCGACAAACCCGCTTAGGCATCAATAAACTGAACTACATAATATAATATTAATATTATCCTATCCATAAAAATTAATCATCTTACCTTTATATTCGGTGCCTGTGTTGGATATTTTTGTCCAGTTTTAAGATGAGTCCATAATGGCGGCGTCGGCCGCAGCGCAGCGTATGTAAACAAACCAACTTTTTCGGGTTCCTCGGGTAATAATTTTATCGTCCGAGTGGATAACTGCTAGATATTAGCGCTGCCGTATATCATCTATGAATATTTACTATGAGCATGTAGTACGCTTGCAATAGTCACCTGCTAGCGTTGTTTACACTTATTGTTGTTATGCGTAACTACTATTATTACGTACTGTTGTCAATGTTATCACCCCGCATGACTGTGTTGTTATCGTACGCGTGGTCTAAGTCCCGTTCGCGTGCGTACTCGCAGACTGCGCGGAGCTACTTCCGTCCGAGCGATCGTATAATAATATTGATAGTTTGTGTCATTGTGTGAATTTTATACGCCGTACCTACACAACTCGAAACACATAGACTCATGCCGTTGCATCCCGCTCTAACCCGCTAGGCGAGGCGAGTGGGAACAATGGACTATCACTAAACACTTTTTATTATCTTTTTGTAATGTTGCTGCTCAATCATGCAAAGATTTTTGTTTCAGTATTATGTATAGGCATCTTCTTATTGTTGTGATATTGGTTTTAGATGATATTGTGATGTGTGTTGTATTAATCTGTTATTTACCTTTTATAAAGTGCACTGACTTGATGTTGTAAAGTTAGGTAGAGGGCGTTTTATTGAAAACCAGCGCTGTAGTATACTTATACGTAGGTATATTGCAGCAAAAAAGCTGAATAAAACGACCCGTTGTTAGTGAAATTTCTGTGATCTTATTTTTGTATTTCTTAATTTTTTGTGTGTAATTATTATAATATAATGTAGGTGCTTATTTCTCAAGTGGTTAATGTGTACTTATGCTTTTTGTTTTTTTGAGGAGCACTGTATACCTACTTATTTATAATATTATCATGTTTATAACTTGTGCAGGTATCTTTTTTGCTCGTAATAAAATAACTTTTCATTCATTCATTCATTCATATTTTATTCATATGCCAATCAATGTACTTAAGTGCCAATGATTGTAACTTTGGATAAAAGTAATTTGAATTCAATACAGAAATTAAATATATGTTAATTATTTAAATTAAAGTAGTATTTTCTTTGAGTCTTAAAACATTTTATCATAAAGCAAATAATAACACTATCAACTCCGTATTTTACGAGAATTCTCCAATTACTCACAGAAATTTGCTTAGAGTGCCAATCATTATACTGTTTACCCTACAATAGATTTTTTACACTTAATAAAATGACGACCGGTTGGCGCAGCGGGAGTGTAAGTGACTGCTACGCCGAAGGTTCCGAGTTCGATTCCCGCTCAAGTCAAACATTTGTGTGCATGAACTTGGATGTTTGTCTTGGTCTGGGTGTTTCTATGTAGAATATGTATGTATTTACAAAAAAAAGTATATAATATGTATGTTAATCCATTATTTAGTACCCATAGTACAAGCTCTGCTTAGTTTGGGAATAGATGGAGATGTATGTATGTGGTAGAATTATTATTAAAAAAAAACAAAAAAAATCTGCTTGTGTATCTTGATACACACCTTGGTTGTAACTGATCAAATGTGTTGTTCATTCTCTAGCATTACGTGAAGTATCCTTGACACAAGAGTAAATTTCAAAGCGTTGTAGCACGATGCTCGATGACTATCCACAAAGGCTGCCAGATAGGCGTCGCATTATTAAGCACGCAGTAATCTACCAATGATATTATATGAAGTCACAATTATCTAATGTAAAAGACTGTTTAGTGGTTAGGGATTAAGAATACAAAGTGACACTACCTCATTACTTTCCGTAGATGTTGTAAAAGGTGACTAAGGAATCTATACGAACCAAATGGTATCTATGAGAAAAGACCGAAACCTCACCAACAATCCCTATGCCAATCTGTATGACCAGATTGGTATACAAGACCAAATCCTTCTTTTGACTCACAACTTTATTGTGACGCAAATTAGGAGAGACCTACATACCTACAACAGTGAACTGCTAAAGTTAGTCAAAGACGTTCAATACAAACAATGTCGCTTTAATATTGGTGACTAAATTATTTTGAAATAGTAGTTCAACTTCCAATATTTCAAACAACAATTGGTTTACTAAAGTTGCCACGTTATTGAAAAGCCAGCAGTGTAGAACGTACTTCATATTAATACAACGAAAAAGACTTAGATGTGGCTTGGATGTCGCCGCTGGCATCGTATGTAGGTCTCTTAAATTACAAAAGCTCGCAGGGTTCACACACAATATAAAAGCCGATCGGTGCGAACCGTTCTTACTGCATTTACACATACTTTTTACACTGTTTTACTTGCATACATTTGCTTGCATAAACATAAGGAAGTAAAATGTGACTTATTATTAGACATTTTCAATTGACTACTATGGGGCCGAGTAATAGGTATATAAAAATATTATAGTGGCTCTATTAAAATATTGTTATCCGGTCTGGCTACATTTTTGTCATGTCACTGTCTATATAATGCATAACGTCAGTCCTGATATGAAGATCTTTGACAATTATCGTAAGAGAGAAATAAATATCCTGATCCTAGTCTTATCCATATAATATTGCTCTTTTTTGCGGTAGAAAAGCTAATATTCTGGAGAATTGTATTAGATGAGAACGATCTCCAAGCTCGAAGGCATTCGAATCGCAGCCAAGACAACTAGCTGTACGTCTATATCTATACTTCTATACTTATAATATAATAAAGAGGAAAGATTTGTATTTTTTTATGTTTGTAACGAATGAACTAAAAAAGTACTAGACTGATTTTAAAAATTCTATCACCATTATAATGCGACGTTATCCCTGAGTGACATAGGCTATATTTATTTCTAGAAAATATTAGGGATCCTTACAAAAATATGGTGACAGCAGATGGTCACCATGATAAATGAGGCGTTTAAGAAGAAAGGTATGAAAGTGAATGTTGACAAACCGAATTTATGGTCGTAGAGAATGTAAAATGCTGGCTCAGCATGTTGCGCCAATGTGCAGCGGGCATTACATTTCAAAATATGAAAGGCACTCTAACTCTCATATTTTAGTTGATAGCACTGATGATAAACACACTGAATATATTTGAATATCCGAGAATTATGTCTCTAAGCATAAATCTGTCCATGAATACAAATCTAAGTGAATCTATTTTAGCCGGTACGCATAAGGCTGAGTGATATTTATAATTTAAGAAGTTTCCTTGGAAAGTTTTTATCAACTTGTTTTACTATAATGTCAGATCTCAGATGAGAAAATCCAGTACTTAGGAGTTATATTGAGCACACGTTAATTAATGCAATAAGGAAGCTAAAACGCACGTTCATCTACTATCAAAATCCGTCACAGTCTTCATTACATTTATGACCGGCGCCTCTTCAATGTATTTTAAATAGAAATACCTACAGCTCCTACAATATTAGTAAATAATGTACATATGGCGGTCATTACAGACATTCAACCAATTTAAAAATAATATCGCTATATTTAAATAGCCAGCCAGCCCTACGTTAATACTCTACTTCGGCGTTGCATTAAAACACGAGGTCCGTGACATCAAAGCTCTTTACTAAATAGTGAAAACCTTTATATATAAACACACTACCGTGGCCCTGACCATCAGACGGTCTGTAGGATTGAACGACCTCTCCCATCGGTCGTTCTACAATGCACTACATCTTCATTCATTTGAAATCTCGACTGCGTCTTGAATAGCAGTAACCACTCAACAAATTGAAAACGATGACTCTTTTACTTTGAGCTAAGAACATCTCTTGACTGGATAAAGAGCATGAGTGACTAGTGGCTCAGAAAACGGGCGCGGATACGCAGAATGTTCCAGAGTAGACGTCCATAGTCAATGTACTGCACGGTGGGCGTAGTGGCTTAACACTTTCACGGACAGTAAACGAGACACAATTGAAGTTTTATTGTTATCACGTATATAGGCGTTTACTGTCCATGAAAGTGTTAAGCGGCCGCTTCGACGCTTGACACTGCGCCGAGGGTTGTGGGATCGATCCTCACACGAGACAACACTTTGTGTGATCTACAAATTGTTGTTCCGAGTCTGAGTGTTCACTGTGTCCGTTAGTTGTATGTGTATAAAGTCCCCCGTTACACAGGATTTAACCCTAATGCGGAAGTTGTATTTAAAAAAAAGTATGCTGCGAAATTTTATTGAAAATATCCTTTTAGCTTATAAAACTAAGTCACCTACCGAATCTGTTAGCCTGTCTGTTCTGGATAAACGTAAAAACAACTAAACTGATTTTCATGTGGTTATACCAGTAAGCGGAGTGCCTCATGAGGAAGGTTTAAGTCGCCCACCGCCTTTGTCTCTTCTCGATAAACTCAAAAATTACTGAACAGATTTTCATGACTTTGATTCCAGTAGTAGACGAAGTGACTTATGAAAAATACATAAGTGTGTGCCACGCCGGTGGAAGCTAGCATTGAATAAATTCACAAGACGATAATAAATACAAAATAGTGTCCCACTAATCCGTTTGTCGAATGTGCACTTTGAACTGTAGAATCTAAAATGTTATCCTTTTTTATAACTAGTTACAACAACAAGATACTTTGCGATACAGTCACTACAAATACGCAAATTTGTGTATTACAGACACTTATCGCCCATTATATCCCGATATGAGTTAGAACGAGGAACATTACCTACATGAAAACGTATAGTACTCCCAAGCTGTTGTTCTAGTAGGTAATGTATATTATTACATACCGTATTCGATACAAAACCAACAAACAGCGCTGTCGAGATAATTTTATTACTATGTAGGTTGGGCAACTCTCTCGGCTTATATTAGGTTATTTTCTTATATATATAGAGCAAAGGAATGAAGCAGTTATAACCAACGCTTCACGACGAATTATGTTCATTATTGTGAACAGTCTATATGCCCTCATATACTTTGAAAGAAAGATAAAATTATAAAGCGGCGATAAAACCCCTTTAAAAATTATAAATAAAAATCATAAGGAAAGGAAATTAAATAAAAATCAAATAAGCAATGAAAAGAAACGATGATTTGTTAGATTTAGATAAACACCGCATGCTTTTTTCATTGAAACGTCCACAGATGAGAAATGTTCTGTGGAAACATGAAATCAAAATGCACGTATGGCGAAGCGGCATAAGCACCTAATGTTGTGGGTTCGATTCCCACACGATACAACACCTTATGACTGTAATCCACAAATTGTTGTTTCGACTCAGGGTGTTTTTTGTGGCAGTTGATGAAATGTTTGTAAAGTCCCCTGCGACACAAGATTTATGCCCAGCGCGGCCGTTGCTTCTTTTTGCAAAAAAAGTCATCATAAAAACTAAAATCGTGGCTTCATTTATTTTTGCACCCACCACTCAACGACAATCAATACAATTATTTTAATATCCCTCATTACAAGTACACCATTTTCGATTTTTTATGAAAATGGCTAAATGATGACAGAATCAAGAAGACAATTACAATCTGAACTAAATGAAAAGACATATTATTTACTTGCTATGTTTGATGGTTGAGATTAATAGACCAACATCACCTATCCGTACCCGTTCAGTTCACTCCAGAAGAATAAAAATATTTTTTTCGGACAGTTTTAGCCTTCAAACGCCAATCCAGTTGGCAATTCAATGGCAAAAACGTATTATTTTTATTGTTTATCTCTTTACTCGATCAAACTACAAAAACAAATTCAGATGTAGCTTTATAATTACGCCTAATGCCATTAAAACCTACAGCATACATTCAATATTAAAACATGTCGTAGAAGAATGGAACATGACTGTCAACAAGTAAATTTAATATTTAAAATTTATTATAATAGATTCAGATTCAGAAAGTTTATTGTTGTCACAGGTATTATATGATATTACAAGAACGGTCTTAATTCTAGAGTACAGCTCTCGGTGACATACCGTACTAGACGGTGTACAATATTCAAACATGTCAAATTTAAGCAAATCTAATAGCATACAATTAAATAATTTTAAACACATCGTAAATTAATTATTTTAAGTTTTGTCATTAAGGTAGTCAGCGTTGCTGTAATAAACCTTGTCCAATAATAATAATTTAACTTGCTTTTTAAATATACGTATATTTTCTTCACGTCGTAATTTTAGTGGCAATTTGTTGTACAGCTTAGGAACTATACACAATATGCTCTTATTTAGCATGGTTGTCCGTGAAGCTACCAAACACAACATATCTTGACGTCTCGGTCTATTTACCTTTACAAACAAATGTTGGTTACTTTTTACGAATATCACTGCTTCATAGACATATAGACATGGAAGTGTCAATATGTTTTTGATTTTTAGAGACCGAAAAAAGGGTTGACAGCTTTTATTAGACTTTATATGACATATCGCTCTAATGCATTTTTTTGGGCTATAAATGCCAGTTCCATGTGGGTGGAATTGCCCCTATATATTATACCGTATCTTATTATGGATTCTACATATCCGTGATATGCAGTGATAACGGTTTTACGATCTGCAACAGAACCGAGTTTGTAAAATGCATAACAGCTTTGGCTCAATTTATTACATAATTTTTCTTATGAGGTTTCCATGTCAACTTACTATCAATTACTAATCCTAAAAACTTTGTCGTCTGTTTGAGATATCGATTGTCCACTACTATTAATATTTAAATTACATTCATTGTTTTGTCTTTGAGCGAAATTACTAAAATTGGTTTTGTTAATATTTATGTCTTAATTGTTACATGTCATCCATTCTATAATACACTTAATTGTCAACTTGATGTCATTTTCTAAAATATGTAATTTTCACGGGTAAATAGCACGGTGCTGTCATCAGCAAACAGTGTCATGTGGTGGTTGTTACAGACCTGGGGGAGGCCGTTGATATAGACCAAAAAAAGAAGAGGGCCACGCACACTGCCTTGTGGTACGCCGAAACAGGGTGTTTTAGGCTCTGATATAAACATTGATTCAGTTTTAGATGTTCTACAGATTCTGTTCATTTGTGTCATTTGTCGTCAATTTGTTAAATATGATTCTATTAAACTATTCACATTACCTCTCACCCCATATGTTTCCAGCTTGTTTAATAATATACAGTGATTAACACAGTTAAAGGCTTTAGAAATATCCATAAAAATTGCTATTACTGGTGTCCTTTTATCTACAGCTGTCATAACTTTGTTTAAAAATCATAAATTGCCAAATTGATTGATTTGCCCTTTCGAAAGCCCATTTGTTGCTTTGCAAACAAACCATTCGACTCAAAATAGTCATACAGATTTTGATGAATATGACTCTCGAAAATTTTTGAAAACACTGACAGTAGTGCTATGGTTCGGTAGCATTGCATATTTTCCTTACCTTCCTTTTTAAAAGGGGCTTAATAATTGAAGTTTTTGGACATCCGGGAAAATACCTTGCTCTATGCAATTATTCATTAAATGTGATATAATTGGTCCTATGATATGTGGTACCTCTTTGACTATTTTAGTGGATACACTATCATAACCTATACTATTCTTATTTTTTAGTAATGACATAATCTTAATTACACTTTTTGTGGTGATAGGTTTCATAAATATCGATTTACAATTACTTTTTATATGTGTATTTGCAACTGGGCAATTGCAAATACACATATAAAAAGTAATTAAGAAGAAGACGCTTACTTTGTAAAAGAATTGTTGAATTTGGAAGCCATGTCTTTAGGCTCACTTATTATTCTACCTTGCACCATTATTCTCGAAATATCTTCGTTAGGGTAGTTTTCCTTAATACTGTCAATAATCCGCCATGTAGCTTTAGATTTATTTTCTGCAGACTTGATCAAATAGCTATTTTGGGCTTGTTGTGTAAGTTTTATAATTTTAGCTAGTCTACTGGAATATGTTTTGAAGATATTTTTAGTTTTTGGACAGGGATCTTTTCTACAGTGCCAAAGAAGATCTCTTTTGCGTTTGCAACATTTTTTTATCCCTTAAGAGATCCAAGCCTGGCGTTTTCTGGTATTTATTCTAATCTTTTTTATTGGGAAGCATAGATTATAAAATAAACAGAACACTTCGTGAAACTCATTAAATGCTGCATTGGCATTTGATATATCATATACCTTGGAAGATGGGTAGGCCTCTGGTGTGGGACGCAACCTGCGTCGATACCCTTGCGCCATCACATCTTCTAAGCACAGCTGGTTCAGCTGGCGCTGCTGCTGCATCGGCGGAGACCCTCAAAGGGCGCAAATATCAAAATCTGATTGGGAATCACGTTTTTGAGCCGTTTGGGGTCGAAACGCTGGGGCCATGGGGCCCGAGTGCTCGTGCTCTATACAGAGAAATAGCAAAAAGGCTGATCGATGCTTCCCGTGACCAGAAGGCTGGCCTATTTTTCGCAGAGAGAATAAGCATTGCCATCCAGCGCGCCAGTCTTCTGGGCATGCTACCAGAAGACAGCGTTGCGGAAGAATTCTTGGACGCAGTATAGCATATATATTATTATATACGTTATATTATTATATTCGTTTTCCTTCTTTTTATTATGTTCTTTTTTTCTTAATTATATATTAGTTTTAGGTTTAGTTTTTATCTTTAATATTTTATTTTAATTTAATTTTAGTAGTATTACTTAAATAGTAATAATTGTTTTATTCCAAAATTAATTTAATTTTGTTATTTATAATAAATAAATTTTAACTGGTTTACTATATACATAGCGCAAAATAAAACCAATATATCGTTAAATAAATACAATAAGAGGAATAGGACCTAATATTTACTTTCAAAGAATTCTACTTTCATTTTCTTAACAGTGAAGTTCAGGGTTAGAAAGCATTAGACTCCTTTGTGACAAGGATTGCACATATAAGATATTAACTTGCGATGAAAGTCAATATTTTCCTTGAAACGTAATATGATGCCCTGTTTTCTTAAGATTTTCTAGAAATGCTTCATATTTCTTTTATATACATATATTGTCAACACATGTATTTTTTATAGACTGACACCTGTTTCTCTAAAAGTTTAGGCAGAGGTATTACACGCACATTTTGCTATATTATGAATTTGTCGGAACCACGTAACCGATGCATACGCTGTGCCCTGGGTCACGGAGGCAGAGTGATAGTACTAATTGCCTTATATATTATTTTTGGTCGGTCAACTGAATATATATAAGATATAATTATAAAAATCTTACAGAATGTTGGTAAAATTCTAATACTTATCAGTCCACTGAATTCCATTGAAAAGCTGCAGACATGCTAGATTAATTTATGTTTTTTATTTAGGTTTCATTCATTTAAATAAATCTCACCGTGTTTATAACATTAAGGTGACCACTTATCAGTACATAACAACTTGCACTACAACTTTAATTCAGTTTAGTTTCATTCATGACTTTTGCAGAAATGTACAGGTATGCAGTTACGAAAAATAAAGAAACGTTATCACGCACCGAAATTCAGACAATTGCATATACCATAAATGATCTGAGATGAGAAGAAAGAGAGCATGAAAATGATCGTCTACAATGTTATAAATCTGACCCTGTTATTTATCGTTTAAACTTGCCCGCAAGCCGTAGCAGTCAAGCGCAAAGCAAAAACCAATCACTATAAATTAGAAGGGTTAGGTGTATTATCATAACCGATTATATACTTTGATTCACTGCCGTAGATATGACGTAGCAAGTCGAAAGCCAATGGCGAGGTTAAGACGAGGGTAAGCAAACACTCACTTATCTGGGTCATAATCTGACGAATCCCTCTTCAAATGCGTTTCTCACGTTAACTTCATTACCACTTTAGTTGCATTTGTATTGACAGATTTTATATTATTGGCAAATAGAGGCAGATATAATTATGTAAGTAAGTAAGTAAGTAAGTAAGTAAGTAAGTAAGTAAAAGCATTTATTATCACATAACAACGTACAATTATTAGGAACATAATAAATAAACAGGTGACATAATACTTATGTTGTACTAGCGGCTCGGCCCGGCTTCGCACGGGTGGACATTTCGTTTTTAAATATCTATCTATCTATATTGTTACGCCTGTCTCCCATTAGGGTAGGCAGAGACTATGAAACACTTTCGCCTCCTCGACATTCATCAACCTCATCATTCATGCGCGTCTGTTATGGGTGGGTACTTTTAATTTGGCCCTTTTTCAGTACTTCACATATTTAGATGACGTACCTGACCTTGGGCGTCCCCTACCGACATCTCCATTCAGGTATACCGCCGTTTATTTCGATATGGCATAGTTGTAGTGTACGTAGTAGGTACGATAGGCTTGCAGTGACGCTTTCGCCTACCATGAGCATTTCAGCAGATATCCTGTCATATGCCGCGGCTTTACCCGCTTTCATACTTTTCAAATGGGCACTTTAACTTATAAAGCAAGATATTTATTTTAAGTACTGTTACATACCTATTATCAAAATGCCGATCCTACTGGTGTGGGATTAAAAGGAGAAAGTGTCATTACCCCATTTCATTTTGTTAGCGACGAAAATCGACGCGCGACGTTAGGAAAAGACACGAAGCAAATTGTAACTTTGCATAGAGAAGGAAAACTCGACATGAAACTCTATACCAACCCGTTTGGTTAGAGTGGCATGGTAGCCAAAGTCCTATTGACTCACAATGGCCATAATGCTACTTGGATGCGAATTAGGAGAAGCCTATGTTGTCTCGTGTTGGGGCCGTTTTGGTGACTATTACGTATGGTGTACTCGTGTCGTGGGTTCGATGCTCACACGAAACAAAACTTTGTGTGATGGACAAATTGCTGTTTGGAGCCTAGGTGTTATTTTTGTCCGATGATTGAATGTTTGTCATTTGCCATTGTTTGTTCGATACAGGATTTATACTTAGTGCGGTAGTCGTCTTAAAAGAAAAAAAATTTCATTAAATTGTGTGATAAACTAAAATTACAAAGCTGAAGACTTCGTTTGTTTGTTTAGTTGAACGCGCTAATCTCAAGATCTACTGCTTCGATTTGAATAATCTTTCTTGAGTTTGATAGCTCATCTATCGAGGAAGGAAGGCCATAGTCGATATAATCAGTAGCCATAAATAGCTTGGGCCCAGTTGCGGACTCAGCTTGTTATCCATAAACCTATTTTTCTTCTCAAAGTTTTCCATTTCATATCCTATTTCATTTCATCCCTGTGGTGGCAGATTGAGTATACAAACTGACATTACCCCATTTCATTCCGTGGTTGTCTGAAGAGGTGACTAAGGAAAATACACGAAGCATAAAGTCACTTTGTAAAGATACGGCAAACACAACATCAAACTCCATACGAACCCGTCAGGCTAGCGTGGTTATAGTAGGTCAAATCTTCCTATTGACTCACTGCTACTGCGATGCTCATGTCCAGTAATGGACTGCGAAATGCTATATGTGTGTAAATAGTATTATTTTAGTTATATGTAGATACATACTTAAGTAATTAATTTCTACGGGTAATACATTTTTAATTGATGCACGCCCCCTGCCTTACTTTTACTTTTATTATAGCTTATGTTCAATTTATATTATACAAAATGTAATTTACAGGTATTGATACAGTCTTCTTGAAAATGAAATGATTTATTTCTTTATTCTTTATCGGTGAATTAATTTTCTCGGGCATTCTATTTATTTTGCTATATCTTCTAAGGTATGTATTATAATGATATATTATAAAAGACAATTTCTATCAACATTAAATACACAACGTATCTAGGTTATTTAATTGGATAAGAAATAATACTGTATTGTTTAAAATAGCTTCTAAAATTCCCCAATATATTTTTTTAAAGTTTTTATGCTATAAATGGTTACTGGGGACTTCCTTTAGGAGATGGACCTATGCCATCGCGGACTTTTTTGTAGGTAATAATAAGTGCTTTAATAAAGTACTACATTATTTTTATGCATCATTAACAGTTTAAGCAGCGCTTGAAGTTCCTGAAGCTTTAATATAGCATAGAACACAATTTCGCTCCAAATAGCTGTAGCAACTACTTAAAATGACTGCGAGAATATATTTCAAACGACGACGTGTTCATTTTGTTCAAAGATACCACATAATTATAGGTTGGGCTGAAACAGCAGGTTGGCAGGTTCGCACTGGCGTACTAAAGCTTAATAATAATTAACGAGCACTGGTTAAAGGAAATTCAGTCGCAAATTGTCTCGTTTAAAATTGATTGAAGACATTCGGTCGGTACATAATAATTACAAGAGTTCAGAACTAAGCTTTGTTTTTAATATAAGGTATTATCAACTTGCGTTTCAAATTCGTTTGTTATATTTCTTTGGTGTAAACATTTCGTATTCTTTTATTCTAGACAAATAGGTCTTTCGTAAATAATCAGGACATGAGTATGTCTCTTGAGAACTTAAACGAGATATGGATCGAGCTAGTTCGTTCAATCCATGATATTATAACTGGCATGGCAACAATGTATCAAACGCAAAGGAAAAAATATTAATAAATATACTATGTAACCAGATTAGTTACTTGAATTAATAGCGTACCTTCGTACATTCTTTAGTGCACAGATGCCTGTTAGTATAATAAAATGCAATATTCGGGAAGACAAAATATTGAGAACTGTGGTAGGTATATTTTCAACCCATAAAAATCCTATGCCACTGAGTTAGAAGAAGTACACAGACCATTTTTGTCGAATTAAGAGAGAGCTTTATTAGGCGGGTGCGGCTTCAGAAAGAAATGGCAATGTGAACAATCTTCCGTTACAAAAGGTACCTAAGCTTTCTTTACGTCTGTACCGAGGTCAGATAAAAAACAATTGGACGAAGTGGAACAACAGCTTTCTTTATACATGATATATATATCGTGTTGCGTATTATAAACTTCACATTTTAAAAGATTTATTTATTATCAAAGTACAAAATTAAACGTAATAGGACTATATCGTTTAAAGAATGTCGAACAAATGGATATTATTATGTATATGGATATGATAGGAACCGCTGTTGTTGTAGTTATATACGAATATTATTGCCAAGATTTAAGCCAGCTTTTGATTTAGTAAAGTAACACGTGGCACGTATACATATCCAATCATATAATTTTAATTAGGAGTTAACTTGTGTGTTGGTATTCTCTCGTCACACAAAGTAAACGGGATGTAAAGCGACATTAACAGATTAACACGACAATCATAAGTCTGTTTCAACTAGAATATATGAGAATTCTTGTTTCCTCCCTTATTTTATTTGAATAAATATAGGACCTCATAGGGTGCATCATGTGCAAGAAGAGGAAGGCAAATTCCTCTTCTTACCCCTATTTACTTTGCGGTTTTGTTCAGTCCCCATCAATGATCACGAAAATGAAATAAAGTTGTGATGCATTATATTACTCACCAGGCTGTGAGTAATATAATATAATCCTAAACACCGACGAAGACTTTATTTGTATATCCTTCATATCATAGACATTAATTACGAAACTAACTCTGTAAAATAAAATAAAAAAATTATTACATCATGCTAAATGCAACAATTTGTACATTTAAATATTTTCTGTTCTAAAAACAAAGTTCTAGAGTACATTTTCAAAGCACTTTTATAAATACGTAATGATATGTGTATCAGGCTTAATTGTCATTCAAGTTGTCTTTTCACTTTTAAAAAAGAGAGCCATACGTTGATCATAAAATATTCAGTGTCGATTGGATTCCAGAAAACTGAACGGATTTTTTTTTCATCTTTACTCGTTTGTGTTCGTTGTTGTTTATCAAATGAAGATATGGTTTTATCTTTTACATTAATTAAGAAATGTGTAGGTATTATACGTTATATCCACATTATTATGTATGGTACAGATTTACTTAATTAAAACTATTGTATCTAGTTTTTGGCTTACTCGTATCTCATATTACAAAATGTTTAAATAAATTACGCAATGCAATTTTCGAAATAACTTTTTTAAGGTTTGTTTTATTCTTACACAGTTCGTTATGTTTCAATTCATTCGTAAATATATTTAGAGTGCTTCCTTAAAGAAAATATCCCAAAAGGATAAACTGATTTGATTTATTGAAAGTTTAGCACTAGTCTATGTTATCATTCATGACTCTAATGGACGATACTTATTTGATATCAGCTCAGTGATCAAATTAATAACCGAGAAACAAATTCTGAAGTCTTATATAAAAATATGATAACATTCCAATTGTAGTGCAATCAAAGTTACCGTGCTGAATAAATATTTATGATTGGTTTATAAATATTTATTTTATTATGGAAGGCACAGATTCTAAGAACTGAGAACTCCAGAACCTAAAGCTGCAATACCTATACTATGTAAGAAGAAAGTAAATAAAATACTTTGGACGCCTGCATATGGCTGCGATAAATGTTATGACTATTCATTCTACAGAAATCGACATTTCGTAATCCTCTCTACCTAACCTTAAATGCAGTGAAATAAGAAAATCGATTATCTCATAAGCTTACAGCTAGTAAAAATATTGTGTAAGGCTTCAAGGACTCCCAGAAACCTTTGTTTGATACATCTCTCAAAAGCGTCTGATTAAAATTCCTCGGCCACGCTTTTCTCGCTAATGGCTTAATAATTAGGTACGGATATTGAAGCTAGGTTATGAGAGCGGCCCTGATAGATAGTCATATTAATTAACAGTTTCACGGAAATCTAAAATAGAAAGTATACGATTTCTTCAACTGACTTCAAAAAAGAAACAGATTCTCTATTTCTCTCTATGTTTTTAGGGTTCCGTACCTCGAAATGAAAAAACGGAACCCTTATAGGATCACTTTGTTGTCCGTCCGTCTGTCAAGACCCTTTTTCTCAGAAACGCGTGAAGGTATCAAAGTGAAATTTATGTCAAATAGTCAAATCTACTTTCACTTAAAGCTGTGAAAAAATCAAACTTCTAAGCCAACACAATCAAGAGATACAGCCGTTTATGCTGCAAATTTCCGCAATTTTCGGAACTCGCAAGGGAATCGAAACCCACAGGGTACTTCCCGTGAACTCAGAATCTTGAAATTTGGTACGAAGCAATGCCTTATAACACAGATAAAGGAAAAATTGCGAAACACGTAAATTTTTTGTTACACCATATCATAAAAATATTTTTAATAATTTTAAAGTTATTACCATTTTATCATGAACACGTAGAGGTATTAAATTTAAATTCATATAAAATACTCAAGTCTTTAATACCTTTAAGCTATAACATAATCAAACTTCTATGTCAACGCAATACAAAGAAACAGCTATTTAAGCCGCATATTTTCTCACAACTACTCGCAAGGGAATCAAAACCTACAGGGTACTTCCCGTATATTCAGAATCTTGAAATTTGGTACGAAGCAATGTCTTATAGCACTGGTAAAGGAAAAATTGCGAAAATCGTAAATTTTTCGTTACATCATATATTTTTTAAAGTTTGTACGGAACCCTCGGTGCGCGAGTCCGACTCGCACTTGACCGGTTTATTATTTATATTTGTTACCTCAAATCTCCGTCTTTTCCTATCTGATGCCGAAAATATTTTTCTTTGGTAGGGTGTACTTCACATTTATTTCCATATAAGCTGCAGGATTGAAATTTAAACTCGGTTTTTTGTTAAAATTTTAATCCGTAATTATCGATCAATAGACTAACTTTTGGCCATGATCTCGACAATACGGCCAAAGATAGATCCTTATGAAGAAAATATTTCTTACTTTATCCATCTCTTCTAATTTGCTGACTATTCATTAGAGACCATGATAAGAACTGTTCGTTATCCTCAGAAAACTTAACTTTCTATAAAGTGAAATTTGAAATAATGTGGTCTCGGACCTCTAAAACATCATATCAAAATTTTGCTTTTATATACAAAGTACATATTTCAGAAACTTTATTGAATTTACTTAGAGCCAACGGCCAACTTTATATATTACTACAGGACCCAATAGAATAAGGCACGAACTTAGCTGTGGAGGTATGGTTGACTCAACTATAAGTTTAAAGTTCATAACTCGGAGGTAAGATAGATCTCGATTCTTATCCTCTTGTGTTTGTAGCGTATTCAAAATATACTTTTGTATTGGGATAACATTTTTAAGGAATGTATCAAGCTATTCAAATAAGTGACCACATATTTCTTTAACAGCTTTTCTCTTTTCATAGGAGTCATTGCCCATCTCCCAAAATAGTGAAAAGTCCTGTTGTAGAGGACTTTACAAACATTAAATCAAGAGACACACTGAACATCCAGACCCGAAATAACCATTTGTGGATTACATAAACTGTTGTCTCGTGAATCCATACAGTCAATTAAAAGCTTTGTTAGATAAGAGTATCAATAATAATTATTGAGTATTGAGATTCCATACGTGGAAAAGGTAAGACCGAGCCCCTGTAGGATCACTTTGTTGTCTGTCTGCTTATTTGTCTGTATATTTCTGCATGTCATTCAATGCACTATTTCGCTGGAACTTGTAAGAGTTCATCTGTTCTGACATCTGTTTGAATTTTAGTTTTATGATCGCACAGTGTGAGAAAAATAAGTACTTTGAATGTCATCATATAATTTTCTTTGACGGCACTATTAGCAAAATGTACGCATCGTCAAATAAAGAAATTCTTATTTATGTATCTTCAAAACCATTAACAGCTTCCAACACAGATTGTCTACATTTTGTTGGATGGAAGCAAGGGGCAAGGTGATATCTGTCCCAATTAACCCGCTTATTCCATTTAATAATTCAAATTAAGTTTAACCAAAATGTGTAAAGCAAGATTAGATACATACGAAATGTGGTTTTCTGCAGTTTAAGCCATAGTTTTGAAGAAATATAAACGAATATATGTTGTTTCATTAACTTTTTTGATCTTCGTAGTAGCGTTGTGTCTCTCACAAGACAGACTTATGCCGCGCATTTCTCTGCTCGCACACAGATTACAAGAAATGTAAAAATGATCATGTCATATTGAATTCTATATTATCCATAATTAATACCTGAATATTTTATCAATAATTTTGCTAAACCGATATTTCTGTTAAGCAATAATATTATTATCGAATTGTAAAGAAATAAATTGTAATCTAACGTATCGAATTACATTAACTCAAATGGGTACGTCGATTTTAAGAGTAGGTGTTTGGCTTCACTCTAAATAGCTATGGCTCCGTATGGTATACTTTACACATCCATGTGCACACCATAGATTTTACAAAACAGAGCCTGCTGTCTACTACGAATATGAAACCAACATTTCAATTCATATGATATTTGCTATTTTCCAAGTCCAAGTCAAAATCATTTATTAACTTAGGTCACGATCTGGTTTATGTATAATATAGAGCATATTAATCACATAATGATACTGCATTTACATTAAGTGCTACGTTGACAATGCAAGGGCGTAGCACCGTGAGAAAGAACAGGGGCGAACCATAAGGATGACTAATGTCGTTCTCATTGATATTTATTTAAATTGCAATTATTAATTGATTCTATGTTGATACCACCTCAGGTTCAGTATAGAATATTTAGATATTGCTAATTAAATCGATATAAAAGGGGTTAAATTACATAAAGTTAAATATACGGTACTTGTACTAGTATAAAGAGTTAAATATGTTATCATTTTTGAAATTTGGGCACTTTAAGGAAATGTTATAAAATAAACTTTCTTTTCTTTTTAGTCAGGCTCCTATAGGCGGATATGATCACAAAGAGATTAGTCTCAGTAGAGACATGTTTGTGTTATCTAAGTTCTTCTTAACGCCTTGACCAATAAGGAGGAATTGGTATTTAAATTGCGTTGGGTTTCCTGGATGGATTGAAAATACAATTGGAACCTGTAGACGGCGCTGCAGTCATTGTTTCACCCAATTTCTTATTCCAGATAGGCAGGAGGACGTCTGTCGGGTCCGCTGGATTAGAATAAAATAAATAGTAATAACACGAACTAACTTGTATAGTAATAAATTACTAAAGTAATAACCACCAACTCTGTAAGTGGAAAGTAAGGTGCATTCACTCGTCTAAAAAAATATTACACTGTATTTGTTCAGTTACCAGTAGCTATATGTTTGCCGTGTCGTGTTCTACATAACTACAATTCGTCAATCTGAAATTAATTCGTTTTGGCAACTCCCTGTGAAATAGGTTTAAAAAACAAAATTAGATTTCGTTTATACAACTACCATAATATCTAGAGACAGAATCTTCTTGTGCTGCTTACAAACTGAGTTAAAAAAGAATACAAAGATATTTTAACAACGAGATGATTTCTAAAGAGACATATGGGGTAAAGTATATATGTTAAATAAATTAGCCTCTTCACAGTGAACGAGTTTGTTATAGTCACTTTCCTTTTTTTACATGAGTTCAGTTCAGGATGAACAAACAATCGTGATACAATAAAACTGTCTTAACTCCATCTTCGCTACTGCCAATTGTTTTCGATTAATCCTTTAGTTTCCCAGGATGGAGGCATCGGGGGAATCATCGCTTTTATAGACTTATAAAAAGCGAAAAGCGAAAAGCGAAAGCGAATACTGACCCGGTCGATAGTCGATAAGCTCACGCTGAGAATAAAATCGAGTAACCTGAATATTCAGCACCAAATCGAAATTTGAGCCCACTCAATGTTATTGTTATGAATGAACACGCAGAAAATTATTTGGTCTTAGATATACGAGTAAATGTATGTATTATAATTATGTAGATTGAAGTAAGTATGGAAGTACAACTGTATGATTCATGTTTTATTATCATTTGTTTGAATATGGTAATTATTTTTGTTGATAATAATTATTTAATACCAACGGGATTATATATTTGTGATTTGATTAAATAATTAGAAATACAATTTCAAATGTATTTACCTAGTACTACATTATTAAATTGCTAGTACTGTTTATATTTACATCAGAACAACTTTATGTCTATTTCTAATTAGTGAATATATATTTTCTTTTTACTTTTGATAGCCTAACGTTTGACCGCAATCTCGCCTGGTGTTAAGCGATGATACGGTCGAAAATCGAGCTTGATTGCCTAGAAGGTACCTTTTCACCCTCGACTTGAAAACACTCAGATTGTGCTCATCAGGAAACACAGAGTCAGGCAAGGAGTTCAATACCTTTGCAGTACGCATAATAAATGAGGAAGCAAAGCGTTTCGTGCGTATGGATGCGATGTCAACCATATAACGGTGACGATGATTAGTTTGTCTGGTCGTCCGATGTTAACAAGGGCATGGAGGAATCAGGTTATGTAGTTTCTCTGCACACTCTCCGAAATGTACCCTATAAAAAACCGACAGACTGGCAACACTGCGACGATGCTCCAGGCTTTGGAGTTTTGTGTTAACCAATTGGTCATCGCCAATGAGTCTCCTAGCTTTCCTCTCAATAGAGTCCAAAGTTCCTAGCTGGTATTTCGCTGAACCATCCCAAAGGTGAGAACAGTACTCCATGCAGGATCGGACTTGTACTTTGTAAAGATTAAGCAACTGATCCAGCGTAAAGTACCGTCTCACCTCGTTCAGGATACCTTACTTCTTGCCAGCCAGTTCGGCTTTTGACTCTATATAAGGAACAAAATTTAAATTAGAGGTCAACGTTACGCCAAGGAGTTCCAAGCGATCGGTGATCTGCACAGGTACATTTCGGAAAGTCGGAGTCAGATGAAATTGACTCCGTTTCGTGGAGAATAGACACGCCTGAGTTTTGGAGGTATTAAACTTGACTTGATTAGCATCGCCCCAGTCAGAGACCGCCTTCAAAGTCAAGTTCAAACGCTCAATCATGCTTTCCCTGAGTGACTGTATGTCTGCTACACTGGCCGAGCACTGGACATATATCTCTCTATAAACGTGCTGTCATCTGCATATCCGAAGATGCCTGGTTTCAATAGATCGTTGATGTGAAGCAGGAAAAGTGTTGCAGAGAGAACTGATCCTTGTGGGATTCCGGCGTTAACCGCCATTCGGTCTGACGAACAACCGTCGAAGACTACCCGAATGGACCGATCCCTCGGAAAATCTGATATCCAAGCGCACAGGTCAGGGGGAAGGCCAAATGCTGGAAGCTTGCCGATGAGACTATCATGCCAGACCTTATCAAAAGCTTTCGAGACATCAAGTGAAACATCTAGTGCTTCACCGTGTCTCTCGATGGCCTCACCCCATAGATGCGTGGCATACACTAGAAGATCTCCTGTCAACCGATTTCACCGAAACCCGTACTGTCGGTCGCTGAAGAAGTTGTTCGATTTTAGGTATGCCAGGAGTCTATTAATCAGTGCACGTTCCATGCTCTTACAGCTCGGCTACCCTTTTTGGGCACTGGTTGTACATTGGCAAACTTCCAAGATCTTGGCACTATGCCAGTTGCCAGAGAAAGGCGAAAAAGGCGAGTCAATATGGGTGGCAACTCAGGGGCACAGATTTTTAGTACTATGGCTGGAATGCCATCTGGACCACTGGTCTTGTTCACGTCAAGATGCCGCAGTATTTTACGAACCTCTGGTTGACGTATTCGTATGCCTAACAAACAGGTTTCGCAATGGGGCGGTGTCGGAAGTGGTTTATTTGTGTGGTCTAGACGCGAAGATTCTGCGAAGATTGTGGCAAATAAATTCGCCTTGTGCACAGCAGCGTGGGCTAGTGATCCACGTGACCTCGCAGTGGTGGTAGTGAGGGACTGCAGAAGTATGATTCTACCGATTTCGCCAGGGACCAAAACGCTTTACTACTAGCTGGGTAACAGGCAAGTTTGTTACCTATTCGGCGAATGTGGTTGTATTTAGTCATCTGGAGCACTTTCTTGCAAGACTTGGCAGCTCTGTTAAAGGCTCTCTTCTTCTCTGGTATATCCTTAGCCTTGCATTTGCGTGCTTCAGCCCATGATACGTATGCCTCATGTTTTAACACTTCGGCGCGTTGGCATTCGGATCCGAACCTCGCCTTTGCTTTACTTGACAAAGGCGCGTCTGAGAACGGAATAAAGTATTCCATGCCCTGACGCAACACTTCTGTCACTGCATCCGCGCTTTCTGACGGATCACCCGAAGAGAAGCAAATGGACTGCCAAGGATAAGCTGCAAAAAATGACCGCATCTCATCCCAGTCTGCTGACTTGTATCGCCACACCCGTCGAGAGCCACTTGGACCGTGAACAGGTGGGGTGTACAGGGACACAGATTTTACCAAACGATGGTCAGAACTGACTAACGGTAAAGACACCGACACGGAATACTGGTCTCGCTGAGTTGTCAGCAGAAGGTCTAGGCAATTGGCAGTTTGGCCGTCTATGTCAGGAACTCTCGTTGCTCCCTGTACCAGCTGGGTGAGATTAAGCTCTAAAGCAAGCTTTCGCGTTTCTCTTCCAGCGTGGTCAGTGCTCTGGTATGGGAATAGCCACTCCTGGTGATGGGCATTAAAATCTCCCAGTAATACTAATTGCGCCGTGGAGTACTTCTGAAGAGCAGCATCCGCCGCCTCACTAAGATATTCTGAGAGCCTACTAGTCTTCCGATCTCTACTGTGCGACCCGAAGACACAGGCATAGAGAATCTTCGCATACCCAATGTCCACCAAAACCCACAAGACAGAAAAGATGGGGTCTTCAAGGCATCGGAGTCACCGACAGCACACGTCGTCGCGGGCGTACACACAGACCTGGTATCTGTGTTTAAATTTGTGCTCCAGATTATACCCGGCATATGACAGGGACGCCACGTCAGACGGATTCACTATCTGCGTTTCCGAGAGGAATAAGAGCGCGGTTCTCTCAGTCTCAAGATGGTGATGGACTGCGTCGACATTGGAGTGCAGACCTCTAATATTAGTGAGGTGCACTTTGAGCGAGGGGGAGTGCAGCCGCTGTTTAACGCTACTCTTATGCCTTATTGCCTTCATATTTGTAGTGGGGGAATAGGAGGAAGCACGGAAGGGGAACGAGACCCACCGCCCCCAACCACAGGCTCACACTAAATCAGCCACACCATAGGTTCACTGGTCTGGAAACTGTTGGGTCAACCGAGCCCCCCCTATCTTATCCATAGGGCCCTCTCATCCAGTCGCCAACCGGCCTACTATCTGCGGTTGGCCAATCGGTGTACCGTGCCTCGGCTCCAGCTACCTTCCAAAACCAGGGAACCAATGCGACCGATATAGTGTGCGTCAGAACCGAACGGTCTACTGACGATGGGGCATGGGCAACTATTCGGACCCGTCGTCCCTATTGGCTACACCGGCTCAAATTCCGGAACACGGTAATACCGTTTGGCGGAAAGACTAGCCGGTGGGTAGTTACAAGCCGCGGCCGAAGCCTACCACCGTTCTTGTTGTGTCACCTGATTAGCACCATCCAGGGGCCACGTGTAGCGAATCAAGGTTCAGGTTGCTCCTACTGACTGGACTACGGACGTGGGTGACTCGACCCCCAAAATATTTAATATTTTTTTTATTTACCTGTACCACTGTTGGTCAAAGGTCTCTCTTAGACTTCTCCAAGTATCTTTGTCCTGTTCCAGGATTGTAATCATGATTTGTGCTTATAAGCTTCTTTATTCAACAATAATTATGACAGCAGAAAGCGGTATCTCAAACTCCAAAGTAACTGATGAATTATATTACTACCCCTACGCGATACTAATTTACATTAGGTATAAAGCAACAAATAAAATATTTGCTTCTAGAAAATATTTTATTTGTTTATAATAAATTCTTCAAAAGCTTCACTACATAAAACAAAATCTTCTGTCTGTCTGTCCCTTAACATTACGCAACGGATTTTGAAGCAGTTTTGTCAATAGATAGAGTGATTCAAGAGGAAGGTTTATATGTATAATACATGCCTAATAAGCATGGCACCCCTGCGAAGCCAGGGTGGTCCGGTAGTTTTCTATAAAAATGATCAAAGTCAAAGTAAAAAAAATGATCAAAGTAAAAATGATCAAGATCAAAGTCTAACTCGATCAAAAATAGTAAATTACTATGGAGGAACGTAAAAGCAATTACCTATACAAACAGGAAAAAAACACTAATTCAGAAATATTAAATATTAAACCGTCTCCTAATGAATCAGTAAATTATGTAAATAAATATTTTGGCACTATTGGTCAGCATCTGGCTCTTGAAATTAAGCATTGCAACCACAGTGTTTCAAACAGGCTCTCTACATCACCATAACAAGCGAATTCTTTCGGTCTTCTAGACACAAACCCTGTACACTGATGAGCCTAAAATCAAATAGTGCCGCTGGGTGGGACAATATCTCGACACAATTTTTAAAATATATAGGTAAAAAAATAGTACCCATTATATCATACCTCACTAATTTATGTTTAAAATGGTATTGCAAATACATGCAAACTAGTCAACAAGCTTCGGAGTGGCGCCTTACAACTGAACCGAAACCGAAAGAACCACGCCAAACTCGGTCAAAAGTCAAAGTCATGTTGAGTGTTTTCTTTGACTATCGCGGTGTTATGTATTCGGAATTCTTGCCGGATTGTCAAGCGGTAAATAAGGAATATAATTTGAGCCTTATGCGGCATTTAACGGCCATTTTCAATATTCGATTCATACATGGATTTTGAGATTCGAGATGCGTGTTTGACATATCTACAGATCTATCCATAGATTGAATATTGAATTCCGTAGTAAGAGAGCAAATTCGACGAAAAAGGCCAGATTTGTGGAAAGAAAATTATTGGATTTTGCACCACGATAATGCGCCTTCGCACAAGGCCATCATTGTGAACCAAAATTTGACCAAACACTCAACAAATATCATCGAGCAACCGCAATATTCACTAGATATGGCTCCAGCCAACTTCTTTCTTTTTCCTTAACTCAAATTACCACTTTTTGGCACCCATTTTCAATCGGTAGAAGACATAAAGAGGAATGAAGAGGATAATGCGCGGCGAGAACTGAACTCAATTCCGGAAACAACATTTAAAAAATGTTTTGATGATTGGATTATTCGTTGGCGTAAGTGTATCGTTTCTGAAAGAGCATACTTTGAAGGTGATAAAATAACTTTGGATAAATAACAAACAGTTTGCGTATTATTGGTCTTTTCCCGGTACTTTCTTGACAGAGTAATATATATCTGAAAATAGGATCCCCTTTTTGTTAGCCAATTTATATTAGGCACAAAAGCCTAAGTCAATATCACATAATGTTGTGTCTGTGGGCAACCCATGCTTATTATTCGTTATCTTGGATTAACCTTTTTTTTTCTTTTTTTTTTGGTGTCGGGTTGCAAAATCCTCATGGAGTCCCTCCGCCCTGAGGGAAGGGCGAAGGGGACTGTCAGACTCTTACTGACTAAAAACCAACCCGTGTTTCTCATGTACCCGTGTGTCGGAGGGTCGGGTATCGCCGAAGCATTCCTCGCTAACCCCCGACGGGTATTGGCCCGCCAGATGGTCAGGCGGGCCCCGAACAAAACCCCCTTGGCGGCGGATGAAGGTATTGGCCGCAGAGGATAGGGAGGACGGAACACCGCATCTCCTCTTCCTCTGAGGCGCCACCGCGACGCAACAATGGTACGCCCCCATTTGGTCGCGGGAGATAGGGCGCGCGGAAACGCAACACCGACACGCCTCTCTTCCCACGATCGCGTCTGACTGCGAGCGACAGAAGAACTGTCCCTCGCACCCGCACCTTTGGACGCATCCCGCGCAGGCCTCCGTCAAGCCCACGCGGAGCGTCCACTCCCGGGATCTCGCTTAGCTTCACCGTGGGTGACCTAACCACGGTTACTGAGCCCTCCCACCACGACAAGGTGGAGATCCCACGGGGGATCTTGGATTAACCTAAGCGTTCGACACATAAACGAGAAAGCGATTTATTTCTATTTTTCTTCAACATTGTTTGGGGGTATCGTCATATAGATATTTAAAAAACACTGGAGGTTTACTTTAACCATTTTTTATTGAGGGATAGAGATACGTTTGCAAAATATTTACGAAAAATCACCATATGCAAAGTGACCAACCCCCAACCCCAATATTTTAAACAGTAGTAATTAGGTAAGTGTAAACTATGCTAAAAAGAGTAAGATAATTAACTTAAACTTCTACTTGCGAGCGATAAAATGAATCTTGTACTTGAGTCCTAGTATCCTTAGGCACAACCTTAGGCACTGGGCAAGGGATAAAACGGAACGCTACATTGTGCGTGGTTCTACATGAATGGCCTGTTTTTATAAAAGTGTACAAAAGTTTTATTGCCTCCATTATAGCAGATACAATCTAGACCTAAATAAATGGTACTTTCCAACTCGAAAATTGCTCTAATCACTAAAAGTGCTCAAGTCGGCGACAAAATCAAAGTCAGTCAAACTCTGTTTGATAATGGATTAAGGAAACAAAATGTCATTACTTCATTCCTCATTTCAGTAGGTGTCGTAAGAGGCCACTAAGGAAAATACACAAAGCAAATAGTATATTTGCGAAGAGACGGAAATAATAATAATTATATTATGACGTCAATCTCGTGAAAGCAGAAAAAGAGAAAGAGATCTAATATTTGGACCTAGCTCACGAGATTGTCGATGTGTGGCATGTGGATTCGGCAATCATTGTCCCGATAGTCGTGTCGGTGAAAGGATTAATCGCCAAGAGCCTCGACCAACACCTAAAGAGGCTCGTACTAGGCAGCTGGATCAAGTCCTTGATTCAAAAGGCAGTTCTTCTCGACACGGCACGCATCGTGAGGAAGTTCCTGTCTCTGAAGCCCTAACCACCGGTGGCTTGGTCCCTGTACCCGACACTGGTGGGTCTCCGCGGACCCTTTTATATTTCAAAACGTTTTTGTTTTAGTAATGAAATGTAGTTTATTAATATAAAAGAAATGATGTGATTGATAATAAATGGAGTGAATTATATTATATTAACCCTATGGGGCAGCCGTTATCTCATCACGAGACTAACGCAATCTCGGAGGGCAGAGTAACAGCTTTCAAACAACACCTTCATCTTGCGATATAAACAAAAAATGTATTACAGGATGAATAGAAAGCTTACAAACCGCAGGGCAGCTTTGTGGCGAGCTGAATGTATGTGGCGACACTGCGGTCCCGAATGCTTCAGAGTGTCGGTCAGGGACTCTTCTCCGGCTTGCCTTTATTTGGCTGGTTGGAGTGCATGCCCAAGAGCGACCGCAGGACTCTCAACTCTGGCTGGCCTTGGTTGGCCGGCCAGAGGGAAGCCGCAAGAGCTACTAGCTCGGGGGTGGAAGTGTCATTCTCAAGGGCGTAACTACGGGGAAACCCGCTCCGGGTCTCCGTTTTCACGAGACCCGTGATGGCGAAACCGGTGCCGCAGCGCTCGACAACCCTAGCCACTCGCACCGGTGTTGCCCTCTGGCTGCCTTTATGGCAGACTTTGCTTGCCTTGGCAGCTATTAAGAGAGGGCCCATCCAGTGAGTTGGCAAGTTACCATCTGTCTCGCAGATGGATGCTAATAGAGTATCAGGCAGATGCCGTTTGTATTCATAGTTTTTATTACCAGTCATCAAACACCCATCCTCATAGCCTAATTCTATAACATTCCACATTAAGCCAAAAGTCCTACAAGTGTTGCGGCTAGTCCATAGTTGTACTTAATAGTCCAGTTATGGAGGCTCCGCTGCACGTGTTCCATCACAATTTAGATTAAACCTCTCTACGGTCCTCAGCACGTTGGACCTTTGTCTCCGTGTAAGCCTCCCAAAGGACCGGTTATTCTTCTAACGTCATTATTAGAAGAGTAGCTGAGCTATCAGAGAAACATAATCTCTTCTCTTCTCTATATATTATAAAACAAAGTTCCCCGCCGCGTCTGTCTGTCTGTCCGTTCGCTCAAAACTCGAAAAGTACTAGACAAATTTTTATACAGGTTTCAACAACATCGAGAGTGATCCCTGAGGAAGGTTTAAGTGTAAAATAAGTTTAGGTTTTGTGCAAACTGACGATATTACGACGATATTAGTTCAACGCGCCGAAAAAAAATTAAGCCGAGCGGGAGCTTTCCTCGAAAACGCTGCCAAAACCTTTTGAGTTATAACAAAACAATGTATTGTGGGATTGTACCTCTTTAATAGACCTACAAAAAAGTCCGTAATGGTTTAAGCCTATCTTCCAAGGATAGCCCACAATAACCATATTTTGCTTTTACATATTACCATAAAATGATGAGTTATTTTCGAACCTATTTTTAACAACACAGTATTAATCCTTATTAAATTAAATACGTTGGATACGTTATGCATTTAAGGTAGATCAAAACTGCCTTTTACACTATATGACTAATGAGTTATCGCAAAATAAACATTTCCGGGCGAGACATTAATATCGATGAAGCGTAGCGAAGATGTCGCTCACTTGCTATTAGCCGACCCGCACCGCGCCTAACAACGCAATGTTTTTCACACGGGCAGTTATGTCACCCTGTCACGTATTACATCAAAAAACAATTTATTAGTTTATACATGCAATCAACAAAAGGCCACAAATATGGTATACAAAGAAATACTTTAGTTGGTCAAAGAACATTAGAGTCATCGCTATTTATATTTATTTATCTACCAAAATACCCGTGCGAAGCCGGTACGGGTTACTAGTAACTATAATATAAAAATGAATCGCAAAATGTGTTGGTAAGCGCATAACTCAACAAAGCCTGGACCAATTTGGCCAATTCTTTTTTTTAAATTTTCGTTGAAGTTCAAAGATGGTTTTTACGGCGAGAAAAATTCTAATAATTGTCAGAAAAACCCTAACACAGCAACCTTTTCTTTTTCCCATACAAACTTTTTCTAACTAAAACGTAGAGTCAATTTGTAATTTATTACCGCTGTATAAAGTTCAAATTCGCGTGCGCGTTGATACACATCTTTGTTTGATGGTATTTTGACAGGTTTCCGGACTTGAAGTCTCAGTGCTGCCGCCCAGCGGGCTTCATGTCAGAAGACACCCATTGATAATCCCTACTTAATATTATAAATTCGAAATTGTGTATGTATGTATGTTCCGTTTTCACGCTAAAACGGCTGAACCAATTTTGTAGAATTTTAATATAGAGATACATAATTATATTGGACCATGGGGCCGGATATAGGCTACCATAAGTTGTAAAAATTAAACTGGGAGGGATTGTAGGGAGGGTAGAAGTTTGTACGGCACGAATTTACCTCTTGGAAGTAAGAACGCATGCGCTGATAATTGATTGCTGCGCATGTTCTATCGCATATCTCAATCAATCCAAATCAATACAGAACTGTCACGTCATACCTACATAATGTCATATTGTGCACGTTGATTAAATTGTTCGCATATCTATACTAATATAATAAAGCAGAAGAGTTTGTTTGTTTGTTTGAACGCGCTGCTCTCAGGAACTACCGGTCGAATCTGAAAAATTTTTTTGTATATGATATTTTTTATATTGCCCAGTTATTCCGGAAGGCTATAGGCTATATAACATAATGCTTCGACTCTTTGGAGCCGGGCAAAAGGCTAAAAGATAATGTCGGCTAATCTCAGGAACAAGCAGTCGGATTTTAAAAATTGTTAGTGCCTATTATAGCCCAATTATTCCGAAAGGCTATAGGCTATATAAAATTAGGTCAGACGAGAAGGGGGAGGGTTGGGTCAAAGGCAAAAAAAGGCTAAACGAACAGGATACCATCTATATGGGAATTGCTTTCGCGATTTTCGGGACGCTGATTAATACTATGAAATTTATTTAGTGATCCAAGATGGCGGACGGGAAATCAAAGATGGCGGATGAGAAATTTTTTAAAATCAATATGGATGTCGGCTTCGATATTTTAAGGATTGGGGAATCGAAATCCAACATCTATTTCGTGATCAAAGATGGCGGATGGGAAATCAATGATGGCGGATGGGAAAATTAAAAAAAACAATAATGGCATCGTCTGCGATGTTAAAAGAGATGGGGAATCCAAATACAACATATGTTTCGTGATTCAAGATGGTGGATGGGAAATCAAAGATGGAGGATGGGAAAATTTTTAAAAATCAATATTGGTATCGTCTCTGATAATTTAAGGGATGGAGAATCCAAATACAACATCTATTTCGTGACCAAAGATGGCGGATAGGA
The DNA here is from genome assembly GCA_944739405.2 of Euclidia mi. NCBI lineage: Eukaryota > Metazoa > Arthropoda > Insecta > Lepidoptera > Erebidae > Euclidia > Euclidia mi. The sequence goes on along the minus strand of OX123199.2, from coordinate 10,442,560 downwards.
AATCAAAGATGGCCGAGGGTATTTTTTTAAAAGTCGAAATGTTTATCGTCTCTGATATTTTAAGGATTGGGGAATTCAAAAACACCATCTATTTCGTTATCAAGACTGGCGGATGGGATTTTTTTCAAATTAATATGGGTATCGTCTCCGGTGTTTAAAGGGATGGGGAATCCAAGTACAACATCTATTTCGTGATTCAAGATGGCGGATGGGAAATCAAAGATGGCGGATGGGAAAATTTTTAAAAATCAATTTGTGTATCGTCTTTGATGATTTAAGGGATGGTGACTCCAAATACAACATATACTTCGTGATCAAAGATGGCGGATAGGAAATCAAAGATGGCGGACGGGATTTTTTTTAAAGTCGATATGGGTATGGTATCCGATATTTTAAGGAATGGGAAATTCAATATTATATAAAAATCTATGTTTGTTTTTTCATCATTTATAGACTCTGAAACGATAAGAGATTAAGCGCTAAGTCAATGGTAACTTTGGAAAAGGGGCTTGGAAAAAAGGGAATTAAATAAAAACTCTTAAAAAGGCGATACGGAGTTCGCTGGGTCAGCTATAATATATAATAATAATATCTTCAGTCCAGCAGTAGACTGCGAAAGGCTGTTAAGAATCCCAGGCAAGCCCTTTGTAAACTGCAAGTCAATTTACAAAGGTCTTGCCATCGACATCGTCACAGTTCGAAAAGGTAACTTATTGGCACAGACCAACAATCCACTATACTATGCAGTCTGATCGATCGTTGGCTTGTGGCACTACTCTAAAAGTTCGCACTCACCAAACGTTAGCTCGACTATTCACAAATCTCCTGACACCTGAGTGCGAATTCAAGTTTACGCGGCAAAATTGCTAAGGTATTTTCTTTAAAAATATTCTGAGACGTATAGAGTAAATTTAAGCCAATATTTTCTTAGAATATTTTATAAGTATATAATAATAGACTTCGCCAGCGGCTCCCCCGTATTATATACCTAATCTTTCTTTAGGAATTACACTGCCTATTAGTGAAAACCGTACGAAAATCTGTTCTGTAGTTGTTGAGCTTGTCGCATTCATACAGACAGAAAGAAAAGATTTAATTTCATTATTTTCCTGATTACATCATATTATTCGTAATTCTGGTAGAGTAGTCTAAAACCTTTAGAACCAGAAAAGTTAATATAATAAATACTAGTTATTCACTAGTATTTCACACTAGTAATTCACTAGTGTTTCACACTAGTTATTCACTAGTATTATCCAAGTGGTTTTGGTTATTGGCATTATTATAATCGACTTCAGTATATAAGAAGTATAGGTACTTAAAATGACGGTCAGGTTTATTTTAATTAAACACGTTTTCCTATTGGTATTGTGTTATTTGTCGTTATGTCGATTTTAATTACTCATTACAAGATGTAGGTACCCAATTATTTGTAACTACAAACAAAAACGTTTTAGAATAAAAGAACTAAATAGAATAAAATTAACTAAATTACTTTTATTTTGTGAATATACAAAAAACGTAATACCAAGACGCTAGGATTTCCTGTATGTAGCCTTGATATAATTATGTTAAACAGTCGCTGTTCTTACAATTATAGTGGAAGCCGAGACATTAGGTATTTGCTTTTTAATCCAAGATAATGAAGAGAAATAAATTGCTTCACGTTTCTATTATTTCTTATCTAATATCGTAGTTAATAAACTCGTATCGCCCACCCATCTCCCAGCTAAAAATAGGTTTTAATAACAAAGTCCTTAAGGTCCGTATTTGTATTCCAAGTAAACCAAATAAACTTGGTGCTTAATTTGACTGCACGGTTGGCGTAGTGGTTTAAGGCGCTATTATACCTCAGAAGCTGTGAAACACCTAATTTTTCGTCTCGCAACTAGCCATAAAGGTACATATCACAAACTAGCAAAAAATAGGTCTTAAAGTCAAAAGTCTGCACAAAAGACTTTTGAAAGAATTTTTCATGTATGTAAAATAGAATCACGGTAAAAAATCACAAAAACGAGGCAAAAAATAATCTTTCGTCTCACTGTTTGCAATATTTGGATCGTAAGCTGTCAAATTTTATTTAATAATATTGTAGGAAACCTAATGAACTAAAGAATTACCCTATTCATTTTCATATTAGACGTGTATATTTTGTAAAATTAAATAAAATCTGCCAAACGTCTATGATTTTGACGCTCGGTAGATCCCATCAATATTAAATGCTTCGGCAATTTAAACCTTATTAGCATAAGCGGTGTACTGAGTGTCAGTTACTAGTTTACGCTCCGCCCAGACCTCATCATTCGGCTATGAGCCCTGTGAGAGATAGGTCATGTCGCTTGCGTCTCCGCTGCACGATATTTTACGTAAACCTGTTTGTTATTGTAATACGTCGATTTGAGTTCGTAATTTCCTGTTTTATGTTATAGACTGAATACTTTGAATCAAATAGGCTTTTCATGTTATTATGGCCACATATAATTAGGACCTAAGTTTATATTCTTGTTGCGTTTAATGTGTTATTGTTCAAGTGCTTATAAATATATAATTAGAAGAATAAAATATGGACAAATAGAGAAATAAAGTTCTACGAAGGATTTGTGCAAGAAAGCGTCGTAATAAAATACAAATTCATCCATGGCCAAGTGATTATGAAATATGTAACATTTTTACATAAATTATTTTCATAAGAGTCTTTTATGACTGACTATGTTATAGAATATAGATTATCGTTTATGCATAATATAATTATACAAATTATTCTCACAATACATAGGTGCCACAGTTTTAAATATTTGAAATAGTAATAACATAAAATCGAATAATTTTATGTACCTATATTGCCAATTCATTAGCTTGTCAGAGCGCCTGGAGCGCTAACATGCCGCCACGGCGAACAATAAACAGCGTGCAGCGCTAATATGGCGCTCCGCAGTCCGCACACAAGCGGTAACGAATGTTGTATTATTGTGTTGTGAACATAAACCTATTTAGGCACCTTGGGTAAAACTTTGATTATTCATAAACTATTAGGTATGTCTCAGTACATCTAATATATTTTATAATTTCTAAAATCAATCATTATAAATAATAGCATATTGTAATTATAGTGAAGTTAAAGATAACAGTGCTGCAACGTCTTATACACATTTGACTGCAGTAATTCCTAACACGATTTGTTCAAGAACTAGCCAAGAAATGCCAAACAATTTTTTTAACAAATTTGACTCAACTCCCTAGTGATAAGCAAAATACAAAAGGGATAGCAGTGTCTGGTTTGAATTGCGTAAGAATATGTTGACAGATTAAAATTTTGGTATAGTGGTAAAAAGAAGAGCTACAGCAGTAAAGCCAACTTAGTAAAAATTATTTTGTATAAATAAAATATTTGCAATGTAAAAGCAGTTCCGCATGGAGTCTATAATGAACAACTGGTTTTGCAAAAACTGGCGAAGCAAGAAAATGTAACAATCGAGCCTTGTGGATTATCCGTTTATTGTTGCCACGCCAGATGGATTAATAGGTCCAAACACGATTGTGAAAATTTAATGTTCTATAGTTGCCTATAAGAATGGCCTGGAGAGTAGTATAAGAGCAAATAAAATACAAATATAGAAACATGATAAAAAAGTGAACTGACTAGTCTAAACAAATATTGTAATTGTTATTTTTTTCGATGAGAATAAAGAAAACCTGCCGGGTTGTAGCAGACAGTTAACTTTTGATGAGCTGTAAACTCTGTATTTCGTTAGTAAATGATAAATAAATATATTTTGATATTTATTTTATTTGAAACAACACATATTTTAGCGAAAGAAAATTTTTATATTTTTCCATACAAACATGTATGAGGAGAGCTAACGAAAAAGCAGTAACTCAAATTTCGATTCCTTAATTTTCTAATGGTGGTAATTATGGTGGTAAGTAAAAGGTCTAATGGTGGTAAATGGTGGGTGCATAGGGTTCCCACCAAGAACTTAGGGTCCCAAGCCAACCTCACCTGCAAGTGGTGCACCTGCCGATCAACGGACGAGGCTCTGGCAAAAAAATATTCCGATAAGCGGCAATAGGCTCGCCACCTATTACGTGGGATCAAAACACTGGCGAAAAGTGGGCGTTTAATATGCCTCTGCCTACCCCTTCGGGGAAACAGGCGTGAGTCTATGTATGTATGTGTATGTAATTTTCTAAGCGTCATAGCAGTATCTCATGAATAAGGTTTATCCACATATTATATTTTTGATATTTCATTTATTATGAAAAATAATAATGGGTTTCGAAACCAGTCGACTGAATTTGAGGGTATTGGTGGTGTAGGGGGCTTAAGGGAGTTAGTTTTAATCCCCTAAAAGTAATTTTGGCTGCCGGAGTTGCGTCTAAATATTTTTAAACAATTTCCAAAAAATCTTAAATACTTCGGCAATTATGCAAAACGGAACGCAGTTTTTATATTTTAGTACAGTTTTAGAAATGTCATTTTTAGGTTTTATGTGAAAAACGTGAAACGAAACGCAAACCCGCCATTTTAGAATGATCATTATTGATCACACAAATTTGACATTAGCTGTCAATGAAGCTAGTGTCAAATTTATGCGTCATTGCTTTCGAGTGCCTATGGTTAGGTGCGACTGTAATAAGTAACTAAATAGGTTATGTTAGGTTCTCTTTTGACCCTTAATCTGGAAATAGGAGCCCTGCGAAGCAGGGCTCCGTCAAACTTAGTTCATTAAACAAGTGTGAAGAATGTGGAAGTTGGCAGTGCCGTACACACCGATGTTTAGAGAGTTTTTTTTTCAGAGGAAACCAAGTATTTCCGGCAAGTGAAAATAGTGAGGAGAAGTTCCGAGACCCTCCTCTTCCCCCTTAATCACTCACAACTCCTAAAAATGGCGACGTATTTCGAAACCTTTACCATAATAATTATACCTATAATAACAATAAAACATCCATAAAGAAATAAAATAAATCAACTTTTACTAAACTTAAATTATCCCGTAACTCGCTTTACTTGAGATACGGCTTTTGCGGTTAGTAGGGCAGTATTGTGGTTTTTAGGGTACCGTACCCAAAAAATGTAAAAATGGAACCCTTATAGATTCGCCATGTCTGTCTGTCTGTCCGCCCGTATGTCACAGCCAATTTATTGCCAAACAGATTTGAAAACAGGCAGGAATGGAATTAGATGTAAGTATTCTATGAACCGCTTCATCATTTTTATACAAAAATAATAAGGGCATCTCCATTCATGAAACTGACCTAATTATTTTTATTATTATATATATTTAGGTATTTACCTACTTTCATCAACTATATCTGTAACGTCTAATGTAAACCAGTTTTGCTCATGGCTCCACTGAGAACAAAAATTGCTCTATGCCTATATTGTACAAACAGATTAGTTGATTTAGGTAATTTAAATTTTAATATCAGTATCTCAATTCAATATTCTAAAACGTTCTGCTTGCGATTTTGAAATATTGGAATACGGATGTCGCAAGAATACGGTCGCACGCAACGAGAATGAAGGGGGGCGCCCCGCAGTAGACGGAGCTACGCGCCCTTCACCTCCTTTGCTTTACCCCCTCATTTACCAAAACAGTCGCTTAGGACAGCGCCTTAAGCGGCCGCCTCACCGCTTGACACTTCGCCGAAGTTTTCATCAGTTGGAATTAATCAGCTATCATCGACAAACAGAAAAAATTAGAAGGTCTTACTTTAAATGATTTCTGTAATATAATAATCGGCGAGGAAGACTTCAAAACGTCAGGAAATTACATTGAACTTATCACCAATATGAGAAATATACTCCAGAAAATTGATCACACCAATATAATTATTACCTTACCTACATTTAAGAATGCAATACATTACAATTTATATAATTCAAGAGTCACTATGTTTAACCAGCTACTGTACTTGGATAATTTAACCTATGAATATGTCTACATATTGGACTCGAATCTCAATCTGACATATGATCGCACTATGTTCAGGAAATCAGGAGCGATAAATAATAATGGTATGAAAGTTATTTTTGAAGAATTATATAATTTAATACTCTGATTAGCGCTTTAATAGATAACTTATCATCCGATACAATCTCCCTTGAAAAGCAAATTGAGGTCACGAATACAGACATATTCTTACAAAAGCTTTTTCGAACATAAATATATCAACATGTTACACCAAAATATTGCAGGCTTAAGAAATAAATTAAATGAACTTTATGTATGCTTACAAGAACTGTCGGATAATAGCAATGCTGTCGATGTCATTTGTGTGACAGAATACTTTATGATGTCGGGTCATGAGGACCTGTGCATTATACCAAATTTTTATCTTACTGCATACTATAGTAGAAATAGTTCTAAGAGAGGGTGATATTACTTTAGAATTTGAATGTTTGCTCTTAAACTATAACTTGAAATTAGCATTTAGAGAACCTACCAGAAAAGTTAGTCAAGCATGTATTGACAATTTCATTCATTGTTGTGCACAAAAATGTAAAACAGATATAATAGAGTTAGCATTATCTGACCACACCGCCCAGTTCTTACGATACCCTGTTAAGAAAGTCTTTTTGATTAAACGCTGGAAAATCAAACGCAGGGACTATAAATTAACATCAAAAAATTGGAAATGTTTAATAACTATATAGGTAATCTGACTTTTTCAGAAATATATGCTACTCAAGATCCAAATGAAGCTTATATTTTTTAAGATACGTTTAAACTGCTTTATGATCTCTGTTTTTCATACCAGTTTATTGCTATAAATGTACATAGAAAACAAAAATGGGTCTCGCGTGAAGTCGCGTGGCATAAAGGCGTGCAGTATAAAAAAACGATCACTTCTTTGGCAATATACAAAAAAGCCAAGTGACATAAATAAAATAAAATTGAAGCAATATTGTAGACTGTATAAAAAAATATTAAGATTAACACAACGAGCTCAATATGTTCATTCCATAGACACGTCACAGAATAAAGCAAAATCAATTTGGAAAATTGTAAATAGAGTGAAACATAATATCCCAAACGAAACTGTAACTAGTATAAAAATACATGACAAAATTGTAACTGATCCAAATGTAATTTGAAATTTATTCAATCATTATTTTATTGACAAAATAGTTCCAAACTGTGTGAAAAATAAATTGAAATATTCAGCATATATGTCCTCTAGGCAAAAGTCTATGTATATGAATCCATGCTCTCCTTTCAATGTGTTCAATATTATAAAAATCTTAAAGAACACCAATAGTGTTGGATATGATGAGATATGTAATAAAGTTATTAAATATGTAGCTCCTAATATTTGTGACCACATTAGTCGTATAATAAATTTATGCATAGAAACGGGGGTCTTCCCTGAAAAACTTAAGAAAGTAATCATAAAACCTGTCTTTAAAAAAGAAAGAAGAGATCACATAGACAACTATAGACCTATAGTCGTTGTTCCTATTTTGTCCAAAATATTTGAGAAACATATACACAATGAACTCAATAACTATCTAGAGAATAATTGTATTCTAGTTAAAGAGCAGAAGGGTTTCCGACTTAACATGTCAATAAATATGGCCATATATGCTTTTCTAGAAGTTGTAGTAAAAAGTATTGACAGCAAAATACCTGTCTGTTCCATATATATGGATATGAGCCAAGCTTTCGCTTAGGTAAGTACAACGCATATGGTATAAGAGGAAATGTCCTAAAACTAATTGAAACATATCTTAAAAATAGAATACAGTACACGGAAGTTATTAAACTAAATACTATAACAAAAAATTGAAGAAATTTACAGATCTGAATCACGTACAATTAAATATGGCGTGCCCCAAGGCAGCATATTAGGTCCATTGCTATTTATATTGTATATAAATGACTTACCAAACGCAACCAATAACCCTATAGCCCTCTTTGCGGACGCTGTCGTCCGTCCGTCGTACCATAACTATCAAATGTACAGATAAGGCTTGTTATGAATCTGATATTAATACCGCTCTGATGTCTGTCATTGACTGCTTGAACACAGTTTATTTAAAAGCCATTATAGGAAAGACGAAACTAATGCACTTTAGTCAGCGTATACGTACCATGAATAACATTAATGTGTGCGCTAATGGACAATCGCTAAAAGAAGTAGAGGCTACAAAGTTTTTAGGCATAATAATCGACAAGAAAATCACATGGAAACCATACATTGAAGAATTATATAAGAGAATCAATAAATCAATGTATGCACTTCATTAATTATCACAAATAATTTATGTATATGGTCTTCTTACTGCATACCATGGCTTAGTGGCATCGGTTCTTAGGTATGGAGTTATATTTTGGGGGAACTCAGGTGACAAAGACATAATGTTTAAAGCCCAAAAACGCTGTATTAGGGCTATGTTCTTTCTGAAAGAAATTGAAAGCTGTCTGCCCTACTTTAAAAAATACAATATTTTGACTGTACCTTCAATTTATATAGTAGAAGTAGCTATTTTTGTTAAAAGAAATTTAGGTTTATTTGTACTTGCCTCAGATACATCTAAACGCGTACAAAGAGATAAACTTCGGCTTTGCCTATGCAAAACAAATACAACATTTATGCATAAAAGTATTTTCGCCATGGCTCCCAAAGTTTATAATAAATTGCCAAGAAGTATCAGGGAATCAAATGTGACCATATTTAAACAAAAACTAGTAAAGCTTCTAAATGAAAAATGCAATTATAATGTCTCTCATTTTTTGACTGACAATTTATAATTTTACTATGACATATATTATTATTCAAATGTGGACATTTTATATATAAAATTATGAGACAATCGCATGTTATAATTATTTTCTATTAATTAATTAATCTTTGAAATATTTTTAATATTATTTGGTACTTATATTTTTTTATTATTTTACATTGTTATGAAACTACATTAATCGTAATTATGACATTTTTCTTTTGTTTTTGGCAATAATTGTAATTAATTTTATTTGTTCTTAATTGTATTTTTTGTAATTGTAATATTTGCACACCTCTTTGTGGTTATAATTCAGCGCACTTTATATATTTTGTAAGACCTTAATGTACCTACCTGTTTTATGCAAATAAAAGAATTTGAATTTGAATTTGCAGTGTTGTGGGTTCGATCCCCACACGAGACAACACTTTGTGTGATTCATAAATTGTTGTTTCGAGTCTAGGTGTTCATTGTGTCTGTTAGTTGTATGCTTGTAAAATCCCCAGCGACACAGGATTTAACCCTAATGTAGGAGTTGTGTTTAAAAAAAACTGAGAGATTCGAGTTTAACACCCACACGGAACAAAACTTGCTACGATCCACAAATTCATATCAACATTTATACTAGGTTTGTCTGTCCCTTGTCTATACATAATACAAAAATTTGCCAAGTGCGAGTTGGACTCGCGCACGAAGGGTTCCGTACCATCATCTATTCCTAAAAGAAAATCACGTTTGTTGTATGTATACTTAAATATTTTTTAAGTTTCTACCTTCGATCGAGTAAAAAATTGCTTAAAAATTACGTTTGTTGTTTGGGAGCCCCCCTTTTATATTTACTTTATTGTTATTTCATTATTTAGTTTAAAGGTAATATTACAACTATATATTCCGTGAAAGTTTTAAGCGTCTACCTGTTACCGTTAGTAACATTGAGAAAAAAATACGAAAAAATCACGTTTATTGTATGGGACCTCCCCTTAATATTTTATTTCTTTTTATTTTTAGTATTTGTTGTTATAGCGGCAACGGAAATACTATATTTGTGAAAATTTCAGCTTTCAAGCTATCACGGTTTTTGAGATACAGTCTGGTGACAGACAGACAGACAGCGGAGCCTTAGTAATAAACCCTAAAAATAAGTACACCCCGCGTCCTGTCTAACGCAATAAACTGAACTTGACCGTACAGATTTTGTTACGGTTTTTAGGTAGTGTGATCCCTGAGGAAGGTTGAGGCGTACAATTCACGCGAGTGAACCCGTTGTGAAGTATTAGTTATATGACTAGATGAGCCCGCGGTTACACCCGTGTTATTTAAGGCTACTGCTCCTCTCCCGTGGCTCATAGCGTGATATTATATAGCTTATAGCCTTCCTCGATAAATGGGCTATCTAAAACTGAAATATTTTTTTAAATCGGTCCAGTAATTCCTGATATTAGCGCCTTCAACCAAACAAACAAACAAACTCTTCAGCTTTATATATTAGTATAAGATTCTATGCAGAATTTCTCCCTGCTTGAAGGCCTTTAAAATTGTTACGTCACTAGTGGCTGGTAGGTATCTGAAAACGAATTAACTACCACTACACCAAGAAATCCAGTATTTAGTCGCCACGTGATTAGCAAATAGAAGCTTTTACACTTCCACCGTCCCCAAGCGCCTCATTTAATGACGCAACTAGACCATTATGACTCCAACATAAGATTATTTTTATTATCACATTTCTTTGGATGTTCAGCTTATTGTTTCTGCTTTAAACCATCATTTATATCGTATACGTGAAAATAGTTTACAAGAATAACTACCATTTACTACAACATAAATAATAGGTACTTTATTTAGTTTAAGGCGGCGATAGCCGAGTGGATATACCAACAGACTGCCATGCAGAGGGTATCGGGTTCGAATCCACGGCGCGCACCAATGACTTTTCGGAGTTATGTGCGTATTGAATTGTTAATTATCGCTTGTCCCGTGCCTCGGAGAGCACGTTAAGCCGTCGGTCCCGGTTGTCATGAAGATCTTTGACAGTCGTTACAGGGCGTCAGTACCTTCTAAATAAAACTAACACTAGTCTAAACCATGGAATATCGCTATCCCTTCGGGTTGCGGAGGTCAGACAGGCAGTCGCTCCGTGGAAAAGCTAATATTCAGTCAAATCCGGTTAGACTAGAAAGCGGACCCCAGATTGAAACTGGGATAACGCTAAGAGAAAGAAGAAATAATAGGTACTTTATTTACTTTGTTAAGTCACTTATAAGTAATTATGTAGACTATTGTGGTGGTGTAGTTAATGCAAATGAGCTACTTCAATCAAGTGATAAAAAAATCTTAATACAGCGTTACTATTATGGATGCATCGGTAACCCGTTAAAGAGGCTTTAATATAAAATCCTTCTCACTGGAACTTACAGTGTAATAATTAATATTTATGAGCCACGGACTGAATTTCAAACAGATTTCCTTCAGTCTTAATGTGATTAAAAATCTTGTAGGTATAAAGAGTGATACTGTTAACCATATTGTTTTAAAAACAAACATGTACTGTTAAGAACAAAAAAAGTACACTGCATGGTAGACAGCATTGTAAACAAAATTATATATTGGTTAAAGACGTAATTATTGGAGTATTATATAATTTTTATCTGTTGAAAGTAACATTGTTAGGACTGTCCTAACAATGTTACTACAGTCCATAAGTTTAAAATATACCGAATCAATTCACGAGATGTGGTAATAACGGAAAATTATAATACCGACTTACACTGTTTAATCGTATCATTGCGAATTATGTAGGTCAATTAATATCAATACGATGTTCATGTCTGTATAAAAGATGCTACACATATTTATATACTTGTGGAAGCGTTGTTTCGTGGAATTATGCCACAGGTATTGCTTTCAACTGAAACACATTATGATTGAAATAAAAGCATTTTAATAAATTCTTGTGTCGCGGAGAACTTTACAAACTCTCAACCAGCGGACGCAAAGGGCAAGGTCGTTAGGTTTGGTCCCGAAATAACGATTTTTAGATCACACCAAGTGTTGTCTCGTTTTAGGATAGAAATCACGAAACTTTGCACAGTATTAAGCAGTTATGCAAACCCTTAAACCACAACGCAATCCATGCAATCACATATGAAGGTACTGTACACAAAGCGTGATTAAAATAAAACATTCACTCATTTCTCTTTATTTCTTCATTTATGTCGGTTTAATTTACAATATTTTCACAAAAATAATGTTTGTGAACAGGAATCGAACGTCGTGCCGGGCGCGCAGCCTCCTGTGATGCCGCACCCCATATCGTTGGGACCACCAAGCGCGCAAGCTCAGCAGTTGAACATGCCGACTACCCGCCCGCCGTTCGCCAAGGAGTATTACTTCTTGGACATTGAACTTCGCTACGGCCTGCTGCAGGTTAGTGGCGAAAATATTTTTGTTCCTTTTGCCTTGCATGTATGTGTTTTTACATACAGGTGTGCAGCAACTCAACAACAGCTCAAAAACCGTTACCTGATTAGCGATTAAAACAAAAGAGTCATAGTTTTTAATATCGCGTTCCCACTATATCGCGATTCATAGCGATTACCTTATAGGTGTACGACTGACTTCGCCACCTTTTTTCATTATAGGGAGTCTGTCATCACTGCAAACTGGAACAGTGAACTGCACTTTCATCAGTTAATCGTGTCGTCCTATAAGCGAACACCTCCATGTAAATACAAAAACTACGACGCTTTAAACCTCACGTTAATCTACCGACAGAATCTAGTGGGAACGCTGCCTGAGTCAATCTATTGTTCTACTATGTTAACTTAATCCATTCACAAGCATTTAGCTGAAACCGAAACCGTTGGAAGTGTATTAATAGTTAAAATCCTTGTACCGTTTTACCAATCAACTGCTCTTTGTTTATGCCAATTCAACTAATATCTCGTGATTATCATGATTAGCATAGTAAGTTAACTATTTGACGTGACTTCATCAATGAGACCGTGAATACAAGATATTATTTAATGTCACAAATAAGATTGGCATGTATTATTTATTTCAGCAGTTTTTAACGACTTTCTCATAGTCTATTAAATATTTTTTCTGACAAAGGGTTTCCACCAAGAACTTAGGGTCCCAAGCCAACCTCACCTGCAAGTGGTGCACCTGCCGATCAACGGACGAGCCTCTGGTAAACAAAATATCCCGATAAGCGGCAATGGGCTCGCCACCTATTACGTGGGATCGAAACACTGGCGAAAAGTGGGCGTTTAATATGCCTCTCCTACCCCTTCGGGGAAACAGGCGTGAGTCTATGTATGTATGTAAAATAATGAGTAAGATTTTCGATGACGATTATACTAGTATAAACTGATCTATTATGTAAAATAAAATTTTCATAGGCAAATCATTCAAAGTACGAAAATAGGTACAATATTACAATAATGACTTTACGTACAGTATTGTAACGCCAAAGATATGTGTAATATCTAGCGGCACAATTTACAAATATTATTTACTTAGAACATACAAAACATGGCACCTCTTCCTTCCTAAAAAATCTTGCGTATAATCGTATATAAAACGTATTTTGTTTGAAAAGCTCATAACAGCAAAGCGAGGTACAGTCCCTTAAAACTTTTAAAAGCTTTCTTCGCTATAATTCTACTTTATGCAGACCCGTCAATTTTGATGAACACACTTATTATTGCCCATCATTACTCCCTCGACTGTATTGAACTTTTCGTATCTTTTAACTCGAATTATTATGTTATTCAATGAAATTTAACCGTACTATTGAAGTGTTTTTCTTTTAACGCACTTACGAGGTAAATGCTGTCTCCGCTTCACTTCACGATTTTTGGAAGTACCGATATTAATCTGATGGACAAGTTTATTTAATGCTGTCGCGGGTTTCTATCTTACGCTATTTCTCTGAGGAGATACCGTATTGACGGAGGATGGCAGTTCCTAATACTAAAATTAACTACGTTATATTTATAACCTGACTTCAAATACATATTAGGACCTCTTTGGTTGAACAATTGTTAGTCCACAAATTATTTTTTGTAATTTATTGGACCCAGTCGGAAATCACGAGAAATCCTGTACACAAATAATACAATGTACCTCAAATATATAATGTCTCATTCAGTGAAACTAATAAGTGAATTGTATATGTGCGTCGGTCTTCTAATACGGCCCGGGTTTATTATTAAAATTAATCGACCCTTCATTGGGATGTACGATGCGAGTTTCTGACGAAATTAGATAGATAGACCCGGGATAATCTTCTGGTAATCTGCACCATTTGTAATAAGCTTAATTAAAACGTAACAAAATCTCTGATGTACCAAATGATTACTCGATATTAATAAACGAAGGTAAGAATTTCTACCAAGTTTATTGTTTAATTAAATTTTATGGCTCTTGGTACTACAAAGTAAATAGTAAATCTTTTGCCTAGTATGGTAGACGGCATCTGTTACCTTTATATATTATGCGAGGCAAATTTAAAATAGTTAATATAAAGCGTACATACATGAATATTTTGGTGAATGATATTATTACAACAATTAACTATGTGCACTTGATAAAACATTGTTATTTTAAAATCACGGACAGAGACCTTAGTTTAATAAATGTATGTATGTATATATGTATAGATGTAGACCTGCACCTGAAGCCTCGTAACATCATACCTATCTGTATATGGCACCACCAACATTTACAGCTCATGAAAATGATACAATTTATCCGCTGTTGCCTCCAAATTTTCTGATCATTCATTGGTACACCAAATTTTTACATGTAGGTACACTATCAATTGATAATTGAATATTAATGTTAATATTCAGCTTTCCTCATTCATGAGGTCCGGCATTAAAGTCACAGCTTTGATAAGTTGCACACAAACAAATATGCCATTAGAAAACATCTAGACAAACTTCATTTACATCTCAAATACATCTAGAAAATGTGTGCGTGTAACTGAATTGAATTTACCACCTTAATAATAGGTAAGTTCAACTATCCATTCTCTATGGACGGAGACTTTCTTTGTCTCGAATGGCACGAGACAAGGAACTACTTTTTTCATAATCTACTTCGGTACGACAAAGGAATAAAGTATTGTGACCGTCCAATAAATCTTACGGATAACATTTTACAAAGTGCATAATGTCTATTGTACTAAGTTCAGTTAGATTTAATTTATTATTTAACACCTTTATAATGAATAACACGCTATATGTACAAATGTTCATGATGACTGATACGCTATTTATGGCACTAGACGTCGTAAACTCATTTAGAGGTAAATTGCCAAAAATCCTCTCTTAGTACCCTCCTACGCTCACCAAATACTTCTTGCGCCCAGTCGTTTCGGCGTGCGTTGTCTGTCAGTCAGCCTCACAGTAACTGAAAAGTTTTATTCATACATACAATCACGCGATTTTCTCACCGCGGTACGCAGAGGCAGCAGAACGCCACTTATTTCTATCCTTACAAACCTCACACGCTTCATCTACATGCATTACATATTACTCTTTCCATACACGCCTGCCGGTTCCGGTGCTACAAAGTGTATAGTTTCAGTGGTGAAGTACCAAGAGTTTGATATACATAATTATATTAATTAGTTAAATTATTACACCCGTTTTCAGATACCATAGTCCAACTGCGATTCGACACCGATCTTGTTTGTTGGTTGATCATGGTCACTCGATCGAAGCTTGGCTGTATGTATACTATGAAAAAATTGTGAGGGTAACATACCACGTACTCCATTGATAATACTTAACGATATTTTGAAGGTTCTGTACTTAAAACGGAAAAACACGGAACCCTTGGATCACTCTGTTTTGTACATCTGTCTGTGTATGTTCCTTTATAATTATTATTGAGAGGTAAATGGCAAATAATTTCACACTTTACATTATTGAAATGAAAGTTAACGATACGCTATTTTTAAATTAATTTACCCTACACTAAAGTTTGAAGCGCTCATAGCGTAATTTGACTTTACATTCATAATAAAAGTGAAGCAACGTTCTCAGAGGTCACCACTTGGAGGGACGACGGTTTGTCTGGCACGCAAAACTGTAGGCCCCGGTACAGAACTCGTTGGGCCAAATTGGCGACCTTCGGGCCATTTACAAACGCCCACGCAGTCACTATAGTTAGCCACACGCAGCACACGCTGATACAAAAATAAAAGAAAGAATCTCAAACTTATTAATATACAGAGAATATTAACATTAACAAAGCGTTTAACTATTAACCGCTAAGTGAGCTCGCATGCCAATTAAGTCCATTTTCAAAAAGAAAATTGCGGCTATTGACAATGCGCAGTCGAACGTACTCACATGAACGACTCTTTGTTCTTTGAAAATAGTTAAGCGCTCTTAGTAACCCCACGTTATGTTTTATTTTGTAATTTCACCATCACATTGGAAACGAAGCACTTTTATGAGCTATAAAAATATTTTATTTATCGCTTATATTATCAGACAGTTACGTCCGCAATACTTACGTCTACACAAGATACGGGAAATAAACTATTAATAGTTTTGCTGTAAAAGGGCATCAAAGACACATTCTAAGTATATGCGATGCAATATACTTAAAATAAATGTTACTAGTATTGCTTACTACGTAAGACCATTAACCATATAACATGCACCTTGTTTTTTTAAACGATTATAATTAAATGCATATTTCTGTATTGTACTGTTGCTATACCTACCAACCTTTCAAATAAATACCATAAAACAGCCATACAAAGGATTTACCGCGACCTGAACCGAATTGAATTAAATTTTTGCAAAGGTGCGATTTTTTTGACGCCGAGTGTATATCGGAGAGTATAAAGGAAGTGGGCCATATGCGGCCACAAAGTGTCGATATACTGAAACAAACTGAACTTGACCCGATTCATGTTCATGCAGATAATCTAAGCTTTTAAGTAAGTTGAACGGATAAATGGAGTATGACATTGTGTTTTAAATGAAACTAGAGTTCGCCTGGTGGTCGAAATTCGACCATAATCTATTTAAATGTTAAATTTCTACATTATTAAGGTTGAATTGTCAAAGATTCTACAATCACAGACCTCGCCTCATAATAAAAATAACCAAAATATTTTATGAAATTATTGGAACGGCTATTAAACTCTTTATTTAACATGTCATTATATTGCCCTGGTCCCAATGGTATTTAACGTCAGCGCAGTAAATCCTTCTGTTCCATACTTCCCTATCGCTCGTCACCTACCCCAATCTCTTACCCATCCATCCTCTCATAGTCCATACATTTCCTCCTATTCTTCCTACCTTTTCCTTGCCCTCCGCCTTCCCTTACTCCTCTCTTTCATATTCATCACTTATTTACCTACATACGAACTATGTCCTCACCATGCTAAACGATTCCACATAACATAACATGTGACATCGTTTGCAAGTGTTTTTCATCCTCAATACGTAAATTTTCCATTTTGTCATCCCTCAATACGAAAGGCTTTATACATGCGGCTCTTCAATATGGTTAGTACATAATTTCCCTACAAAATTTAAACGCCTACAAAACTGCCTATCATACATAACTCCTATCCCTCTCCTTTACAACAATAACATTCCCAAAGAGGGTTGGTGTTCGACAGTACACAAGTCACAAACCCATTACAGTAGGACCAGTTGTACTTAATAAAAAAGTTTTAAAATATGAGAAACACTGAAAACTTACCAATACTAGCGATTTCACATTGTTCATAAAACCTGAATGGTAGATGAAAAATTATTATTTCCCTCTAGTTCACAAATAAATTAAAGAATTAAAAAAAAATGTATTAAATTTTCACAATCAATAAGAAATATTCGGTTTCAGATTAGCGTATTTTATACGCATGTACGGTCGTTGCAGCATACGCGCTTACACGCGCGCTACATTACGCGCTGAAAAAAACAAAAAACTGGACTCGCGTAAACGCGCATATTACGGCGTGTTTTTCTCGAAACGTTAGTGACATCGTGTCAGTGTCAACATCGATTCTGATGGCTCACGCTTGTATGAGATTAGAATCGCGTCAACGCTCGTACGAATTGCGCGTGTGCCAAAGGCGCGCTTATACGCGCTTACATGCGCTTCCAAAAACGAGCTTATACGCGCGTATAAAACGCTAGTCTGAAACCGCCCTTACCTACTGAAATCACAGTTTCCCGCGCGCAGTGTTCTGAATTCAAACTTTTTTCAACAATGCAATGCAATTATGTTTTTTTTTCTACGGATATCAATTTTGTGCAACAAAAACACTTTGTCAGAAATATATTATGAAAATTAAAAAAATACTCTGTGCATAATACGTTTATGTATATATTTAATTATGTATGTAGATATAGATATGCCGAGATTAATTTAATGTCAAATATAAAATCTATCCGTGTGTAATCCGTGTGGTGACGGATAAAGAATACGGAATGTCACCACCCCATATCATCCCGTGGGTGTCGTAAGAGCCGACAGAGGGACAATACTATGCAGAGAACAGCACTGTAAGAGAAGGAAAACTTGAAACAAACCCTATACCAACCCGTTTGGCCAGCGTGGTATAGTAGGCCAATTCCTCCTTTCAAAGGAGAGGCCTAGTCCAGCAGTGGACTATAAGGGGCTGATGATGATGATCATATCTATTGGGAAGAATAGGATAAACCTTAAAAAAAAGAAAAAGTTGAATAAAAACTCTTCCCAGTTTGAAAGTAGAGTAATGCTGTCTACGTATACATGTCATGCGTGTATGTGTGTGGTAATGTTTGAGTGTATAGATAACGTTTATTTTCCTTAAAATCATATATTTCTAATGCATATTTTATAAAAAAAATTCAATGTGTGTGTGTGGCAAATGTTTGAGTATATATAGATAACGTTTATTTTTCTCCCTCCCCATATATTTCTAATGCAATGTACGCCCATTTCTCGTAAAAAGGGAACACAAAATTTTGCTTCATGTATTTATATATAGATGTAAGACAACATCTATTTATGGAAAAGTATTTTATTCAATTCTAACAAAGAATATCTCGTGACACGGTTCTTATAGCCGCACATCTCCAAAACGGCTTGACGAGTTTTTATGTAATGTTTGTGTATGTTTGACAGGTATGATTATATATTTGGAGGATACGTCGTTAACTATATTCTAAACCGTCAGGTGATTAGTGTGTGCCTACCCAGAATTTGCTATTTACATTTTATTTGGAGTCAATAATACTTATGAGCGTTCATTATCTCCCTTCTTCTCCCCCCACACTTACTATCGCGATTTTAGTATTAAATGACAAACCAGCAGTTAGTATGTTTATCAGAAAAGCTCTATATCGACAGATTCTAATGTCATTTTACAAACGATTGACACTCATTTCGTATTCTTGCAGAGCCATTTTTCTTTGCTAGCTAGTTCCGTAAATAAACATGTAGGGCTCGTTCATTTTATAAATAATGCATGTGTTCACCAACGTATACTGCCCACTATTGTACACTGCATTGCACTGCCGCCTTTTTCATTGGACACTTTCTATGTAGTATACCCGTATAGATTGTGGTTGTGTGGTTGGATGTTTAAAAATGTATTAAAATGAAAAAGGTTATATTTCAAATAATAAATATAAAAGTACTTAATGGGTGTTACTGGATGTGTGCCATGTTGGTATGAAATTTCAGAGTTCATTATCATCTCATAAAATGTCACCTATCACATAGATCTCCATGACATTTAAAATGTAATTGTGGACTGAATTAATTATTTATTTATTATTATTATTATAGACAAAATAAAAGTAATTTCTTTCTATCTCTTGAACTGACATACATATTATTACCTTGTCATTGTTTAATTAATCAGTATCACAATTATCATTTAATAAGAATTCATATTAATTTGTTGTTTTATTAAGGTTGTAAAATAATTAACATTAAAATAATATAATTTATGTTTGTGTACTAAAACAAATATTTGCATACCATATGTAATGGTAGAATGTAAATGGGCCATTTTATATTTAAGATCATACTCTGTATACCTACATTCTGGCAAATAAAGGACTTTGACTTTGACAACTACGACTGAGTTCACGCGCTAGTAGTCATGAAGATCTATGGCATTCTTTACGGGAAATCAATATCCTCAAATCCATGATCATGGTCTTAAACTGCTATTCCTTTCGGTTGCGGTAAAGTTAATAATATTTTCAGAAACCTGCGTTTTCATTACAGAACTTCTTCACAACTACTCGCATCCAAAATAGGTAGTAATTAATAAAGCATGCAACCAGTTTTATATATTATCTTCAAGTTTTATCTCGTCTGAGTTTTGATCAAATACATATTATTATATAAGACTATCCTATCATACCAAACCTACATGCTTTTGCGATTGAATCCGCCAAATTATATTCCAGTTAAACCGAAACTGCTACGTTCAACCACGGAGTTTTAAAGTCTTTATAAAGTTTACGTACCGTTACAACTTTAAGTCCAGTGTTTGGTGTTTAAGTCAAAACTGTTCAAGACAAACTATTACATACTTGATCTCAGGTATTAGATATCTGATAAACATTTCAAACTACCTAAAATCAATCAATATTTATTATTTGTCATCTGTAAGTATAGGTTTATCATGGCAATAAAGAATTTTGAATTTTGAATTTTGAATTTCTATAAGCTGATGATCCATTGGCAATTTAGTGATCGACGTTTTATATCGCTAGTTTTGGTGATGAAAAAGTAATATTTTGCTCAGTAGAAAGTGAGCAAAATATTGCTTTTTTAAACGTGACACTATGTGTTTAGAAGTATGTGTGAAGGCAGCGATAGCCGAGTGGAGAGACAGATAGAATGCTACGCAGAGGGTCTGGGTTTGAATCCACGGCGCACACCAATGACTTTTCGGAGTTATGTGCATATTAAATTGTTAATTATCGCTTGCTTATCGGTGATGGAAAAAATCGTGACGGAACCTGCATGTCTGAGATTCTCCATAATGTTCTCGAAAGACATGTGAACTCTGCCAACCCGCACTAGGCCAGCGTGGTGGACTATGGCCTAACCCTTCTCATAGTGAGTAGAGGCCCTTGACCAGCAGTGGGAAGGTTTATATACAGGGCTGCTGATGATGACTTTGTGTTTATTTTTTCGAATGAATCAGATTAAATGGGTAGAATGCATAACTTCTTTGGTTACAGAAGTTATGATTTATCAGATAGGAGAGTTTTGTTGTTGTACACACACACGCACACATACACAGACCCACGCCCGCTCCCCCAAAGGGGTAGGAAGAGGCATATTAAACGCCCACTTTTCGCCAGTGTTTTGATCCCAAGTAATAGGTGGCGAGCCTTTTGCCACTTATTGGGATATTTTATTTGCCAGAGCCTCGTCCGTTGATCGGTAGGTGCACCACTTGCAGGTGAGGTTGGCTTGGGAACCTAAGTTCTTGGTGGGAACCCTATGCATGTTGTTGTACATGAAAGTTTACTATTTTACTGTATGATATACTTTAAAATAGGCTGACAAACATCATACAGCCTTTTTTATACCTGTCCTCTGTTGGACATAGGCTCCTGCTAATTGTCTTAGCTATAACATTGTGCGGGAATAGGAAGATTTCGCAGGCTAGACGAGTTGGCACAGAATTTTATGTCGAGTTTTAGTATTTTCTTTAGTGGCCCCTTACGAATCCTACCAATGAAAAGGGGCACTACACGGACAACTGGCTTACAGCGGGTTCTTTATTTATTCATCAATATCCTTCATATAGACCAATCGAAAGAAATGCCATTCATATTTCCATATTGTGGCATTTAATCTGCGTTTAAATGGTAGTAGTTATAATTTCTGTCGGCAATTGTTGAAATGATATATTATGTAAATGAATGTCATTATGTGGTTAAAACAATGTAATTATTATATTACTACTGAACTTTACCTGCTACCACTGTGACTGGAATTAAAACTAAAGGTTTGACGTCCCAAACTAAGAGCGGTAGCGCTATGATGTACACGTGGCAACGAACGGTCGCTCATCAACGACGTGACCTCTATGTAATAGGAACAGAAGCTTTTTGGTCAACAGTCAAATTATGAAGATAGAAGAAGGTTTCAGTATTCAATAGACCGACAGAACTATAGGTACGACATAATTATACCTATGAGCCATCTATGTATGCAGAAAGTATCCATTTCTAAATATTTCACCGTTTCAATAGTTTCAGTCAATGTTTTTGGTTTTTAATTTACATATTAATCTTTATAATTACATGTTTAGATTAATCAGTACTCACTCCGTGGCTAAGTTTCGCTCTAAAACGCTCTTTGTAGAAATTGAAAGTTCAAACTTAACGCATGCATGTAATTGTTTGAAGTCATTTTGTAGTCTAATGCATAGTGAGAATATTATGCATAATATATCATAGTTACACGCTGATAACTGTATCTGATATTTGCTTGGTTTATTACTAACAATCTCGTGTTGTTTTGTGCTTGTAATCACGAGCGTTGAACGTCCACAATGACATTGAAAATGTAATTTCTTTTTATTCTGTATTTCATAAATATACATACATAGACTCACGCCTGTTTCCCCGAAGGGGTAGGCAGAGGCATATTAAACGCCCACTTTTCGCCAGTGTTTTGATCCCACGTAATAGGTGGCGAGCCTATTGCCGCTTATTGGGACATTTTGTTTGCCAGAGCCTCGTCCGTTGATCGGCAGGTGCACCACTTGCAGGTGAGGTTGGCTTGGGACCCTAAGTTCTTGGTGGGAACCCTATGCACATAAAAGTTCCTTAAAATGTGTAATGATAATTATCATGTGCTGAAAAGGCACATCGTACTACTAGGTTTCTGGTAAGTTATTCTTATAAGCAGCACAAGATGCATTCTTAGGCTATATCTGCCCAGAAACATAACATTAACATCCTAGCATTGCCTCGGTTGTGATCCACACTTTGATCAACAAACATTTAGAATCAATCAATTGCCACAAGTTATCTTTTAGGTTCTGGAACGAAGCATAGTGCTAGCAATTAGTCTTGGGCAAAACAATTTTTTTTGTATAAAATTTGAAGTACACCTAATAAAATTTACTAACCGGACTTTATATACTTACTTTATTACTTTTCTAGAGGTACTATCGAATATTTGTATATAAGCGGTAATAGCTATATATATATATATATATATATATATATATATATATATATATATATATATATATATATATAATATCTTACGAGACAGATAAAATAGGAGCCTGTTTTGATTATCTTGTCACGATAAAAGTTCAGAGTGGAGGTGACACAAACGAAGCGATAACGTAATTAATACAGCAAAATTGGCTATTGATTGAGCTTTATTGGCTACATTGTGAGAGGATATCGTATTCTGTTTTCAAACTATACCTAAATGGCATGAGTACAACAAAGAACAAGAGAATAATTTATTGATTCTTTGTGGCAGGTTGCTCACATTTGTTTTTTACGCAAAAGAACAGAAGCTAATAAAATACGAGAAACATTTATTTTCAAAGAGAAGGCGATATGTATTAAACGTGGGTATAAAAATGTGGCGAAACTTGCATTATTTTGAAATTCTGTCGCATATAGGTATATATAGAAGCGTTTGGATGTACCTAATGCTTTAACTCATAATATGCTCGATCAAAACAGGTTCTTTCTGCAATATGTTCCAGTAAATACCTAAATGTTTTCTTTTCCACAACGGCGTTTTTAAATCTTTACTTTAGAAAAGCCACGGGTTTTTGGCTGAGTTATCCAGAAATATAGACCCAGTGGCCGTTTTAGACGATTTTTATTAGAGTGCGTCATTCTCCATGTCCAAACACCCAGCCTAGTAACACTGACTAGATTGTTTTTATTTCACGGTAATTTTTGTCAAGTACATATTAAAAGGATCACGGCAATCCATCGATATTGGATATAAATACGATAGCCTCCTGATGGTAAGGACTTCAGACTCAGAAAAGCTGCATGTCAACGGTCGCGTATATTAGGTTTAATATTTACTTATTCTATACATTTACGACGTTACTATCATATAGAGTAATGATGTCAGCACAATATCAGGTTTATTGGTTATAGAAGCCTGTAATTATAGATCGATCCTAATCTTTGTTACGCGATAATATTAGAAACTGTAATACGGCACCCCTGCATTGATGAGTTTATATTCTATCACAAGTTAATGGAGCTGGCTTTTTGGTAGCGTCGCTACAAATGTTTTGGCAAGACTGAGAGATTCAGGCTCTGTCCCAATGATTGACGTTAATCGTTGTATCAAAAGTGTGCGGAGTTTTTAACGGGGCCACCCAATTCGGCTTGAACCTGTTTCATCTTGTTCCATCTAGGTAGTAGAGTTACTGAAGTTTTTAGTTATCTTAGCCAACCCTATTACTTGCGAATAGCTCCGAGCAGACAATTTAAGTCACGCATATAAATGAAGTAAAAAGTAACTTGACCTGTTTTTCAGAACAGAAAGTTTGGTCTTCAACTCTTCAATGTATATAAGAAAATTCAAAGCCAGACAAAAATAAGGGCCTCAAAGTATCATCTTAGTATGTACCTACACTGCTTGATATTTTTTGTGACGCCAAAGCATTGCGATCGTTGACACCTCGAATAGCAGAGGACAATTCTTCATCGCTTCTTACCTTCTTAAGAGTCTGTGAGCGCACTACACATTTTATATTCATATTATAGTTCGTATCGTTATTTGGCTAAAGAAAGAAATCCGATAGACTGCCAGATACCATTTTTGTTTAAAAGACAACAGCACTAAGTCCGATCTAGGAATTAATTTATATACTTCGCGGTCGGCACTGGATAATATAACTGCTAACTTTTGTCACAAACCAACTACAAATTAATATACTGTTTTTATCGCAGTCTCATTCTAAGACGATGAACCCAGTCAGTAAGCAAATCCATGGCTTAGACCTGATGGCATACTCAAGGGTACTGATTCCTCGACACTAAAATTTTAATCCGCACATAGCTTCGAAAAGTCTATGGACTTGGCTCCAAATTCGATCTATTCTGCATGGCAGTCTATTAGTATGTCCACTAAGCTATCGTTGCCCTAAAAGACCATAATAACGTAGAATATTCTACCATACCATATGACTGCCTCGTTGGTCTCGCGGCATAAATTTGCGCGTGGGATTGGGAGGTCTCGAGTTCGATTCCCGGGTCGGGCAAAGTGTTATTGGAATTTTCCGTTAGGAAATTCTCAGTAGCAGCACCGAGTCTGGTAATGTGCCCGGAACGGCAATAGGCTCACCCCCTATTACGTGGGACCTAAAAAATTCATGGCGAAATGTGGGTGTAATATTACACCTTTGCCTACCCCTTCGGGGATACAGGCGTGAGACTTTAAATAAATAAAATAAAATTCTACCATATACCTAGTATATACCAATACGTGTAAGGAACAAGCCAGTTTTGAAAGAGTCTAAAGGGAGATACAGTCACGATATTAATATCCAGGTAAAAGACCTACCAATACCGAGTGATGATATCAAAAGCATCAAAGAAGAATTGAGGGCGATTAAGGCCTCAAGTCAGTTTATCAGTGACAAGATCGACGAACTGACAAATAGATTAACTATTGCTGAAACAAAAATTGTTGAGCTTGTACGCAAGTATATCGAACTGGAGAACAGTCTTGAAGGTGCCAAACTGCAGTTAGCCAGCAGCGAGCAAAGGTCAAGACTTAACAACATCGAGGTTAAACCTCAAAAAAGAAAATCTTTTCAGAATTTTATAGATTCTCTGGGAATAAAAATTGGATATCAAATAGCCAAAACACAGATGACTAACTACGTGTCTCGAGTGCCTTCATTCAATTCCAAAGAAAAATCAATTATGATCAGTTTCATGAACCGGTACGTTAAGGATTAAATTGAAATTCATATCAAATACTACTACTATGATGTAACAAAAAATTTACGGTTTTCGAAATTTTTCATTTATATGTGCTAGAAGACATTGCTTTGTACCAAATTTCAAGATTCTGAGTTTACGGGAAGTACCCTGGAGGTTTTAATTCCCTTGCGAGTAGTTGCGAGAAAATATGCGGCTTAAATTACTGTTTCTTTTTATTGCGTTGACATAAAAGTTTGATTT
Source organism: Euclidia mi (assembly GCA_944739405.2). NCBI lineage: Eukaryota > Metazoa > Arthropoda > Insecta > Lepidoptera > Erebidae > Euclidia > Euclidia mi. Next base: position 10,416,640 of record OX123199.2, on the reverse strand, counting down.
CGTTACAGCTTAAACGTATTATTTATTTGAGTATTTGATATTAATTTCAAGTAAATATCTCTACGCATTCATGAGATTAATGGTTATAACTTTTAAATTCCAAAAAAAAATTATGATATGATGTAACAAAAAAAATACAGTTTTCGCAATTTTCCCTTTATCTGTGGTATAAGACATTGCTTTGTACCAAATTTCAAGATTCTGAGTTCACGGGAAATACCCTGTAGGTTTTGATTCCCTTGCGAGTTTTGAAAATTACGGAAATTTGCAGCATAAACGACTGTATCTTTTGATTGCGTTGGTTTAGAAGTTAGATTTTTTCACAGTTTCATGAAACAGTAGACTTGACTATTTGATATAAATTTCAGTTGGATACCTTCAGGTGTTTCTGAGAAAATGGTTCTTGACAGACGGATGGACAACAAAGTGATCCTATAAGGGTTCCGATTTTTATTTCGAGGTACGGAACCCTAATTGTTTACAACCTAGTTTTAAGTCCACTGCAGAGGATCTATGGGTCTTGATACCCCTAGGGTGCACCAACAACAGATCACAATTTTATCTTAATATATGCGTAATTTATTTATGTAAACAGAATATGGGCTTCACATTTTCTCAACGACTAAATAATTTTCTCTTACAATTAGATCAGTACCTAATACCACAGATTACTAAATAGTAACTTCGTTCGGTGACTTCAATCTAAGTGGTATAATATGGCAATTTAACAGTTTATGTCAGTACAACAATGTTTCTAATGTTTTCGGTTGAATCTTAGATCTTGCATTATCGACGGAGAGCCTAAATGTTGACGAATGTAGCAAGCCAATTATACCAATTGATCCGCACCAAAACGAAATCAGTATACAATAAAAATGTATTAAATTGAATTAATGAATGCTTTATTTCACTCAAAAAAAATCTTAAAAACTAAATACAATGCCCACAAAACTGCTTACGCAGTTTTACTGTGAGATCGGTGAGCCTCTCTCATAATAACATAATATCAGGTACATCTATATCTATATATACTTAATACGTACACTTACATAGTATCTAGTAACAATCTCTTAAGCTTACGTGCGAATTTTGATTTATTATCTTTCTGTCTGATGTCAACAGGCAAAGTATTCAATAGATAGGGAACGCGTTTTCTTAAGGTTCTGTCGCCATAGTATCGAGTCATCGACCTGGTAGTATACCTGTTAGATACCAATGAGTCACTATCCCGACTGCCATGGTTATTGACCAATAATACGTATTTATGTTTAAGGCATTATCACATCTTAAACCAGCCTTACATAGTAAATATATTTTTCGTAAGGGAAACTATGGTGAGATTAACAATGAGAATTTATACAAATAAACATTTGCTGTGATTTGGTACAAAGAATTGTCTAATAGATCAATCAGTGACGCCATTCATTTCAGTTTGCGAACCGTAAACTATTTCTATGCAAAAATGACGTGGATCCGTCGTTGCAAACAAGTAACAAGCCAGTTGCGCATTTGTAGTACCACAGATAATATAGGTAATATTATAATAAGCACCGCAGAATAGGAATATAGTTTTCAATTTATTTCACTCATTACGTTAATTTTAAAGATTGCTAGCAATTCGTCAATTCAGGGCTAGTTGGTTTGAGTTTTTAACTGTGACTCAGTCTATTTAAAATCTGCCTTTCGAATTAGTTTTGAGAAGAAAAGTCAAACTGTTCAAATTCTATTTGGTAAACAACTAAGCATTTTGGAGAGCCTTGCTGATTCCAGCATGAATGGGCCGGCTCGACCGGGGAGGTACTAACCTCTCACAGAAAATCGTCGTAAAGTAACAGTTCCAAAACTGTTGCGTTTCGTTCGGTGAGTGAGAGTACCGGAGGCCTTAGCCCCTATTCCATCTCCCTCATCCCATTCCTCATCCTATCCCTTTTCCCAACCCCAAGGGGCGGCAATGCACTTGTGACTCCTGAGGTGTTACTTGTGTCCATGGGCGGCGGTAATTGCTTACCATCGGGCGATCCGTCTGCTCGTTTGCCGCCTATTGAAATAAAAAAAAAAAAATATTATTATCTTCACCAAACATTATAAGGTAACGAAAATAAATGATAAAATTCAAACGTATTTTGTATTAAAAACAATGGCATATTTTATGAAGTTAAAACTAAAATGTTCATGACCTTCGCATTGAAAAGCAGCCAATTTATGAAAACAAAGAGAAACAATTAATAAACGTTTTCCGTTAAAAAGAACAGCAAAAGTTGGATATATTTACAAAATAAATCGTTTTGACTTTGCTCGCCGCGATGTATCAACAAACGTGCAACTCACCGGCAATCGGTCAATAAAATGAAGGTAAACTTTAAAAGTAAAGCCTTTTAATGAATATCCTGGAACAAAACATGAAACTTTACACGGCTTTTAAAATTCGCTGAAACGTTTTGGATTCCACTAATAAAGCATTAATTGATATTTTATCAATAAATTAATTCAATATGCGCAGCACAAATTACACGCAAATTAATCTACCCTTGAAAATTGATTTAATTTTATCCATTTAGTGCCAGACAGAGTCTAGTATTTAGTTTTTATGTTATAATAAAATTGTGCCGGTAGGTATGGTTTATTAAGTTTCTCTCGCTCTCAGGATAAATCCTGTGGCGCGGATGACCTTACAAACATTCAGTAAATGGAAACAAAGAACAACCAGACTTAAAACGGTAGATTATAGCTCAGATAGTGTTGTCTCGTGTGTGAGTCGGACCCTCAACACGCAGTTCTAAATGGCAACGCAACCGCTTAAACTCTGTATTGCAATGCTACATAACATAAAGCGTAGTCAGCAGTGTCAAACTGTATATTTTGCACAGGAGTCGAAAGAATGTCTTTGAATTACCTTTGATCCAAAGATATTCTATCAAAGGCGTTACGTTGGATTTTATTCGGAATGGTAGTAATTGTTTCCTCCGTTTCCTCGAAACCTAGAAATATATTTTTAGAGAAGGATAATTTTACAGGACCCTTAAAGAATAACCCTGTTCGGGTCAATACTCGCTACAACTACGGTAGGTAAGCTACACCTGCTCGATGATCACAATCTCTTTATTGTAAACTATCTAAAGCATCGGTGCCACATATCCCATATTCCGTGTTACTAAACGATAGCAGTAAGGCTGCGTTATATTAAATACCTACTTTTAAACTTTCGCGACTTGTACACATAGATGCATTTATTTATGTAACGGTTCAATATCATATAAGTATATTTTTTTGAAAATTATGTTTTTACGGCTCTCTCATGTTTGCCATATATTGTACTTACTCACCCGTTTTATTTGTTAATTATTGCTTGCCCCGGGCCTCGGAGAGCACGTTATACCGTCGGTCTCGGCTGCCATGAACATCTATAGTCGTTACGGGGAGGCAGTACCCTCGGCAGTAAACTGATACTGGTCTAAATCATGGAATATCGCTATCCTTTTGGGTTGCGGAGGTCAGACGGCAGTCGCTCTGTGGAAAAGTTAGTATTCTGTCATATCTGGTTAGACCAATAAGCGAACCTTGCGTGCAAGGCGTGTAAGGCTTGGATGCTACCAGGATAACGCTAGGACGATGTAATAACTACTTGTAAACCAATATATAGCCATATATCAGCAGCACGAACTAACCGTTCACGCTGCGGATAATTGAAAAAAGCCTGTTAAAAAGAAGTTGCCTATACAAAATATTATTTAATTTTGCAACATTCTCAATGACCAGATAATAGTAGCGAGCAGTGGAATACGATTGTTAACGATTGTTATGAGTATGAGCCCCACCATCTACACAAATGGTTTTGAAAGTTATTTTCAATGATAAATTTTCTTACGTATTTTAGTTTATAAACACATTTTCTCTTATATTTAATATTGTATACAAATGGGGGTCACAGTTCACGTTAAACTTTGTATTTGATCTTAATCTACTTATTATACCTACACTTTACAGCTAGGCAAATGCCTTTTTTTTGCTGTGACGTAATGCGTGCATACCTACTTGCGCAGTACGCACAACCGAATGAAGCGTAAACAAGAGATAAGCGTGATAGCTAATAACTGATAACGCTTCGTGCGCAGGCACGCGGCAGGCATCCGACTGAGTGACAAATGTTTGGGCCACCGAGTTTTGTCAAGCAATTTTTTTTTTTGTTTGTTGACTAGTTGTTGGCCGCAGATGGCCTTGACAACTTTACGCGGACTATGGGTGAGCGCAGAAGGCTCCCAACCCGTTTTGTCAAGCAAACGAGATGCAACGCATTTGTACCGTGCCACTGTATTATATAGTTGTGCGTGAAGGACAGAGCGCTTAGTTAGAGTGAGTTGACCGATGTAAATCAAATTGTGTTTATAGCTAGTTATAATATGTAGTCATGTAAAAACCGTTAGTGGTAAGTCTGCTTTTATTGGTCAATATCGATATTCTTTTATACCTTGCACGCAAGATTCGCTTTAAATTGGTCTAACCAGATATGACAGAATACGAAAAGAGCCTAATGCCACTTGTTTACTAACGATGTATATAACTTTTGTCGGTACGTAAATGACTAGCATTTAACGCGCTGGTGGTATGCTGGGTGGTTTAAGACTCAAAGCACAGATAGTACCTTTAATCCTGAAATGGTATCGGGGTCAAAATTGACCCCAAAGCTTCATATTTTTAATCACACCTTTTCAGTAAAAGCACCTACACTCTTGCGCATCGGGGTAATCTCATTACGCCGCGGAGGTGGTGGATAACGGACGCGCGTCACTTAACTGCTACTGAGAACGGAGATATGTACACTGCTGGGGTCAAATTTGACCCCGATACCGGAAGTATACATTTTATTGTATGATTTATGTCGTAATGTTTCACTATTTTATACTTAATTTATATATAATTTTTACGTGACGGTGAAATCTCACAGCTTTTGGAAGACCAAAACGAAGAATCTGGCTCCAAATTAATTCAGGACGCCACAATAGCTGCTTGTGACCAGAAAATTATCAGCGTTTGTAAGGAACAAATAGATCAATTGTTTTAGATTGTCATTTTTTATTATTCGTGATCTCATAGAAAGTTCCTATTTTTGATTATATTAGTTATATACAAAAACGAATACAAAATGTTTTCTTGTATTATTTTTTTCTTTTTATATATAAATAAGAATACCTAAAGTAGAGTCTTGTCAAATAAGAAGATACTACCTGTTTTATTTATTAAATATATCACATATTTAATAAATAAAACAGGTAGTATCTTCTTTCTTGTTAAAACATGATACAAATTTAATAAAACATGACATTGTAAGTCCTTTTTTCCTGAATAAAAAGAAAATGTATAATGTACAGTTGTATCATTTTATATTACTGTGTACTAATATCTGGGGTCAATTTTGACCCCTATACCACTTACGTTGCCTTTTTTAGCGAAACCAGCTAAGGGTTAATTGGCTACTGTCAATTTTACCCCTGCATCGATTTTGCGCTTAGGTTGCGATATCCATATATGAACATTGCTTTATTAATTAACATGCGCAGTACTGATATAACGAAAATTTAGGCAACGAAGAATATAAGACTGCATCAAGACTTACTCATCCTAAAATGTATTTCAGCAAAATGAGAACACAATCGGATCATTCTTCCCTACTCTAATCAAGTTCGATCTTGGGAAACAAAGCCTTTGGAAACGTTTTATCTAGATTAGTAAGTAAAGCTCTTATTACAGACCTTACAAAGAAAGTTCAGTTTGAGTGTACTATATGAATGTAACCTTAGTTTGAGTGTACTATATGAATGTAGAGGAAGTGCGTGTGGTTTGCAAGGATAGAAGGAAGTGGCGTTCTGTTGTCTCTGCCTACCCCGGCGGGAAAAAGGCGTGTCCATATGTATGTATGTAGATTGAGTGTAAACAATTTTAAAGTGTACACAATATAAATAGACCGCTCTTCGCAATCCATCAATCCGCTTCAAAGGTATCATTATCAATTTCTTTGAATGGATCTACTTCCTGACGAGATTTAACGCGTCAATATTACATCATTATCAGCCCTATATGTAAACTGCCCCTGCTAGTTAGTTGTAAACTATATGTTAACTGCCCTTGCTAGCTAGTTGTGCATTACAAGTGTTATTGAGTGATTGTACGGATAATATCGAAATTGTAGCACTAACCGAAATAAATATAAGGCAAAAGGAATTGCTCTTATATAATATACAGGGATATAACACATACATAAATACAAGAGAAACAAAGAAGGGAGATGGAATATTGTTATACGTCAAGAATTACTTAAACTTTACAGCAAAAATAATCACTCATAATTACTACGAAATGATTCATGGCAAAATATTTCAAGATGGGAGAGTTATTCATATATTGATCATATACAGGCCGCCAAAACTGAATAAGCAAGGATTTGTCGCGGAAATACATACACTCTTATTTTATTTTTTATTTTATTTAATTTGGGAAAACAAACAGTTACACAATTTTCTTAATCTAAGGTTATAACATGACAATGTCTGTAATTGTGTAGCTCACAACGTTATCCACATGTTGTTTATAATAATATTAGGTCATGAACTGAAGTGATTAGCGAGTTATAATGATTGGCATAAAATAAAGTTAAAACTTGAACTATCGTAGGAATTTACAATTTATGTCATTTAGCAAATACTCTTATTCATAAAATTTCTGTAACAGTGAGTGTCTGAATTTACTACGTGACAATGTAAATATATCAAAATCTATGAAATGTGAATTATAATTACTGACAATACGACGCAGAGGTGCACGAACACCAGCGTTAGTGTGGGTGTAATAAGTAGCAAACAAAGGGCGTGCGCGCACCTCACGACTGATGACAGTCCTCGGCACTATATAAAAAAGTTTATTTGTTAGTTCTGGGCAGTCGAATCTGTTGTTACACAAGTCATTCAAAAACATTGCTTCAAGAAAAAGACGTCTAGATTCTAAATTAGCAAGGATACTTTTTCCATTCGTGGAAATGGTGGTACTAGTATTTCTACTCAAGTTATTATTATTACGGCGGCAACGATACTGCATTGTCTTGAAGAATTTAGATTGTATTCGCTCCAAGCTATCATTGTATTTTTGGTAGAGCGGATTCCATATTAGCACAGCGTATTCCAATTGAGATCTTACTAATGCTTTTTATAGATGTACGTAAGTATCGGTACGCTTGAAATCTATAGCTGATCTCATGACAAAACCATACATGCGATAAGCATTAACAATTTTATCGATGTATTGATCAAAGTGGAGTTTAGCATCTAATAATACCCCAAGGTCTCTTAAAGGCAATTCCACGAAACTGTGAAGTAGTCGTGATTGGAGACACGAACATAGATTTGATTAACTATTCTGCCGGTTGCAGCATCACCACTCAATACTTAAACAATATGAGTGAGATAGGAATGGAATGCGCCATCCACGATGTCAAGCGACAGGAGGTGTACGGTGACAGAGTGACACGGTCGTGCATTGATCATGCATGGGTTCGAACAAAGTGTGGTGTGTTTTCATATGTGTTAAAATGTAAATTATCGGACCATTATCCTATTGGTGTGTGTTTAGATAGGACTGTTAGAAGCTCTGATACCAATAAACAATTTCAGTTGACTGTTATAAGTGATACAAAGGTAATTAAGTTATTGGAAAGTATTTCATGTACTACGACTATTGAACTACAAGAGCCCAATTGATCTATATATAAGACTAGACTTGAATTTCTGCAGTTTCTATTCTAATGCTAAAATACAAGTAACCGTAAGTAAAAAAAGAAAGAGTAAACTATGGTTTACAGATACAATTAAGAATATGATCTATACTATAAAGTATATATGTATGTTTATCCATTATCTAGTACCCATAGTACAAGCTCTTGCTTAGTTTGGGACTAGATGGTGTTGTGTGAATGTGGTAGAATATTATTATTATTATTATTACTAGACATAAACTTTTCAGACATGGAAAGGAAATCCAAGTGATATGAACTTAAGAATTCAGTACACTAAATATAGGAATAGGACAAATAAATTTATATATATGGCTAAGAATAACTTTAGAAAGGAAGAAATTAAAAAGTGTAACAACAATATTTAAAAGATAGGGGTAAAATCAACACATGGGTAGGAAGGGAGAAAATTAGTTTAGATAATACTATATTAAAATACTTAGGTAAAACAGACAGCATGATAAATATATGTAATAATTTGTCTTCTACATTTACCAAAGAAATATTATAAAGCATGTATGTAGCCATAAGTTTCTAGATAGGAATAGTTATGTTGTCGATAGGCAAGTGCAATTAAGATTTAAGAAAGCGTGTACAGGTGATATCATTAAAACTATAAATATGTTAAGCTGTGAAAAGTCTGAAGGTGTGGATAACATTAGAGTCAAGGATATAAAATATCTGAAATGTAAATTGAGTCCAGTGATATCTTTATTAATTAATTTATGTGTCGAACGAGGACAATATCCCGAATTACTGAAAACAGCATTGATAAGACCTATTTTTAAACAAGGAGCTCACGCAGACTATTCTAATTATTACAGACCAATAGCAATTCTATCAGTAATAAATAAAATTGTGGAAAAGTTTATTGTACATCAAATAAGTTCGTTTCTAGGAAATAATAATATATTATCAAATGCTCAACACGGGTTCCGACACGGTCGGAGGACGGGTCCAGCGTTGGCAGTTTACCGATTATAATTATAAATGAGTGTTTAGACTAACGGAAGCAGGTGTTGGTGGTCTATGTTGACTTCAAAAAAGCCTTTGACTCTCTTGAACACCACCAGCTGCTTCAAGCCCCGGAAGAGTGTGGAATCGGGGGTCCGTCCGAACAAGTGGTTCCGCGCTTACCTAACAGATAGAACTTTGCGAACTATGGTCAATGGGGTAGTCGGCGAAGCCACAAATGTTACTTTTGGTGTTCCTATTGGTTCGGTGTTTGGTCCCGTCGGATATATCATGCACGTCAACAGCATGTGCAATGTGGTACAAAACTGTAATGTCTATATGTATGCCGACGATACATGTCTGGTGTACCTTAAAGTGATAGAAAGTAAACTACAAACACATTTTACAAGCATCATAAAGTGGGCACATGATAATGGTATAGTCATAAATATCAAAAAAACTAAATGTATGCAAATACGCTCACCCTACCACAGAAACATTGCGCGGTTGCCTCGAATTGTGGGGCACACGTATGAGTGCCTACACCGCGAGTGCGACGGCCAACTATCGGTGTGTGAATGTGCACCTATTGAGGTGGTGGAGCATCACAAGTACTTGGGATTAGTAATTGACATACATTTCTCATGGAAAACTTACATAATCCAACTGTGTGACAAACTACATTCACCACCTTTGTGTCGTATTGAACAGGGCTACCCTATTTGTTATATACTATGCACTAGTAGATGCTCTGCTTTCTTACGGACTGGCATGTTATGGACGCACATTTAAGACGTCCTTGGATAAAATAAAAGCGATACAAATTAGGTTTATGAAGCTATGATTATCTACATAATAGAATAAAAACACGGTGTAAAAGTACTGATTATGAACAATTGTTTTGTGAATGTAAAATGTTAACAGTACGTGAGAAAGTAGTGCTACTAATAGCACTAGAATATTACGAACGCAACCAATACAAGCTCAATACAACTATACAATGTGCGCTGTAGCATGGTGCGGACGATAGTTGCCTAAATGACGTTGAGATCCGTCAGTACCACATTACTAGGGATGGGACGTTATGCAATTCATATTTATCTATCTAACGATACTCGCAGCATAAATCTAGTTCACATTAATAGTATGAAAAAAGCATCTAGTTCTCATTGGTGAAGGGGCTGAATGAAAACGAAGTTACAGCAGGTATAAAAATGTTTAAGGCAAAGCTTATTGCCTTAGTACGGCGTCATAAGCCACCAACTCCTACCTATGCTCTGCACGAAATGGAAAAAGAAACAGGCCACCAGATCCTTCAACTGCCACCCTACCATTACCAGTATAACGCTATTAAGCTGATTTAGGCCCAAATAAAAGGTCACGCCACAAGAAATAATACTTCGCTGCCATTTACGGCAAATAAGAGGTTGGTCCTATTACTGGAGGCCATAAAAAATGTTCAACCTGAAGACTGGTCAAAGGTTATGAATAAGACAAAAAAGCCGGCCAAGTAAGGCACAGAAATAGGTATTTATAAGTTAACCGACGATTACTCGTAAACTAGTGATGTCTACTTAGCCGTGATAGTGTTCCTTTTAAATTCGTTATATGAACTACATTTGCGGTTTTTTTCACCTCTTCCAAATTAATAGTTTAGCCGGCAGAGGGTGGGGACACTTGAGTCTAACAATTTTTTTCACTTCAAAGCTTGATATTTGACAATCCAATTACTTGATCGAAAAATGATTTGAGCAAACTAATAATATTTTTTAAAACCTATCCAATGATACCCCACATAATGGGGTACGCAACCAAAAAAAATTCAACACCACTATACGTGGTGTTGAATTTTTATATGTAGGGGAGATACCCTTAAAAAAATATTTTCCTAAATTTTATTCTATAGTTTTGTTGCAATATCTTACGTCTATATTTATGTCAAATATCAGCTTTCTAGCACCAGGCGTCTTTGAGCTAGGCTGCGGACGGACAGACGGACGGACATGACGAAACTACGGAACCCTAAAAAGGGTCATAATATTTGCCCAGATTCTGATATGAGTTTAGACGAATAAAATATTTTTTTATATATGTTCTATTGTTTCATTACTATTGCTATATATAGACTTTTTACAATAATAATTGAACTGCGCCCAATATACGCTTTTTATTATAAAAAACATCGACTAGGCATCGTAGCAGTACATCCCATCACTAAATACGGCTATGCGGTTACGTTATATGCATAACACTTTGCTTAATTTTTCTTTTTATTAGATTTTATTTGTAGACTAGTACATTCTGGTTGCGTTTAATTTAATTTACTACAGTAATTCATAAAGACATAAAGACATAAAGACATATTTATTTCTGCATTTTGGTTGTTTACAACACTTATACATGTCAAAACCCTATTCTAGATGAGGCCGGCTTTTCCTAGCTAAATGACTTCTTGAGAAGAAAAGCCGAAACAAACTCAGAGTCATTATTTTTTTGTCACTTCAATTTCTTTAGTCTTTTCTTGATCTTTTAAAGTCCAGACAAAAAAAGGGTTTAGTATGCAAGTACAATGCAGGAAATCATCTGACGCTTTTGACTGACTCGGCCCACTGATGGCCCGCATTCAACAGCAATCGTACGGCTCAACCTTGATTGAGGGAGCCAGCACGATCTGTATCACTATGCCTCCACGCCATCAGAAGGTGTATGCATAAGCATGTCAGCCTAAGCCATCAGACAGGTTGCCACAACTATTTGCTTATATGTTTAATAATGCCCACATCGTACTCACAACTTTACATGCTAATACATAGTAAAATACATGTTGTAAACAATATGTAAAATTATAAAAATTTAAACAATAAAATGTCATATATTTAAATGTCAAAAAATATTATTGTATGTCAATTTAAGAATGTCAAAAAAATTAAATAATAATATATTACTTAAGTAATTTTAAATGTCAAAAGAAAATAACAATGTCAAAACAAAATAAATAAAATTACAAATGTCAAATCAAAAATGTCAGAATGTAAAGATATAAGTACTACAAATGTAAATAAAAATATTGTCACTAATTTCAAAATGTCAAAATTCATAATGTCAATAATTCATAATTTAATGTCAATTCATAATTTTTAAACTCAATTCCAGGCGTTTTTGTCTGCTAAATAATCTTTAACTGTGTAATAAGCTTTTGAACACAAGCTCTGTTTAATAAATACTTTGAATTTATTAATACTTAGTTCCTGAATATTACCTGGAATTTTGTTATAAAAACGTATGCTTTGACACTTGTATGAGTTACTTATTTTTTGTAGTCTAGTTGAAGGTAGAACAAGTTTGTTTTTGTTTCGTGTATTTATTTTATGAATGTCGCTGAATTTAGAAAACATATTTATATTTTTCCTGACATATAACAAGTTCTCATAAATGTATTGAGATGCGACAGTCATTATCTTAATTTCTTTAAATTTTTCCCTCAGTGAATGCCTTGAACCAAGACTGTAGATTGCACGAATAGCCCGCTTCTGCAGTACAAACACAGTTTGAATGTCAGCTGCGTTGCCCCATAATAAAATTCCATATGACATTATGCTGTGGAAATAACTAAAATATACTAATCTGGCTGTATCTATATCAGTTAACTGACGAATTTTATAAACCGCGTACGCTGCAGAGCTAAGTCTATTCGACAACTGACCTATATGTGGGCCCCACTGTAGCCTAGAATCTAAGGTTATGCCTAAGAATACGGTGTTATCTATAAGATCCAACTCTTCTCCATTCAAACATATGTTAGGTTTAACTTGTTTTACATTCGGTCTTGAAAATCGTATACATTTTGTTTTTCTTTCATTTAACAATAAATTGTTAGCAGTAAACCATTGAACTACTTTAGAGAGAGCGTTATTTACATCGTCATTATTTGATTGTTCTCGTCTAAGTTTAAAGATAAGTGATGTATCATCAGCAAATAACACTATCTCTTCATTATTTTGCATAATATATGGCAAATCATTAATATATACAAGGAAAAGGAATGGACCAAGAATTGAACCTTGCGGCACTCCCATTGTGACCACTGAACCCATAGAAACTTTTCCATTTACCTCAACTCTCTGTATCCTATTACTCAAATATGACGTTAGGAGATCCAAAGCAGTGTTCTTAACTCCATAGTAATGTAATTTCCTGATCAATGTTTCATGAAAAACGCAATCAAAAGCCTTAGATAAGTCACAAAAGACTCCTAGAGCATCATGCGACTCCTCCCAGGCATCAAAAATACTATCTAAAAGCTCAACTCCAGCATCGGTAGTTGAGCGACCCCTAGTAAAACCAAATTGTTTTTCATGTAACAGCTTATTGTTATTAAAATGAGTTTGAAGCTGGCCTAGAATTAATTTTTCAAAAATTTTACTAAACGTGGGTAGCACAGATATTGGCCTATAATTTGTGGGGTCAGATGTGCTACCTGATTTAAATAACGGAATTACTTTACTACTTTTCATTTGATCAGGAAACACACCACAGTCAATGCATCTATTGAAAATTATTGCCAGTTCAGGTGCTACTGTGTTGATTATGGATTTCGTAATCACAACAGAATTGCCCCAAAGATCACTAGTCTTCTTCAAATTAAGGGTATTAAAAGTTTTTACAATATCTTTGTCAGTGACATAACTAAATCTAAATTCCATGTTACACCTATTGACATTTTGTTTTAATAGAGATTCGGCGTCATTGGGGGATGAGTTCAGGGATTTAGTGGTTGAGACTGGAATGTCTGTGAAGAAATTTTCAAATGCTGTGGCAACCTCAAAATCTGATTTTATTATCTTTTTATTTACTTGAAGAGTGTAATCGTTACTTTTGCTCTTGACCCTTCCAGTCTCATTGTTTATAATATCCCACGTTGCTTTTATTTTATTGTCACTGTTTTTAATTTTTGATTTTAAATAAAGTGTCTTAGCTTCACGACAAATCTTTTAAAATAACTTAGAATAATTTCTTACGTATTGACAAAATTTTTCATCATTTTTATTAATTACTCTCTGTTCATATAATTTGTAAAGCTTATTTCTACTTTTATAAATTCCAGTGGTTGCCCATTCACTGAAGGATGTAGTACCAGCAACTGAGATCCTCTTAGGGACAAAGATAGAACTGAATATAGTACAGTACATGTCAAAGAAAGAATTGTACAACTTATTGGGATCGTTATTATAGCATAAGTATGGTAGTGTACTTGTGAGTTTATCCTTAAGTCCCTCCAGACGACGCAAAGTTTTTGGCACCACACTCAATTCCTTTCTACCTACTTTTTTAGACTGCATAGCAAATGTTATAGATTGTCCACAATGATCTGATGTTAATTTATTAATTATTTGCTTTCTAACTGGTACAATATCTGTAAATATATTGTCTATACAAGTAGATGTCGTGGAAGTTATCCTGGTGGGTTCCAAAAATAAGCATGCAAGATTATATGATTTGAACAAATTCTTAATTTTGTGGCAATTCAGGGAATCTTCGAGTAAATTAATATTAAAATCGCCACCTACTATTATAGATTTATTTTGTTGGCATAGCTTCCGTAACACATCATCCATGACACTTTCAAAGTTATCATAGAAGGACGATGGTGGCCTATACACACTCAACACAACAAGTTGGTCCAACTCCACACAGGCTATTTCAACTGTCCGTTCAACAGAGAAACTAACAATGTCACTACGATTCTTAAATTTAAGCAGCTTGTTAACCAAAATCAATGATCCACCATGCATTGCATTTTGTCTGCTGAACGAACTACCAACGAGATGGTTATTAAAATTGCACATGAACTGGTGATCTTTAAGCCAATGTTCTGTTATACACAAAACATCAACGCATTCACCGTTCATGAACAACTCCACTTCTAAATCTTTATTTGACATACCTTGTATATTTTGATGTACCAGTTTTAATACTTGCGAATTTCTAAATGTATTATTAGTTGAATTGGGCTTATTCGTACATACCAGCCCATTATTAATTAAAGTTTTATTGCAAGAGGTATTCTCTATTGTCGAAATATTTAATTTAAATTAATAGAAATGTCAGACTGTGTAGCCAAAATATTGGCTGAATCATTATAAATGTCATTTTGTTGCTGTATAGGGGCAACACGTTTATTAGCCAAATTCTTGGCTGAAATGTCAATACAAAATGCTAGCGACTCAGCTAGTTGTCTTTTATAATAAGAATTCAGATAACAAGTATCTTGCGTCAAATGTAAAGCTTTACTAACATAATTGTTAGAGTCAAAAACATGAAATTGATCGTTATTGTATGACCAACTACACAAATTTATATTAAGACTATGTCTAATATTATTTTCTTTCTGTGGCAACCCTTTACTGAAAGGTAAAGTGAGCATAATAATTTGATTTAAATTTAATTCACATAATTTACTGTAATAATAGAATAAAAGTCTTTTATTCAAAGATCCTCTTTTACCAAGTAGAATCAATAAAGTTGTATCCTGGTCAAAATTGAAGTTTATAATTTTATCTAAAATAGCAATGGAACTTAACCCAGGCAAACAGTAGTTCATCACTAACCCATCACTATATGTGTTTGCCAACAACTGACCCATACCTTTTCCAATCTCATCACTAAATATTATCACTTTATTTTTATTTTGTAATATAGTTTTACTGTCTAGTTTGTTATTTTTTAATTTATTTACAGTGTGTTTAATATTTGATTTTGTATTGTTTATAGAACTATTTAGCAAAACCGGGTTACATGTTGGCAATGAGCAAGCTGGCGAGTGTTGGAGGTTGAACGGGATGTCATTGTTCAATGGTATTGAGCATTCGTTACTATTTGATGCCACCAACTCATTCATTGCCAATATGTACTCTTTCATTTGTAGTTCAGAGCTTTTATATTTATTTGTCATTGATACTAATTTGTCACTAAGATTATTTAATTCTACCTGCAAATTATTCATTTCTAATTTATGTTTCAAATTATTTTGGTGATATTTCTGTGAGTAATTTTTTAATTTTTCAAGAGCAATTAATCTTTCCCTATTTAGCTTAACATTTTTTATGAAAAACTTTTGTCTGTGAACTAATTTTTGTGTCTTTTTTATGAATTTGTTTATTTTAACATATTTCTTAATTCTATTCCTACTACCCCTAATCAATTTTATTGAATTATTTGATTCTTTGCACACTGAAAGACTATTTGGAAGTGATACTTTAAAATGATTTATATCAGTAATCATGCTTGGAGCATGAACCACCAGCTCATCGAACAGACTTTGATTTGCCGTCGTAGTGATCTGATCTTGGGTGAATTCTAGATGACTTATTCTACTGTTTGCCTCATGTAACTGTTTGTCTAAGAACTGTATACGGTCAAGGGCTTGTTCATACTGCAAACTACACTCGGCAAACCCGTCCACAATGAGCTGGAGTCCATCCCGAGCACTCATGGCATCAGAGAATTGATTATGTAGCTGAGCCATTTCACATTTTAAGCTCTTATTTTTTTCCAGTAAGTTCAACATTTCTTTCTCGTTATCTTCTCTTTCCTCTATCAGTTTGTTACACAACTCCTTAGAGGTCTTTAATTCAATTAAAGCCAGTTGGAGTTTAGACTCTTCCTGGCGAGCCAAAGCTTTACGAGTCATAATCATAGTGAAAAGAGAGAAATACACGTAGTTCAAAGAAAGTAAAGGAGAAGATTGTAATAGTAGTAATAGTAGGGTTTAAAGCTAAATATTATTGTAAGAAAGAACAGCTGATCTCGTCCAAAGTTGTGTAACCAACTAACAAGGTTTAGGTTAAGTTTATTTATTTTTACTATTTATAGGTGGTTATTTAGGAACTTGATAGCACTTTTTATTTGGAAATATACTAATTAACACTATTTTATACGTATAAGTTGATTTTAAATAGTAGTTACAATTTTATACCTGTTTGAAAAATGACAATGCAAATTTAGCCGGTAGATTGGTTGTCAAAAAAAAGATATCACAATAAACTCACCTTATTTTCACAGAAAACACTAATACGTTTATAGATTATTACAAATAACACATTTATTAAGCAATTAACTTGTAATTAGCTTTAATTATTCGATTATTTTATATTTTTACTTGTAAAAAATACGGAACAAGGTCGGATCAGCTGTTAGCCTTAGTGTTGCCACAGTGCGAGTCATGATTTAATTTATTACGAATGTGGTACTGCTGCAATACTAAGTCATATTTTGTGATAATTGTGAATCGCGGCAACTTTCAAGAGTGAAATGAAACGTTACTGAAACTGCCACCCGCACCATGCTACAGCGCACATAGTATAACTTTAGGCCCCAAAATGCAAAAACTGGAAGCCGTATGTGGTACCCACTTATATCAACTATTACGGACAAAGATGTACGAGTTATCTAGTACCAACAATATTTAATTATTTCCCATTAGATCATGAAATGAATACCGTAACAAAACGATCTTTCAAAAACAATACCACAAAGTTTCTTTTGAATGCGATCCGTGAAAATTTAAGACAGCATGAACAAATGCTGGTGTGAAACATTCACACTGTTTTTTAATTCACATTAACTTGTTACGTAACAATTATTGTAAACCACAATAATTGTTACGTAACATTAGGTATATAACTATGTACTTGTACTGTGATTTTACTGTTGAGAGAATTTGTTTTTCTCTCTCTTGTGTACTTTATTTATTGTTTAATTTTGTTCAGCGACAAAAATAATTGTGTTTTAGTTAAAAGGTAGATTATCTAAGAATTGCACCTATTTTTTTTATTTTAATATGCTATGTGTATGACATTGTGCCTACTACTAATACATGCGTCTGCCAACAAACTGCTTTGCAGTTTGGCAGAAGTAATTTATTTTTGTAAAATATCTTACTTTAATGCGAATAAATACTTTTTACTTTACTTTAGGCACAGGCCTCTTCTCACTTTGTAAATTGTTAGGCCATAATCCACCACGGTGGCCAAGTGCTGATTGGTACACTTCACACGTATTAAGAAAACTTTGTGGAGAACTCTTAGATATACCAGTATCTCCACTATGTTTTTTTTCACCGTTTTGCCACCGATAATTAACAATTTAATCGGCGGCACTTCGCAAAGTCTTTGGTGCGCGCCATCGACTCGAATCCGTGACCCTCTGCGTAATAGTCTACCAGTCTCTTCACTAGTCTATCACTGCCTGATATTACATATTAGCATATAAAATGTACGTTATAGTTAAATTGGTAAATATATTGTGCGGTAATGTAACACTCTCCACGACTATTCATTGAAAATAAAGCAACGTCGATGTAGTGAAATATATAACGCAGTAATGACATAAAATCGATAGACTACGTTCAGATATCAAGTTCAAGTTTACGGCGTACGTGCCTCGCTTTTCTCGTACAGTTTCAATGTGTGTATTAATCAGCCAGTTTGTCACTCGTTGACGTAGATATTCCGAGAAATATTGAAAAGTGTCAATATTTTCCTCAGCGTTAAAACCTTTGAAGGTCAATGAATTTGCGTGTATTTTCTCGTAATCGCAGTCTGCCGGTGTATTAGCTTGGTAGACTGTGAAATCCCAATCACACTAAGGTAAGAATCGCATGCTTTATAGACAAGATTGATGTTATAAATGCATTATGAACTGTCAGTTATCAGATACTTTTAGTCACTACACCTCAAACTTTTTGTCTTTTTAGTCTGTCCACCCTAAGGTTGCCTGGAAGAGATCGCACTTTGCGGTAAGGCCGCCCTTGTGCATTTGATAAGTATGTAGTATACCTAAGTCATTTACACCGAATTTGTATCAACATTTGCACAATCTGCGCCGAGGGTCGTAGGGTTGATCTCCACACAAGTCACATTGAATGAGCCACATATTCCTGTTTCAGGTCTAGGTGTCCTTTGTGTCCGTTAATTGTATATTTAAAAGTAGTACAAACGATTTATTCCTGGTGCAGAAGATTTATTTTTATCATTAATTGCAGGCAAGACTAACTGTATCATTTACGTACCTGACGAAAAGAACGGATAAAGGGGAACGCACACTTATCCGAGCCGAACGCGTCGAACGAATCGAAGTCAAGGAGGCCTCGCACATTAGCAAGAATCGACCGCGCTGAAAGAATCGAGCGCATCGAAAAAATGTTTCCATTTCCTTTACGCCTGTCGCACTGTTATTACATGTGAATTGTGATGGATCTTGACGAGGTTTTTATTGTCAGTGCTTTATTAATGCAAGATGATTAATGGAAGATTAATCTAAGAAACACAATGCGGAAATCGTACTCGCGCGTTGCTCTGTCATACCCAATTGATAGAATGCGAGCGCATCGGTCGAGTCGACCGCACAAACCGCGTCGAATCTGATGATGTCATTCGAATTCGTCTAGGATTTCTGGGGTTCTTCCAGATTCGGACGGTTCGACGCGGGCAAGTGTGCGAGGTTTCATGAGATTTCATACAAAGAATTCTAAAATTTGTTTAGTTCGACTCGTTCGACGCGTTCGGCGCGGATAAGTGTGCGTTCACCATAACACAATAAAATGGCCCATGCCTGTAATTAAAAGCCATTGACTAACAACTGTATAAATTCTGGAATAAACCTTGCGATGACGAATATACAGAATAGTCTATTGCCGAATGAGTGATGGTTTATACATAACAAGCTGTCAAGAACTGACAAACTACATAGCTTGCCGCCTAAAGTAGAACAGGCAGACGCCTAATTATCTCATAATGAGGCTGATGTGTTTCAATCCTGATAAACATCAGGATTGAAACACATCAGCCAAGGGTCGTTTCAAAAGATACTGTATTTCTTCAAAACATCACGCGGACCGACTGAAATAAA
Organism: Euclidia mi; assembly: GCA_944739405.2. Taxonomy (NCBI): domain Eukaryota; kingdom Metazoa; phylum Arthropoda; class Insecta; order Lepidoptera; family Erebidae; genus Euclidia; species Euclidia mi. The sequence goes on along the minus strand of OX123199.2, from coordinate 10,397,001 downwards.
AGAACAAATATTTTTAAGCAGAAAGATACGCACTACCGAAGAGTCCTCATTGCCATTGTGATAAAGTTAATGAACGTGAGTATCAAATGAGATAATTACCAAAACTCGCCAGTACTTGCTACCCCCATCAGATGTCAGTCTTACCCTCTGTTTTAAATAAGTACAAAATAAAAATGTTTGTTACTAACACAATAATATAAAGTTAATGTCATGCTGTTTTCACGGCTCGATAAAGTACTTTTTCGATTACATATAGATAAAAGAAAATATCAATTAAAATTTTAACGATAACTTAAAAGAATTCTAAATAAATAGTATTTTATCCCAAACAAGAAACACAACCAAAATAAGAAACTCTTTTCTTTTAATTCGTTTGATAAATATGTGCAACATCTTATTTTATTGAATTAAAATTATAATAAAAACCTAAACAAGGTAAGGTGCTGCAACTGTTACACCTTCTATATCACTTGTATATATTTACTGTACATAATAATACTCTAGCATAATACTTAATTTTAATTCTGATGTTCCTTTAGTTAGCCTCCTCAGAATAGACATGGTGAAACAGGAGCATCCACTCACATTATATATGTATACCTAATAATGCAGGCAATCCGCGAAAGTGATCAGAACCATGATGGAAATTATGCAGTTAAATATTAAAATTTAATACCAGCCGCAAGACCGTCATCGACCAGTCATCACAAGTAGCACCCGTTCACGAGTATGACGCATGGGCCAGCCATCATCCCTCTCGCCATATTAGAGGGACAGCGATGACCCGACACACGACGCCACCACAAAAAATTTCATTTTAGTGAGCATGACCACAACGGTATACGAACCGGCAGTAAGAAACAATCTATTGGTATACTGACCATGACCGCCAATTACCTCCACCTTCCAGATCGTTATTATTAATAAAAATTAGTGGAACGCGTGAAGGAATGCAAATGTAGAAATAATTGTGTGAAGGTGACAAGTGAAAAATGATACAATCAGGGATAAATGATGTTAAACTACATTCAGCAAATCATAAAAATATCCAAATTCTGCAAAATCATGTGTTCACGAGGCACCTCCACTTAACATGTCACTTCAAAACGAGAATTTAACAAATCTATATAACAATTATACTAAACGGTCCGAAAAGAAAACAGAGCCTAAGCCTGTCCCTTTGGTGTCTTATCATTTAAAAATTCCTTAATAGTGTAATAACCCCTTTGTAAAAGGAAGTTATTACACTATACTACCTAATTGTCCGTTTGTATTTGTGCATGGGTAAATTCATTATATCAAGAGGCAATTTGTTGAAAAATCGTATACCAATCCCCGCAAATGAGTTCTGAACTTTATGTAAACGGTAGTTAGTTCCCACTAGTTTATGCTTATTCCTTGTATTCACTGTGTGCAAATCACTATTTTTGTGGTATAGAATTAAGTTTTTCTTAATGTACATTAGGTTAGCATATATATATTGCGATGCAACTGTCAATATATGTATCTACTTCTTTAAATTTATCATGTAAAGAAACTCTAGCACCTAACTTATAAATTGCACGTATGTCCCTCTTTTGAATGACAAAAATAGTCTATATATTAGCAGCTGTACCCCATAACATTATACCGTAAGACATTGCGCTGCGAAAATAACTAAAGTAAATTAGTCTAGCAGTATCTATATCTGTGAATTCTCTAACTTTTCTAACTGCAAACGCTGCAGAACTAAGTTTGACTGTGAGACAGGATATTTGGGCGCCCCACTGAAGCCTATTATCTAAAGTTAGACCTAAGAATACGGTTGATTCGACTAGATGAATTGCTTCCTTATTTAAAATTATATTAGTAGTAACACTTTTGACATTAGGTAAAGATAATTTAACATATTTGGTTTTGCTAGGGTTGAGTATCAAATTATTTGTCGAAAACCAATCTAATACTTGTGCAAAAGTGTTATTGATGGTATCAAAGTTACTTGAATTGCGATCAGCTTTAAAAATATGCAACGATACGTCGGCAAACAAAACAATATCACATAAATTTTGAACAAAGAATGGCAAATCATTAATATGTATTAAAAAAAAGAAATGGACCGAGAATAGAGCCCTGTGGAATGCCCATTCCTACGGGAAAACCTAGAGACCTACTCCCATTAACATCTACATACTAAATTCTATCTCTAAGGTAGCTGGCAACAAGATTGAGTGCGGTATCTCTAATACCATAAAGTTTCAATTTACGTAAAAGTGTATTATGTTCCACACAATCAAACGCCTTTCACATGTCACAAAAAACACCAATGGCATCCTTCGAGTTTTCCCAAGCATTAAAAATATGATTTAACAAAGTTACACCGGCATCAACGGTGGAGCGACCCTTAGTGAAGCCATACTGCTCACTGTGAAATAAATTATTTGTATGAAAGTGGCTCTCTAATTGATGCAAAATATGCTTTTCAAAAATTTTACTAAGGGCAGGCAAGGTAGAAATTGGCCGAAAATTACTAGGGTCGCTCTTGGATCCCTTTTTGAATAATGGTATCACTTTACTGTGTTTCATTAGATCAGGAAATACCTCTGTATCTACGCATCTGTTGAATATTGTAGCTAAATATGGAGCTAAGCTAGAAATAATGTGTTGAACAAGTTTAACAGAAATGCCCCATAAGCCAATAGATTTTTTATTTTTAAGTGTCTTGAATACCTTCAGTATGTCATTGGTGTTAATATATTTAAAATTAAAAAGCACATCACACTCATTCACATTGCCCCTAACCAACATTTCTGCTTTGCTTGGACATGAATTTAGACCGCTGGTTGTGTTCACTGGTATTTTTATGAAGAAATTGTTAAATGTATGAGCAACATCAGTTTTCCTAGTAATAATTTCACCATTAAATTTTAATTCATAATTGTTATCTACCAATTTAGCTCGACCAGTCTCATTGTTAATAATGTTCCAGGTAGTTTTAATTTTGTTCTTGGATTCTTTGATTTGTTTGCTTAAATATAAGGATTTGGCTAAAGCACATGTCCTCTTGAAAACTTTTGAATAATTTCTAACATATTGAATAAATTCAGATTAAAATTGTATTTCTTCATACCATACAGATCATACAACCTAGCTCTACTTTTGTATATATCTACTGTTGCCCAATTATAAAAATTTACTATATTGGTCCTTGCAAACGTCTTCTGTTTAAAAAAAATATTGTAATCATCATTAATAGTGTTAAATAAGCATTTATATAATTCATCAGGATCATCAACGGTTAAGTCAATACTGGCGATCTTGGCAGCAAGATCATTACTAAAGTGTTTGAGGCGAGCAGAGGTCATTGGCCTACATGTAATTTCTTGTACTTTAGGGGTTGTATTCGTTGGAATTACAACCTTTTGCCCGCAGTGATCCGTTGTCAAGTCAGTAAAAACAGCCTTACTTAAACAAAAACAATTGCAAAAAACATTATCCAAGCATGTAGAAGAATGTGAGGTTATTCTGGTTGGTTCATAGAACAAAACATTTAAATTAAATGAACTAAATAAGCTAACAATGCCGTGTGGTTGACGGCATATAATACAAGTGTCACCACCCCCTATCTTCCCGTGGGTGTCGTAAGAGTCGACTAAGGGATAACACGATGCAAATACCATTTTTGCGTAGAGACGGAAAACTCGACATCAAACCCTATACTGCCTCGTTGGTCTCGCGGCATAAATTGGCACGTGGGATCGGGAGGTCCCGGGTTCGATTCCTGAGTCGGGCAGTGTTATTGGGTTTTTCTGTCACGAAATTCTCAGTAGCAGCACGGAGTCTGGAAATGTGCCCGGTACGGCAATAGGCTCGCCCCTTATTACGTGGGACTAAAGTATACCTGGCGAAAAGTGGGTGTAGAAATACACCTCTGCCTACCTCTTCGGGGTTATAGGCGTGAGACTATGTATGTATGTATGTAATAAGCTAACTAACCTAGTACAAATTGGTGATTTTTCTAACAAATTGACATTAAAATCGCCACACACGATTATAGACTTCCTACTAAAAATTATGTGTTTTAAAACATACTCTATAATGCTTTCAAACTGAGTGAAGTCGCTTTGTGGTGATCGATACACACACACTATTATATGTTGTTTAAGCTCAACACAAGAAATCTCAGCAGTGCGCTCGATAGAAAGTTTAGCTATATCCTTACGTTCTTTACATTTCAAACTATTACATACATATATTAGAGAGCCACCACGAATAGCCTTCTTTCTTACGAATGCACTTGTAACTGAGTAATGCTGATTGTTAAATATTAATTGGTCACCTCGCAACCAATGTTCCGTAATACATAAGATATTAATCTTATGTTTATTTAAAAATAAATCTATTTCTAATTTTTTGCCAGATAGGCCTTGTATGTTTTGATGAACTAAGTTTAAAACACATGAATGCCTATCTGTTGTCTCATCTAATAGTTTAAACTAATAGATGCGTCAATACTACTATTGGTATAACTATTATCTACCAAATTCCTAAGTACTCTAGTAGTACTTCTGTCAGTATATAAATTAAATGCTAATAATTTAGCAAGTTGTCGCCTATGTACATAAGAAAGATACATAGTATCTTTTGTCAAAAATAATTTACTAATAAAAATATTAGTGTCAAAAAATAAAAAATAAATAATAAAATACTGTCGCTATGACAATATGTCCTATTGTATAATAATAAATTTAATTTACCTATCTGCCTCTTTTGGTGATCTGTGAGAGCACATGAATAAGGCAATGCACAAATAATAAAGCTACATCCTATTTTTATGCTTAGATCTATCATTAAGTCTGTTAATTCTATGAGACTGTTTTGGAGACTAATGAGCTGTCACCATACAATATGATGAAAGTAGTTTGTGCATTCAAGTCGGCATTCTTAATCTTATCAACTAGGGTACAAGACTCAGCTCCAGGTGAACAAAAGTTCTGTACTGGTCGCTCAGTGTGATGATCAATTAAGCTACCCAAACCCATTCCCAGTTGGTCTGAAAAAATTATTACATTCTTAGTACTCTTATTGAAGTAATATCCTTTTCACCAACGCGACGGATCTCAAAACACTATAATGTTTTAAAGTTTTTAATACTACCAAAAATAAGAAAAACAGAAAGGAGACCAACTGCACGTTACGTGAACGGGTGCAGATCTATTATGTTTGACGCTGCACAAGTTATGATAAATTTTGTGTCTGAAATTTAGTGCCTTACCTCATTGTAAATAAATATTCTCATTGTAAATTAAAACTGAACTGTATTACATAAAAACACCTAAATTTAAAATACGCTTATTTTTTAACTTATATCTATAAATATATCTTTTTGGTATTTGACTCCGCAATACTTAAACTTTGTTCAGTGATAGCACGGTATTCACACTTGTGAGAATTTCCGTGACTGAAATTTGCAAATATTTTCCTTGAAATATCATTCGGCGAATAGAACACAACCTGTTCGCAGAAATACTGAGTCAGATATTGAACGTCGATTGCGCACAATTTTGTTATCTCTTACACAGGAGCTTAAGTAACCGTTAAATTCGTTTTGATCCGGCTGTCTATGTAATGCTACAAGCCTTGTATTTGTGTATTTGTATATCTGTTAACGATCGTAGCGTCCTTTTATGGTATGTATAGTGCGACGATACGGCAGTGTCGGTCTGTGCCACTAATTGCGAGATCGGGAACGTTCCACCTCTTGTTATTACAGAAACTAGTTAGTGTTACTGGCTTAAGTTATATCTCCTAGCGACTAACTTTAAACTTTTGTAATTCATCTCAAATAAAAATGTTGTGTATACTTTGCGAAATTACAAGTTGCCAACGTCAATTTTGATTTCTTCTTGAGTTGAATTTATGTTAGGAACGCCTAATTTGGTTACAATCGGTCAAGTTCCAAAAATGTAACAAACCGACGGATGGAATTAAATTTAGTACTTATCAAATAGATTGGTGTATTAAAAATACGTACATATGTATGTTTGGATTAAACACTGTTAATTATTCAGCTTCGTAAGTCCTACGTCGTAAGCTGCTGGTCACTCATGAGATGTTAGTCCTTTATTTGCATTGGGCAGTGTCGTACATGTACCATTTCTCTATGGCAACACTTACCCTTACTTATAAAATGCGAAGGATATATTTTGGCTGTACTGATTTAATATAATATTAGCCTATAAACTTCGTCAGCCACTTGTTTTGTTACAAAACTTAGTAATATTAACATTGGGTGGTAGCAACAGGGCGAACTAATTTCGGCGACACCACTAAAATCTGGAGCTTTATAGCTAGTTACACTTCACATCAAACTAAACGAAGTTATCTACGCTTCGCGGTCTCGTGCACCTAATTAGGTAAATGGATTGTTAACTTAACGTATAGTTAATAATCCGTTAATTGAGTTGCGATTGCGATGACAGCTTGCTTTGTTTACGTGTTAACTAACGTCAACGGATATGTGTGGGAGATAATATAGCTTTCGCTTTAGGCCCAAGACGTTCGGAGAATTATTGTATGAGATACGTAGGTATACTACGTATATCATACAATAGTCAAACGCCTCCAATGTTCATATAGATTGATATAACATGAACGGTATAGACCGCATAATTCAATTTACGCATTTGTAATTTAATCGATATACTCGTGTGATCGACGCCAAGTGGTAAGCTTGTGGGTTATGCTGGCTAACGCATTAAATTTTCGCGCAATATCGTAGTTAATATTTTTACACAAAGTCAGATTTTTTTATGGTACTAGGCGGCAAACGAGCAGACGGATTACCTGATGGTAAGCAATTACCACCGCCCATGGACACAAGCAACACCACAGGAGTCACAAGTGCGTTACCGTCCCTTGAGGTTGGGAAAAGGGATAGGATGAGGAGTGGGATGAGGGAGAAGGAAAAGGGGACAGGGCCTCCCGCACTCTCACTCACCGAACGAAACGCAACAGTTTAGGTACTGTTACTTTACGTCGATTTCCTGTGAGAGGGTAGTACTTCCCCGGTCGAGCCGGCCCATTCATGCTGAAATCAGCAAAGCTCTACTTCTTAAATACACTGCACATTCTGCGATACTGATAGATCTCAAATTCTACGTCCACCTTACTAGTTTACCCGATTATTATCCTTTCCACAGAACGTTTGGATTGGGTTGCAGAAACTCAGATAGCAGGTATCTGAGTTTCTGCAACCCACAGGGATAGCCATAGTTCTTTTCATTCGATTTTGATTCAGTAGGATTTATGCCACAAAATATTTTTCTTAAGGGTCTGGGGAACAGCTTAGATGCGTCATTAAAAGAACTTTTACGCTTATTAACCATGATCACCTCTAATCTGTAGCAGATTTCATCTCTTAAGATTTCTAGCTACTGAGAGAGAACTGCTTTCGGCTACAGCTATTCCATCATATGGCAAACCAATTCTGCCTTCATATGAGCCAATGAAACGGTATTATTAAATAAATATATACATATTTTATAAAAAGCCGTATAATGATTCCGTCCAATCTTGCCGACTGGATTAGTACCGACGTTGTACAATAGATTCCAATCATACGACCTTGTGTCGAGTTCCATATTGAAAAGGGCTACCCAAGCAATGTTCTTCGATCCTTGCACTAGCGGCGCCTCAAATCATATGCCAAAAACTGAAACACGTTTGCTATTCCCCGATCAATCAAGGCCACCATGGGCTACATTATTTATTTAATAGCGAGCAATCCATTGTTTTTGACGTTTGTTTCTATAAAACACTGTAGATAATATTTTTTAATCGAAACTATGTTGTAGGTTTGGTTGCAACTTCTCTAAAACATTCAATAATGTTTAAAGACCTACCTGACATTAGTAAATAACTTTGCTTTCTGTGGGTAAAATACGTTTTAAACTATTTACTTAGGCAGTGCCAGCCTACTGATACGCTGCAACAAAGTCTCAATTCAAGTCCACGACACGCACTACTTACATGTCGAAGTTGAGCGTAGTAAATTGTTCTGCCTCTACGTCCCCGATTGACATAAAAGTTTGAAAGAACAGTCACAATTATTAGGGTGCACAAGAAGCGGTGAAGCGGTCCACAGAGCCAAAATAGGGATAATGTCATTAGGATTTTGACAATATTTACGACGAGTTCGTTTTAAATCTCATGGCACTAGCCATGGAATATTAAATTCCTTTTGGATTGAGGCGGCTAAAGTCGTTTCGTGGAAAAACTGATAGAATTTTATCAGACTAGAAGCGGATGTACGCCTCCAAGGTGAAGCTCGTTTTGGAGATTACGGCTACGAGCTTGCGCAATGATAGGATACTATTAAATAAATTATATGAACACCATTTTATTGATTATTACGGGTACTGTATGTAAATAATATATATGTACTACCTTTTTTGAAAGTACACAAACCACGTAGTGACTTAATTTATCACCTCGCATTCAATCCTTACACATAGGTACTATTCAAGTACCGCTTAGTACCTATATTGTTCAGAGTCCGGGCGTTGCGTAATGTCAGTTGTTTAAATTTTTCTGAAGACTCAATCCCAAATGCGGCAAAGCCAATATTATCTTGTGAGAAATTGTCTTTTCAATAAAAAAAGATATGTCTGATTGTGTATAGAACTGCTAGGTAAAATAAAAATGACGGTAAGTTTCTTCTGCCGTAAAGATGTCACGTCGCCCACGTTTATAGGCAAGGCCTGTTAAGTGTGTGAGCTTTATAAATAATAAAACCGGTCAAGTGCGAGTCGGACTCGCGCACCGAGGCTTCCGTGCAAACCTGTAGGTATATAAAATTATTTAAAAAATAAGTATGTGATGTAACAAAAAAATAATTTTTATTTTACATAATTTTTTTTACTATTTGCTTTAAAACGTTGCTTTATGCCAAATTTCAAGATTCTAGATTGACTGGAAGTACCCTTTGGTTTTGACTTGAGCATTTGATAATAATTTCAATTTTATACCTCTACGGGTTCATGCGAAAAGGGGTAGTAACTTTAAAGTTATTAAAAATATTTTCATTATATGATGTAACAAATAATTTACAGATTTCGAAATTTTTCCTTTATCTGTGCTATAAGACATTGCTTAGTGCCAAATTTCAAGATTCTAAGTTCACGGGATGTATACCCTGTAGGTTTTGATTCACTTGCGAGTTTCGAAAATTTGCAAGAATTTGCGGCATAAACAGCTTTATCTCTTGATTGCGTTGGCTTAGAAGTTTGATTTTGTTACAGCTTAAAGATATTAAAGACTTGAGTATTTGAAATGAATTTCAATTTAATAACTTTACGCATTCTTAAGGAAAGAGGTAGTAACTTTAAAAATTTAAAAAATATTTTTATTATATGATGTTACAAAAAATTTACGGTTTTTGCAATTTTCCCTTTATTTGTACAATACGACGTTGCTTCGTACCAAATTTCAAGATTCAGAGTTCACGGGAAGTACCCTGTAGGTTTTGATTTCCTTGCGAGTAGTTGCGAGTTTGAAAATATGTTTAAATTGCTGTTTCTTTTGACTGCGTTGACTTAGAAGTTTGATTTTGTTAAAGCTTAAATATATTATAAACTTGAGTATTTGATATGCATTTCAATTTAAGACCTCTACGCGTTCATAAGGAAAAGGCAAGTAACTTCACAATTATTAAACATATTTTTTATATGATATAACAAAAAAAGTACGGATTTCGCAATTTTTCCTTTATCTGTTCTATAAGACGTTGGTTCGTACTTAATTTCAAGAATCTGTGTTTGCGGGAAGTAGCCTGTAGGTTTTGATTCCCTTGTAAGTAGTTGCGAGTTTGAAAATATAGTAAATTGCTCTTTCTCTTGATTGCGTTGGCTTAGAAGTTTGATTTTCTTACAGCTTAAAGGTATTATAGACCAAAGTATGTAATATGAATTTCAATTTTAATAACTTTACGCGTTCATGAGGAAAGGGGTAGTAACTTTAAAATTAAGAAAATATTTTATTTATATGATGGAACTAAAAATTTACGGTCTTCGCAATTTTTTCTCTACCTGTGCCATAATTAAGACATCGCTTCGTATCAAATTTCAAGATTCTGAGTTCACGGGAAGTACCCTGTAGGTTTTGATTCCCTTGCGAGTTTCGAAAATTGTGGAAATTTGCAGCATAAATGGCTGCATCTTTTGATTGCGTTGGTTTAGAAGTTTGATTTTTTTCACAGCTTCATGGGACAGGAGACTTGACTATTTGATATAAATTTCAGTTTGATACCTTCACGCGTTTCTGAGATTACGGGTCATGACAGACGGACGGACAACAAAGTGATCCTATAAGTGTTCGGTTTATTCATTTTGAGGTACGGAACCCAAAAAATAGGTAAAAAAATATCAGAAATCAGGGCAAAATATTGTTACGAGCTGGGGTTCGACGATAAATTATAACTCACTATGCCACTTAAACTGAACTTTATTTTTACACAAACACTATACACACTTATTTACACAACTACTAAAAACACACTTATTTCACACTTAATTCTCAACACTAATAAAAACACCACTAAACACTTCCGAATTACTTCCCTTCGCTTCTTGTTTATCGCTTCGATATTCAATTGTTACTGTTACTGTCCTGACTCGCGCGTCTGCCTGGTATTTATACCGGCCGGAACACATAACTAGACTTTTCGAGACGACTCACGAAATTTCTGGAAACGTGTATCGTGTTTCTAGACTTGCGTAATTGTTCTTTTTACACCAACGCCATCTATTAGAGGATAGATGAAACAGCCTTAAACAACCGATACATCTAATCTCATGTAGTTCTCCCATTCACTGATAGATGGCGTTATTTTCAATTCGTAACACAGCCTCCCTCTTAAACGTGTTCGTCTCAAACATCGTTGGACCCATAGTAACGAGCCAACCGGTCCACATGAACTATCTTCGGTGCACCTCGCGACCCCTTCTGGATTCGATAGGTGACGTCGTTCATCCTGATAATTATGCGATATGGCCCGTCCTATCTGGCTTGTAACTTAGGCGATTTTCCTTTGCTTCGTACTGGGTTATGAAGCCACACCAATGATCCCTCATCGAAGCCTTTGTTGTTTGCCTTCCGGTCGTAGCGAGTCTTTATCTTCTCAGACATCTGTTGTCCAGATTCCCTGATGTGCTCGTATACGTCGTTTATCCTGTTGCGTAGCTCGGTTGCGTAATCTGTTATATTGCGTGGAGATTCTGGTGGAATACCGGTGATAAGGTCTGCAGGTAAACGGAGTTCTCTACCGAAATTGGCAAAAGCTGGTGTTACTCCTGTAGTTTCGTGGACCGCACTGCGATATGACAGGAGAAATGGTTGGATGTGCTTGTCCCAATCTCTTTGTTTGCTCTTCACGACCTCCGCCAGGTACATTTCCAGTGATTGGTTAAACCGTTCAACCATGCCATCACAGTCGCACAACTTGTGCATTTGCGGCACCAATCCTCGACGTCATCCCGACAGTGGAGCCAATAAAACCGCTCTCGGATCTTAGTAAGCGTCTTCTTAACACCCATGTGATTTCCCGAAGCACCATTGTGATAGAGCCGCAGTACTTCCGGCACCTTAGTCTTGGGCACTACCATTTGCAAATGGCACTGGTTAACGCGAGCGTTTTCCCATTTGCGGCACAGAACTCCATCCTGGACGACCAAGCTTTCCCACTGTGCCCAATAACTCTTGGTGATGGGGCTCATTGCTGCGATATCACTCCATTTGGGCCTAGGCGCATCTGATTTCTTCCATTCAAGAATCGGCTGTACATCCTTGTCATCTTGCTGAGCACTCTGCAAAGCTTCTCTCCATTCGTCGCTTAAATCCTTCTTTAACATCCTCACTAGCGCTGCCTGCTTTGCTTCCTGTCGGCTACAGTGCTTGCACTGGTCTGGACACGGCCCACGCGATAGGGCATCTGCGTTACCATGGGACTTGCCGCTGCGATGTTGTATTACAAAATCAAACTCTTGCAGTAGTTATTGAACTACTGCAAGTAGTTATTGAACTATTGCATCTGGCTACTTGTCCTACTGGGTCCTTAAATTGAAGTAGCCATTTTAGCGCAGCGTGGTCGGTTCGCACGTGGAATTTACGCCCCAACAAGTATTTGTTGAAATGCTGCAATGTCTTTACTACAGCCAAGAGTTCCCGCCGGGTGACGCAGTGGTTTCTTTCGGGTTTGGATAAGGCCTTGCTCAAGTATGCTATAACAACTTCTTGGTCACCCTTCCTCTGTGACAGCACGCCGCCGATTCCGGTGTTACTGGCATTTGTGTCAACTATGAATTCATGCTCATTGTCAGGGTAGCCTAGAATAGGTGCAGTACACAGATGTTCCTTGAGCTTCTGGAATGCAACGTCACAGCTCTCATTCCAACAGAACTGCACTCTGTCTTCGGTGAGCTTATGAAGAGGTCGAGCAATGTCAGCAAAGTTCTTTACAAACCGTAGATAGTAGGAGCATAATCCGAGGAATGCTCTGACCTGCGTTTTGTTCTCTGGAACTGGCCATTCCTTCATGGCAATGATCTTATCCGGGTCAGTTTGAATACCGTTCTCCGAGACCACATGTCCTAGAAAGTTCACTTGCCGTCTGAATAACGCGCATTTCTTCGGACTCAGCTTCAAATTAGCTCCTCGCATCTTTGACAGCACTTGCTCCAAATTTCGAAGGTGATCCTGGAAGGTGCGCCTCACGATGATGATGTCATCCAAGTAGACTAGGCAGGCGTCTCCAATCAGTCCCATAAGCACTCGCTCCATCAGTCTCTCAAAAGTAGCCGGAGCGTTGCACAATCCAAAGGGCATGACGTTAAATTGCCACAATCCTTTGCCTGTGGAGAATGCCGTCTTCTCTTTGTCTCGAGGATCTATCTATCTACCTGCCAGTAGCCACTTTTTAGATCTAATGTAGAAAACCACTTCATCCCCGTCAGCGTATCCAGTGTGTCATCGATCCTTGGCAGTGGGTAGCTGTCCTTCTTCGTGATGTCATTTAATCGGCGGTAGTCTACACAGAAGCGCATGCTGCCATCCTTCTTCTTAACTAACACCACCGGAGAGCACCACGGGCTGGACGATGGCTCGATTACGCCTTCTTTCACCATACCGTCGATCATAGCTTCCACTTCACGTTCCCGTGCCACTGGCACACGTCTTGATCGCTGGCGAATCGGTACTTCACTTCCCGTGTTTATTTTGTGCTGGACTAGTGCTGTCTTCCCTATGTCGGCACCACTGGTCGAGAAAATATCGGCGAACCGGTTTAACATCTTCTTAGCCTTGGTCTTCTCTTCTTCTGACAGGGTACTTTGGCAGTCCTCCAAAAGTGAAGACACGTCGAATCGTGCACCTGAACCTTGGCGCTGGTAGGTTGCTCTTGACATCTACGCATCCAAGCCGCTCCTTCATAGGTGCCTAATTCCGTCCCTTTCTTGAGCGACACTTCCTTGTCACTTGCATTCAGTGCGCGTACTGATGAAACTTTGGTACCCCTTACCAAGGTTCATGCAATCTTCCACGGGGCCTCTTTCTCTAGGCCTTCGATTAGTACGCAGCGGTTCTCTCGACCAGAATTTCTCTCTTTTTTTCTTAATCGATCTCGCAGCGATACTTCCGCATGAAGTCTAGGCCCAGGATGCACTCGTCCACTATATCGGCACGATGACTTTGTGACGGTAAACTTTGTTGCCTAGCTTCAGATCCACCTCCATTTCACCTCGGACGGTTATGTGCTGACCGGTAGCTGTTCTCAGATTCACACATTCATTGTTCCTGAAGCAGCCCCGAAGAACCCGTCTTGCCAGATGGAAACCGATGACTGTGCGAGAAGCACCCGTGTCCAATGTCAGCTTGCACGGTGTTCTATTAATTTCGCCTTCGATGATCAGGCTGTTCCCGTCGCATGATTGCGAGATCGAGATACTTGGGGCTCTTCCATTACCAGCCAGCACCCGCCCCGCAGTCCTGGCTTCTACTCGTTTCCCTGCTCTCGCTGCCTGGCAGGCACATCAGGCGACCCCTTTGGTGGAGACAGGGTGTCACCAGGCTGCCTACGCTTTGGGCAGCTCAAGCGGATATGGCCTTTTTCTCCGCAGTTGTAGCACTGAGGTGACGATACAACTTCCCTGATGCGGTGACCTCGGTCGTCGCGTCGCACTGCTTCCACCTCCAGAGCGTGGGCTAAGGCGTCCTTGAGGTCCTTGAAGTGCCCAAGCCTCACTGCTGCTCTTACCTCCAGGTCCCGGATCCCATCCGTAAACGCCTGTACGAAGTTCCCGTCAATAAGCGCAGGAGACGACTGGTATGCCTTCCTGACCAGCTTTTCCACCTCTAGAGCCCACTGCTGCAGAGTTTCTCCGGTGCGTTGCGGCCTGTCCTTCAGCTGAGCACGATACACATGTTCGAGGTGCGCGTCTCTGTACCTCACCTCCAGCGCCTCCAGAAGCTTCTCGTAGGTGACGTCTTGTCCGAGTGCCTCCAACACTGTCAAGGCCCGGTCGCGAAGGGCCAAGGTTAGGGCGGTTAAGGCCTGTTCTTTATTCCACCCATTTGATCGCATCAGAGACTCAAACTGGATCTTGTATGCAGACCATGATGACGAGCCATCAAATGGTGGAACCTTAAATCCACGAGGTGAGGGCGCTACAGCCGCTGGTGTCACTTCGAGCCCACGCAATTTCTTCTCCACTTCAGCAACACAGGTCTCGAGCTGGAAAAGAAAGAAGAAATGATAGTATAAATATATTGTATATATATTTTTTTAATAATTTAAAATGCATTTTTGATTAAGACTGAGTTTAAAATTCAATTTTTACAAATTTAGTGCAATTAAATGCGTAATTTCTTTAATTCTTTATGTTTTCCTATTCAAGATGAGTTGATTTGAGGAGGCAAGAAAGAAGAAGGAAAATAAAAAAAATACATATGTAATACATATGTAAAAATTATGCTATTTCGTATCATATACATCGATGTTGAGAACAATAAATCGTTTTTTAATGTTTCTTTAAAGTGATTTAATAATGATAATAATGTTGATTTTTTTATAACTTTAATCTTAAATGTAGAAATTGTTAAAAGCCAATCTTTCTTTAAATTGTCTTAACAATATCACACCTATATTCCTTTTCTAAGCTGGTGGACGCAATTTGGATTTCTTAGACGCAAACTGGGTTTTGGCAAAATGCCAAATTTTTAAGTCTGTCTATTTAAAAAAAAACACAACATGTTTCGAACTATATAATGAACGCATTGCATAAATTCTTCATTGAATCAATTTGCTGGAACACCGCTTGGTAGGACAAAATGACATACTATGTCGTTCACTATACCAACCCACTTTTTTGTCGTTTTTAGTAGGTACTCATAAATTCATCAGAAAAAGAAAATGCCACAGGTTAGCGGTTTTTCTTCTAACTTTAACTCCAAATATGGAAGAAGCTAAAATGAAACCAGGTCTTCCGCCGGTCACCAAGAAAAGAGCGAGAAAAGTGGCTAAGGTATTCAATTTCAGCTCTAACAGCGATGAAGACTATCATGTAAAGGCGTTCCAAAGAAGAATAAATCTTATGCCAGCTTTGCTAATCATTGCTTAGTTTTCCATACATTTGTTGTATGCCGTTTTGTCCACACTACGTATGTCATATAACCCGCCTATGGCGGACAAAACGGGTTTTAGTAAAAAAATTTTTAGATCCTTATGATTTTGTTATTTTTTGTTTTAAGTTGATTGATCTCTTTTATTATGATAGGTAATGAACCAAGGAATGGAAAGTTTGATTATTAATGTTTAAATAATTAATAAATAAATATTTATGACTGATTTAGCGCAGGGTATGTCATTTTGTACGCCTTTCCCCTACTATTAATGTTAAAATAAACAAACACCCAATTTCTCACTCATGTTTTAATCACATAAAAATAAACAACTAAAGAAAACATAAATAGACGAGTTCGCGTCCATTGCGGACGCAAAGTGGAAGTTTTATAAATTTGTTGTTGTAATTCGCGTCCACCTTATTTTAATTGTTAACTATAAAAAAGCAAGCTAATTCATAGTTCATACTATTCGTCTTTTCATTATTAATGTCAAGAAACAGCTATATCTTAAAATTCACATAAACAATAAAATACTTACCGTCAAACACGCCGCTTCACACTTTTTTTTATCTATACCCCGCGCATCCGCACTCTTTTGTTGAACAACCGAGATTAACTAATTTTATTTAACAGGATTAGCTAGGCGCACGGAACTTTTGTCTATTTGTGCATGTCTCTTATACGTTGAGGTATTGGCGGTAATGACTTTGCATTTTATTTTTGTGTTAGTATTCTTATTTTCGAGCATTTTAAATGGGAGGTCTGTAAAATGGACGCGAATTGGGCGATGGACGTGAAACGGCGAACTTACCCTATCATCTATGTTACTAAACTGAGGTATTATTATCAATTAGGTAAATAAAACTATATCTACTCAGTAGACCTTTTAGATATTACAGATAAATAACAAAATATACCAATAAGACAGACTATTAGACATTACAGATCCAAATGCATGCATGTTCATAAACGGAATAAATGAGTTTTCTTTCTTTTCTTTTCTTTCTTTAATTAACAAAATAATTTTACCAATCAAAGGAAAGATTGGTTCAGTTCAATTCACAAGCCATTAGATATTACGAATTATTTTCTAAGTAGCACCTTCAGAAGCACAAAATGTCCAAAGAATCGTGTGCTAAACGGCTTCCTTTTCTGTTCGCTTGATAGCCAGCCGCTGAGATCCCCCTTTCGGATTCAACGCTAAATTGAAACCGCAGTTCTCAGTTTATTAATGCCGATACCGACAGATTGCAACTACGTCCGTATCAGTTCACGCTCCTAATAAGACATTTTTATGCTCCAGTGCAATCTCGTAAATCTCGCTCTTTTTTCGACCGAGATTAATCTCGCTAAAAAAGGCCGAGATTGCATTCCCTACATGCGAGCGTGCAAATATCTTAAAATTGTTTTACAATCCAAAACGATGTCGATGATAATAATATAAATTATTAAGTAGGTACCTACTCTTTCAAAAAAGTAATTTAAATAATTATCAAAATCCCAATGCCAATGTCAAAGCGATAAATACGGTACGTAGTCAAATAATACATTCCAAATATTCCTTAACAGTATAATAACATCACAGATTACCTTTGTAAAGTCTGTAACATTTGCCAGTTGACCGATTTTTATCATCGTTTCAAAATTGTTCAAATACCTACTCGCGATTCTATCACATTATATTTAATAGCTAGCTGTTTCCCGCGGTTTCACCCGCATCCTGAGGGAACTACTTCGCGTACCCGGTTAATTTAGCCAGTCCAGCCGTTACAGAGATTAGCGTGAATAAACAGACAGTCAGACAGACAGACATCTGTCTCATTGGCGGATAGCGGATGTACCAAGGAGTAACTTAGGCTAAATTAACCGGGTTTTTGTCTCTCTGTCTGTCGGTCTGTAGGTATGTACCTACAGACCGACAGACAGAAAGACAAAAATTTTAAAAATGTCATTTCGGTATACCTATGCACCGTGTATACATCCATTTCATAAAAAGCGGTTATTTTAATATTACAAACAGACACGCCAATTTTATTTATATGTTTACCTACTTAGATAATAATCATAACTCATAAATGTTTAGTTTTTCATGTTCTTTATACAAATTATTTTAATATCAAGCCTAAGTATAGCTAAGGCTTGATATATCAAAATAATTAGGCACATCGAAACAAACGAAATAGGAAAATGCATTTAAAGTTACGCATATTTGGATCGCATCGCACCAGTACCTACTAGTAGTCGCACGAATTGCACCCTGTCCAAGGCCTCTCTGCAAGGTCAAGTCAGTGACCTCTAGCACAGATATATAATACTATAGCCTATAGGTAGGTACTAGAACCTCTAGAGCAGCACTGTTTTTATTTTAAGCGCCATCTCCCGGTACTTTTGCGTAGCAACTATCGAATTGTCGGCGTTTGCTCTGCCCACTGTCCCCATCTAGTGCAGATTTGACGAAAACAAAATAGCTCTCAGCATAGCAAAAATTAGGCAGGTCGCAGATTTCTGTTCGTCATCGTGTATCTGTACTAGAATACTATTATATTATCTGTGCTCAAGGTTAAAAAATGTTATAAAACAGCACTGGTCTTACAGGTCCTGTGCATTTCGGAACAAAATATTCGTTTTGACATTTTGATGTTAACACTTGACAATTATTTTATGTCAATGCTTTCACAAAACGTCATTTGCAAATGTCACAATATTCCGCCATGATTGTTGAGATAGACGTCAAATATTTTTAATTCTATTTTCTACATCTTCAGCTATAACTGAGTCGAGAGACCGACAGACTGCTACGCAGAGGGTCTTGCGATTGAATCCACGGCACGCACCAATGACTTTTCACTTTTCACCAATGAGTTAAGTGCGTATTAAAATGTTAATTATCGCTTGCTAGGTGAAGGAAAACATTGTGAGGAAACCTGCATGTCTGAGAGTTCTCCATAATGTTCGCGAAAGACATGTGAAGTCCGTCAACCCGCACTTGGCCAGCGTGGTGGACTATAACCTTACCCTTCTCAAAGTGAGAAGAGGCTTGTGCCCAGCATTGGGACAGTATAAAGGGCTGATGATGACATCTTCAAAACTATTTTGAAGTGGATATTTTAGTTTCATTATGTTTATGGGTTAATTTCCTAGGATTTTTAATATGGTACATGTTGTAGCCAGAGTTCCATACAATAAATTAATAGTTTAAAAAACACTAGAAAGACACGCTTTTATAAATGCACGTAAAAACAAAATATAAATTATGAATCGTTCAAGTTGTCTCTATTTCTGGACTGAAGAGTAAACTATGTGATTTTAATTATAATATTTAATTGTAAAAGCGTGGGGCGCTGGAATAGGAAAGACGTTCTTGTATAACTTGTTGAAAAATCAAGTGAACAGATGTTAGGTACGGGAAGCAGGTTACACAGATTGGCACTTTAGTTAGAGTTGCAGCACGACTAGTAGATGGCTCTACATTAAACTGTTTGTTCAAAGTAGCAGTTTGTCGAACTCAGACAAAACATGCGCCAGCAGCGAGGAGAGACGACATTCACCGATATTTTTAACCCCTCTTCTTTCAGGAAATTAAGTACATAAGGGTAATGCATCAACAGTGGCAAAATGTAGAGTTCTTGTTCGTGGGCGAGAAATCTTTGGTTCCCTTTCACAGCTTTTGCAGCTTTCACTAGGAAGTTAGTATTAGTATTTGTTAACTAGAAAGTATTTCCTGTTCCAGCGCCCCACGCTTTTAAAATTAAATATTATAATTAAAATCACATAGATTACTCTTCAGTCCAGAAATAGAGACAACTTGAACGATCCATAATTATTTTTTTGTTTTTACGTGCATTTATAAAAGCGTGTTTTTCTAATGTTTTTTTAACTATTAATTTATTTTATACTTTTTGGTCTTTGATAACGAAATATTTTTAACAGTTCTTTCTCACAAGTGCAAACACGACTATGATACGATTTTCCATTATGAAGGGAACTTCATGATGGAAAATCGTAATCGTATGCCGATTTTCATTACGCTACGACTTTTGGAAGATGGTTAAATTTATTACCTTAGATTCCATCACATAGTTAGTTACATAAAGATAGACCTAATAATTTCTAATAATTACAATTTATAACCTTGAAACCTGATCGTGTTCAAAGTCCATTACGTGGCCTTTCACACAAGGCCAAACACTACTATGAAATGATATTCCATCATGAAATGCCAGTGCCTATCTTTCAGCTTCATCATCAGACCTTGTAACCTTATTGTGGTAAAAGTTCATAACAAGACTATTCAAAAAAATCCAAAATAGCTATGATACGACTTTCCATCATCAAGTGCCAGTTCATATCTTCCGGCTCCATCATCAGATCAGTTCGAAGGTACCATATTATTGTATTGTCATCAAAACTACATACAACTGCCAATTTTCATTACGCTACGACCCTTGGAAGATGGTTAAATTAGTTACCTTAGATTCCATTACATAGTTAATTACATACAGGTCGACCTAATAAATTTTAATAATTAACAGTTACAACCTTGATACCTGATCATGTTCAAAGTCCATTCCGTGGCCTATCTCACAAGGCCAAACACTACTATGATACGATATTCCATCATGAAATGCCAGTGCCTATCTTTCGGCTTCATCATCAGACCTTGAAACCTTATCGTGGTAAAAGTTCATAACAAGACTATTCAAAAAAATTCAAAATAGCTATGATACGATTTTTCATCATCAAGTTCCAGTTCATATCTTCCGGCTCCATCATCAGATCTGATCGAAGGTACCATATTATTGTATTGTCATCAAAACTACATACAGCTGCCAATTTTCATTACGCTACGACCCTTGAAAGATGGTTAAATTAGTTACCTTAGATTTCATTACATAGTTAATTACATACAGTTCGACCTAATAAATTTTAATAATTAACAGTTACAACCTTGAAACCTGATCATGTTCAAAGTCCATTCCGTGGCCTATCTCACAAGGCCAAACACTACTATGATACGATATTCTATCATGAAATGCCAGTGCCTATCTTCCCGCTTCATCATCAGACGTTGAAACCTAATCGTGGTCAAAGTTCATAACAAGACTATTCAAAAAAATCCAAAACAGCTATGATACGATTTTCCATCATGAAGTTCCAGTTCATATCTTCCGGCACCATCAACAGATCAGCTCGACAGTACCATATTATTGTATTGTCATCAGAACTACATACAACTGCCAATTTTCATTACGCTAAGACCCTTGGAAGATGGTTAAATTAGTTTACTTAGATTCCATTACATAGTTAGTTACATAGAGGTCGACCTAATAAATTTTAATAATTAACAGTTATAACCTTGAAACCTGATCGTGTTCAAATTCGATTACGTGGCCTTTCTCACAAGGCCAAACCCTACTATGATACGATATTCCATCATGAAATGCCAGTGTCGATCTTCCGGATTCATCATCAGACCTTGAAACCTAATCCTGGTCAAAGTTCATTATAAGACTATTCTAAAAAATCCAAAACAGCTATGATACGATTTTCCATCATGAAGTTCCAGTTTATAACTTCCGGCACCATCATCAGATCAGCTCGACAGTACCATATTATTGTATTGTCATCAGAACTACTATGCATTAACCAATTATTACGTATTTTGTGGACAGTTTTGAGACAGTTTTGGGACAATGTTTTTATTTTTTAACTACATAAATATGATCAGTTAAAGATACTTAGTGCCCCGTTAAATTTTTTGTACTAATTAGAAAGTAGTGGTGTATATTTTTAGTACCTCAAGAGTTATCTTTTTAATTAATAATTTATGTGGTCCGGCCGCCAGGCAGTGCTCTCTGGCCGCGCCACCTAAATTAAATAGAGTATAATGAACTATTGATAAATCAATATCCCGAAAAAAACTTCCTAAAGAGTACCTTGCATACGACAAATATGGCCCAATAAACCCCTTTAGTTAAGGAGTTATTGATTGTAGGGTGTGGTCCGGCTGGAAGGTATACTCTGCAGCAAGTCAATTTTGCAATATTTAATATTAACTATCTATAAATCAATTTATATAATAGTATATTTTCTCTACTCTTCGTTGATACCTTTTTCTCTCAAATAACTACTCATTTTGATTAATTAATCTTTAAAGTATGTGGCGCGGCTAGGGAGGATTACTTTCAGCAAATATAACGGAATATGCTTTATTTCTTTAAGCCAACGAAAACTGCATAATAAGTACTTTATAAAAAGACCTGGAATTCATCTATAAACTTTTATTTCATTACCAACAATGATTTTGAAAAAGGTGCAATATTTGGCTTTTGTTTACCAATCTACCCAAGAATAGGTAGTTAATTTGACGAAGTAAGTGAAAATGTTGTTTTAAAATAAACTATAAGTATGTAGTTTAGGCGTTGATTTAAATGACATGCCAGACACTATGACATTACAAGAAAAATTATTTACACTGTTGTCAGTGATTGAGTATTTACCAAATATTCGCAATTACGTCGCTCACTGCAAGCGTTTGGATGATAATGGGAAACATAATAATATGATGATTTAGGTACTAAGGTTACAAGGACTACAAACCAGCAAATGCATGTTCATTGTATTTTATATGTAGGTACGCAAAATTTTAAATAATAACTTATTTTTATCAAAATGTTTACTTTTAATTTAGGCCTTGCATTTTAAAGTTGGAAAATAACTTCAAAACTCCTTTATTTGTAATACTGATTGACTATATTTTTAATAGGCGGTTTTGGTACATTCTTTTTTCATTGTTATTTCTTGTTTAAAGGGTTAAATGCTTAAATTTAATCAATTGACTTTAGTTTGTTATATAAAACACTTTTCCGTCATTTACAATACCTTGCATTAACAATTGTTAATATTTGATTATGAAAATATATTTGCTATTCGTATACTTATTGTTTATTTTAAACCAAGATTTTCTTTTCATCATCATCAGCCTTTAACAGTCCACTGCTGGACTAGGCCTCTCCTTTGAAAGGAGGAATTGGCCTATTATACCACGCTGGCCAAACGGGTTGGTATAGGGTTTGTATCAAGTTTTCCTTCTCTTACAGTGCTGTTCTCTGCTTAATATACTCCCTCTGTCGGCTCTTACGACACCTATGGGATATTATGGGGTGGTGACATTCCGTATTCTTAATCCGTCACCACACGGGCGAATTTTCACTTACTTTGTCAAATTAACTACCTATTCTTAGGTAGATTGGTAAAACAAAACCAAAAAGTGCACCTTTTTCAAAATCATTGTTATTAATAATAAACATTATTTTTAAATAAAAAAGAAACCGACTTCAAAAATACTAAGGAACTAAAAAACAAAAAATAATTGGTTTTGGAGCAAAAATTTTTGGAGTCGGTGCCAAGCCAAGTATTTCTGATCTGACTATAAAACCACTACACATTTTTATATAACTTTCGTTGTTGATAGAATAGGTACTTTGTAATTTAGTAACTTTTTGCGTAAGGGCTTGGCACCGACTCCAAAAATGTTTGCTCCAAAACCAATTATTTTTTGTTTTTTAGTTCCTTAGTATTTTTGAAGTCGGTTTCTTTTTTATTTAAAAATAATGTTTATTTTTTGCCTTTTAGTGGTATACTAATAAAAAAAAGTAATAGGTGGTAAGTAGGTACATAGGATAGTGTAAGTGGTACATGATGGAGAGGCCTTCCTTACGTGCCTCAATTATGAAATGTAGACCTGTACCTTTCTGGCAATTTCAAGTATTTTTTTTGTTTTCAACACCTTCATTTCATTTTCATCATCAGATCCCGGAAATCATCCTATACCAAAGTGTTTTCCAAGCCAAAAAAACGAGCCTAAACACGATGAGATTGCGTTATTGTATTACAAAGATCCCATGGCCACCTTCCTGCTCTATCATCAGAGTTTGGTAAACATTCAGCACTAAAGTCCATATAAAGACGAATCCAACAAGCCCAAACTCAATGAGATTGCGTCTTTGTCTTACAAAGATCCCATCACCACCTTCCTGCTCCATCATCATCATCATCATCATATCAGCCAAACGACGTCCACTGCTGAACATAGGCCTCCCCCAAGGTTCTCCACACAGACCGGTCTTGAGCCGCCGGCATCCAAACGCCTCCCGCGATCTTGACGAGATCGTCGGTCCACCTTGCGGGGGTCCTACCTCTGCTGCGTCGTCCGGTACGTGGCCGCCACTCCAGAACCTTTCTGCCCCAACGGCCATTGGTTCTTCCAACTCATCTGACAAAGCTGAAGACGGAGGATGGCAGAATCGTATCGTCCAAGCCTGAGCTCTTGGAGGAGATCGAAAGGTTCTATGGACAGCTATACACGACAACGCAACAACCCGCAAGTACTCCAGCGTCAGACCCTAGAGCTGGATTGACCCGACACTATACCGAAGATATCCCGGACGTCAGCATGCACGAGATTAGTGTGGCTCTCAAACAGCTCAAAAACAACGGGTGATGACGGAATTACGAGCGAGCTTCTGACTGGCTGGCGGTGCACCCGCTAGAGAAGCCCTTCGGAAGCTATTTAATTCCGTCATTCTCGAGGGTAAAACGCCACAGGCGTGGCACAGAGGTGTGGTGGTGCTTTTCTTTAAGAAAGGGGATAAAACCCTCTTAAAGAACTACAGACCCATCACACTTCTGAGCCACGTCTACAAGCTGTTTGCGAGGGTCAATACGAATCGTCTCGAGAGCAAGCTAGACGACTTCCAACCTCCCGAACAAGCCGGTTTCCGTAAAGGCTATAGTACCATAGACCACATACATACGCTGCGGCAGGTTATACAGAAGTCCGAGGAGTATAACCAGCCCCTATGCTTGGCGTTTGTGGACTATGAGAAAGCCTTCGATTCGATCGAAACCTGGGCGGTGCTACAGGCTCTCCAAAGGTGCCGGATTGACTACCGATATATCGAAGTGCTGAAGTGCTTGTATAAAAACGCCACGATGTCAGTCCGCCTCCAGGACCAGAGTTCGAAACCTATTCAACTCCAGCGAGGAGTAATACAGGATATCATAGTCATATCCCCGAAACTGTTTACCACTGCGCTGGAGGATGTTTTCAAGCTTCTGAACTGGAATGGACTCGGCATCAACATCAACGGCGAGTACATCACTCACCTTCGATTCGCAGACGATATCGTAGTCATGGCTGAGACCATGGAAGACCTAGACACAATGCTCGATGGCCTCTGTAGAGTCTCCCAACAAGTAGGTCTTAAGATGAACATGGACAAGACGAAAATCATGTCGAAGGTCCATGTTGTACCTGCTCCTATTCAGGTTGGGAACTCTACGCTCGAAGTTGTCGACAAGTATATCTACCTGGGACAAGTAGTCCAATTAGGTAGGTCCAACTTCGAGAAGGAGGTCAATCGTCGAATCCAACTCGGTTGGGCAGCGTTCGGGAAGCTACGACATATATTCTCGTCCGATATCCCGCAATGTCTCAAGACGAAAGTCTTTGACCAGTGTGTGTTGCCAGTGATGACTTACGGATCAGAGACGTGGTCGCTCACTATGGGCCTTATCAGAAGGCTAAGGTCACTCAGAGGGCGATGGAGAGAGCTATGCTTGGAGTTTCCCTGCGAGATCGAATCAGAAATGAGGAGATCCGCAGTAGAACTAAAGTCGCCGACACACGGTGGGCTGAAAAATCAAAATGTGGACTTAGGGGCTAAGAGACTTGTTTTTGGATTCTACTAATGAAAACAATATTATTTGATTCTTTGACTTTTTTTGATAAAGTACATACTTACCGAGATAAAATTGTTTGAAGTTTGTATGAAACTAGTGGAAAATAAAAAAAAATAATCGATTTTTTAATACTACCACTGTTAACAAGTCAATACAACAAAAATGAAACAATAAAATATCCACACCACCCATTACAGGTCACGACATATTATGCTTTCTCGGAATTTTGACAAAATCAGGTAAACTAATAAATTTTTAAAGTTTCAGATATATGACTAATGATGATTTTTTCAAGTGTAGCAAGTGGATTAGACCTACTGGGGATACCATATAGAAAAAAAACGCGCCTAATATTCAACCTCTCTGGGTGGTGTCGAATAAAAGATTAAAAATAATATTACTGCCAAAACGCAAAAAAACGCAGTTCGCGATATAGTGCATAAATAGCCAAAAAATATCTTCTATCATAAACTTTCATTGTTTTCTTAAGATATTTTAAGAATTACGAGCAATTCTCATTTTATTGTTTTCTTCCATACAAAAAAATCTTTAAAATTAAATAACTCAAAAAACACGCGTTTAATCAAAAAAATTGTATTAATAATTTTGAGTTGTATTTGATTATAGAATACAAAAATGGAATTAGTTTATTTATATTCCACTTTAGTTTTTTCGAAATCCCTAAGTCCACTAGCGAACTTTTTCAGCCCACCGTGCGACATAGCTCTCCGGATAGCCAAGCTGAAGTGGCAGTGGGCAGGGCACATAGCTCCATCATCAGACCCTGGAAAAAATCCAGTACCAAAGTCCATGTAAAGACCAATCAAACGACTCTAAACTTGATGAGATTGGGTTACCTTCCAGCTCTATCATCAGACCATGGCAATCATCCAGCATCAAAGTCTATGTAAAGACGACTCAAATGAGCCCAAACTCGATGGGATTGCGTAATTGCATTACAAATATCCCATGGCTAATCACTTTGGTCCCACAAACATTTCGTCGGTCAAATAAGGAAAGGGCGTAATCAACAAAATTTTTGATTTTGAGATATTACCACCATCGAAATTAATAGGTCAAGTTTCAGTATGTCACGAGAACGCGTAACCAAAACTGCAATGAAACCGCACTTATAAACCGTTGCCATATCTACGTTTCCTTCTAATTAAAAAGTCACGAAGGGACATATCGCTAGTTACGCCAGTTCATGCATAATAATGTTTTTTCACGAAGAGGCGTAACATAATTTGGCGCGAGAAACCAAGACCAGTCGTAACTCGTTTCTGTTGTAACTGCTGGAAACCCATGGCACTATTGACGAGAAAACTGACGCTGTGGTCACTCTACAGGTCACAACCTGTAGCGTTTTGAACACAGCGTCAGTTTTCTCGTCGGTCCTTCGAGACACGTCTCGAAGGGTTTTTCCCGAAAAAAGCGTTATCAAGCAAACTCTTGCTAGAGACTCTCGAACTTATGAGGCAAAGAAGGGAAATGTCATATGCGCAGACGTCTTCGACGGATGGAAGAAACCTTAACCGGAAGATTCGGAAGCTGGTGGACGTGACCTCCGATGTTTCAATACCCGCGCCATTACGGCTGCGTTTTACAGAATCGAGGCACCAAAGTCTTCGCTCGCCGGCTTGGTAGAATTCATCTGTCCAAACTCAATACTGCGGATGGCAACACCGTAACCTCCAAGTTCGAGATTCTCGCTGAAATTGAGAGTTTCTACAAGGACTTGTACGCATAACGGATGCCTAAACCCACGAGACCCAGTGATGATGACCACCAGAGTCCAACTCACGCGCCATTACACGGAGGACATCCCTGATATCAACCAGGGTGAGGTAAGAGTGGCTCTCGAGCAGCTTAAGAACAACACGTCTCCAGGGGAAGTGAGAATCACCACAGAACTCTTAAAAGCAGGTGGGACAGCAGTTCTGAAAGAGCTGGCGAGCCTGTTTAATTCCGTTATCTACCAAGACCTAACACCTCAGGCATTAAGTGGGAGTGCGGTGGTTCTGTTTTTCAAAAAAGGTGACAAAACTCTGCTGAAAACCTATCCATTTCACTCCTAAGCCACGTCTACAAGTTGTTCTTGAGAGTCCTAACAAACCGTCTCGCCGGAAAACTCAACGAATTCCAGCCACCGGGACAAGCCGGGTTTCGAAAAGGCTACAGCACCGTAGACCACATCCATACCGTGCGGCAGATGGTACAGAAGACCAACGAGTACAATCAGCCGCTGTGTATGGATTTCGTGTACTACGAGAAAGCCTTCGGCTCCATCGAAACCTGGGCGGTTCTGGTTGCTCTGCAGCGGTGTCGCATCGATTGGCGCTACATTGAGGTGTTGAGATGTTTGTACGACACAGCTACTATGACAGCTCTAGGACAGTAAGACTAGCCCCATTGAGTTGCGAAGAGGAGTGAGGCACTGGGGTGTAATATCCCCCAAGCTCTTCACCAACGCAGTCGAAGACGTCTTTAAGACGCTGGACTGGACGGGGCATAAACATTAATGGCGAGTACATATCCCACGTTCGGTTTGCCGACGATATCAACATCGTGGCAGAGCGAGATGCTGCACAGCCTAAATAGAGTCTCTCGACGGGTCGGTCTCGGCATGAACTTGAATAAAACTAAGATTATGTTCAACGAACACAGTCATTGTGCCGGGACCGGTTTATGTCGACAGATAGATGCTCGAAGTTGTTCAAGAGTATGTCTACCTTGGGCCTTTTGCCCCATACGACGACTTGTGCTTTCTCACGGACTATCTGCGCTCAAAACATCTGGACCTATAGCTTTTTCTACACGGACTTCGATTGTGCCTTAAGATTTTGTTATGATGCGAAGTAGCAGGCCTACACGCATATTGTGCGTGAATTGTAACATTTGCGTCAATACTCTCCGGCGATATCGCATCTTAGATCAGAACACAAGATCTTTGCCTGTAGTAATAATTGCTTTTCTTATTACTGATGATGATTATGTTTGTGAAGCATGTTGGGAACTCGCTATGGCTTCAGTAAATCAGAGTTTGCAGCAAGATGCTAATGAAGGTGAACAACCTGGACCGTATCCACGAGGCCATAGAAATGTGTGCCTTCTGATGTTCATTAGTACGAAGGCAAAGTGACAAAATATTAAAAGATAGCCCGACCGAACTACAACAGAACATGATGAAGATGGGAAGATGAATAAATGTTAAAAAATCCTTACATTTTTTTTATTTATCTTCAAAAGGCTGTGATCCCATATCCTTATCCTTACTAATATTATAAATGCGAATGTTTATTTGTTTGTCTGTTTGTTACGCATTCACGAAAATACTACTGAACCGATTAGAATGAAACTTGGCACACAGATAGACCATTACCCGGAATAGGATATAGTATACTTTTTATCCCGGTATTGAGTTCCCTTGGGATAATTTTCGACTTCCACGCAAGCAAAAGCTAGTTCCTTATAAAAGCAAGTGGGTAGGTACATAAAACTGACTTGTACCTATTTATTAGAGAGATCTAACATCATGCCATGACGTCTTATCTTAAGAGCCCAGCCTCACTTGTTCGCCATGGTGACAAAACACCATGGCGCCAAACAGTTTATATTGAAATGTACCTATAGCTGCCAAACCGTGGCCAACTGAGTTAGGTACCATACATTTCAATATAAATTTTACGGTAGCCGGCGACGTCGCCATGGCCTCCTAATGAGGTGGGGCTCTAAAACTCAATAAAATTCAAGAAAAAGGGTTACATAAATCCTACATAGTCTACATCCCTATTTCCTGATGGAACTTTGATTTTTTTAATATTAGGTACTTATCAAGTCTAGACACTGATCTTGTATCAGTCTAGGTATATCCTATCAATGCTTTTTGCACATCATCACCTCTTATCTAAATGTATTTAATGCATTTGTGTAGTAACAAAGTTGTTTTCTATTAACATAACCTTAAAATATAAACAATGTCCATATCTTTTTTTACGGCCTCCTAAAATAAAAACTCTTGATGATTATGTTTAAGGCGAGGATTTCCCAAAATACAGTGTTATCTAGCGTGGTCAAACGCGTTTTATTTGTAAATAACAGAGATTTAAATTCGGAAAAAAATATATGTTATTCTACACCATTAAATCTTTATATTTCGGCCATTCGAAACACGATTACTGTCATTTGATACGATAGAAAATAATCGCGAATATAGGTCTATTTAAACAACTTTTCCCGTTTCATTTGAGATGTATTGGGATTAGAATTTTCAAAAGTATACCAAAAGAAAGGTCATGTAAAAGCGGATGGTTCTCGGCAATCACATTATGAATTTTAATATATACAAAAATATAATACCGAAAATACGTAATATCCTACTGCCGTCGCGCTCTCTCCGGCGTCGTTCAGTCCCGAGCGGGATGTAATGGAGACAGGACGTATCGCTAGTTTGCAGAGCGCACCGCAGGATTACGAATTATTTTATCGTCTGTTACGAATGTCATCATCACTTATTGATAAATATATTACATCTAGGTTTAGTTTGTAAATAGGTATTGTAAATTTTTAGTAAGTAATAATAGTGTATATAAGTAAGAAGTATAGTTTTAAAAATATCGTTTTGATTATTGGACAAGATAACGACTTGATAACAACAGCATAGTTAGGTAAAAATATTGATTTGTTGTATATTGTGGATGATTTATAGTATTATTGTTGTATTGGGTACCTACCTAATACAATAATTCACACTTTTATTCTGTGTACCTATATACGGAAATAAAATGTGAGATGTGCCTAAAAGCTATACAAGCGAATTTTATAGGTACCTACCTACCTAAATAAATACAAATATCCGCAGTTACCTACTTAGTGGTATTTATGGTTACTGCCCCACCCTCGTGGGTAGTAGCGTGATGTTATTTGGTATAACCTTCCTCAACAAATGGGCTAGAGAAGCAAATAAATCTTAGAAATTGGCCTGCTAGTTCCTAAGACTAGCGCGATCAAAAAAAAATTAATTTCCGTCTATTCAATAATTCTATTGACTATTTCCACCAATAATATAATTGATTTCCACACTATTATCAAACACGGAACAATGGACACCTAATAATATTATAGTAATTATTTATCACGCCGAGGAAGAATGCACTGGTGTCACAGCTTAGAAAGGTAGGTAAGGTGTTCCCTACCGAACACCTTACCTACCTAACATCACGCTACTACCCACGAGGGTGGGGCAGTAACCATAAATACCACTAAGTAGGTAACTGCGGATATTTGTATTTATTTAGGTAGGTAGGTACCTATAAAATTCGCTTGTATAGCTAAGTATATCAATTTGACCGACCAATAATAACGAAAACTAGAGTTTATTATTGGTTGGCGGAAAATAAGCGTTGTGTGTATGTATGTAAAATTTTAACTTTTTTTCACTACTACTTGCCGATGGCAGCGCCTAAAGGAGATCACCCAAATTGGGCTAGTTTTTATTTTGCCGGCCAATCAATAAATTGTGTTATTTTAATAGAACACACTGTTGTAAACATTTTAACTATTACACCAAACTTCTAAGTCAATAGGCTTGTGTCCACTAAGAATAAATCGGTTTGATTGTAGTATTTATAGATCCATTATGATTTTAAGATGTCAATAAAGTTTATTATTTATTATAAAATGGTAAGATAAATGTAATTTTTAGGATTCTAAGACTAAAAAATAATGTTTTTACTTATTCTTGTGACAGTGAACACCAATCAGAGAGCATTACGTCAAACAGTACGTCCACCATTCATGTTGTTGACGTTTTAGTAGTAAATACAACTAAAAAGTAAAAGTTTCTACCTATCAAATCGAATATAACAAAATAAAAGTGGGTGCATCAGACCAGACTTCATTCACGGATTGTTTTGTTTTGTACTTTGTGATATCACTCAACCGCTATGATGGTTTACAGCGTTTTCGTGTCAAATTCAAAAAGTTATATACAAAAGCCGTAATTAGTAATATTGCTGATTGTTTTTTGAAGAAAAATCAGGTATTTCAGTTTAACATCTAATAAAGGAACGAATCAATCGCTAATTACATTTTAGGATACAAGCGTATTCTCTGAGACAATATTTAGGTTTGAATGTATGTCTCAAAGTACCGTAGAGCAGTTTTGTTTTGACAAAAGTGGTAAATCAAAGAGGTGTAACGGTAGTCAACTATACGTTTTCAGCCTAACGTGAAATACTTGAGCTTTAAAATGCAGTGGACTCATTAAAAAGTAAAAAACATATTTTTAAATACTCCTGACCAAATATAAAAATATCGTCTAAACCTTTAGTAGGAATGTCTATGACCGGTCAGGTACAATGTCTTGCATGATGTACAGGCATGGCACCATGTGGTTGAAGAGATGTTGCGTCGCGACGTTCTCACTTTCCAATGTTTCAGCCGGTTCTTGTAGAGAAAAGGCCAGTCGGAAACACCTGGATATCACTATAGTGACAGCAGCCGTAACCCTGTCCAAGAAACGGCGCTACAAATGTTGGCGGAATGCCCCACTTATGCGTCCCAGCGCCAGGAACATCACCATCTTAAGCCTTTTCCGACCATTTTGGTGTAGACCTCTACAACAAATTCCTTTCCGTTCTGTTTTGGGCAGTCTTCAACCAATTACTGCCTGCTATCTTTATGATGTCTTCTTTCCATCTCGTTTGCCGTTCCAGCTAGTCATTTACAATCCCATGGTTGCCATTTTAATATTTGCTTGCACCATGTTTTGGGATTTCAGGCTACATGTCCGGCCGCTACTCTTTTGGCAACATCTGTTACTAGACTTTCTTTTCGGAGCTATTTATTCTTCTTTCTGTCTCTGAGTGTCACCCCTGCCAGTTTTCTCTCCATTGTTCTTTGAACAACTTCAAGTTTCTGTAGCGCTGCCACTGTAGTAACCCAAGTTTCGGCTCCGTAGGTGAGCACTGGCAGGACGCACTGGTTGAATATTCTTGCTTTTTGTTGCTTCGTAAAAGCAAATGCCAGTTTATCGAAAGCAGCCCAACCCAAATGGATACGTGTATTAATCCTGTTCACTTGGTTTGCTTTGCCCATCTTTATTTCTTGCCCTAGGTATAATAAACTATTTATTCAAGAATTCTAATCGGGTACATCGTACTGCAATTGTTATTCCGCTGGAGTTTTCACTGGTCATGTTTCGAATTGGCCGTAAACTGATCGCGGCAATTGTTACATAGACTACAGGCCCATGTCCAAAATGGATGGGTCATATGAACCACCAGGTGAAGTATATAGGACGATATAAGAGCATCAAATAATAAGATTCAGCACTATGCCGTCACTTGTAAGCTGTCCAACTGAGTGCTGGTGAGAATTAGATTTTCTGACAATTTCCAAAAAATTACTGACTTTGTAGCGCACCATTTTTTTACGGCACTGCGCGCTTTCTTATTATTTATCATGGACCTATCGAAGGTCATAATGCCGTACAAAAATATATGACCAAAATGCGTACTCACTCTACCTGCACTTTTGAATTCTCATCAGCACTCAGTTGGACAGCTTACAAGTGACGGCATAGTGCTGAATCTTATTATTTTATGCTCTTATATCGTCCTATATACGTCACCTGGTTCATATAACCCATCCATTTTGGACATGGGCCTGTAGTCTAACAGTCGTACCCTCGCTACCTGCCCTGCCCATAGTCTGGTGCGTGATGGCTTGGAACGTCAGCGTCTCTTTCTGTGAGGCAGTAATGCTTATCAATCAGATATTTCGCTCTTGGCTTACTACCTGTCATTACCTGATGCCATTTAAATTGCAACATGCACGTTATTTTAGGCAAAAAAATAACAGTAATTACTTAGTATTTATTTTAGGAACAGAATAGATTCTTTGAGCTGGAATATGATCTCACAGACTGCACTTAGAACCTTAGTGGAGTAATAAAAAAAAATTATTTCGTAATATTCTATAAGTTTATTTTAGTTGGCCGGCACCATTGACATATATTTAGTACATATATATCGATGGCCGGCACTTTTAGAATAGCCTATGATCTCCTTTATTATGCATGCACGTGTGTTTGCATGAGTATTATATTGCTATAACTATTGCCCTGTAATAAAAATCTTGTGTATTATTGATCTTTTTCCGGTACTTTTTTGACAGAGTAGTATCTTAGAGATTGCGTAGTTAAAATAAATATAACAAAATGTAATTATTGGTGACTAAAAGTAGCTATGAATATCTTACCCTTTATGTGTATTATTGGTTCTATGCCGTTGTTTTGCTGACAGTAGCAACGAATTAATTAATTTCTATTAATCTAATCCTTTTCCCTAAGATTGATATCGAACAAGCGATACTTTCGCATTGCGAGCGATCATAAGTTTTTTTTATAATTAACAACAAACATAATGTTCATAAATTATCTACTGATTACTATTGTCACTATAAACAAAAGCAATTTTGTAAAACTACTTTCGAATTTCATAAAGGTTTATTCAAAACAAAAACTTTGCAAATTATTTATACTCGATAAGTAAGTCTATATTTCAATTGAAATACTGCTTCAATTTTCTATACTGTGGCGCGAAAGTGTTATACCTACATAATATGGCGGCAGGTGCGTCGCGTCTCGCTCGCGTCGCGATTGATCGTAATTATACTCGCGAACTGGGGAAGAGGGGAGCCTCGAAAGCTTTGAGCTCTCGGAAATCCTCGCCTTAAGTAATAGAACCCCTTTGTTTTTAAATTTTTTTCGTGCATAGACGCTTCGAATCGATTTCAAATAAAGTGTTGTATGGGAACTTTCCATTGTTCTTTGAGCTTCAAAAACTGCTGATTTTCAGCAGTAACAAAAATATATCTATATATAATAAAGGTAACTTTTTATCCCTTATATACAAATCTAATCAAATTAACTGTACAGAGAACTAATTCAAAATATTTCGTTTACTTATGAAGAAACTCCTATGAAGTTCAAAGTCTTAAATAACTTTATGATATTAATTAATTACCTTTGCTGTTGCTTAGTTCAAACGGCGCAAGATACGTGTACTAAACTCGAGACCAATGCAAACAAATATATTAATTACTTATTTCTCATCACTGCTTCACTGGCTGTTTGGCGGGTGCATCAAATTAGACTCTATTGGTGTACGATTCGTCTCATCATATCAGCCGAAAGACGTCCACTGCTGGACATAGGCCTCCCCCAAGACTCTCCACATAGACCAATCCTGAGCCACCCGCATCCATCCGCTGCCCGCGATCCCAACAAGATCGTCAGTCCGCCTTGCGGGAGGCCTACCTCTGTTACGACGTCCTGTGCGAGGCCGCCACTCCAGAACCTTTCTGCTCCAACGGCCAACGGTTCTTGTGGCTATGTGCCCTGCCCACTGCTACTTCAGCCTGACTATTTGGAGAGCTATGTCGGTGACTTAAGTTCGCCTGCGGATCTCATCTCATTTCTGATTCGATCACACAGGGAAACTCCGAGCATAGCTCACTGACACTGCGGGATATCGGACGTGGAGTATGCCGTAACTTCACGGACGCCGCCCAACCGAGTTGGATTCGACGAATGACCGCTTTCTCGAAGTTGGACCTACCCAATTGGATCATTTGTCCCAGGTAAACATACTTGTCGACAACTTCGAGTGTAGAGTTCCCAACCTGAATAGTAGTAGTAGGTACAACATGAACGTTCGCCATAATCTTCGTCTCATCCATGTTCATCTTAAGACCTTGTTGGGAGACACAACAGAAGCCACCGAGCACTTTGCCGAGGTCTCAGCCATGACTACGATATCGTCAGCGAAATGAAGGTGAACGATGTACTCGCCGTTGATGTTGATGCCGGGTCCTTTCCAGTCCAGAAGCTTGAAGACGTCTTCCAGCGCAGCGATGAACAGTTTCGGAGATATGACATCTCCCTGCCCCATCCCTCGCTGGAGTCGAATAGGTTCCGAGCTCTGGTCCTGAAGGCGGACTGACATGGTGGCGTTTTCGTACAAACACTTCAGCACTTCGATGTATCGGTAGTCGATCTGGCACCGTCGCGTTGGAGCGACTGCAGCACTGCCCAGGATTTGATCGAATCGAAGGCTTTTTCATGTCCACAAACACCAAGCTTAGAGGCTGGTTATACTCCTCAGACTGCTGTATAACCTGCGGCGGCTTATGTATGTGGTCTATGGTACTATTACGGAAATCGGCTTATTCAGGAGGCTGGAAGTCGTCTAGTTTGCACCCGAGACGATTCGTTATGACCCTTGAAAACAACTTATAGACGTGACTCAGAAGTGAGATGGGTCTGTAGTTCTTCAAAAGGGTTTTGTCGCCCTTCTTGAAGAATAGCACCACCACACCTCTATGCCACGCCTGTGGCGTTTTACCCTCGAGTATGACAGTATTAAAAAGCTTACGGAGCATTTCCAAAACGGGTAAGCCGCCAGCTTTCAAAAGTTCCGTGGTAATTCCATCATCACCAGGTGCCTTGCTATTTTTTAGTTTTTTTAGGGCCACACTAATCTCGTGCACGCTGTCGTCCGGGATATTTTCAGTATAGTGTCGGGTCAATCCAGCTCTAGGGTCTATCACTGGGTTAGTTGCGGGTGACGTGTGGTCGTGTAGAACTGTCCATAGAAATTCTAGATCTCCTCCAAGAGCTGGGTTCTGGATGACACAACCCTGCCATCCTCCGTCTTTAGCTTTGTCAGCTGAGATTGCCCAATAGATTGATCTCTCTGGAAGATTTTTGACCCTTTATTCCGCTCAATCGCCTCTTTAACACATTTGGTGTTGTATCGGCGGAGATCGCGAGTCAGAGAGTTAGATATTTGTCTATTGAGGCGCTGATATTTTGGCATGTCGTTGAAGGAAAGCAAATGCATCCTACGCCTTACCTCCCTAGAATTTACCTGTTCTCTTGGCTTTTTGGGCCTTAAGGTACTTGGACCCCGTTTTATGGACAGCATCCACAGACCCGCCACTAAAGTCGTTCACATCTACGCACTCGCCTAGGCATTGGAAGCGATTGTGTAGTTCAAGCTGAAAGCTCTCAAGGTTTTGGAAATAAACTGGTGCTGATCGGAGCGTGGACTTCATCAATTTCGACTGTTCCAGGCTTGTACATATTCAATGTGCCTCTTACCATTCGGTGCTCACTGCCCGCTGCCCGCTTTAAGCGTATTGATCACAGAGACATCATTGAAAATTTGCCACTTTGTTGACATGATTCGTCTACATCGGTTATTTGTCGTTGGACAACATTTATAAACAGTTACTTTTGGTAACAGTCAATAACTTTTAGCAACAACCTATGCAGATACTTGAGCTGTTTTGTAAAAAAATGTTCAAATATTTTGAAATATCATACACAACAAAAAAATTGTGTGATGTGGATGCAGTCATAAAAAGTGGTTGATAAATGCTTTGACATTAGAAGTGCTGGAATTTACGCTGACACGATCATCGCATTCACAACGTTTGACATTGCGATTGGTCGAGAGCTCAAAGCGAGGCAATCGTAACATAAAGTAATTAACTCTTACACTAAGCCCACAGAATAGTTTAAAGTAGCAAAACCTTCAACTCACATTTGATTTGTTCACTCGCAGGCTTTTTGGTTCGTATATGTAGTACTCAACTTTCAACCCCTATTTTACTCTTTGAGAAAGAGTATTAAAAAATCTTCCTTATTTAGTGCCAACGATATACATATAAGCACCCCACTGCGTAGTTTCCTATTTCTAGTTTAAACAGTTTAGATTATGCTATCATATTATTATGTCGGGACAAGTAATTTTGTTTACATAGACAAGTGATTTTATATAACATAATTTGCGAGGGTAATACCGTAAGATGCTAATGTAGGGCTCATCAGCCCTTCAAATAAATAATGTTAAGGACTAGGAGGATATACAAGTATCTTAAACATTGACGCAACTGACATTATTATTATATGTATGTTAGTTGCTTTGTATTATTTTGGAATTATGTATTCATTATATACATATATGTATATAATGAATACGTAGTTCCAAAATTATCATTCTCGTGACAACGAACTACTCTTCAGAATCTTTAGATTAGTAATGTATTTTATTATACAGTTTCTCGAAATATGATGAATAATATCAGTGCCATATGTAAAATGAATATACTTTCCTTTTTTTAGATAATTGTGTATTTACTGTGTCGCAAGCTTAAGCTCACATAATCCTCTTAAAGACATCTAAGTACTCGTTCTCAATAATTATGAATAGAAATTCAAAAGGATTATTGAATAAAGTTCAGACTAATCTTAACGAAAAACAAATGTTTTTTATAATGTACGAAAGAGAGAGGCCAAGGAAAGGAAGTGCGATTCAGATTCGCTCATGAAAGGTTCCATAGTGAGATATCCACCGAACATACCCATTATCTTCACCTAATCAAATATCACTATCACTTTTTCGCCAGCAAACATATTATTCAAACCATACTGTGCTTTAATTCATGCTGATGGCATACCAGTCAAAGAAGTTTTCATGACGATGTACAATTTTCTTTTTCAGATCTGTCACTCTCTTACTTTGAAAGTTAGATGACGTGGAGAGGGAGGAGGTCACATATGTATTGTGTATTTCACCATTTTCGATACATACACATACATAATCTTTCATTCAAACGATTGACTTTGTGAAGCATTTTCTATTTCAAAGAACTATCTAAAGAAACCTCGCAAGTATATTATGACCGAAGAAATAACAATTTATTTAAAGTTAATTCCATGTTTGGAGAGCCCCTCTTCATTTTTTATTTTCGTATTAAAATAAAGGGTAAGCGGGTTACAGAAAACATCTACTTAGCAATTTTCAAATCTGTAGTCTCAATAATTTCGGAATAAAATGGCTGTAACATACGGACAGACAGACATGGCGAATCTATACGGGTTCCATATTTTTGCCGTTTTTGGCTACAGAATCCTAAAAAGGTGACCTTATGATAGGTGCCAGAGTAGTATGGAAGCGCAGAACATACTTCGCTGACACCAAATATAATGGGACCTGGGAAAGAACATGACGAAAAGTATGTGGATTATTACCTATGAATCTCCTTGAATACCATAAAAGTGAGACACATGACAAAAAACAATTGAAAAAATTCCGTTTCAAAATTTTCAATTCGAATGAACACATTGTGCGTACCTTGTGCAGATTGCTACCACTTGCTACCCTTGGTATTGAAAAATGGAATACAAAATCTTTTATGCTATTCTATACTACCAGGGTCCCGGGCGATGTGGCGCTCTAAAGCTTAAAATAATGCAGAGCTCTATGTAAATGATAGTGATTGGAATCTAGGCACTTTTACGAGAACAAATTATAAGCTGTACAAAAAAGTAATTTCACTAATGGCATTTGTTACCAGTGAACTTGAAATAGCATTGCATTGTTATATTAAAAAGGTTTGTGCAATAATGTCTGTAAATCTCCGATGTCGTGGGTAGATTTAATCTCAACCACGTGTCAAAAGTATTAGAGGATATTAAAATAAAAATATATTGGCTTTTACATAATGTACAAATGGTATTATTGCGGTCAATGGTTCAAATCGCTAGTACGCCTGCTACTTTTTAAAGAAACTGTTTTAACTGAGAATAGATACCGCATTTTCCACTCCTACTGTAGGGTTAGTCCAAACCCACGAAATAATGTGCTGTTGGTTACATTGCCGATATTTTACATTGATCTGTAAATAGAAGCGCAAGCTAATGAGAAAAGCTGATACATTTTTATAAACATGTGACTAGATCTAGATATTTATTTGAAACGTTTTAGTTTGTGACGCTACTAACAGTATATTGTTAGTTTATCTGTTCGTTAGCACTATTGGTTTTGTTAGTTAGTTTTATTGATTCCATTGAACAACATTCAGTTTAGCTTCAATTTAACTACGATTTATCGGGTCTATTCTTTTATTGGACCTTTTCAATTTATGAATATGGATGTTGGGACTAATTTATAGGGATTTCCTTTATCTAAAACTTATTTTATATACGAGTATTCGTTAATCATCATGTTTGACCCGAAAAAAATTGTTCAAAGATTCAAGCGAGGCGACCACTTCACAATCCATTCAACACAAATTTTATTTGAGACCAAAAATAGGCTATTCAAAGACGATTTGTACGGAAGTGTGGATTGCGACGGAAATTATCCCGAATACGAGTCTCGACTGAATTATTTCAAAATGGACACACTAGAGAGTAGGCGTAAAATACCATAGTACTCTATTTGCATAAGATTATTAACACTAAATGGGACGCTAGTGGATTGTTGAGTCATATCTCTCTCAAGGTAGTAGACGTACACAAAATCTGTTCTCTTTGCCGTCATCAAATAATAATGTCACATATCATGACCCGTTATCAAGAATGTGCTTAGAGTATAACATCCACTCCAAAGAATAAGACGTATTTCACCAGAAACACAGTGCATATATCAATAAATGTAAGCAGATCCTCACTAATCCGCAAACTTAACATGTAACCTGACACTTTAAATGTAATGATACAGACATTCGTATAAATATTTTTTTTTTTTTTTTTTAATGTCGATTTAATTACTTAATATGTACCTTAACCATAGTAATAGAATATTTTCTTCTTATAAGTCTTAATTAATATAATTATTGTAATTGTTAGTTATGATTTGATTTTCTAAATATTTTCGAATCGGTGAATTTATTATGATGTATATTTTTATTTTTAAATTATTTCTAATTGATATTTATGATAGCGGCGATAGCCCAGTGGTGTACGTAACGGACTGCCGAGACGATGGTCTCGGGTTCGATCCCCAGGTTCCCCGGGCACACACCTATGTCTTTTCAAAGTTATGTGTGCATTATAAATAAATTATCGCTCGCTAATTGATGTGCCCGGTAGATGGCAATAGGCTCGCCCCCTATTGCATATTGGGACCGAAACATAACTTGCGAAGTGTGGGTGTGTAATACACCTCTGCCTACCCCTTCGCGGATAACAGGCGTGAAGTGTTGTTATGTTATGATATTTATGATGTGAATTTATATTTTCTTAAATTTGTGCAACAACTCAATGACCTACCTGTATAATCCTACACTTTTCTTAATTTCTTGGCTAACTGTTACATAATTCTTCCACGAATGTTATGCCTAACTATAATCGGATTGCAAATTTACCTGTATACTTACTTAAACTTTATTTATTTCCACATTATAATTTGTTGTCTGTAGTTGTGCCTAATAAAATATAAAATAAATAAATAAATTGAATCAATATTATTTTACTACGAGA
The DNA here is from genome assembly GCA_944739405.2 of Euclidia mi. NCBI lineage: Eukaryota > Metazoa > Arthropoda > Insecta > Lepidoptera > Erebidae > Euclidia > Euclidia mi. The sequence goes on along the minus strand of OX123199.2, from coordinate 10,356,269 downwards.
AATAAAATTATTTAATGTAACAAAATTATTTAATGTAACTTGAAAAGTTAATAATATCATTTCTAAATGAAAAGCTCAAGAACTCTAGTGTAATACTATAGGGTAGAAACTAGTAATTAAAACCGGTGGATAGAAGTTACACCGAGTAACCAAGAATCAAATATTGCTTGAGTTTATTTTGTAAACTGGATACACGGGAATCTCGGTACGGTAGATACAATATGAGGCACAAAAACAAGTTAAAAAGACCCGCAGCTCGCTACATAGCACATGGCAGTGCAGGTCGGCTAGATAATTCATTGCGACGCGACGAGGGAAATTATATGTGCACTCAAACGTACAATCAAACAAGTCGGCGCTGGAACAGTTTGAAAAAAATCCCTTGGCTCGCTCATAGAGTCGAGGCACACTAGAAACTGGTTTTGTATACGAGTGTCAATGTGCGTGTAAAGTAGCACTGAAAGCGACGATGTCTTGCTGAGCGATTCTCGCCCTTATGGTGGTCTAGCGGGAAGTTGTTCGACTGTACACACCCGACGACTCCAACTTGTTATTTCAAATTTTAATTTTAAAAGCTTATTAATTACACCAATTTTAATTAGTAGCGTGTATATGATTTTTTTAAAACATCGTGAGGAAACCTGCACGTCTGAGAGTTCTCCATAATGCTCTCGAAAGACATGTGAAGTCTGCCAACCCGCACTTGGCCAGCGTGGCGGACTATGGCCTTACCCTTCTCATAATGGGAAGAGGCCCGTGCCCAGCAGTGGGACAGTATAAAGGGCTGATGATGATGATGATGATATGCTTTTTAACTTTGTTTTTATTTGTGATTGTTTTTAAATATATTTCTCATTTATTAATAATAATAAAATGTAGTTTATTAATATAAAATTAACTACGAGAAGTGTAATAAATAAAGTGAATAAAAATAATAATAAATTTATTTATTCTTTTACAAGTTATTACAATAAATTATGAGACACAAATAGTAGCAACTTCATGTGTTAATAATATAAATATATTATCAACACATGAAGTTGCTACTATTTATGCGGCTGGTACTTAAAATAGGAAAACCTGAGCCTTAAGTACCAGCAGTTCCGATGACACGGTTAAATACAACTTACATAATTACTGAGACACTACAATATAACTATATTAAAGAATTATTATTGCTAAAATTAAGAAATAAAAAGAAATAAACTAATTTAAGCATAATATTTGCCTTTAGCACATTTAAATTTAAATTAACCTTGCATCTAAGTGTGTGTGTGTGTGTGTGTGCGTGTGTGTGTGCGTTTGTGTGCGTGCGTCTATGTGTTAAATGGTGAGATGGAGTAGATTCTCCGTCTCGTCATATGATAGTTTTGAAGCCATTCACTTATGATGGTTTTGCAGTCATGTTTGTTACAGTAAACTATTGTTAGTACTTTATTAAATTTATTGTAAATAAAACGTCCAAGAAAGCTGAAAAACCGTTGGCTGAATTAAGTTCTACGGGTGGCATCAAGTTGGAATTGATGTCTGCGAGTATTTGGCTGTTGAGAAGAAGATGAGGTAGAATGGCCGGATTTAGAGTGTTGTCTTAATACAATTTGTTGAATAAAAAGTTGTCTTACTGTTAGGACCTGACAGTATTCATATAGTTCCCTGGTAGGGTGTCGGTATGGTTTAAAAGTGGACACTTTCAATACTGCTCTCTGTGCTCGTTCCACTCGTAATAGATGGCTTTTGGGTGCCCACCCCAAGAGGAGATACAATAGCCTATCAAAGATTGGCAAAGAGCATAGTAAACCGTCTTTTGGATATCAGGCTCTGACACATGTCTTAGGTGTTTAAATACAAAGATAAGTTTACGAATTCGACCCGTCAATAAGTCAATGTGTTGTACGAAACTCAATCGATCGTCCAAAATTACACCCAAATATCTTATGGCTGTAGAGTTTTTTAATTTCGCGCACTCACATGTGGAATGGTTATTCAAAGTGTGTCTGTGTGCAATAATAGAGTAGTTTGTATTGTCCAAAGGTACCGATGGCTTTTTAATGCTAAATGATAGATATTTAGTTGTTTCAACATTCAGTGACAGAGAGTTTAGAGCTAGCCAATGGGTTATTTTATCTATACCAATCTGTGCTGCATTATATGCTTGTTCCCAAGTGCGTCCCGTAAAGATAAGGGCTGTATCATCAGCAAATACAAAAAGTCTGCCATGTTCTAATTTTATTTTGCACATCTCGTTAACATAAATTAGAAAAAGCATAGGTCCCAATATGCTGCCTTGGAGCACGACATGTTCGATTGGCAGATAATTGCTGAGGTGCTCTCCTATTTTTACTTGCTTTTGTAATTTCCTTTTTATTAATTTAACTTTATGTAATATCAAATGTACCTACTGCGGCTGACTTAAAGCTACTAGCAACGTGGGTTGCAAATCATTCTTATTCTTAAAGCCTCTTACTAAATGCTGAAGTCGTATATATAGAGTTCACGATGGTAGTGCAATGGTTGAGATACAAATGCACTACCTCTCTACTAATGGTCTACTGGACTGCTGCAGCCTTAAAACTAGTGCCAGTATGCTACATTTACGCCACTTTCACCTACTAGTCATCACAATACGTGTGATAGTTTCAATCAATGGTACGATTAATGTTTATTAAAGCAAAGAATAGCGCCGTCCGAGTTGTAAAATGTTTTTGCTAGTACACAAAATATTAAAAACCGACTTTTCCAGATATCTTTGGTGCCGTAGTTGTCTAAATTGCAGGTTTAAATTAACGTACTCTGATAAACGAGGTCTAAAGAAAATGCAAGTTCATAAAACTAAGCCTTTGATTAGACTCTAACTTCATTTTGAATTGATTCCGTTAAATAAAACCCATAAAAAACAATACTTGTCAAAAAAAAAACAATTCTCGCCACCGTAAAAAGTAGTGAGATCCATGTAATATCAAGTCGGTTACTTAAAAGTCTTTAATGTTTTATATAAATAGATTGACTCAGCCATCACACGAAAACTCATAAGTAATCTGTATATATAAAATCCTTGCGTTACTGACTGACTGACAGACATGCTACAGCCAAAACTATTAGGCGCAGGTAGTTGAAAATTGACGTGCATGTTCCTTGGGGACCGTAGGGGTGCACTAAGAAAGGATTTCCAGAAATTCCCACGGGATCTGGCAGAAATAGTTAAATTAAAAAAGATATAAATTAGATTGTTTAGTGCGATTGCCAAGTCAATCTATTTATAAATAATTGTGAATCGTGAATTTCAGCCTTCTTGTCCCATTCAGAGGTTCTGAAATAGGGGCCTGAAAATGCGGCGAAATGGTTCCAGTAAAGGATGGTACGGCAGTGTTGCTTCGCGCTCGACTTGGCGGGGGCACTGCCGTGCCCCCAGATTTTAAAATTACTGTCGTAATTCTTCGTCTTTGATTTAATAAATGTAAGATTTATGTACTCAGAACATCTGTCAAATAACAAATTAATGCATTTAATGCATATTTTGAGGTATTTGTTGGTAGTTAGATTTTAGGGCGTTCTTATGGTTGTATTCTGCAATAAGAACACCAAACTTGTGCTTTTCACAAGTTCACTGCCAATTCTGGTCTAACAACCTTACTTTACTTTCAGTTTAGGTTTCCGACCAAGCAAGCACAGTATTGCTCCGTATTATTAAATATAATTCCTGGACCCCGCAGCGGTAAACAGCACCACACTCAATTCGTTTCACCCTTTATACTAATGACCGGATTCAACACGAACATCCTGCGAAGCACACGTCGTTTTGTGTTAATCAGAAACAGGAAAACCATCACACCGATCTCCACTCGTCCAAATCCGACACAGGAAAGAAGTCAGCGTCTGCCTCCTTTTTTTTGTCAAACCATCTTTTCTTTGTCAACATATAATAATATAATCTTTATTTCCATAAAATACAAACATATCAGGAACCAGAAGTATAATATTCTTGACAGGTAAAATAACCGAGCTTACCATTGTAGCTAATCGTTATATCCAGGGCCTGGTAGTTTTATATTATTAATGTCGTTTACACACCGCTGAAGTATCGTATCTAAAATTATAATGATATTTTTACTTTGAAATTTTAATGCTACATGAAGTAATAGCTTGGCTCAAAGTTGTGACGCCACTTTAATCACTGATGAAAAGATACATTAAAAATGCAACGCTGACACTTAAATTAGGCTGATTTCGTATCACGGGAGCTAGTTTCTTCCAGAGACATTAATAATTAAGTACACAGAAAAAAGTAATAAAATAGATGAGAAAACTTTCGTACAAAAATATTTCGTCAGCGTAGTTAAACCTCAAACATATCACTACATAGTATAAAATGAAGTATGTCTTCTCTCTGTCTGCCCCTATGTATGTTTTAATCTTAAAAACTACGCAACGGAATTCAATGCGTGTTTTTAATAAAAAGAATGATACAAGAGGAAGGTTTATTTGTATAATTGACGCGGGCAAAGCCGCTGGCGACGTCTGGTTATAAATAAACCATACGTGAGATCTATGGTCACAAAAACCATTCAATAAAGTAAAACAAGAACGAAGACTGAATAAAGAATTAGAGAAAAGGTAAAGATGTTCCTACAAGTACTATTAGAAGTATATTTTTACTTACAAAGATTACGTGAAACATTAAGATTCACAGGTCAAAAATTTCCACGTAACGGGGTCAATATTTTTGTATAGTATTGTGTTCTACTAAAGTGAACCAATCCAAAACCACTTGAAACAATTCAATCGACTACACTAAGTACTGCAAACTGTTCAACCGCCACAATAATATCACTGTTATAAAATTTTCACATTCCATTTGTGTTCTGAAATTGCGTTTCTAAGATATAATCTGCTTGAGTGGATGGGGACGGTTTGTGAAAAAGACAATATAAAAGCCGTTTGTGCTGATATAATATGTTTCCTGTAGAAGAAACGCGCTTCGAAATAATAGTTTAATTATAAATGAAAGTCCATTGCAAATCAAAGTTGGTTTAAAGTTTGTTTGATATAATACGAGAATACAACGAGATAGAAAGTTTTGCTCTTAGTTTTGTGTTTAGCTTGTGAAATTTAAATGAAGTTAATAATATTTTGAGCGGCGTGTTTGCGTATTTATTTCACAATAATAATAATAATAAGCCCCCTAAAACCCGACCATACGTCCGAGTCGAACATCTGATTCACGTAGGGGGCGGACACACGAACATTTTACTGGCGTGGCTAACATGGCAATGGTAACCCATTCAATATGGAGACCCGTTTAAGAAAGAAACTAAGAGGATCGCTGCCCGGGGGTGATCGCCGGGGCACACCTGGAGCTGACGTTGGGTGTTTCAGCATGCGATCCGTCAGCGGTGTGGAGCTGAACAGGCGGGCTTCCACCACTCAATAAGCTACAGCCGAAATTAAATTGGTTTTCGTAAAAGACTTTCAGTGTCATTGTATGAGAGGTTTAGTAGCCAATTAAACACGGTTTTTTTACATGTCCTCATAGGCATCGGATATATATTAATAATATTATTGGCAAAGTTGTAAAGACGAGGTCTCAGGATATAATAATGTCTCGTAGCTGTACATGAGCTTTGTGCGGATATTGGGACATAATTTGTGCTTGATTCGTTTGTTATCGTTTAAATTTTGAATATATGACAGAGATGAGTGCTGCCTGAGAATAACAAGATAAATGAAGAGTTTACGAACGGATAGCACTTTACATTCCTGTAATTACTGGTGTACAATAAAGAATTAAATAAATAAATTTCTCGTATAGCTGATCCGTCGGGAAGTACGAGTATATTGGTTTGTACAGCATCGCCTTCAATACCGCTCTTTGAGCTCTTTCCACGTTAATTAACATAGATGAAAACGTACAACCCCACGCTGTAATACAGTATGCTATTAATGACTGAGCTAGAGCACAAAACACATTTTTTTGTGAGTCTGTTCGTAGCACCGATCTAAGATTTTTGAATGTGAATATAAGTTTACGGATACGGCCTCTGAGAACATCGAGGTGTTTTCTCCAGTACAATCATTTGCGGGAGTCGTTAAGTCGATTAATTATATACGAATTTGCATTAAATTGGGCATCAGAAGCGTGCTCGACCGTCACTCATATTTATTAAACTAGATAGACTCGTTTTTACACTTCTTTTCTACACTACAATTATTGTATATATCCAGAATTACATTTATATTTACTTAAAAAAATAAAATGAGTTCAATTTGTATTCTGTTGCAATATATTTAGCTCTCAATTTTATATTAAATCATCGAGTGTGAAGACTGCGCTGGTTGAATTTTGTCCCCCTGCAATTTTGCTAATGGTCAGTGTCAGTGTTTTACACTAAATCGTTTCACTCGTGCATAATATTAACGTGTAGTGGTAATTAAGCTGGACTACACGGTTGGCTTAGTGGTTTAAGCGGCCGCCTCGTCGCTAGACACTGCGCCGAGTGTTGTGGGTTCCATTCCCACACGAAACAACACTTTGTGTGATCCATAAATTGTGCTGAGATTCTGGGTGTTCACTGTGTCCGTTGGCTGCATGTTTGTAAAGTCCCCCGCAACACAAGATTTATTCGTTAAATCAATATTTACCTACTAGATATTGCCTGCGGGGTCGCCCACGGGGGAATCCGTGATCGGGACAAAATATATGTAAGACTGGAAAGTTTCATCAAATCCGTTCTGTAGTTTTTGCGTCAGGGCTCCGCAAGACGCTGTTGCGTTATCCGGAATGCGGCCGGATGGCCGACCGCATTCCGGCTAAGCGCATAGTGCATAGGTGCTTATTATCCGTGAGATGCTCACTGTCAATGGCGGGTAACCGCAAACTAGCACTATCCGCGTAGTGTGTATGACAACCCAACCTTCCGGCTGGCCATCCGTCGGCTGACAGCGGTCAGAACAACCGGAGCGTTCGGCCGGCAGCCGCATCGCAGTGCGAATAAAAACTACTTTCTAGTACAATTTTTTCATGGCGGTCAGCCACACGGCTGGCCGCCTTCTGGCTAACCGCATAGTGCGAAGCCCTTAGAGTTACAATGATCCTTTTATCCACACAAACTTATGCATTTACATTAGTAGTAAGATATGAGGTTAGAATTAATACTTCACGGACCTATATAAATAAAAATGAATTCTCGAAATGTTTGTACACGCATAACTTTGAAACGGCTGCACCAAATTGGATAAATCTTTTTTTATGTGTTTTAGAATATTAGGACGACGTTCGGTAAATTCGGTACGAAGTTCGCCGGGTCAGCTAGTTTACATTAAAACCACGCGAGCTATTTTTATATCTCTGTGTAAACAAAAGCATTTTCTGTCTGATAACTACAAACTAACGTACCAAAAAGTGCTATTTTAAATTAAAAGTGGGACATATTTATTAATAATCTTGCTAATTATACAATGCAGCATTTTATTAACGCTTTCCAAAATGTTAACAGTATATAATCATAGACTTAAGCAACAAATGCCATTTGCAGCAAATGTTAGATGATAATTAGTATTTAATTAAATCCAAATATTAAGAACTATTATTGAATTCTCTTGCCGAATAATTCAATATTGCATGAAATTTTCTAAATAATCCGTTGTTACAATTCAAAGAAACCAAAATTCTATCAATAGTTACTGTAACGGGTTCTGGTAATAAAACGCAGAAGAGTGTCTTATGCGTTTATTTGCCGAGTATTGCCTCACTTCTCTTGCACGAGTATGACCGACCAACAACACGACACTGGCCTGAACACTAAGGGCTGCAGTCTCCCACGCTGTTCTCTCCGGTAGTGTGCAGGGCAGGTTGCTCGAAGGGCTGCGCGTAGCGGCAGATCCTCGCAGTCCGTTGGCTCAGCTGGCAGGCGCCGGCGGTCTGAGTGCGGTGAGCAGGGCAGGGCCGTAGGTCTGAGTGCGAGGTGACGCCGAAGGCGATGCAGGAAGTGTAGCGGTCTAGGTAGCGTAGCCCGGAGCTTTATGGTAGACCTGGAACCCACAGCTGGGACCAGGATACACGAAGATACGACGTAGGGTCAGTAGGTACGCGTAATTATCGTAGGTAGGTAGATAGAGTAGCGGTAGTACGTCAGTATAAATTAGCGGTGCCGGCCTCTCTGTCGGCCCCTTTATATACTGGGCCCTCCATCAGAGTTGAAGTCACTACCTGACCATATTTGGTCAGGCTTCGCGAGCGCGGACGATGGCCTTCTCTGATTGGCCGAGCGTATGGACGGTATTATGGCGCAGACGCGGTAGGTACCGGACATACGCTACATTACAATTTGCCGAGTAATTATAATAATGTCAGCCCATATAACTGTCACATAGACACGGGGCTCTTCTACCTATGATACGGTCCAACACGCTGCTTTTTCGATAACATTTAAGGAGATTTCTTTTTTCCTCCTCTCGTTTCCACTCGATATTATCCTTTACCAGTTTAGTATTTAAGAATTTAATACGCACAAAACTTCGAAATGTCAACAGTACGGGCTGTGGTTTTGAACCCGAATCTACCTGCGTAGTAGTATAGCAAAAGTTTAAGCAGAAGATGAATATTGAATATAAATTTTACTTAATTTATTTCGTTTTGTGCAGATCATCGAGGCTCTGCACTATCTGCACAATACTTCGCACCAAATGCACCGCAACGTGTGCCCGCAAGTGATCATCGTCACCAAGAGGGGAACCTGGAAGCTGTTCGGCCTTGAATTTGCTGGTATGTACATTGCTTTTTCGTTTCGCTTTGAATACCCTTTGTTAGTCTTCTCGACTCTCGGTCGTCAGGATGAGCTTGGCCGAGTTGAGGCTGGCGGAGGAGGTAGGTGAGACTTCCTCTCAAGGCGCTCAAGGGGTAAAATATATTGCGATTACCATTCAATGCGACTCCATCCGGTATTACACTACTACTAGCGGGCTTCAAGATTCTTGGCAAAGGTTTCAGTCAAAAATGTATGATAATTTCATTGGCATTATTTTTTATATCAGCGCTCAATGTCCTGCAGAGAGCTCCTATAGTAAAATGCAGCATAAAAGTTATCAGTAGCGTCATACTAACATAGTCTTAAAATAGCTTTGTTATAATATTAAACCTTTTTTAATGATTGCTAAATGCAATGTCAGAGTTGCTGCAGAGTGCACGCCGAGTGTTGCGGCTTCGATCGGGACATGAGACAATACTAATTTCTGTGAACCACAAAATTTGTTTTCCAATCTGTGTGACCTCTTTGTCCGTTACTTGAATGTTTGTAAAGTCCCTCGTGACTCAGACTTTGGAACAATTGCCTATTATGGAGTTTGCAGTGGATTTTCTACGATTTTTGTACAGATTTTACTACTGCTCTACGCTCACTGTGAAGTGACAACCACTACTTTAGAATCTGGATCTAAAAGCTTGAGTAAGGCACAGATGCTTATATTACTAACTGAAAGTTCGTTTGCTTGAAGCGATCGGACGGCAAGCGGTGGGACCAGTTGACAGTTACGCCCAAGAGTGCGATGCATATCGGATAGCAATATTTTACTAGGGCTTTACGCAAACCATGGCTAGACCGAGACTATGTATTTTAAGACTTACTTTGTGCCTAACAAAACAATAGAAGTATATAAATCTCTTCCACCGACAGATAGCTCTTAACGTAAGCGACTGGGAGCATGAAGCTTAAACTGTACCATGTATTTTCTTGAGTGGAGAAGCACGAAAAGAGTATTTTTTTAAAACCCTTTCTAGGGGAAAAGGAAGGTCAGAGTTTGATATAAACTTGTAAGTAATATTCACACGCGTCAAACAGTAGGTAAAATCTGGTTTTCTAATAAAATAAAGCCTTATACCATCCGTTGACCTGAAGCTGATAGCCAAAGTATTTTTCAAGCGAATATAAATAAACCTTTCAGCCAATCTATTTCTACTCAGTGACCGTTTCTATATGTTAGTTATTTTCGTTGTTTATCCTTCATGCGATGGTTTTAATTTCGTAATTTCACCTTGCCAACTTTTATAATGATGTCTTAATTATATATTGCCTAACCTACCCAGACGAATTTGTAAGATTTTAAAATCTAAAACAGATAATGTGAATTAATTTCTGTCTGCATAAACGAGATCTCTTTATCATACTGAATTGAATTTTGTGTTGTTTAAGCAATCGTGTTTAATAACTTTGAATGATATAATTTTTGACAATTATATTTTATACAAATATGTATTAGCTTCTACCCGCAATTTCGCTAGTACGTAAGATAGGTTATAGCGACAATAGGTAACCCATGTATTATTCTGATGTTTAAGCTATGTTGCTGTAAAGTTTTACCCATATCTATCTTGTAGTTTTTGTACGAAAGATAAACAATGTGTTGCAAAAAACTCGAGTCCTCGAGTCGTAATTTTAAAGACTCGACTCAAATAAGTAAGACTCGGTGTGCTAAAAAGGTTCGGAGTCTAGAGTGAAGCCGAGTCCGAGTCATTTAACAACCACTTGTGTCTTACAAAAGGACTCCAGTCTTAAAATGAACTCGAGTCTTCAAGAAAAACTCGAAGCATGAAGATGAGACTTGAAACTTATCATTCGAAAAGACTCGAATAGGTGATAAGATTAATATATTAGTGGTAATGTAATTCAGCACTAAAACAAACTGACAAGACAAAATCATTACTATACAAATCAGCTAAAAACTCACTTCTATGAAAATAGAGATGTGAAGGTAAACTGCAGGTAATCTTCATACAAAATATTTCAACCTTAGTCTATGGGACTCACATATATTTTTTGACAGTTACCTCCCGCCCCGAACCCCTGGAACCTATCGCCATGTTTGCTAATCTTTCAACATTAGTTTCAATTTCAACAAAGTTGATCGAGTGAAGTTTTGCGTTGATTTATTTCCGTAACTTATCCTCTCAATTTCTGAAGCTGTGATATCATCATGTACAACAAGTGCTGTGTTGCGACATGTGCTAGTAGACGGAAGGACGTCAGTTTTCACATGTTTCCAAAAAGTGAGACAGGACTCAAAAAGTGGTTGCAGTCCATTAATTGTGAACGATTGCAAAGCTTGAGCTTTCAGGAACTTCGTAAACAGTTTGTGTGCCAAAAGCATTTCGAGAAGAGGTTTCTTTCTGCAACGTGCGATAGAGTTCGTCTTTAAATATTAAAAGGCACGGACGTCTTCCGACCACAAAACAAATCTTGAGCTGTGATGCAATATAAAGCTTTAAATTAATTTAAAACTAAATAAAAAATAAAGCGAAGTGAAAAAGCAGTGTTTTATTTTAGAAATGCCCTTTCTTAACTTAACCCCTTGTATGCCGGAACGCAGGTCTACGCGAGACACAATAGCTTTTTAATTGTGTCTGGCATTCCGGCATACAAGAGGTTAAAATAGTAAAATGGATATTTCCTACTAGGAAAAATAAGGCAGAATCTAATTCTTAATCATTACCCGAAACGTTACCGATGAAAAAAAAAACAACTGTCATTTAGGATATGTGAGCCTATTACAGTCCAGTTTTGATGTATGGGAGTGCTCCCTCTGTACGTTAGTAGAATATAGTCTGTGGTATATTGCATTAGATCGTCCGCTATAAACTATATTTATATCTTATTGCCTAGAATAGTGGTTTTCCTGCGTGTATTAATTATTTTACGGAATCAAAACACGGAACAGTTCTGTTTGATAATGGAGCCAATAGAAGAATTCAATTTTCTATTTCTAGTAATGGTTCAGTGTCTGAATGAGTGAATACTGTTGATTCAGAAGATAAATCGTTACAATGGGGGAAAAAATTAAGAGTGCACATTATAATAAAACTACAACACACTATGTATGTAAAAATTCGAGAAACATTTCTCCCTTAAAACATCACATACTATTTTAAAAAGACATGTTGTTAATCACGAACCAGACGATGAAGAAAGAAAAAATAAATAAAGCAAATCAAGTAAGTACTCCACATATGATGACCTAATAGTAAATTTCATTGTACGCGGCGCACATTTTTTTAAAACAGTAGAAGAAGAACATTTTATTAAAATGATAAAAGGATTGAATCCTAATTACCCGGGATTGAGTCGTCATGGTTTGGACTTGAATATGCAAACACTTTTTGAAAGCAATAAAACTAAACTAATAGAATGCATTAACTCCATATTTTATAAATTAATCTATAAATTAAATTATATAAATATATTAATAAATTGTCTGTTAAATTTGATTTTTGGACATCGGTGATGAACAAGCCGTATATTGTTATAACAGCACATTTTGTTCTTGATTCTAAAATGCATGCCATTATATTAGATTTTGATTAAATACCATATCCACACATCAGTTATGAAATATTAATCAAAATCGTTGAAATATTTGACTGTTATGGCTTGCAAAATAAACTTCTTTCTATAACAACTAATAATGAGTCATCCAATGTTAAGATTATGCAATTTTTGTAATTATTTCATACTGATTATGAAAACGTCATACACACGAGATGCTTAGCACATATATTAAATCTCTGTGTTAAGAAAGGACTGGAAAATTTTGATAATACAGTTTCAAATATTTCAAAACAGATGAACGTTATAAATTTTTCACCAAAGAAAAAACAGTTATACTTTGAGATTTGTGATTTGCTAAATGTATCGTTGTAATGTTTAACTCTTCTTAAAGAAATGCCAATACGATGGAATTCCACGTCTTTAATGTTGGAGCGCACTTACAACATGAAATTTGATCTAGATCATATGTGTAAGCATGTTCAATATTTTAAGAAGTATTTAATTTTAGAATGGAAAATATTAAAACCTTTGATCGATTTTTTAAAACCTTTTTATGATGCTACACTCAAACTGTCCAAAACAAAGTACCCAAGTGTAATATACGTGATGCCTACATATAATTGATGTGTCACTGCAGCAAATCTCACAAAATTACAACGACGAAGATTTTTTGAACGATGGTGCATGTGCTATGTCTGCAAAATTAAAACAATACACATCAGCTTTACGTACAAACTATGCAAAATTTGCAGTTATTAAAGGAACATGAGCCACTTGAGTTGTTGACGTCATTTTTCAAAAATGAATATGACAAACAGCGTTCTATCGAAAATCAACAGTTAGAAGTAGAAGACAGTTCGAGTATAACCATTATTTCGACGATTTATAAAAAAAAAACGATTATTACGGATGAACTTCAAGAATATTTGACAATGCCTACAGAAACAGAAGAAACTGCTATTGCATCCTGGTGGACACAACAAACTATTCGATTGCCACAGCTTCAGAAATTAGCTTTAAATATTCTGAGTATTCCGGCAACAAGTTGCCAAGCGAGCGGGCATTTTCAAGATCCGGCAATTTAATCACTAAAAAAAGAAACCGTCTCGGCAATAAAACTATACAAGCTTCAATGTGTCTCGCATCATGGCTGGAATTTAAATAAAATAACCCATTAATTAAATAAAATAAAATAATCAATACTGTTATTTTTTATCTGAGCCTTTCTCCCCGCCCTGTAAATGTATCAATTTAATTGCTAGACTCATACACGAAAAGAACTTGAGTACGACTTGCTGCATAAAAAGGACTCGAGCGCACAAAGAGACTCGAGCTCTCATATCACATAAAAGGGCTCGTAGAGAACTTAGTTTCCAGTCTTGGAGTCCTGTTGTAATGAGGCAAGTCTTGTTATTCATCATCCGAGTCCGTTTATATAGGACTCGAAGACTCGAGTTTTATCTCCGAAGGGGTAGGCAGACGTGTATTACACACCCACACTTCGCCAGTTATGTTTCGGTCCCAATGTTAAAAGGCGGCGAGCCTATTTCCAGCCAGATTAACAATCATCCATAAATCCATCCATCTTCGGAAACTTTTTCGATGATAATAGCAGCAATTTGTTGATTGGCGTAGAGCAAAGACAATATAAGGCACATTTGTAAACTTTAGTAAAGGTTTGCCTTGCTTTATGTGCCTGTGTTAACAATGAAGAAAATATATGCCGCCTATTTTCCTTCAATCGTAGTGTTTACAAAAGGTTAGCAACACAGGCAAGGTTAGCCGCGCTCGACGTTAGGCATATTGTTTTTTCTAGCACGTTTATCGTATGTTCTTGACGTACCTTTAGATCAAACAAAACTGTACCTGCTTGGTACTTGAATAAACTGTCACCGTTATAGCCAAATGTCAGCAATATAATCAAAGTATCAATTAGTTTTGATTCAGGTGGCGAGGTATTCCAAAGTTAAATAACTAACTAGTCAAACAACTACCCGCTTTCGTGGTGATTTAGTTACCTACACTACAAGTTGATCAACAGCTATCGTCACGAACCGTTTTCCAAATTAATTAACTCTCACGCTGTGCAAATTCGTTATAAGGATGGAGCGACGAGTAGATAAAAAACCAATAAGTACCTAAGGTCGATTAAATATCGATCGATCTCGCCACCGGCCCGGGAAAAGTGACTTAAATGATTAATAATCACCGATACTCTAAAGAGGTGTATCTTAATTGGTATGAATCCGATACTCCGTTCCTTAATAGGTGAAATAAAACGACGTATTCCCAGAGGCGAGTGACAAAGACAGACAATGTTTTATTTCTAAATATAGAAGTAAACACACAATTTAAAATATATGTCTATATGTCTAGTGACAATAAAAGACAGATGGCCAGTACGATACATGGCCAGTGCTAATACATACTGTGTAGATATTAAACCTTCAACAATAGGCGAAGAGTGAAAGTTCCTGTGTGAAGTTTATGAACTATTTCGTTTCTTTTTGATCCGCTATAGGTTCCACAACCACAACACTTCACTAGATCTAGTGTACGATCCCACACATGACAACGCTTAGTGTGACCTAGAAATCGCTGTTTCTGGTCTAGGTGTCTGTTTAATGTCTGTAGAGTCCTCCACAACACAGGATTTATACCTAATTTGGGTGTTGTCCTAGTAGTAAAACAAAAATAACACAAAAATATCGTTTTTATCGATTCCTAAATGCAAATGAAAAGACCCTATGCACATCTCCATGTTTTTCTATAGACAAACATGCAATGGGAAATGTAAATAAGTCTGTGAGCGATATCGCTGGTTTTCCAGAACACTCCATAGGGTTTGATTGCCTGTAATATTTAAACTTCTCTCGATCCAATTTTTTACTTTTTGATATGAAGCCTTACACATTTTATTAAGAATCAAATAAACTAAAAACATCTTGTGAGTCATAAATACTAATATAAATGTACGGTTGATTATAAGGTCTTACTTTACTTACAAACGCTGGCTAGACCTCAAAATTCCATAAAAGAAAAAAGAAAATATTGCTATCATGTACACCTCTGTCTTCCTCTTATGGCGCTGATACACCTAAGCATTCAATTGTAACCGAAAAGCGAGCATTCGCCTTTTTCTGTTTTGTCGAACCGAACACTTTTGCGATCATTCTAGCGAACATTCTAAATTAAAATAGTCTGTAGAATATAGAAAAAATATAGAAATCGCACTACAACAGCAGTTTTACCCCATATGTTTACTTCAGTTTCACTGATGAACTATTTATAGAGTAAGAGAGAGATACATAAACAAAAGATGTTTCTAAATAAAAAAATGCAGATTTTAATTTGAACAGGTTTAACGGCCCTGTCACGACCTTGCCGCTCTGAGCGGCGGCTTAGCGCGGGGCGGCGAGCGGTAAGATCAAATGTATGAAAACGTTCGAAGCACGCCATGAGCCGCCGCGCACAGCGCTAACGCGCGCGTTTTTTTTGGCGCGAATGGCTGCGCGGCGAGCGGCGCGGCGGGCAGTGCGGCGAGCGGCGGGAACAAATGTACTGCGACCGAGTCCGACGCCACGACTCCGAGCGGCACAGACAGCGTTACGCGAGGGACGAACTAGGCGGTTAAACTATTTGTTAGATATTTTGCGACGGTAATGAATACGGAGACATTTAAAGTCATAATTTTAAAACGGTCGCGTGTATGGATAGCAACACATCCGCTGTATAAATACAAAAATGTTAATAAAACGTTGCGAAATGTAATGAAACAATGTTTTACAGAATATAATGGTAGATTTTAATATAAATCGCAAACATTAAAACATTGTGTAATGGTTGACCTACCTACTTAACGTAATCTACGTTGTGTAGGGAGTTAGGTACCTATTCAACGCCTCATTAATTGCGAATATGCATTATTCCTTTGATATAAAATACTTGTAAGAAATGAAGATCCAATGTCGACCATTTTGTAGGTATACCGTATAGTTACACAAAGATATTTTGGTTAACTCCGTCGGCCCAAGTACGTCCACGCTGCGTTTACCGCTACTGTAGGGTCGTGGCGTGCACGACGCTCTGTCGCGTCGCCCGCCGCGACGCTCGCTGCTTAGACCGATCTCGTGAACAGGCCCTAATAAATCACACAGGTGTCTGTTTCTACGTTTAAATTTATTTTTCAATATCGAGAGTTTATCAACATTCTATTGAAATGAATTCTGAGTTAACCAAATCTAAGGATCGATATTTATTCCGAGTAAGCCCATTACTAGTCGAGATAAAATTAGTGACAAACTACGAAGATTCTTCCCTAGATTAAAATCATAAGTCAAAGTGAAGTAAATATGTTGCGTTCAACTGCCATTGTAGCGCGAATTCTATGTATCTATATATATATATATATATATATATATATATATAAAAGAAAGTCGTGTTAATTACACTATTTATAACTCAAGAACGGCTGAATCGGTTTGGCTGAAAATTGGTGGAAAGGTAGCTCGGAACCAGGAAAATCACATAGGATGCAATTAGTTGCATAAAATAATCTGGGAGGTATTTAAGACAGGTTCGAAGTTTGTAGGGACAAACCTACTACTACCTATTGACAGTAAGAACGCAAGCGCTTTAATAATTGAGTACTGCGCATGTGCTATCGTATATCTGTCAGTACTGTCACATTATACATTGTCATATGGTGCACTGTCATTACTTCGTTCGCTAACTTATATAAATTAATAATTATTGTAACAGCCTTGGCTAATCCCTACTAATAATAGGTATAAATGCGAACATGTGTATGTATGTACCGATTTCACGCTAAACCAAATAGTCAAATTAAAATTAGTGACAAACTACGAAGATTCTTCCCTAAATTAAAATCATAAGTCAAAGTGTAGTAAATATATTAGGTTTAACCGCCATTGCAGCGCGAATTTTATGTATTATCTATATTCTAAGGCTCGCCCGAATGTTCGTGAGAATTCTCGCTAAAACACACTCATTTTTTTTGTAACATTCGCGAGAATGCTCATTACAGGTGAATGCTCAAGTGTATCAGCGCTATTGAGAAGCATGTGTCTATGAATTAGTATACACACCCGGCCTGTCTCCCCTGAACTTTTCGACTTATCCCAATTTACGTAACCACCTGTTACTTTCACATTTATAGGTACATCTTCGTTACGTTCAAATTCTAAAGCAAGTGAAAATGAGTGCCGAATTTTATAAAATATATTTCTTATAAATTATAGGACATCGATTTATTGGTACCGGTAGGCATCGATAGGGTTTAGTAGACGCCAGATAAGGATCTCAGGTAATATTCTTGAGTAAAATGAGAAGCCGATGTGGTTAAGAATTTAACGTTTTAATTGATCTTGGTATAACGACGATACAAGAGTGATTGTCGAATGACAATTATGAACTTAAAGCTACGAGAACGGGAGCGAACGGTACGAATGTGATCTCAATTTATTTTGCTTGCGACTATTCTATGTAACGTATGACTTTTCTGAACATGCCCCCGGGCGTTGGGAGCTTGTCTTCCAGTAGTCACGATGAAAATTCAGGCAGGGGACAAATCTTGCTAAAAGCTCTCTTCACAATGCCGCTGCTTGTTTTGACGTCAGCAACTCGGGCGATGCCGTCGGAACCAGGATAAACGGCAACAATGCGACCCATCCGCCATTTCAGAGGCGGTAAATGGTCCTCTTTCAGAGTGACGAGCGAATTCATCTTGAGGGGTTCAGTGCTGATCCGCCACTTGGTTCGTTGCTGAAGTTGCGAGAGGTACTCTCTGCTCCACCGTTTCCAAAATGTTCACGAAGCTGCTGAATGCGTTGAAACTGTTTGAGGTGATTGTAAGAACAGTCTTCGTAGCTACTCTCTGGCATTGCGGTGAGCGGCCTTCCGATCAGAAAATGGCCTGGGGTGATAGGGTCAAGTCTTCAGGGTCTGAGGAAATTGGAGTTAGCGGACGCGAATTCAAAATGGCCTCGATTTGCACCAACGTTGTATTAAGTTCCTCATAGGTGAGGTGACAATTTCCCAGCACTCGAATTAAATGATGCTTGTCAGGTGTCAAGTCAACTTGACATCTGCTTCCCAGAGTCCTCCAAAATGCGGTGCATATGCAGGAATGAAGTGGCAGTTTATTCCTTCATTAGCAACACTGTCTGCCAAGGAATTGCAATGACTTTTAAGAAATTGTGAAATATCATTACACGCGCCTACAAAAGTCGTCCCGTTATTGGAATAAATATTCTGCGGCTTACCTCGCCGCGCTATAAATCGACGTAATGCAGAAAGATAACATTGACTCGTCAAATCACCAACCAGCTCCAGGTCCTTTCCCTTTGTAGTGAAGCATATGAAAACCGCAATGTAGACCTTAATGCCACGAGACCCACGGCCTTGTTTACTAAAAGCTGTTATAGGCCCTACATAGTCTACTCCTACATTGATAAACGGTTATCCTGGGGTAAGACGATCACGGGGCAAGTTTCCCATTTGAGGTGCTACGACTTGCCCTTTCATGCGATTACATCGTATACATTTATGATAGCATGATTTTGCCAAATTACGGCCTCCAATAGGCCAATACCTCTCCCGAATACTAGCCAACAATAATTGAGGACTGGCATGCATTAAATTAACATGTTCAAAATTAAATAACTATTGTGTAAAACGATGTGTGGACTGTAGTAAAATAGGGTGTTTTTTATCATAATTAAAATTAGCATTACATAAACGTCCGCGAACACGCATTAAATTATGTTCATCTAAGAAGACGTTAAATTTTAAGAGCGGACTCTTTTTAGGCAAGGCTTGTTTATTAATAAGAAACTTATATTCAGGAAATGATTCTGCTTGTGAAATTTTAATAATAACGTTTAATGCGTTTTGTAACTCAGCAGATGTTAAATAGGTCGCAGTTACTGGTGAACCCTTGCATCTACTTACAAACCTTAAGATATATGCTACAGAGCGCTTTAAATGCGATAGATTTGAAAATCTATTAAAATTTATAAATGAGCCTTGCGTGTCATCGGCCACTTTAACACCAACCTGTAACGAAATATTTCTTATTTCTGGCAGCGTTTCTTTAATTTGAGGGCTTACAGGCCATTGAGACTCATCTTGCTTTAAAAATAGTGGCCCAGACCACCAAATATCTAGGGACTGAAATAATTTAAAATCTACGCCGCGCGTTATATAGTCAGCGGGGTTAATATCAGTGGGGAAGTGTCTCCATGAATAATTCTGAGTTTTGTCTAAGATTTCTGCGACTCGATTGCGTACAAAAGGTTGTAACTTGCTAGGTAACATTCTTAGCGAACCTAATACAATAGTTGAATCGGTCCAGAATACAAAATTATCAATTGTAAGCCGTAGGGAGCTAACAGCCTTTTCAAAATACCGAACACCAATTAATGCTCCACAAAGCTCCAGCCTTGGAATAGTCGTTGGCTTTATTGGAGCTACGCGGCTTTTTGCAATTAATAATCTAACTAAACAATTTCCATAATTATCAGTACTGCGTAAATAAAGACAACTGCCATAGGCACGCTCAGAAGCGTCAGTAAAGATGTGCAGTTCTATTAACCTGATGCTATCACAAACAACACAACGTGGCACCCGAATGTCATTCAACACCGGTAAATTATTTATCATATCTGACCAGAGCTTACAAACTTCTGGCGACAATTGATCATCCCAAGAAATGTTTTCCAACCATAAACATAACATAACATATCTTCACGCCTTTTATCCCCGAAGGGGTAGGCAGAGGTGTATTACACACCCACACTTCGCCAGATATGTTTCGGTCCCAATGTAATAGGGGGCGAGCTTATTGCCATCTACCGGGCACATTTTTAAGCGAGCGATAATATTTTTATTTTAATACACACATAACTTCGAAAAGTCATAGGTGTGTGCCCGGGGTAACTGGGGATCGAACCCGAGACCATCGTCTCGGCAGTCCGTTACGTACACCACTAGGCTATCGCCGCCAACCATAAACTTTGCAAAAAAATTTTCATTCTAATGACACACGGTGCTAAGAGACCTAGGGGGTCAAATATTTGAGCGATTATTGAAAGTATACCTCTCTTAGTATTATTAATGGCGATATTATTTCCTATCGGAAAACACAATTGATCTGATGCGGTTAACCAATTAATACCTAAAGTTTTGCTAGGTTCAGCAGTGCCGATGTTCAGGTCTAACGACGGCGACGGTTGTGTACACTCAGCAGTCAACCGCGGCTCATTGGATTTCCACTTTCGCAGTGGCATACCAGCAGCAGCAAGAGCGTTAGTCACCTTTTCACGAATATAAACCATCTCGTCCACTGTGGACCCAGTAGGTCAACAAAAAATCATTAATTATGATTTCCCTAATTTTAGGATCAGTCAGTCAAGGATAGGTACAGTCAAGACCTATCTGCTGTAAGCATCGAGTTGCCAGAAAAGGTGCAATTCCAGTACCGTAGGTTATGGTATTTAACTGAAATGCCATTAATTTATCAGTTGAGTTAAAACGCCATAGTATATTTTGCAAGTAACGATCGTCAGAATGTACAATAATCTGACGGTACATTTTTTCCACATCAGCAGCTAAAACAATTTTTTGTTGCCTCAAACAAATGAGAATCCATAACAAGTCATTCTGAAATTGAGGTCCAACCATCTGGATATCATTGAGTGAAACTCCAGAGGTGCTTGGACTACTGACATTAAAAACAGCTCTGAGCATCGTAGTCGTACTGCTTTCGCGTAAAATACCATGGTGTGAAATAAAATGACAATTAACTGTGTCTAAAACCGCACATTCGGAGTTATGACCGAGTGACTGATATTCTAAAATAAATTCTTTATATATATATATATATATAAAGACTCAACTTATCTAATACAGGTTTCTGTTTATTTCTACGCTCCAATGAAAGAAAACAATGCTTTGCGCGTTGATAGGTATCACCTAAGACCCTAGAACTTTTCTTCAACGGTTTCCTAACGCAGAATCGTCCGTCTTCCAAACGAACGGTATTTTCAACAAAATGATCTTCACATAAATGCTCTTTCCTAGAATAATTAGATGATGACGTGCTAACTTCCTCAAGTTGCCAAAACCTCGTGAGCAGGGTTTGAAGGTCATCCTTATTAGAGAAGGCAGAAGAAGAATTTTGTGAAAGATTACATTTTAAACGATTAGATGGCTCTGACATAATATAACTGTTAACAGGGCCGGAAACTAACCAACCTAGTTTAGTTTCGAACAATAATGGCTTACCATTGCCTAACCTAATTCTTTGAGTTTCTAAAATAACCCAGAACACATCTGCCTTACTGGGCGAGTGAAAGGTTGGGTCCGCTAAATTAAGATCTGACGGAATATCAATGTTTGTTAAGTCTATGTTTCCACTCGGAACAAAATCGGTAATAGTAGGTAAAATAAAACATTGAATATCGCTTGCAAATTGCTCATTCAATGATTGAATGCGTAACTTACACATTTGCTGTATCTGTGTACATCCATTATTAATACCTAAAACTGATTCATTAATGCTTTTCGTTGGCAAACCTAATTTTTTAAACATTTGCTCGGTTAGTAAACACGCCGTACTGCCACTGTCTAACACTGCGCGTGCGAGATGCTCTCAGTTGTTAGCATCATATAATTTAACCAACGCTGTTGATAACAGAACTTCACGGCGTACACTACCGCGACCGGTGTGAGCAGCGCATGTGCGATCCACACTCGCAGTCGCAGACAACGTCAGATTCGGTTGAGATGCACACTTCGATACAATGCTGTTATCAGCTGATGTTATAATGTTGTTGTCACTTGGCTGCGTCGGCCCACTATAACGTGAATAATAGTGTTATGTTTACGTTTACAAACCTTACAGCCTTGTCGTTTGCAACGATTTGCAAAGTGTCCACTATTAAAACACACTTTAAATGATGGCATTAATTTGAATCGTGACTCATTATTCAAAGAAAAAAATTGTGAGCAAGAACCGAGACCGTGTTCGTGGCTTTTAAACATAGGACAGATTTTAGAATGTGAATTATTATCTTGCACAGAAACCATAGTTTTATGTTTAGCACTTTGTTTATTAGACGAATCATTGTGACCGTGATTTGAGTTCCGCGATAATTCTATGGTCTCAAGCAAGTCAGCGCGGTTCCTTAGAAAGGTATTGAAATATTCTAATGTAACGATTTCATTTTTCGCTAATCTATCCTTGTGCTCCTCCCACTCACGAAAGGTGCGTGAATCCAGCTTTTTTGTGACAATATAGATTAAAAGAGTGTCCCAATGTTTGACAGATTCACCTAAGGATTCCAATGCAAGCAAATTTTTATTAAAATTATCGATTAGTCGCTTTAAATTAATAGACGATTCCTTGTTAATATGTTCAAGATTAAATATTGATGAAACGTGATTGTGAACTAGCAACCGTTTACTATAAAATCGATCACGTAGCAATTTCCACGCAGCTTCGTAGTTTTTGGCACAAAACTGTATAGACTGGATGACAATAGCAGCGGAACCTTGTAACGAGGTTCTTAAATAATGAAATTTGTTTATGTCTTCTACCTCACTATTCGAATGGATAAGGCTTGAGAAGGTGTCATGGAACTCTATCCAGTTCTCATATGATCCACTAAAAATTGGCAGTTTAATAGTTGGTAATTTGACGAGCTTATGATTATTATAACTATTACTTACACTTTTATCATTAGCAGCAGAATATTATCCACAATATCTTTCGCCCTAGCAAGCAGCTTCTACTATGAGGATTCGAATTCATTTCTTTCTGCCGAATGATCGAAACTGTCACTGAGGCATTCAAGCTTCAACTGAACCTCATCGTACAATTCAAAGATAGATTTAATCTTACCGATACGAATTTGCAATTCCTAGACATCAGTAGAACTTAATGAAGAAACATCTAACCCATTGAGATACGTAGAAAATGCCGTTACACGTCCTTTGTAACTGCCACGTTTTTTAATTAATTCCTTTTCTTCGGACATTCTGGGAAACAGGTGTCAAATCAACCTGAAATGTTATACAAACCAAAAGTTATTTACTATATTTCACCTTAATTAATTAATATAAGTGGGTAGGTACCTATCAGTTATTTGCAAAGTGAATAAAATCACAAATTCTAATTTGCGTATAACAATGGCTACAATTTATACAATAGATCAATGCAAACTTTAATAAAAGGTCTAATTGAATAGGCACAATATACAAACTGCAATCTTTTAATATTACAACCTAAAGAATTTACTGGCTTGTCGAGTCAATTTACAATAATTAAGTTGATAAAAAGTAACAAAATAACTACTTAATTACATAAATGGCAATAAAATAATCTCGCAAACCACAAAATACTTATAATTGCAAGTCTTTTTGAACGTCAATTAGGTTTTCGGTCAAAATCAATGACAAAATAGACACAAAATAATGAAAATATGATTAATACTGACCTTTTTACATATCATTACCACTATAAGGCTTAATATTACCTGAGTGCTGGGTGAAATAAATAGGACTTAGTAAAAATATAATTAAGTGCTCGCTATGAGACCGGGTCGTGTCCTTCATGTGACCCCTTCACTGTGCAGTGCAATTGCCAACGATCATTCTTTCCTCACTAATTCCGTTTTCTGGTATTTGTAATTCCGCTAGTTCTTCATCATACGGCTCGAAGGACTATGTAGACGCCAGATAAGGATCTCAGGTAATATTCTTGAGTAAAATGAGAAGCCGATGTGGTTAAGAATTTAAGGTTTTAATTGATCTTGGTACAACGACGATACAAGAGTGATTGTCGAATGACAATTATGAACTTAAAGCTACGAGAACGGGAGCGAACTGTACGAATGTGATCTCAATTTATTTTGCTTGCAATTGTGCTATGTAACGTATGACTTTTCTGAACAGGTTTGTTGTACGATACGATAGATAGACCGATGGATTTACTACCCATCAAAATATATTAATATTGTGCAATATAAGTGACTTAAAATACGATGAATGTAGTTTCGGTCGCCTTATAGCTAAGTGGGACCTCTGCCTGGCAACCAATGATGTACAAGTAAAAAGAAGTAGATATGGGCGTACCAAAAGCAGGACGCTAAATATAAGCCAGTTGGCAAGTCTGACATATGTGTGTGTGACGTCGCGAGCCGGCGTCAAAGTGAAACTGACACATCTTGTCAACCGAAAATAAAATAAAATATGGAGTTATCGATGTGTGCGTTAGTGTACCATTTCTACGGACTAATTACTACGTAGGTAACGTATCTACGAATTTTCTAATATCATTGCTGGCAACCCTGTGATTAACTAAATATGAACTTTCTAACATAGAAATACGCATTACCTACTTATCCTTCCTCAGTCAATTAATTATATCTGCAGTCCACCAATGTGACGAAAGTGTGGGAAGATGGGATTTCGCAACATCAACGTAGTAAGAATTTGTATATTGCCCAAAGATTTACATTGTTCCAGCTTATGCAACATATTATAAATTTTGAATCAATAATTGAACCGAAAATTGGGTCAAACTTCGCGTGTGAATTTGATACTACACATGTAATCAGGTACGGCATTATCTTGTAAATAGACTGGCATATGTCAATAATAAGACGAGTTAATTAATGAGGTTGTAACGTAATACTCCGTATTATATTATAATACCTCGCAGGCGCTTAACGCAGTGGGTGGAGCCAGCCTAGCCCGAGCAGCGCTTCGCTAGGAATTATTACCATATGGTAACAGACCGATCACATGCCGTCTGTGACTCATAGGTCTATGCCTATATAAGATGGGTGCACAATATAAATCGGTCACTTTCCCTAGACGTCGCAACAGTGCCACTACAACCAAGCGTCTATCCTGCCTTCCACTTCTATATCTACTGTCCCGCTGCCCCGCTGGTGTTCTGCCTACGACCTGACGTTCTCCCTACGGGTCCACACCTGTCTTCTCTCTACGGGTTGCTGTAAGCTGCAACCTACTAGCTGCTGGCGCCGAGCGTCAGAGAGCATCAGGAGTCTACACTCCAGCCTTCAGGCCAGTGCTCACCTAGTCGGTCATACTGTATGTAAGCGGTAGTGAGACGTAATAAAAAGCCTGTTCCTTCTAGCAGTGTTTCTATGGAACCCCGACAACCTACCTGAGAGCTAAACGTCTCAAGGTATAAAGTCAATGGTTTCATGTAATTATATCAGAATATGTTTGCTAAGCTTTAATGTTTTCAAACAACACATACTTTGTAAACGGCATTCTGAATTATAATTTCAAAGGAATCATCTTTCAACATTGTGTTGTGTGGTTGATGTATTAAAGCAAATTAGTACGTATTTTTTCAAATGATTTTTGCTTTGATTGGTCATATATTATGAGAGTTAATAACTACAACTACCATCATATTTATTGTTATACTATATATTTGTAGTTTGTGACAAGGCTAAAACTGACAAAGCAATTTATATGAAACAATAGTTCGAGGTTTATGTGAAAATTGGACCGCTAGCTCACTTGACAAAAACGCAATGGAAATTGGACTTGTATGGGATACAAAACAATGTCACAGATCAGAAGAGCCAACGATAAATGGCAATGTGAACCAATATGTACATAGACCTGTATCTGTACCTCCTCACCTTCATGGCATCTTTTTGATCTGTTTTTCATAAATAGGTATAAGCCTGCCATCTTATTGACTATATTTAACAAACTGTTATATTCCTACTGAGGATTGATTTAACCCTTTAACGCACACCTTAATGTTTTTTTTAATTTATATATTTAAAAGTGAATAATTATATATTCTAAAGCTTTATTTATTACAACATGTGTCAATTTTTTTCAGAAATTAGTTATTCTCCTAGAAAATCCAAAAACCTAGTGGCAAATGAGTATGAGTATGATCATGATGAGAAGCAGAGTATACTATACTGACCACTGACCGTTCTGCATCATTAACTATCCCCATCTAATCAGTGGCCTGTAAACTAGACACTCATAAAAATCTATTATTTTTGGTGAAAATAACGCAGTAAAATTAAATAATTGTGTAGGAAATACACCAGTCTTTAAGCAGCCTCAACAACATAACATAATTAGCATAATATTTTTAACAAAATTAAAGTATTTCTCTTTCTTAGCCTAAACAAAACACAAGAATAAAAATATCATCTTCTCTGAATTAGAACTGAAAAATAAAAAATTAAGCAATTGTGGTATTCATAATTATAGAAAAAGATTATATATTTAGCATAGCTATAGGCGGCGAAAGCACAGGCGGTAGTGAATGCGGAGGAGCTATTGTGAGTGGCGGTGAAAGCTGAAATCAAGGTGCTGGTGGAGGAATTTGGGGTGACAGAGATCCGTGCGGGGGGAGTTGAAGCAAATGATCCTGGTTGACTGCAACTACGGATGCTCAGGCTGTTGGTATTTGATACAACGTCGTCAAGACAGTCATCGGCGTCGGAATCACCACCAATATCAGAATGGATGGCCTGGTGATCAGTAATGGCCATAATTTCTGCACATTCGTCTTCAGACATCATTTCTAGATCTTGGTATCGAAAGTTATTTCTAAAACAATGAAAAAAACGAGAATGCAAACTCAATATAGGTACTCAAAATTATTACAGGAATCTACAAATGGACATAATTCACCGTGAAAAGTACCTAAACAATAACGATATTCGGTTATAACTACCAAACCCGTATATTTGTACTAATTATGATAAGACATCCGAGAGCAATAGACTATATTATTGTACTTCGGGTAAAATTATATAAAATCGTTTTACTCACTTTTGGTACCTACGACGACGTGTTTCTTCTTTTCACTGTACTTATAAATATGTGACGTTTGCTTGCAATGGCAGCAAATACTAGCGCGGGTATGCACAGTAGCCAGTTAACAGGCCACCGTAAAAATTGGCGTGAAATTTTTAACGCACGCGACGTTTCAAAACGCTGGTTAGTCAAAAGGCCGGTGTGCTTCATTGGGAATCGTATATGATCATAAGATTCAACATTGCTAAAAAAAACTTTGAATTATCGACCTTAAAGTGACTGTCCAGTTTACTGGCCACTTTGTATGGGCTGTCCTATAAAGGGTTAAAATGTTAAGCTCCTGTCTAATCTCAACGAGTTCCGTACTCATTTCTATTTCAAGCAACAACCAGGATCCTTCATAGTTTTTCTAAATATGAATAAGGATAAGGTAAGCTCACAAGCAGCTAGCCCGCCAGGCTTGCGCCTAGCACTCACAAAATTACCGTGATCGCTCTAGAAACAGTTTGTATGTTGAGTAACCAGGAAGCCTTGGTCATTAGCTTATTGATAAGCTTACAACAAATCATCTTTACTTTTATATACTACTAGACTTTGGCCGTAGTTCCGCCACGCGATCTAAATTATGATGAAATTTTTTTAGTTTATCGCATTTATACATAAAGACAGGATGCGCCTTCAACTTATAGATGTCACCAGGAACTTACCAAACATTTATCCAACGGATACTAAGAACACCTAGACTCGAAACAAATACTTGTGGGACCCACATAATGCTGACCCGTGTCGGGAATAAACTTACAACACTCGACATATTTCTGAGCGGTAATGTGAACCACAAAAACCACCGTGTAACTAAAAAATACTTGACGTATCCAAATAACAGAATAGTATTGTTACGGACGGGGTAACAGGATTGGAAGCAAACACCGAGTAACGCAGATGTCACTTTATTGATTACGCACAGCGTACACTTTACATGACGCGTCGTTCGTTCTCGACGCGGACAGCACCAACACCACGGTAATAATATAATCTAACAGTATTGTAACTCAGCCGTCTCCCCGAGTTATACGCCTACAGACGCGCCGGGCGCAAAAAAGCGATAGGGCTGCTCGCCTCAAGTATTTTAACTACATCTACCTACTCCAAGTTTTTTTTGGTTTTGTGATTGTAAATATTACTTATTTTTTATTCAAACAAATAAAAATCATGTAGGTATGTAAGCACCCTAGGAAATGATCTATTGGTTACATCACGTAGATTAAGCAGTTACCAACACAAAGCAGATTCATAACCGCTTCCATTTTGAAAATTAACCTTAAGGTACCTACTACTAATCATAGACTTCAATGAAACATTTTGAATTTGAAAAATCTTATCTTTATGTGACTTAACCAAGAATTCAAACAGCATCAACTCGTCGCTATAATTATAATTTAAATAAAGAACACTGCTACAAAAACCGTTTCCGTTCGTCACCGCGGCACGATCGCGGCTGTTGTGTACTATATGCACAGTATAATGTGTACTGCGCTCGGGGCGCGTAGGTATAAATCGAGTTTTGTGCGTTTGTATGGAGTTAGAATACTGTTAGATATTATTACCGTTCCAACACTAACGTCTTTTGCATTGTACTTCACTTCACTATACTCCACATTACTTCACTACTACTTCTTCCTTTTACTTCTTCCTTTACTTCTTCACTTTACCACTTCTCAACTTAAACTGGCGTTTAGTGCGTCTACGTCGCCTTTTATACCCCTAGGAATGTTCAAGATCCACTAATTATGTTTTTCATTTCTTTCATACGAAAGAAGTGAAATTTGTTTTTAACCATTCCATAAGTTACTAGAATTTTCTAATTTTTATTTGAAATATTTAAATATATTTTTTAAATATTTGCCAAATAGTTATAAACATTTTCTAAATTTCATAAAAACCAAAATCCACATAACTGTTATAAACTCAGAATGTGAAGCGGATGTGTTATCTGCATGGCTATCGCCTTGTTAACATTTAGTAGCAAATTTGGCAAACACTTGACAGAGTGATTACGTCATCTAACTGGAAACTGCAATTTCCAAATAATTAAATAGTCTTCAAACCTTTTTGCTAAATATTCTGCACAGTTTTACATGATACTGGCCGTCACAGTATTAAATATTTGCATGTATTAGCATTGTGCTGATACGTATAATCATAATCCACAGAATCTGTTTGCCAACGCAAAGAGATACATATAACCGTATAAAAGCTATACCTTAATAAAGTTATGAACAATGAAGTCTGCCGAGACTTGTCCAAAATGCCTAGATGAAAATGGCTGTTGTTTTTCATGTCTATCCCACAATATATTTGCCTCGCTGCGGTTCAGCACCTTTGCCTTGTAAAAATACCATTTCTAAAAGTGACGCAAAAGATATTCGACTTTAAGTATTATGAGATAAAGCACTTTATTCAATGAATTCATTTAGGTATTTAAAATATTTCAGGTGTAATTTAAAATACTCTGCCCTCGGTACGTTGGCAGCTGCGTGGAATGTAGCACCTTGTGGCATGCATACCTGCCAAGATTACACTCAATAGGGGTGCTAGATTTTAAATTGTAACGTTACAGTTACTGGGAGGGTTTGTTGAATATTAGGGCTTGAAGTATGGCATCTTCCCCATCTATACCCAAATATTCGGCATACCTACTAACGTATTTATGCTGAAGTAAATTAAAAGCACTTTTACGACGAGGATAGCGGATTGATGTTTATACAATTAACATAATATGATAATGTCGTGTTTTAGTTACACGTGTCTGTATGTACATAAAATAAATAGTAACTACTTCACAAAATACGACCCTAAAGTCTTAACTTGATTCAACTCTTACTTGTCTTGGAATAATTTCCCGTAACACAAGCAGTTTTACAAACATTCTAACAGACGTATGATTGATATGACTGCCTACGTGGTCCAGTGGACAGCGCATGCGTCCGCAATCCTGGGTCCGGATGACTTTTGCCCGGGTCGGGCAGAAGTGTTACTGAGTTTTCTGAATTCTCAGTAGCACCACGGAGTCTGACAAAGGACCATGCGTCAAATTGGGCTCAGTGTCCAACAGAGTTATGGCATATGCCATTGTAAAGGATTTCGTTCGTACTAAAATTGTTACTACCAGCACCACGTTCAATTCCATTGCAGAAAAAGATATGCACTTAAATAGATTTTGTAGAAAGATACAATTATTAGTCATAAAACTGTTATAGTAACAATATATTCATACATTAAAATTTGTGGCGTAGCTAGGTTGTGTGGCACCTGGGGCGGAAGTTGGCGGTCGACCTTTTTCTCTTTGTTTTAGTCGATACCTAACAATTACGGGCCAACTGCCCCCAAATCGTAGTGCTGAGTTAGTGCCTTAGTTTTTTTATATGTTTGTACATTGTTCTTAAAGTCGAGTTTGGGGTGGCACCCCAAAAAGGGTGACATCCGGGGCGTACCGTCCCCGCCATCCCCTCTCCCTTCCTACGCCACTGTTTAAAATAATGGTCAACAATAGATGCGCTTGCGCCCGTGTGATTTACAACACTCTCCTTCCCGCTCACACTTCTCGGACGCCTGACCGGGCGCCCGTTTGCTCTCAGTCAGTCGACTCGTGATTCTCACGGTGTTACCTGTGTGTCCTACAAACAGGACAGGTTAGAAGTACCCAGAACCAAAGTGAATGAAGCAAGAGAGATATGTCAGGATCGTTGCAAATGGCGTTCCGTAGTCTCTGCCTACCCCTCCGGGAAACAGGCGTGAGTCTATGTATCTATGTATGTATGTTATCTGTGTGTTTTCGTGTATCCTCTCGGCACATACAATTTAATCCACCGGCAGGTCACCTAAACGATATCATTTTTGATATTGATTGAAATGTTAATAAAAATATATTTAACTGTTAGCAGCCGTTTTATTTTTTATGTATTCTTTGCACATGGAATTAATACTATTTAAAGATGTGAAACAACAAAAACTACAATGCCATAACAGCTTTACATTGCAGGATTATAGTTAATTAATGGTAGGAGAAAAAAAAAATAGCAAAATAACCCCATGGGTTCTTCGCAAAAATGAGTTCATATTTTTATATTTAGTGCTTTACAAGTATATACAAAGTGGTCTCAACTCTGTTGGTGGGTGAGCCCAGGCTTCATAATTTTTTGCCCATGGTCCTTTCCCGGTAACGGTAATAGGCTCGCCCCCTATTACATGGAACCTAAAATTCATAAAATGGCGAAATGTGGGTATAATATCACACCTCTACCTACCCCTATGGGGAAGACAGGGGTGAGACGATTAAAAGAATGCTTGATATTATCTTATGGAATCGAACCTACAACATAGCGCAGCTATACGGCAAGGTGAGGGCTTACATCACTACGCATCGGTATTAGTAATCTATGTAGTTACATAAAATATAATGCAGGTAGATTGTTACCATACGATAATAGTTGCAATTTATCGCATAGAATTTGTAGGGTTACAAACTCACCACGCCACCAAATGTAAATTTTACGTGTGCTGTGTTCAAATGCCAAGTGCGCGCAGATTGTTTGACAATTCACAATCGCGGGCAGTAAATACCAGCAGTGTAATCAACCTACTATATACTTGATACTGGCTATTTAATTATAGGTACTGTTATTTATGTCAGCACAATAGATACATTTCTAATGTGTGTTTGTCGGATGTAGGAAACTTTTATAGAAAACTAGAGGACGCGCACACCCACGCCCGCACATTTTTTTTATTTAACCGTTTCTGCCTAATATCGTGGGCATTTTGGGAAATCCCTTCTTAGTGCACCCCTACGATCCTAAACAAGAAATATTCATGCCAAAGGGGAATGGGCAAAAATGTATGGAATGTGGTACCCGCTCCAATAGTCATTATTAATATATCATTGAAAAGACATTTTGATGCAGAAAATCGTCTACCATGGCGCCTGTCCCTATTTACGTTTGGTAAGCAGTAATCTCACTAAGTTTTATATAAATGAGAATTCACTTCAAACAACTTATATTAGTAAAATAAAGCTGGAATAAGAGAGAATTAGACGATGATATAACACACTTAGGATTCTATTATTAAAAAAAGTATAAAAACAAGCGTTCTTCAAATAAAAATCATATATTTTAGCAATAAGTGAGTAGATTTAAAACATTACATATTGGTATCAACTATAACAGCATTGAGGAAAGATGCCGGAGCAGTAAATCCCGTATACCTTGCATAGCCTAGGTACCATACGATGGACACTATATGTGCACAAGTGCCCATCGTACGTCGCCCGGTTAAACATGTGTAATACTGTTGGACAATATTATTTGCACTGTTGATCAATATATAACAAAAATATGTTTTTATACGGACATGTCGCGACTGGATTCGTCCATGCAAAAGCCAGGCATCTTCGTGTATGCCATAGTCTGGCAGATCTTCAAGTGCTCCCTCTCTGTACGTTTCAATTATTTACAGACATTTTGATAAATGCTCGGCATAGTAAGATCTTGCCAGCTTGAGTTGGTATGTACCTAGCGCTAGTAGAATTATGTCTAACCTCCTCCGTCATTGAAGTGAAGTTTTCTATCTGGCTCGCTTCCATCCTCTGAAAATCTACTCTTCTGTGATTAAGCAGTTTTCTCTCTTCATACATAGAATAGAATAGAATATTCTTTATTGTACACCATAAAAACTTGTATGACATTCATAATACAACATTTACAAATTGTACAAAAGGCGGCCTTATCGCTATAAGCAATCTCTTCCAGGCAACCTCTTTGAGTGACAGGAACGATATAAGCATAAAAGTTCTGTGTGGTGCAATTTAAAACACCCAGAATAAACAATATAATAAACTTATAAATAAGGGATATACCTACACATACATATAAATTCATACATACCTACTACTATATTCAATATACCTACATATATACAAAATTCAATATACTTACACATATACTATATATAAAATACATACTAGGTATTACCACATTCTATGTTATCAAATGGATGAAAGATAGTGCGTTTTTAACATAGCTTTAAATATTTTAAGGGATTTTGCGCTTCGAATTTCTAAAGGAAGTCCATTCCAGAGGCGCACAGCTTGGACAGTAAAAGACTTACCAAAAAAACTTGTGGAATGCATTGGCATTTCCAGCGTCAAATCCTCGGACGACCTCAAGGACCTTATATGTGTGTCATTAAGGAACTTAAAACGTTCTTTGAGATATAAGGGGGTTCTAGGATTAAACAAGATATTATACAATAAAGTGAGAATGTGAGTATTTCTGCGAAGTCGAATCGGTAGCCACTTGAGCTTATTGCGGACTTCTGAAACATGATCATATTTGCGTAGCCCAAATATAAATCTTATACAGAAATTCTGGAGACGCTCAAGTTTATTTAGTTGCTCCTCGATGGGGTCAAGATAGCTGACATCAGCGTAGTCAAGGATTGGTAGAAGGAAAGTACAGTACAAACGCAATCTTAGTGGCAGTTGGTAAGAAATTGCGTAACTTTCGTAAAGATCCAGCTGGTGCAAAAAGTTTTCGGCTCGTTTCTTGTAGCTGTGGTCGCCAAGACATGGTTTCATCAATGTAAATACCAAGATTTTTTATATGTTTACTAAACGGAAGGTCTTTTCCATTGAAATTAATGCTTGGCAAATTAGACCAGTTAATTTTGGACACCATTCTTGGGCTGCCAATAATAATCAGCTGCGTTTTGTCCGGATTTACTGTGAGTTCATATTTCTGCGTCCAATCACAGATTAGCGCCAAGTCTGTGCCAATCGTTGTACAAGCGTCTGCTAGTCTATTCAAGGGGGCTTGCGTGTAAATCTGCAAATCATCTGCGTAAAGGTGGTAGGATGAAAGTAATTTGTTTGAAATAGAATTAATAAATATAGCGAAGAGTAAAGGGGATAGCACGCCACCCTGTGGAACACCTGCAATCGTATTGGACCAAGCGGAATAGGTATCATCAATGCGTACACGTTGCCGGCGTCCAAACAGGTAACTCTGAAACCAGTCCATTGCCGATGGAGATATGTTAAGAGAGCGTAGAATACCAAGTATGATGTGCAAATCTACGGTGTTAAAGGCATTGCTGAAATCAAGTAAGGATAAAACCGTTAGATTGCCACAGTCCATATCTAGCCTGATATTATCGGTAACGTTAACTAATGCAGTAACGGTACTGTGCCCTGAACGGAAGCCTGACTGGTATGGATTTAAAAGGGTATTTTTAAAAAAGAAGGAACTAAGTTGTGAATGGATAAGACGTTCTAGGACTTTCGATAGGAACGGTAATATGGATATAGGACGATAATCGGTTAAAGTAGAAGGCTTAAGTTTTTTAGGAAGGGGAATAATAAGTGCTTCTTTCCACGCTGAGGGAAAGACACTATGGAAAATAGACGTATTAAGTATATTGCATAGGACGGGAAGGATTTCATCAAGAATGGGAAGGATAATTTTACGGCTGACACAGTCATTACCAACTGCATTAGAAGTAATTGCCAGTATACTCTTTTTAACATCACAAGCGGCAAATTGCGAGAAGATGAAAGGAGAATAATCAGGCGTTGGTAAAGTTGAAAGAAGTTGCAGGGTATTACTTTTAATATTTCCATCAAACTTGGAGGACAAGGAGAAATTTTTATTAAGTGAATCAATGTTGACATTATTAGGAATGGTTTGTTGCTGAGTCTTACCAACCCCTAAAGTTTTAAGAAATTTCCAAACTTTTGTTGGATCACCGTTGTCATATTGCAGAATTCTGTAACTCGTCGAAAAGACGTAGTTCGAGAGTCCTGCTTGAGAAGGCAGGTATTAAAATCACCCATTATAATGGTGTGTTCATAAGAAGGAGTGAAGTTTTCCAGGATTTGCTCAAAGGAAGAAAATAAATTTATACGACTGGAAGGAGAATAATATACGCCCAATAAAACTTTGGTGTGATGAAGTTCCACTTCTAAAAAGAGTGCAGAAGATTCGGGGTATTATCTATTTTTTACCTTATGATATTGATGAATTCGTCTGCGAAGGAGGGGTGCATAGCAAAGTCTTATGTAAACGCGTTATTAATAGAAAACATGAACGGAAATGCAGAAAATATTACCTTGGTACTCATTTTCTTACATAGATAAGTGGTACCTAATAATACTCGTATATGTTTATCGCCAGGGCCACGGGACTGTCTAAACAGGTTACCGTGGCCCTGGAACGCAAAGGAAAACCGAAGGAACAGGGTTTTTATTAGTTAGTAAGACTGTCGGTTATCTCCAAACGCAATCAGATTTGAGACTGGCGGCTATAGTAAATATTGTTCCTCTTGTTAAGAACTTTTAAACGACACTACAATCATATCTATTGGAGCCGGGTACCATTTAGCCCATTCTTCTTTCAGCTTCTTGAGCCCTGTAGTTTTGGCTGTGGCTTGTCTGTCATTCAGTCAGTACCACAAGAATTTTATATATACGGATTTCATAATCTAAACGTCTTATGTATCACAAGTCCAGGTCTCTCGGTACATACTAGTGCTACCTATAATTAGAACATTTCAAGAGGCGCTATATCGCAAATTTTAAGAGAATCCATCAACGATTAAAACGCCTAATTGACATTGTATACTCGTATCTACCTACATATAAGTATTTAGCTAAAATTATTTTTAGGTGTTTCTCGTTGTTTGTATACTTATATCTCCTACATTTGAGGAATACTTGCAAAGAAGCGACCGCACGTATCCAGGGAATCTTACGGCTCGAAAATTCCGTCACAATATGCTTTATTAATGAGTACCGAACCCTTTCGTATCTAAGAATTTACTGATTAGAATCATTGACTGTCGCTGCAATTAGTTACTATACACTTATATTCTGACAATGGTCCAGTGACCATTGTCAGAATATTATATATATTCCATAATTTAGATCAGTATCTAAATTATAGAATATTGTTCACTTTGGCTAACGGAAAAAATTAAATATAATTTCAAGGTTGAGGGCGACACGAAAAGGGTTCGATTACATTGATAATTGTGCATATAATTATTTCTTCATACAAGTTTAAATGAATTTGTGAGACTTGCCAACAATTCTTATTTGAATCCTATCATAGTATACAATAAAATGAAAACGTAAAGCGTGACAATAACCCACTTTGGGCGCTACTGTAACGGGTTCTAGAATAAAACGTAGAAGAAGTTCTACACTATATGTTTATTGCCTAGTATTTTCTCACTTCCTGTGCACGAGTATGACCGACTAACAACACGACACTGGCCTGAACACTAAGGGCTGCAGTCTCCCCTGCTGTTCTCTCCGGTAATGTGCAGGGCAGGCTGCTCGAAGGGCTGCGCGTAGAGGGGCAGATCCTCGCAAACTGTTGGCTTCAGCTGGCAGGCGCCGGCGGTGTGTGTGCGATGAGCAGGGCAGGGCCAGACTCGTCGGCAGAGGTGTCGTCGAAGACGGTGCAGGAATGAGTAGAGAAGAATAGAGCTAGGATAGCGTAGCCGGAGCCTCAAGGTGGACCTGGAACCTGAAGGAAAGCAGCATTAGGAGAGCCACAATCAATAGAGTCAGGCAGGCGGTGCGGATACACGTACGACGTAGACGTAGTACGTAGTTAGGCACGGTAACAATCAGTAGCGGTGCCGGCCTCTATGTCGGCCCCTTTATATACCAGAACTCTCCATCAGAGTTGTTTTCGGTGTTTTACCATATATGGTCAAACTCCACGAGCACGGACGATGGCCTTCTCTGATTGGCCGAGCGTATGGACGGTATTATGACGCATATTCGGTAGGTACCGGACATACGTTACAATACGTATTGTCAGAAATAGCGTGTCGAATTATTTATTTAATTTTATAACATAAGTAAAACTATTCAACCTGCGCGAAAGCTCATAAAATTTATTTTAGAGTTATGATAAAAATAATAACAAATGTTTTGGTTACTACCTTATAATAAAATTTATCATCCAATATAAACGACGTCATTTCATGTGTTCCGCATATAAAATCCACATAAAAGTAGTCTCATAAATTGTATGCAATAAAATGAATGAGATTTTTGAATCCATAACATGCACTTGGACACTACAAAACTGATTGGTTTTAAATTAAATCGTTTTTAGTATGCGTTAATTTTGTAGCATTACATTTTTCTTTAGGATATACTCTTTTACTCCTTAACTTCGGTGCCACTTTACTTACATAATTGTAAAAGAGACTATGACATTTTTAAGTCGGTTCTGGTTATTCAAAGTAAAAAAGTCTCAGGCTCCCGAAAGATATACAGGAAAACGAAGTATTTCACTAATAATTCTACACATATTTTATTGAAATACCAGCGAATCCTCGCGGTTCATTTACATAAAATATAAAATATGTACATATGCTGAGATGCTGGCAATATCTTATCTCACTGGCAAATAAAAATTGGCCAAGTGCGAGTCAGTCTCGCGCACGAAGCGTTCCGTACCATCATATATAAAATAAAATCACGTTTGTTCTATGTATACTTATATATTTTTTAAGTTTCTACCTGTTGTTTATTAAGATCGAGTAAAAAATGCTTGAAAATTACGTTTGTTGTATGGGACCCCCCCTTTAATATTTACTTTATTTTTATTTTATTATTTATTTTGAAAGGTAATATACGACTATATATATATAATGTGAACATTTTAGGCGTCTAGCTGTTACCGTTAGTAATATTGAGCAAAAATACGAAAAAGTCACGTTTATTGTATGGGACTCTCTTTATATTTTAATTTTTAGTATTTGTTGTTATAGCGGTAACGTAAATACATAATTTGTGAAAATTTCAGCTTTCTAGCTATCAGGGTTTATGAGATACAGCCTGGTGACAGACAGACAGACAGCGGAGGCTTAGTAATAGGGTCCCGTTTTTACCTTTAAGGTACGGAACCCTAAAAAATAAATAATGTATTTCTATAATATTCGCAATATATCATATAATACAAACGAATGTGTCGAATTATACACGTGTCGTATGTTTAAAAATATAGTCAATCTTTGGTACATAGACCAAAGATTGACTATATTTTTATACATATCACAACATAATAATGTTATCAAATGGACGTAGACAATTAAAATGAAAGTGTATCGTTACAAAACAGTCAAACAAGTTATATTATTGAAATCTAAGTAGAAGCTCCGCTTGACGTACAAATTAATTAAAAAACGAAGGAACTGTTTATTTACATAGGTACATAAAAAAGAAATAAGTACAAAAACGGGGGCAAAATACAAAGCACAGACAGGTTTAGGCATCGTAGAATTCCTCCGCATCGCTGTCTATGGGTAACGTGCCCAGAAGGCTGGCAGCATTGCCACGCTGGATGGCAATGCTGATACGCTGGCCTAAATACAGCCCAGCCTTCTGGTCACGTGAAGCGTCGATTAATCGTTTGGCGATTTCTCTGTACAAAATACGAGCGCTCGGACCCCATGGACCAAGCGTCTCCACCCCAAACGGCTCAAATACGACGTAATTACCTATTAAGGCGAGGTTGCAGTACAGTGCGTAGCTCGACCTCACCCCCCGCAAAAACAAAAACACGGCGGTGGCGTCAGCGAGTGAGCGGGGGGAGGGGAGGGTGGGTTTTCGTGTGTGCGTGTGCCACAGCGCAGCGTAAAAAAACCGTAGATGAGTTATGCGAACTTCAAAAGTGGCACATTAAAAACTGACAAATTCATGACAAACTTTTTTTTTCTAAATGTCTCATTTGGCTTTAGTCGCTCACGCGCTGCGGTCGGAAGCGCTCGCTCTTTTACTGGCGTGTGTGTACGTTACATTTGAAAATGCCGTCGTGTGTAATGAGATTTTGCTAAAGTAGTTAAACTATAGTAGGAAAATGACTAAAAGTTATGGAATCACTTCTCATTCATGAGTATTACAATATTACGTTTTATTTTCAATTTATAATCAATTCAGTATCACAAATAATAGAGTGAATAAAAAATTGGCATTTAGCGAGTGTAAAAGAGAAGCAGTATTGCGCGTGTTCAAAGACTAAAAAACAAAGTATCCAGATGGGACATTCGTAATAATAAAATACTGATGTGTGTTTTTGTCAAGTAATAAAAGTGATTTGAGGCTGAATCAACACAATATATTATTATTATAGAAATACAAAATCATACGTAAGTTACAAACATTGACGGATGATCAAAGTCCATACACTTGTTCTTGTTTTTCTCCTTTTAGTATTAAACAACTAAGTAGATTGTACTGCACAGTTTTCGCTGCCGACCCACCGTACCCTTGGCAGTACCCCTGGGGGTATGGTGGGTCTTTCAATGCTTAACCGTACTCCCAGATAATATTGTTGTGTAATTAGTTTATTAATTTCAGTTCGTTAATTTCAAGTTCTACTATTTTGTGGGATCATTCCCAGTATAGTAGTAGTATTGAACAATTCTATGATAGAACTGTCCTAATTCTATTAGCACAACTTGATGAGGAGAACAGAACTAATGGAATAAGTAATAGGAAATGTCCCAGTCTAGTTCTATGTATGTTTTTACAAGGGTATTCAATAGAACTACTGAGAATGATCCGTAGTGTCACGACATCGCGCTCATATATCCGAATAAATATGTTTTGTAGACGTTCATTTGTTTAATGTGTAAAACAAATGAACGTCTACAAAACAAATGAACGCCTACAAAACAAATGACTTACAGAAAGTGATCAGCTATCGATAGTGATTGCAGAAAACAGGTGCATGCGATTTTCAACCTAATTGACATTAGTCAGAATTTATAATTTTATTACCCTAATATTGCCAGAAAGCGAGAAAAAACAAAAAAAAAGTTTGTCATGAATTGTCAATAAGGTCGAAAATCGCATGCACCTGTTTTTTGCAATCACTATCGATAGCTGATCACTTTCTGGTAGTCATTTGTTTTGTAGACGTTCATTTGTTTTGTAGACGTTCAATTGTTTTGTAGACGTTCATTCGTTTAACACATTTTTATAAATACATTATTATTTATTCGGATTTGTGAGCGCGATGTTGTGACACTACCCTTGTAAAACATACATAGAACTAGTGATAAATTTCCTATAACTGTTTCCCATTAGTTCTATTCTTCTCATCAAGTTGTGCTAACAGAACTAGTGGGAAAAAAAGTATCACTAGTTCTATCATAGAACTGTTCAATAGAACTAGTGGGAATGATTCGACAGCGCAAGGATGATGATGATGACAGGTCTTCAACAGTACCACAGATTATACCTATAATATAGAAAGCATTATAACCATTAGCAGTAATACCTAAACGTTTTATTCTCTAATTTATCTCCTTGTTGCACTATATCATCGTACTAGCGCTTGTCTTCGCTTGTCTAAAAATACAAAAACGTAAGTAGTAAGTCATTATCATACGAGAGATAACACTGTTCAGTTTAATGTCCACGTAGCACGTTGGTATAACACTACGAGCATTTCAGCCAGGAGTACGGTTAAGCTTTAAAAGACCCACCATACCCCCAGGGGTATTGCTAGGGCTACGGTGGGTCCGCAGCGCAGTTTTTATATTAACGTACTGTTTTAGGTTTCCATTGAATGAAATGAGAAGAATAAAATGTACTTTTTTAATAAATGTTATAAATAAATCACATCGACTTTTTATTTCCCTACCTTAAATGAATTAATCAAATTTACTTTGAGGCGAATTGAATTTACTCAAGACAGACAAAGTGATCATGTCGCATCTGAGTCAAATTATTGTTTGTGAAACGGTCAGCATGATGTCACAATGCGCGTTGGTCCAGAGAGTATATGTTTATCTCTATTTCGCGCTTGCGATTAGATGTGCTATCTCACTTACACTTCTTATCTAATTCTTAGTGTATCGTTTTGACATATTTATATTAGTGTGTATACGCTTTTCGCGATGCGTGCCACTCGTAAGCTCCGTCATGTTACCTTGTCAGTAACCTGTCTACGGTTTCTTACTAGTATGTCTATGGTTTGAACGATTGAGTTTGGAATACGAATTACTTTGTACTTTTGCGAAAACGTACATGCGGGGGTGGAGGGGGATTTTGCGGAGCAACGACGTACGTCCGCCCTCAATCACGCCTAGACAGGCACTGATGAACGGCCAGCGAGCGATATAATGCCAACATTTTGACTATTTTCTTTCTTGGAGAAAAATGATAACGAAATTACAAAATCTGTTTTTACCATTTATTTTAAAATAAAGAGCTGCTTCTATTGATAATACTTTCATATAAATTCATTATGGAATGTCTAAGCAGTACACGTTTAAAATTGTGATTTAGTGCCATGTTTGACATTTTTTTTTATCGAGCCAATCATTCCAAATCGTGTTTCTATCTTTACGATTTACTAGAAGATATGTTCAACTTTTATAATTTAATTTTTATTCATTAAAAATATCATAGTTCATGTGACTTTCAGACGTTCAAAAATCTTAAAAAGTACTGCAACCTCGCCTTAAATTACCGTATTTTCGCCGCTTGAGGGATTCTGCGCTTGCAGCAGCAGCGCCGGCACAGCTTGCTGTACTTGGAAGATGTGATGGCGCAAGGGTATCTACGCACGTTGCGTCCCATACCAAAGGCCTACCCAACTTCCAAGGCATCAATGACATACCGTCGGGCCTCTTCCCATCGTCGCGTACCAAACCATGTGGTTCAAGTACGGCTGGTACTCCGGCGGTGACAAGAGTGCGACGGATGATGTCATTAAGATAGGCGTGACGAGGCATTCAGCCCGCGCTTCTGCCGCAAGATAGTCCCTGGTGTCCGAGGCTATCGACGGCTTCTCCACAATGACAACGATGCGGAGAAACACACGGAGCACCTAAACGGAGGCTAGTGGCGAGGCGAAATGTCGTGTCGTCCAGCATTGTGCCCACATTGGACGACGGGAGCGCTTGAAGCCAAAGACCAGACTCCCACTCTCCCACAGCCAGCAAGCGAGCACGCTCAGCAACACTTGTAGACGATAAAATAAGTTTTTCTCTCACCGTGTTGCAAAGCGGCCCGTTCCACTGCCTTTGGGAGAATGGGTTGGTAGGCAAAGCAGAGCTTGGACAAGCCATTTTCCAGGCGTTCACGGCATCGGTTTTACACAGCACTTCCGAATTAACCAGTGTAGGTGCTAATATTTGCCTGGTTAAATCTTCCGTGCTGTGCACCGAGGACAGGAACGCCGGTAAACTAACATCCGAAATTTTGCGAACGCCGAGCCCACCCAGACGTACAGGAAGAGACGCTTGCAGCCAGGCTCGGTCGTTCAAATCCACATTTAATATTTCTTTAAGTGTATTTTTAATAATTTGGTCCATTTTTTCTAAACATTTCATATTTTTCCAAAGCGGCGAAGATCTCAAGACATGCGTAAATTTGGGAACGAAAAGGCAATATCGAATGATTGTAAAAGCCGAATGAATATTAATTTTAAACAGGCGATCTGAAATTTCACTAAAATTTTGAATCTTTTCATCTACGAAAGATTCGTAGGCTTCTTCAAATATAGGAGACCCAAGGAGGCGAAGAGAATTCTTGTCACAAATTTTAATGTGTGGTGCCAAATAATTAAATTTTGATAATACCAAAGATTTTTTGAAAATCAATGTTTATCGTCGCTTTGTCAATAAATTGAGTATACGTTCGACTTACTTTAAGTCTTTGTTTAGTCTAAAACGGTGCGGTAAAAGTTGTGCGTAAACTTCAGCGATACATCGAGAAACTCAACGTGGTCAATTATTGGCATGAATGCATCTCACAAAGTTGCACTCATTCAAATGAGTAGAATTCGTCTGTTGTCACAGTATCATGACCAATTGGAATCATCCAATCCGGCTACTCCTCACTAAAAATAAAATACAATGGTACATACCGTCTGTTGCTCGAAACTTGTTTTGTAATTTATTTAACTAAATAGACAGGATGTACCTGCTAATGGCTTACTCCATAAGACATATTTAAGATATTTCCCCAGAAACCAATAAAAACTTACACGACCAATTTTTTCAAGCTTTCAAAGCGTATGTATATTATGAAAAGTTAGTAGTTAGTATTCTACTTTTAAACTTACCTACATATTGCAGACTATCAAACCTGGTTGACTATGGCTTACTTCTTATATCTGTGGTCTCCGAGCTCTTGGCAAGTATTGAATACAACCGAGATAGCGATAATGCTAGAACGATGATGATGGTGATCTAATTGTTATTAATGGGCCACCACCATTAGAAAGCCAAACAATTATGCAATTCATTTTTGTACACATAGTTTACCAAAGCAATGTATTCATCACATTCAACACCATCAACTTCTTAAAAATACGCCATTAACGTCGTGAGGGAAACTACAACAAAACATATTCAAACTGGCATCATAAACTCATATACACCCACCAATACAACAGGGCAGTGAAACTTCTAAATAAAATTCCCTAGTGGTTAAAATCGAAGAGAAGATTCACTAGTGAAGGTCCAATAGAAAGATGACCCTTAGGAGCTGCCCAGCTTACACGCAATACATAAGAGTAGGCGTTACTAATATAATATTTTTAGTAGTGTTCTTTATGTCTGTCAGTGTAATTGGCTTTGTTTCAAATGATAACCTAAACTAAGTATTTCGTAATCGCATTTGTATCAGACCGGGGCTTAGTAAAATAGTTTTACAGAAA
Source organism: Euclidia mi (assembly GCA_944739405.2). Taxonomy (NCBI): domain Eukaryota; kingdom Metazoa; phylum Arthropoda; class Insecta; order Lepidoptera; family Erebidae; genus Euclidia; species Euclidia mi. The sequence continues at coordinate 10,312,351 of OX123199.2, read as the reverse complement.
TATCTTATTGTACTCTGTGTAACGACATCCCTATAAAAGTTTGCCCGTGAGACTACCTTATATAGCATCAAGGAAATTAAAAAAGTTTTATACAGACTTCGTTATTACGAGGCATTCCCTTAGGTCTGCAGCCATCCAAATGGTACGGTAAGGTAGAGATAAAACCAAAGACTTAAATCAACTAAGCAGTCTTTCAAATAGCGAATGGCATTATTCCGAGAACATTTTTTACTACATACGTGTAAAGCGTTTTAATCGCCGCGCCGTGTGTTGTGAGAGCCATTTAATAAATGGTGTGTTCCACAAATTGTTGTCTCAGGTCTGGGTGTTCCTAGTAACAGTTGCTTGAATGTTTCTAAATTTACCTATTGGCAGATATTGTAAATATTATAAGAAATACACGCTAAGAGATGTCAAAATACTTGAGGTTATGGTGAAAGTAAATGAGAGCAACTTATGTGTTGAAAAATTTAATCAATGTTGTCGGCTAGCCATATTCAAATAATTGTCCAGATCAAATTCATTCTTATTACCACTGCTTTACATGAAGTTGAAATAAACAAAGCAAAGGATTGATTTAATAGTGGTTTCTAGATTCAGGCGTGCAATAAATTCTTAGTTTGAAATTACAAAATGTTGAACACCTAAGCGTTTTACTTTGACCTTATTCTTTGCACAGTTCTTTCACAAGACTAGGTGGAAGAAATCATTATGAGTGTACATGCTACAAAACGCAACAGGTACAATGTCAAAGGTTAAGCTGCTCTTAACACCTTATATGTACGTTTATATTACGATTGCAAGTGTAGAAGCAGCGAATGATCCGTGAGTTTATAATGGGTTTTAAATGAAAATTTCTCTTTACTATTTTCTCTTTTGAAAAAGCATAATTATGTAACCTGGTCTTACAGCTTAGTTGAAATATGTTCTTTAAAGTAGTATTAGTGCAATGAGTACGGCTGTCCTTGAGCGAGCTTGCTACGCGTGTTCCGTAAGCCTTATCTATAAATGGCAACATATTTGCAGGCAATGTCATAAAAATATAACAGGCATACCACGACTTGGTCACATAGAAACAGTGCGTACAAACAACCAATCATCATAATAATATATTTTATCTAGGATTTTCCTCATGCTGCAACTAAGACGGCTATTGCAAGGGTTTTCTGGAACTTCACTTTTGCATAGAAATATCATGTTTTATCATCCAATATTTGTACAGTTTTCATTTTTGTCAGTTATTTATCAGAGTATTATATAGATTAAATCTTTTAATCACAAAATTAAACGTGCAAAATAAGTACAAAAGTCACTCCTGATTAGGTGTACCTATTATAAGCGTATACTTACAAACTAAGTTAAAATACGACAATCATAAACGCATCTTGTTTAAAAATAAACTCGCTGGTTTTAATAAAAAGTATGAATTTGATTACAGTTAAATTCTGTTGCCCAAAAATTTGTCATTATAATTCTAATAATTTCGCATGAGCATGGCCTAACAAACGTTTCATCAAATTGCCAAAACTTTTGTTTAATTTATGTTCATTTTATCGTTCTTTGTATGAAATGTACGGTATAATTTGAAACATATTTAATTAAATTATTTGTTGTTCAGTCAGGGGGTGCTTCTGTGTATTGGTCTGTCCAACCATTACACAGGTCTTCGCGTTCGCGATCCCGGCTCTCCGAGCTGCTGTAGTCACTACCCAATATCCTTTCCAGTGATTACAGTACCCCCTACCTACACCTTGTTCCTTGTCATACATCCTATCCATTTACCCCGTATCTCCCGTACCCCTCTTCCTGTATAACGATAATATTCCCAAGGAGGGTTGGCATTAGGCAGGCGGCTGGCTGATAAAATACATACCAAAACCATTTGCAGTATGGCCACGTATGATAGTGAGTGCGATAGGATTAGGTCAGGCGACACGCAGGGGCAGCACCCGGCACCTGCGAGAAGTATGCAAGGGTTGTTGCACTACTCCGGGCGAGTGCAACGTAAGAAGCGAGCCTGTGATGTAAGGGTGAGGTATGCAAGTTGGCACGTAGGTACGATGACTGGAAGAGCTAGAGAGTTAGCTGGTGTTTTGAAAATAAGAAGAATAAATCTGGCATGCCTGCAGGAAACAAGAAGGAACGGTACGAAAGCTAGAGAGATCGGAGAAGGATATAAGTTTTATTATTGTGGAAATGATGGAAAAAGAAATGGCGTGGGAATTGAGTTAGACGAAAATCTGAAAGTTTGTGTGAAAAGTGTAAATAGAATTAATTATAGACTGATTGCTGTGAAAGTGATGTGGCAAGGTGTTATTTTGAATGTGATAAGTGTGTATGCCCCTCAGGTAGGATGTGATGATTGTGAGAAAGAGAAGTTTTGGATAGATTTTGATAGCATGATGACGTTTATACCGGAGAGTGTAGAGATTATTGTAGGAGGTGATTTAAATGGACATGTGGGACGAACAAGTGGAGAGTATGAAGGAGTACGTGGAGGTTGGGGATTCGGCAGCCGAAATTGTGAGGGAGAAGCAATTCTCTAAGCTGCTGCCGCTTTTGATCTAGCAGTTGCAAATACTTGGTTTCAGAAAAGAGAGAAATATTTGGTTAAATAAAATAGCGGCCACCACATGACCCAGATTGATTATTTCCTACTAAGGCGTAATCGACTCAACTGGGTCAAAGACTGATTTAGTTTGGCAGCACAGGCTCCTGATGAGGCTCGAACTTCAGATTCGACTTAGCTCTCAAAGAACAAAGCAACAACTACCTCCAAAAATAAGATGGCATATGGTCGAGAAGAATGCATGTGTAGAAAAATTCTGAGATAGATTCCGGATGGTAGATAAAATGTTAGAAATGGGCGATATGAATGCTAGCAGTGTCAATGAGTGTTGGAAAGAGATAAGTAAATGTATAAAGTGTGTAACAAAGGATGTTTTAGGAGAGTCGAAAGGGAAACGTATGAAAGATAAGGACACGTGGTGGTGGACAAAAGAGGTACAGAATGCGCTGAAAGCAAAGAAAGCAACGTTTAAGGAATGGCAGCTGGTAAAATGAGGAAATGAATCCTTGGAAGAAAGTAAGAAAAAAGAATACGATGAATGTAAAAAAAGAGCCAAAAAGGCCGTAGCCGTTGCTAGATCCAAAGCCACTTGTACGGCTTACTGGAAAAACCCGAGGGTCATAAATATTTATACAGCATGGCTAAAGCTAGAAAGAGAAAGGCGAAGGATGTATCCCATATTAAGTTCATGAAAGACGAAACAGGACTGATTCTTATGAACGACGATACAATAAAAGAAAGATGGGGGACATACTTTGAAAAGTTAATGAATGAAGGGAACGATTGGAGCGGAAAACTTGAAAGTCAGGTGACGGATCTATATTCATCACCTGACTTTCAAGTTCAAACCTATGTATAGTGAAGAAAATAAGTAAAGATGAGGTAAAAAAGGCTGTTAGTGAAATAAAGAATGGATGGGCGTGGCTGATCTTATTCTTCAATAAGCTGTTGCACGAGAAGACCATACCCGAGGAATGGTGCAACAGTTACCTTGTGCCCATTTAAAAAAATAAGGGTGATATCCAAGAGTGCAACAATTATCGAGGAATAAAGTTAATGCCTCATAGTATGAAAGTATGGAAGAGATTAATTGAGCGACGCCTGCGAGACGAGAGTGATATTTCACGAAACCAATTCGGCTTTATGCCTGGTCGAGGTACGGTAGATGCCATTTTTGCACTTCGCCAAATGTGCGAAAATTACAGGGAGGCACATAAAACTTGCACATGGTATTAATCGACCTTGAAAAGGCATATGACCGAGGGCCTGGTGAAGTCTTGTGCCGTCCACAAGACTTCACTTAAGAAGAAAAGAGTGCCTGGATAATACCTGACGTTGATTCAAGCTATGTACGCTGAATGCAGAACACAAGTCCGATCCGCAGCCGGTATCACAGCCAGATTTGATGAGGCCGTAGGCTTGCACCAGGGGTCGGCTCTTAGCCTAGGGGCTAAGAGCCGACCCCTGGTGCAAGCCAAGCCAAGCAACAGGAAGAGGTAGGCCTCTTCCTGTTAATTATGGATGCTATATCATCGGACATACAGGAAGGGGCACCCTGGAGCATGCTGTTTGCCGATAACATCGTTCTGGTAGTAGAGAGTGGACAAAAGGTGCAGAGCAGGCTGGAAGAGTGGCGGCAGAGATTGGAGAATGTAGGCCTGAGAATAAGCAGAACCAAAACGGAATATATGTTCTGTGACTTTGGCGGTCTCTCCAGTCCTATACCGGTTACACTCGGTGGTACACCTCTACCAGTATGCTCCGATTTCCGCTACCTAGGTTCACTCCAGCAAGATGACGGCGAAATTGATCGGGATGTTAGGCAACGAATTAACGCAGGATGGATGAAATGGCGACAGGTCTCAGGCACAATACGCGATCACAAAATGCCTGTGAAATTAAAGGGCCGCATGTATAAGGCGGTTATAAGGCCTGTCGTACTGTATGGAGCTGAGTGCTGGGCTACAAAGAAAATGGATGAGAAACGATTGCATGTTGCTGAGATGAGAAATTTACTATGGATGTGTGGAGTGACAATAATGGACAGAATTAGGAATGATTACATTAGAGGTAGTATAAAAGTGGCGCCTATTGATGAAAAGGTAAAAGGGAGTCGATTGGCCTGCTGGACATGTTATGCGAAGAGATGAGATGTACGTAGGTAAGAAAGTGATGAATATGCAGAAGGACGAAAAGGGAGAGGGCGGCCAAGGAAAAGATGGATGGACTGTGTGAGGATGGATATGAAAGAGAAAGTGATAAACGATCGGATGACTGGTGACAGAGAAGTATGGAAGCGAAGGACATACTGTGCCGACCCCAAATAAATTGGGACCAGGGCAAGACAATGATGATGACTTGTTGGAAACAAAATAAGATCTTGATGAGCTTCTCAGAAATGATTATTATAATCCAGCATTCGGCTTTTTGTACGTTTACAATATTTCGTCATACGCTGAAAAGCTTGATTGATATTCCTTTCAGTTTCAAGGTGTATTGACAGGTATTCCATCATACACTCATTTTAAAGTTTGTTTCGGCGTAGAACGTATCACTAGTAAATAGAACAAAAAATACACCCGAGAATGCAAGAAAATACAGTCCCTTAAAGATTATTAATATGGTATAGATTAAGTGCTTTTGTACAATGTACATAGGTCAACAGCTACATATTAAACTACATACCCTTTTGTTTAGGATTGTTCAAGGTATCGGTGTTCTTTTTCACCATTACTTGAATATTAGTAAAATTGAAACATGCTCATTGCCTTCCTAATGTGACAGAAATCTAAAAAAAATTGGGAAATTGAACTATCACTGAACGAAATACGTTTGCGGTAGCATTACCTTACTGGTACAAGCACGATTTTTAGGCTCTTCAGGGTTACACTACCCACTTACAAAATAACAAAAATATTACTTACGACTGCGTAAAGTTTGCTCTGTGCAATCACTATATTACTCTTCTCCTAAGTAAAAGCAACTTGAATATGCCACGGTCGAGTTTTAATGTCCGTGTCCGTGTGGTGACGGATTAAGAATACGGAATATTACTACCCCATATCATCCCATGGGTGTCGTAAGAGCCGACAGAGGAAGCATATTATGCAGAGAACAGCACTGTAAGAGAAGAAAAACTTGATACAAACCCTTTACCAAACCGTTTGGCCAGCGTGGTATAGTAGGCCAATTCCTCCTTTCAAAGGAGAGGCCTAGTCCAGCAGTGGACAGTTAAGGGCTGATGATGATGATGAGTTTTAATGTTACATTTCTATTTCAGAGAACACCATGAGCACGGATCCCACAGAGATGATCTCCGTGCCGCCATGGTCCATCAAAGTGGCAAAACTCGCTCAACCCAATCTGGACTTCCTGGGTAAGTCTTACAAAACTTAACTATTTGTTTGTCAGTAAAAGAAGGACAGTAAAACAAACCTAAGAGCCGGCACGGCTGTTAGGTTTACTGTGTTGTGTTGTGTTTGTCCTCTGTTAGTAAGTATTAAAATCATAACGCTTTCATTAACATCTCCATGATTTTATATGGCAACCTTGGAAATTATGTTTACTGTTTACGGTAAAGGACATCTACAGGAAATGTTTCTGTTTTAATTAACCACCATAATATTTCTGCGCCGAAAACGCTTGTCGCTTACATATTCATAAAGCTAACCGCTAACATATTTTTGTACAGTTTTCCTTATTTACATTTACAAAAGAAAACCGTTTAGCTTCTGTGAAATTTACTCACCTTTCTTTATAGATGACGATTTACGCACGTGAAGGTCCGAATGAAAAACGTGTTCTGGCGTATAGTTCACCAAAATCAAACCTCTAGTTTCAACGCGAAGAAAAATAAATCATAGAACCTTTGTGGTTTAGAGATCAATAAAAAGGGAACTCAACATAAATCTTATACTATTATGCCCCAAAACTATACGGACCGCTGTGAAAGCTCCTAATTCCTCTGACCCAAATAAATATTAAATATATATCATTTGAGTAGGTATCTAGTAGCTATGGCCGAAACAACAGACATAATTTAGAAATTAATTTAGCGAAGCCTTAGGCTGGTTTCAGAGTGACGCGCGCGGCACGCGCCGTCGGCCAGCGCGTCTCAACGGCGCGTTTGGCGCGTGGACCACTGTGAAACGAGTTCGCGTTTCTCATTGCAATGTATGAAGCTTCGGCAGCGCGGTCGGCGCGCGCGTCTCACACGCGGCGCGTTTGAACTGCGTGACTATGAAACGCTACTACTAATCTAGTGTAATTGAAAGCGCGCGCGTGTGGCCGGCGCTGGTCAAACGCGTGACTCTGAAACCAGCCTTATGTAATACAGTTATGAACCACAAGATTGAAAAAACTCATTCTTACTTCATTGATAAATAGTTATTATTATTATTCCCCAAAGGAACACGCAACGATAAAACCTACATTTTGAATTTGTATGATTCCACCGGGTTATAACGAGTTGTATCTAAGCAATACAAAATAAGCTGGTCAAGTGCGAGTCGGACTCGCGCACCGAGGCTTCCGTACAAACCTGTAGGTTTATTTAAAAAATATGTGATGTAAATACAAATTTAAGGTTTTCGATTTTTGCTTATTTGCTATAAAACGCTGCTTCATGCCAAATTTCAAGATTCTAGATCAACTGGAAGTACCCTTGAGTTTTGACTTGAGCATTTGATATGAATTTCAATTTTATACATCTACGGGTTCATGAGGAAAGGGGTATACGATAAAATATTTAAAATATATAAAATATTTTAATTATATGATGTAACCAAAAATTTACGGTTTTCGCAATTTTTCCTTTATCTGTGCTATACAACGTTGAGTCGTGGCAAATTTCAAGATTCTGAGTTCACGGGAAGTACCCTGTAGGTTTTGATTCCCTTGCGAGTAGTTGCGAGAAAATATGCGGCTTAAATTGCTGTTTATTTTTATTGCGTTGACATAGAAGTTTGATTTTGTTAAAGCTTAAAGCTATTATAGACCTGAGTATTTGATATGAATTTCAATTTAATACCTCTACGCGTTCATGAGAAAATGGTAATAACTTTAAAATTATTAAAAATATTTTTATGATATGATGTAACTAAAAATTTACGGTTTCCGCAATTTTTTCCTTTCTCTGTGCTGTAAGACATTGCTTCGTACCAAATTTCAAGATTCTGAGTTTACGGGAAGTACCCTGTAGGTTTTGATACCCTTGTGAGTTTCGAAAATTATCAGAAATTTGCAGCATAAACGGCTGTATCTTTCACAGCTTCAAAAGACAGTAGACTTGACTATTTGATATAAATTTCAGTTTGATACCTCCACGCGTTCCTAAGAAAAGGGATCTTGACAGACGGACGGACGGACAACAAAGCGATCCTATAAGGGTTCCGTTTTTTTCCTATCGAGGTATGGAACCCTAAAAATGCTATATACTCGCAAAGAAACTTTAACTGCTTTTTTAAACAAAGACACTTTACAATTAGACGTAAGTCATTACAAATCCAAATAACTAATTATAATTAAGTGTACTAGTATTAAGTAAGATTGTAACAAGCTTCTTCCGCTTAAATAACTACGATGCTGTGCGCGTCAAGTCCACGATTGACAGAAACATAATTTTAAAATGGACAGCTAAGTAAGTCACTTTGTGGAAAGTAATAAAGAATTGTAATTAAAGATATTTTGTACGATCTAATTAATATTTACCGATTACAAGGCTGCGTACCTTATTTACTGTGTATACAAAGTCTTTATGAAAGTGATATATCTCTTAGCATGTTAGGTCGATTTTGATTTGCCTCGCAACTAACGGTAACGTTTTAATAATAGATTTCTGATGCTAAATTTATGGTTATTCTACTTGTTATGTCAAAAACACACGCCAAAATTAATCTACGATTACAAAGCTTTGTAGTTTACGTAGCAATTTGGTTTTGTGATTTTATATGAATGAGAAATAAGAATGAAGAAAATCCTCCATTCCATATTTTCCTTTGAAATATGTTTGAAAGCACAATAGTAATTTCCTGTCATTCAACTGAATTTATAATATAATGTAACTGATCAAAAATCTTTTGCACAAATTGACAATTCGTGAATGTCGCTGACCTCTGAAAGCCAATGACTGGCATTATCTTCTACTTTCATTACTTCTAATGGCAGACGAGCCAACGATCCACTTGATGTTAAGTTCACAGATTTCTGTGATCCGTGGGGGGCTCAGTAACCCACGGTTACTGAACCCTCCCACCACGACTAGGTGGTGATCCCACAGGGGGGAGGATACATGTCACACTGCTGTAAACGATGTAAGCAAATATCAAATTATATCGGCAAAGGACTAAATAGTGGTATACTAACTATTACGAGTGTATTAGCAAAAATTAAGTCTTTGATTATTTTTAAAAACTTATATAACTTCTGACTTGCCTTTTCGTCATGAGAAACTTTCAAACAGACTAGGAGGTCAATTCGCTCGTTATTGCGATTTATTTATTTAATTGTTTATCGGTTAGAAACATCGCTTTGCAATTTACAGAAGTAAACTGGTGGCCTTATCAAATTACCGATCTAGTTGCTTTGTAATGTTTATAAATAATTGTAATAGGTGACTGATGATGCAGACGCAAATAGCATCATCATTAGTAACATTGTAGATATCCAGGAGATTTAAAGGAAGGGGCTAAAAAAATAGATAGCGTATTCCAGTAACAAAGCTACTGTAATGATTTAGAATTCAATCTGAAAGTACGACAGTTTTATTTCTGTGTTCTCAGCAACTCTCAAATATAATTCGACCGTACTGGCAATCTAACCTAAAATATAAATTTGCTATATCACGATCCAATGTTGCTCGTATATCGTCATGATATGCGAATTTGAATGCTATAACGGTGTAATGTATTTCTGTCGCAATTGGATTACAACTGTAATATATTTATATTTCGTTGCGATAAATGGGCACCGTTAAGCCTATCACATCTGGTTAGACTCAAAAGCGGACCTAGGGCTCCGAGAAGAAAGTCTTGGATACAACCGAGCTAACGCTAGGACAATGATAATGATATTGCCAGCGGTCGATATAATATTATACTACTTCAACTAAAACTTTATATGATAATAAATATACATGTCGTAGATTTCGTCGTCATATGACATAATGACAATAATACTGCTTATTGTACTATAACTAAAAGTTATCTGATTAAATATTTCCAAATAAACTTACAGCATATTATAAATTAAATTGCTATTTTGTTGGCGCATTACTGGTTAATAAAATAATCAGCTACAATATCAATCACTTTACACACGACCCGGTTGTCAAGCTCGACACATTAAATTATCATAATCGAAACAATATTTTAAACACACGACGTTACCAATTTAAACAATGATATTGTCAGTGATTTACACTAAATGAGAATCAAAACATATGTAGAACTCTTAATGTACTTTTATTACATCTACATTTTACTGTAAAATCCCGAACCATTCTAAATTCTACAATTTATTCGTAAATTCTAGGACGTACCAACACAGAGTAGTAAGAACTTTAAATTATGGCCTGTTTTAGTATCTTACAGTGTCTTGATGTAGCATAAACAAACCAACTAAAGTTAGAAACATAGGACTCTTATTTCTGTTATTAGGATCACATTGAACCGCACAAACTTAATCTAATACATAAAATAAGATTATAATTCGGACTTTCGCCATTCTGGTTTGGTATTTCAAAAGCACCAAATAAAGAGCCACTACCTAATTTTTTCGACTAAAGCTTAGGAATTAAACCAACTTTTACTATACCACGCTAGTTGCGTTTGTAACATCTTGTATTTTTATTCTTAATACTAGCTTTTGCCCGCGGCTTCGCTCGCGTAAATTAGGGCTTCTCTAGTTATAGTATATCATCTATGTTCGGGAAAACACAAATCTCCTTTATTCGGCGGATACTTCTTAAATTGTCGTTTTAACTGTTTTTGAAATATAACTGCAAAAAGTATTTACACATGCAAACTGTTTAGTACTAAGAGGTAGGTAGTACCAAAGAGCTCAGATATTTACATCTGTATTCATTGGTAGTATTCAAAACGTACTCAAAATGTTATCTGGTATCAGCATGGTATCAGTGAGGTTTCGCTAGAGTGGCCAATATGGCGACTGCGATTTGTCTGTCAAAACCATTCGAATTTAACAAAATACTCGACAGTCAGAATTTTGCGGATATAATGTTGTCGACTCGAAATCTTTATTTTTTAATGTTTTATTATTCATGTAAGGTTTCGATCGAGTCTACCGTACCACTTGAAGAAATTATTAATATAGAATTGACACTGCGATGGTAGCGCAGTCGGTCAGTTCCAATGTGAAACATTCCAAAATCAAAAACTACTTACAAATTAAAAATTAACTAAAAGAACATTTTCCACTGGACTAAATTGTGAATCTAAGCCATTCTCAAGTCCCTTCGAACACACACAAAAAAATTCATTGAAATCAGTCCAGTCGTTTAGGAGAAGTTCAGTGACATACACACGCACACAAGAAATAAATATATGCTTAATATGATGAATTGAAATGATTTTTTGTCGCAGCCCCGGAGGTCCAAACAAATGGACAGTGCAGTATTCTGTCCGACATGTTCTCGCTGGGCTTGGTGATCTGCGCGGTCTTCAACAACGGCAAGCCGCTGATCCAAGCAAATAACAACCCGATGCTCTACCTGAAGCAGATTGAGTTTGTAAGTAGTCTATACAGGTACTCTCTAACGTATGGAACGCGTTCGTTTGTGAATATTTCAACGAGGATAATGTGCTCTCCACTAAAACTTAACTTGCATGAAATGTGGGTAAATAAAACATCAGTAATCAAATACTACATCGAGACAGTCTTGCTTCGTATAGGTTTTGATATTATAAATTAGATTATTTATGTATTCGCTACGTGCGAAGTGCATGGAGGGGGTAGCTAAAACGATCGCAGCGCATGCCGTGGCAGAAATCCGTAACTATTCGGGAAGTCAATTTGATTTTTGATTTGAATTTTACATTATCTGATAATTTAATTCTTGATCTTAAATATTATCATCTTTGAAATGGGTCATAATTGTTGTTGTGTTGTGGACTACAAAAATAACGGCACAAATAGTCTGTGTAAATTCTATATTTTTCCAACAGTAGAGTGGACATTAGATCAAAGAAAGATTAGATACGATACTTAATAAATAAATTATTTTTATTTGTTCTGTATTTTATGTGATATTAAATAATGTTTTATTTTTCAGTGTTGATGACTCGCCATGGACTCAAAGAAGTCACGACACAATATGTAGTGAACGTTTTATTGGAGGCAAAAAATCAGACGTGCAAACAAGTCCAAGTTATGTTCCTACGATAGTTCCTCAAATATATCGACATAAGAAAGTTAGAGAGTCACAGGTGTTAGCTAGATATACACGTTTTATAAAACGTAGTACCACAAAAGTCTTAGATATCACATCAAATCAAGTAAGAGTAAGAGTTGAAGATGAAAATGAATTTAATCAAATCGAACGTCGTGTGGCTGATCAAGGATGCCAAATCGATCTGTTTTCTAAATCGAATTTAAAAGCAACAACCATTATTTGTAATAGATTCATTTACAGTGATCACTCTGATGCTGAAATCCAAGTGGATATAGCAACAACTTCAAAAATTGTAGCAATTAATAATGCAAGAATGAAAGATAAAAGCTGTTGCACTGACAAAATATTGTATAATTATCAATGTACCGAAACAAAAAGCCAATAATTTGTTAGTATTTCATCAATAAAAATGATAAAGAACTCCTAGATCTTGCTTTAGTAACAAGATTAACTACATATTATTATGTAAAAATGTACTGTTTCCATTAAATACCGAATTCTTATCTTAATATATAAAATCCTTGCGTTACTGACTGACTGACAGACACGCTACAGCCGAAACTATTGGGCGCAGGAAGCTGAAATTTAGCATGTATGTTCCTTGGAGACCGTAGGGGTGCACTAAGAAGGGATTTCCCGAAATTCCAACGGGATCCGCCAAAAAAAACGGGTAAATTTAAAAAAAATGCAGGCGTAGCTGCTGGCGTCCTCTAGTTTTTTATATAAATGAAAACTGGCTTGACATTTGCAGCATTGAGTGTATTATTTGGTATACAGCAGAACCACAATCTCACGAATATTTCATTTGATCTTACAAAATCTAGTTTGTGCAACTACTAATTTAATCTTTTGGCCGAATAGAGCCACCGTAGAAGCAACAATGACCAAGTGTTTCAGTCCAGATTACATCAATACAAGAGTTATTATTGACTGTACTGAATTCCGAATTGAAATACCGACAGCAGTTGATAACCGTTGATAGTAAAAATACCACTTCGTCTTTTTATTTATCTTTAATTTACTATAATACATACTAGAAAGCAATAAAATACTGATATGTCATTATATTTTGGCATTATCCCGAATAGTTGCGCATGCTAGGTGGCGCTATTGTCGTGCACGGTCTCAATAGCACTTAATGTGGGATGTCATATCCTATTTTAATACTTAATCATTTATGGCATTCTACAATGTCCGACAGTTACTAAGAGCTTAGACTAATTATAGGCTCCTGTTTTATCGAACTGCAGCTCTGCAGGTCCTGTGGGTAACAACGCGGTGGTTTTTTCCTTTCTTGCTCAAAACGTTCTCACCCGAATTTCACTCGATGGATTGGTAGAGTTGTAAAGGAATGAGTATAATAATTATTATACTACCCGTGTAATGCCAGGGCGGATCACTACTCTGATATAAACGCCATAGAAAATCATAACAATTTTCGTCTGAAATAGAGATAAGACAATTAAGTGCAAATACGGGTGGTATTTGCACTTAATGTTATTTACTTCATAAAGGTAGAAATCAGATGAAGGCACGCATGTCTTACTTTCTAACTTTACAGATTATTATACATTACGCGTGTTATTTTTCAGGTTTGTTACTATTCAACATGATTATTAAATTCATATATTATGATACTGACCACTAATATCCTCCATAGCTTCGTAGCTGTGAGCTGTGGTATAAACAATAATCAACGGCCACCCATCTTTTTTTTTAAGGAATAGGGGGCAAAGGAGCAGACGGATCGCCTGATGTTAAGTGATTACCGCCGCCCATGGACACCCGCAACACTAGAGGAGTCACAAGTGCGTTGCCGGCCTTTTAAAAAGGAATACAAATTTTTTTTTGAAGGTTTGAAGGTCGTATTGGTTCGGCAAAACCGCAGGTGACAGATCATTCCACAGTTTAGAGGTGCGAGGCAGAAAGTTTCTTGAGAAACGCACCGTTGTGGATTGCCAACCATCTAAATGATGGGGATGGAAATGCTGTCGCGTAGAACGATGGCGGAAAGATGCGGCAGGGATTAATCCGAACAATTCCTCGGAGCACTCCCCATAGTAGAAGCGATAAAAGATGCATAGCGAGGCTACATCTCTACGCAGCGCCAAGGGGTCTAACCGATTGCAAATATCTTGGCAGTCGACAATTCAAGCGGCTCTCCGTTGGATGCGGTCTACAGGGAGAAACTGGTACGGGGTGCCCCTGCCCAAAGATGAGAACAGTATTCCAAATGCGGCCGGACCTGCGCCTTATAAAGGAGCAAGCGGTGGGCCGGAGTGAAATACCGTCTCGATCTATTTAGTACGCCAAGCTTCTTCGAGGCTAACTTAGCCTTACCCTCTAAGTGACCGCGGAACTCGACTTCGCTCGATATGTCGACACCAAGTATTCCAATACTGGAGGAGGCAGTCAAAGGGGTGCTCTAAAACGAGGACATACGACCATCGGCAGTTTTTTTGCGGTGAAAACGCAGACTTGTGTCTTTGTGGGGTTAAATTGGACCAAATTAAGTCTTCCCCAATCTGAGACCATCTCCAAGGAGGTCTCAATTTCAGACACAAGTTTATGCCGGCTCTCGATGACTTTTTCCCGAGAAATGTTGGCGTGGCCGGTATATAAAACATCACCTGTGCTGTCATCTGCATAACAATGAATGCCGCTATCTAGCAACACATCATTGATATGCAGGAGGAACAGAGTAGGCGATAGCACGCAGCCTTGAGGAACGCACGCATTTACAGACAAGGCGTCAGAGCATTCACCGTCAACTACGACCTTTATGCTTCTGTCTGTAAGAAAGCTGGTGATCCATTCGCATAATTTCTTGGGCAGCCCATAGGAAGGGAGCTTCGAAAGAAGCGCTTTGTGCCAGACCCGATCGAAGGCCTTCGCTATGTCCAAACTGAAGTCAATCTTAAGAGTGATCATATCAAACGGTGCTTAACATAGCCGATGAATAACCTGCAAATAACATTTCACTGTGTGCACTATCATGTGACCAATTATAAAATTGTATATTGAATAGATACTACGTTTTGGTTAAAAATATTGAAGACATCCTAGGTTTTAGTTTACATACAGGTGGATAAAAATATAAATAGTAAAAAGCAGGCAGCGATAGCCTAGTGGAGAGACCGACAGACTGCTACACAGAGGGTCCGGGTTCGAATCCACGGCGCGCACCAATGACTGTTCTGTGTTAAGTGCGTATTAAATTGTTAATTACCGCTTGCTAAACGGTGAAGGAAAACATCGTGAGGAAACCTACATGTCTGAGAGTTCTCCATAATGTTCTTGAAAGACATGTGAAGTCTGCCAACCCGCACTAGGCCAGCGCGGTGGACTATGGCCTTACCCTTCTCATAATGAGAAGAGGCCCGTGCCCAGCAGTGGGACAATTTATATGCAGGGCTAATGATGATGGTAATTTTAGTATTCTTTTTGTTAGTGAAAACCATTATATGTACTAATGGAATGTAATCATTATTATTTAAATTGCTACTACATAAAATGTACGGTGGTTTGGCTTTCGGATAAACCACGAGTTGGTGCCAAGACGATAATTGCAGTCGTAGCGTTTGCACTAAATCTGTTCAGTGGTTTAAGAGACGCGTATCAATAAACTATACACGTAGGAATGAGTTCAATTGAAACGCCTTTATTAAAGATGACTTGTATGACAGTCGTAAACAACTAAAATGCAGAAAAAACATTAGTCCACTGAAATGTTAATTTTTTTTGGGCTTAGCGTGCATTTGTCAGAGGACGCAATTTTATTTTATAGATGTCAAGAGGGGCTCAGTGTAAAGTTAAATCCAAGTTTCTGGGGTGGTAGCTATTGTCCTGCGGCCACCATCTTGAAAAGAGTGGGACAGATGGGTTTTCTAGTTTATCTGGCAAACTATTGGCCGCACAGTTAAATTTCAAGACACGTTTCGTTGCAAATTAAATTCTCTACAACTTTTGTCCCGTAGCATTTAGTTGTAAAATCAAAAATAACAAAGTTACAAACGAAAATGTAATGAAATTTGCAACAAAAATTTTCTTTTCAATGTGTTGTACTTTTTTCATCGTCAGCCACAAAAAATACATTTAATTTGTCTTTGCATCATCCAAATCAAGACCCAGTCCTCCAACCTAAGACTCCGCAGCCTCCAAAAGTACCAAGAGCTCCAATTTTCACTCATTTTGTTGAAGTTGGAATATATGGACAGCTCTAAAATTAAATCAATGCGCGGGCTTCTAAAATTGATGTCCTGCCTATGCAAAGGAAACTACAATGCTCTGCAGTCCCTCTATTTTCTGGGGAGAGATGCAGCAAGGTAATTGAAAAGATCAATGGAAATTTTGATTTACCGATAAAATGCGATTATTCTATAGTATATTTTTATCAACAATTGAATATCATCGCTTTTTAGATCATACGTTGAACAGTTGCTCATAAAAAAGACGAAGGACACAGTAATAATGAAGAAACCCTATTATTACCAAAACACAACAATAACAAAGATAAACTTTTTTGTGTTTTTTTTTACGACAAAAAGTATCAAAACCAAAGTTGTAGAGAATTAATTTGCAACAAAAGAAATCCTAAGCAAATCTTCTGTGCGATTAATAGTTTATCACATAATTAAGAAAAACCATCCGCACCACTACTTTTTCTAAGGTGGCGGCCGCGGGACAAGAGGTGCGCCCCACAAATTTGGATTAAGGTTTACGTTAGCCTTCCCTAGACATCTAAATAAAAAAATAGCGTCCTCTGACAAATGCAGCCGCAAATGTAACTTTTCAATGGACTGCATGTCTATCTCATAATTAAAATCTCTAAATATACTAATACCTAGGAGGTATAGGTACTTTACTCGAATAGGGAATTTTCCTGCTAGTAAAATAAATTATAAAAGTTTCATTATCTAGTAAAACATGTCGGTTTATTCATCAATTAATGTTAAAACTATATTTTTTTACTATCAATTTATTGATAATAAGTATTCTACTTGACAGCAAAAAGCTATGACGTCACTATGTCATATTTCATACAAAAGCCGTAGCAAAGTCGTTTCTGACAATTCATTAAAAGTGTTTGATTTGACTAGTTGGAAACAAACCTTTTTATTTTATTTTAATCAGAGCTACGCCATTGAATATTCAATGTCTAGTCTCGTTAATGTCGGCATCGATCTTTTATTTATATTTCTAACTAGAGTAAACACGGTTATTATTCTTTAGCGATTTGTTTTTATTTAATATAATTATTATGTATAAACTAACAATAAAAGTGGCGATAGCCTAGTGGTGTACGTAACGGACTGCCGATACGATGGTCTCGGGTTCGAGGTACCCGGGGTACCTCTGACTGTTCGAAGTTATGTGTGTATTAAAAAATAGTTATTTGTGCAACAAGAGAGCAAAGTTGTTTTTTGTTTCGAGTGCTGATTTTGAGTCCCGAGCAAGCGAAGGATTCTATGATTGATTCACGAGCGTAACGAGTGAATCAAAGTTAGAATCCTGAGCGTAGTGAGGGACTCAACAGCACGAGATGCAAAAAACTTTACTCTCGTGTAGCACACATAACTTTTCTCCTCAGCAGTGAGAACACATATTACTTAGGAGACATAGAAATGAACAGGAATAGATTAAAAACTTAATTCTGCATTAATCACTTGTTGTTTTAGCTCTTCTGGTGTTAAAGGACAGTCATCATCGCTAGTTTCGCTCATCTTTTTAGATTATTTGATATATTAATATAATTTAACACGTTACGGTATCAGTATCATCGAAAATTTTATTCCCGCTATTTTTTTTTATCGCGTTTTGATACACCACGTCCCGGATGTTTATTTTTCAAAATCATTGTTGAAATTCCAAATAAAAATGTATTGGTAAATTTCAATTTTATACAATTCATTAGACTTATTTTTATTAAAATCCAATAATACATTAAACATATAAACAATAACACTAAAAAAACTAATTTCTTTATTACAATTAATATCTTTAAATATTAAAGTATTACGCGTTTCCGAACATGTTTTCTTTGAGGTCGAATTCCAAAATCGAATTTTGAAGGGGTTTGTTTTTTTCACTCGCTTTTTTATATGCATGTGAAAGAGATAGAGCACAGTAAAATTCGAATGCTTTCAAATTTATGGCTGAACAACGTCAATTCGTGGCCCTGAAGATTGAAAAATTAAAAAGCTACTTTTACTTTTACTCACGCTCGAATCAAAATCGCGTTTTGTTCACTGTTGACTCGCAGCAAAAGTGGCATCTTTGAGGTGCTGAGGTGAAAAAGATATTATTGCTCGCTTAATAATGTGCCCGGTAAATGGGAATAGGTTCGCCCCTATTACATTGGGACCTAAACATAACTGGCGAAATGTGGGTGTGCAATACACTTCTGCCTACCCCTTCGTGAAGTAATGTTATTAAAAGGCGTGAAGTTATGTTACTAACAATTTCGATCAACATTTATTTACTAATATCGAACAATTATTTCTTCGCTGTTAATAAATTATTTTCTTTTTTTGTTAATCAGCTTAAGGCTGCTCATTGCGTTGTTCTATTTTCATTTCTATGCCTCATAGTAAGATCAAGTAAAAAAACGTTTAAACCATATTAATACACGTACAACCGTCCCAACATAGTTCTCACAGATTAAACATATGCAGCACTACAAAAATACTCAAACTGTAGTACAAATGATTGTTATTATTGTGTTAAAAAGCTAATGTTCAACAAGTCGTGCCAAGTGATATGAAACTTGGACACTTTAGATTATAGTTTAGCACTTTACTTTACAGGAATGGTCACGCGATCACATCGTCAAGTTCATAAATAGTTTATGACCCACTGAACTTCCACCTAGCCGATACACAAAGGTATTTTCTCAAATGTCCGCTGTTTCAGTAAATTACTGAAAGCAATTTAAGTCAAGTTTCGTCTTGACATCAGGTGAAACTGTTTTACGACAACCAGACCATTTGGAAAGACATTTAATTAATTTCTGTAAAAGTATTCAGAAGTTAATTAGAGCTACTTAGAACAAAAAATAAAAACAATTAGCTAAGTACGTCTAATTAATAATTGCGCTGCCTTTAAGTATAAAATATTCATACTACCTATTAAGTCACAACAGCAGAATAATGGCAGCGATAGCCTAGTGGAGATATCAGCATACTGCCATTCGCAAGGAATCGGCGCGCACCACTGACTTTTCATTTTCGAAGATGTCGTGTGTGTATTAAATTGTTAATTACCGCTTGCCCGTGCCTCAGAGAACACGTTATGCCGTCGGCCCCGGCTATGATGACGGTCAACGCGTTAAGAGGAGCAAATACTTTTGAATAACTTGATACTGGTTTAAACCATCAAATATCGCTGTATTTCTAGGTCAGATGACGCTTTTATGAAAAAAATATTCTGTCATATCCGATTTATTTATGTCATAGGTTATAAGAAAGTGGACTTTGGGCTGTAAGGCAACGCCTTGAATGCAATCGGACTAACGCTAGGACGATGATCATTGAGATGAGTGAAAACATATTATAATTACTTAATCATGGATCAGAATATTTTCACTTTATAAATTATGGCGTTCCACAACTCGTACTATGTGTGTACCAATAGCCAAAATTACCTACATAATGTGTAGTGCATTATGATATCATAGTCATATACCTACACGTGTAAATATATATTATGTGTAAGTTACCGAGATGACTATATCTACTTTCATAATTACAATGTGAACTAATTAAAAAGTTTAATAGCTTATTACTGCGTAAGTGTAATATAATTAACACTTTATAATTGGCAATGAAATGTATGAATAATTTAATTAACAGAGGTATTTAATTACGCCTTTAATATTTTGTTTTGCTGCTTGACAAAGACTCACAGTTGTTGATTCATAACAAAGACTTTAACTTACTGACAACTTATACCAAAATGGAGGACAATGTCTATTCCGCAAGATTTTCCTTAACCCTTTCCAGGGCAATACTAATTATAGCTCCGATTTTGTTTTTATCTATTCAAAACATTGTAAAATTACATTTTTAAAACGATATGAATAATATATAACGATATTATCTACGGCAATATATTTGCCAATGCCCGTTTTTGGCATAAAATTTGGCAAAGTAATTGCCAATGCCCAATTTGAATTTATAATTTTTTTGTTGCCAATGCCTTGTTGTCACCTAATTACCTACGTATATTATTTATTTCGATTATTATAAAAATAAATTGGTAGCGAAACAATCGAAAAAATGTAATTCGGCCAAATTTTTGTATCAAATCCATTTTCTTCAAAAGTTCTTCTTATTTCACATAGCTGTTCCAAATTCTGTTTTTTCCATTCGGATTCTTCACAATCTGAATTGCTCTCTTGCTCTTCGGAATCTTCGCCACTAACACACAATTCGGCGTCATCGTGCACATCCAGATGTTGTGTGGTTCTGTTACGTCTGTTCGTCTCTAAAGGTTCTTCTTCTCCTGATGACCAATTATCTTCATTGTCAAAAATACTATCTTTATCTATATGTGTGCTGCTACTAATATTTTGATTCAAATTGCTAGTTGACAGATTCGGTATTACTGAGACTGAGGAAGAAGTTGATGAAGTTGATGAAGTTGTTGAATTTTCGATACCTTCCTCTTCTGACTGAATGTCCTCTACGTCATCTTCTGATTCATATCCATCAGGGATATTTACTAACTCAACAATTTCGTTGGTTCTTAGGGGTTTTGACGTTGTATTCTTCGCGGCGGCATCTAAAAGAAAAAATAAAATCGGGCATTGGCAACAAATTATCCGTAACAAATAATTTATCGAGCATAGGCAACTATTTTAGCGTTAGTGTATGGCAGAGGCAATATCAAGCTTTCCATATCGTAAAAGGTTTTATAAATAGATAGTATAACGTAATATTACATTACTTCAATAAATCAGATCATTAGCTATAAAAATACATAAGGTTACTTACATTTCACACGGCAATCATCATTGATCATGACTATTTTTTGCAACTTATGGGCTTTAGAGCTACCAATGTAAATGTATAATTATTACATGTTATAAATTGCTAGCTCTCATAATATTCAAGAAATGAAATACCTACTGAAATATAATTGGCATTTCTGCCCATCTTGGCTCAAATTGTTGTACATGCACTGCCTTAGACATTTCGTCTGATCAATTGGTACACAACTACAGGGTAAGCAGTACTTTCTTCTGCATGTACACTGGAAATAATATAATAGTAATAATTCGTTCAACCGTCACTGGTGGTGTATCTTATTGCCAGTAACGTCTTCTAAGCGGTAGAGCTACGCTAGTTATTATGCACTGATTGCGTCGCTGGGACAAAGGAGAATTACCAAAATAGTAGGGGTCAAACTATCACTGGTCCAAAAAAAAAAATTGTTTCCCTCAGGGTTAAATCTTTGTTGGTGGGTTAATACTGTTAGACTAACTATGTATGCAAATGCGAATCAAATTCCAACCCACAGTTACAAATTGATTCAACGTTATATTACACTGCAGCAATACAATTTTGGAAACATCCATTTTTCGTGTATATTATTTTTGCTCAATGGATATATTGTTTTAAGGATTTACTAAATAATTAGATGAATAATGAATTTAAAAAAAAACGACACAGTTACTTAATAACTATCACTGTAATCGCTGAAAATGATTTATAATACGCATTTGATGATAGTGGTGGTCTAATCAACTGCGTATCTGCGTAATCATTTTCACCGATTACAATATTGTCTAAAAACTGTGCTGGGTGGTCAATATTTTCATAACGGGCGTACGCCAAAAACCATACAATAGATAATACATGAGCATACGTGCCCAAAGTACGTCTGCCACTCTTACATGAGCAGTAATAATGATATAGAGCTTCCAAACAACACATGAGACACACTTGTCCAGCAGATGCACGAAACATCTTTGTATCAAAGTATCCAAATCACAGGGCTTAAAATCAGGTCCAGGTAACGTAATGCAATGCAAGAATGTCTACACCACAATCAAAGACGCTATTACAGGATATCCACAGAAATAATTGCACAGTACACAACTATAAGCGAAGAGCGTAAGAGAAGGACTGCTCAGAGTGCTCAGTTGCAATGCAAAACGCATACATGTCTGAGCGAGATGGCAATAGAAAGCTCTATTACCTTCTCGCTCACACAACTATTGTACAATGTACAAAGAAAGCAAACTCGCGTGTAAGCTACCTGTACCTGTATGTATCTGCGATAAGAAAAGGTCGCCTACCTGTGTAGAAAAGTGAAATACGCAACTTTTTCATAAGATTACATTTTAGCTAATATTTATGTTTCTGTGGGACAGATGTTTTCGGTTCCATAGAATAAAATGTAGTATTTGACCTCACCTTATAAATAAGCCATGTGGTATATCTGGGGGCATACTTTGATTTTTTCACAAATATTTGGGCCAATTTGGTCATTCTCCTTTAGATTTCCAAATGGGAATCAAAGCTAACTATCACTGGTTTATTTCATATAGCTTTTCTTTATTCTTGTTATATTATTTTCAACGAGAGGCAGACCAACTTGTCCATTTACTGGGATTGATTCATTTATAGATTTATCACAACTACTTTCTTACTAATGAAAAATAGTAGGCCATGATGAATTTTTGGACAGTCGGTTTTAATAGTGAATGTCTACACCACAATCAAATTAGTTAAATATGTAATTAAATTTAATATATTTTTAAAAAGAAAGGCATTCACTCAAGGAGGCACAAAAAAAAATATTAATCTAGCAATATTCATAATCACCTCACTCAACAATTCACTAAAATTCATTCTTTTCTAACATGCGAGGGCCAATCAAATCCTGTATTACCTTACTCCCGCGCATACCCCTGCCGCTTCCGCCTTCCCCGCTTCAATTATTGTCGTTCCAAATTCGCACCCTGAAGCGCGTGGCCGCGCCCGCCGCTCCGCCAAAAAAGTTCTCAAAAACTCAAGTACTCAAAAGTGTCGTGTGTGTGAAAATTGACTTTGTAGGTGGCTTACCAGCTTCTAAGGTCTAGGAATACAGCACTGCTCCGCTTCAAGTTATCGAAGAAAACACTCTAAACAAACTCCATTCCTGCTTTTCCGTAAGCGCCTAAATTCCTAGCCTTTTCCGCTGCGCCCACAGTGAATATCACTGTTATCAAGGGTACATGGAAATCAACGTGTTAAAATAAGGATATTTTATCAAAATGAAATGAAAAACCAATGATTTCATTTAAGACAAATCTCCTTAACCGTAAACGAAAATCAACCATTATTTCTAATAACAAATTTACTTTGAAATATTTATAAACTGATTGTACAAACTTTGTTAAGGGTACCTCTGAAATAGAGTATAATTATGATGAAAAATAAAGTTGCTACCTTAACTTTTACGCAAAGTCTCGCTGGTGTTATTAAAATTAAGTTACAATGTTTATTCATCTATTATGTCCGAATCGCTGAACGGATTTTAATGAAATTTCAATAAAGGTTTCTTTATTCAAGTTCAGAAAAGAAAAATGCGAATTTAACGAAATAACTGATGTATAGGTATAACTCATGTGCGGTATATATTAACCTTCAAAGAGAACTGTGATTTAATTGCCCACCGGTCTCCCGGGAAATTCGTTCCAAATCGTCAATTCGCTGGACTGTTATCAGTTAACAGTCCAATTAAATATTATTTGAGAGCCTCTATTTTCATTGTAATATTACACTCCTGTGGGGCAACCGTTATCTCAGCAAAACTCACATTTAGCTTTGAAGGGACAAATGGATACCTACCTACTTACCGGAGCGGCGTGTGACTACACTACAGTTTTGCTACTTATTCCTGTAACCCAATAAACCTCCTGCTATCCAAACTTTCAAATAAAGAACAAGCGTAGACTTGGTTCACATAATTATGTTTGGCTCTCATAAGATCTTGCTGTGGAAGCAAGCTTGCGCGGAAAACTACTACTTTATCTTGACGACGTTTCCGCATAAGGGTCGGAACATATCTGACGGAAGATGCGTCGCGTATTATCGGTCGCGTAACGCGAAAACATGCAAATATACAGGGTGTTTCATAAGCCCCCGTCCGATCAATGAAGGAGTTTTAGGGTAGAGTAAAATGATGAGGTATTTGTCATTAATTCACGAAAATTCAAGATAAAATTTTTCCTGGTAAATTTAATTAACTTTAAATAATATCACATCAGATTACCCATGGCAACACTGAAGACTCATAAATCGTAATAACTAGGTATCTACCTAAAGTTCATAAAAGGTCGTTGAGTGCATCGGCCGGCGCCGCCGGCGGCCGCGTCTAGTTACCTAATCCTTTGACAAAAGCCGAACGTCAACTTTACACGTACCATCATTTTAGGTAGGTAGTACACATTTTATTTATGAGTTTGTTGCAACAACTGGTTTATTGCATTAGGTAAAACGGAAGGTATTGTTTACATTGTTTGTTTGTTTGCTTGAAGATGACATAAGCAACATTGACTTTGGTCCAGCTTATAATTCTAGTGATCCGCAGTTTGGTATGTTATATGTTATAAACCATCTGCAACTTGCAATTCAGAAAAACACAACAAAAATATGTTTAAAAAACAAAAATTATAACACTAAGCCGTGGATCACTACAGGAATTTTACGATGTATGAGACATAGAGATAAACTGCATATGAAGGCTAAATTAAATCCAGACAATTCAACTATACAATTATCCTATAAACGATATCGCAATCTTTGTAATGATTTGCTTAAAAAAGTAAAGGCAAGCTATGACAAAAGTCTATTAGAAAAAGCCGGTAAAAATAGCAAAACGATTTGGCAATGTATTAAAAAGACGACATACACTAATAAACAACACATCACACCTAGAATCTGCTAATATTGCAAATAATTTTTTGTCAATGTTGGCAAATACCTCGCAGAAAAGGTTCCGGGTCAATCACAATACCTTAGCACTCCTCATAGCACATCTTTAACATCGTTTGTATTACTTGACACTGACGAAACTGAAGTTAACAATATAATTATGTCTCTAAAAGACAGCTGTGCCGCTGGATGGGATAATATACCAAACAAAATCATAAAGCAATTCAAGCACGTCTTAGTTCCCCCGCTGACCAACATTTTCCAAAAATGTTTGTTTAGAGGTATATTTCCCAAGTGCCTTAAAAAATCTGTGGTAGTGCCGGTGTATAAATCCGGTAATAAAGAGCAAGTAAATAACTATAGACCGATTTCTCTACTGCCCTGTATGTCAAAAATATTTGAAAAATTATTAATAATAGACTGATAAAGTACCTAGAGGACAAATCGATATTATCTAAGACACAGTTCGGATTTCGACCTAAAATATCGACAGCTGACGCCGTACATCACCTGACTGACTTTTTTGTGCAAGAACTTGACAAGGGTAACCACACAATAGGAATATTTCTGGATCTTTCTAAGGCTTTTGACACCGTCTGTGTCCCTATTTTGTTGCGTAAACTCGAGAACATTGGTATAAGAGGTAAACAGTTAGAATTAATTAAAAGTTACTTAGAGGACCGCACGCAATGCGTAAAAATCGGTAACACAGTTAGCACTGATGAAAATAACACATCTTTCGGAGTCCCCCAGGGAAGCATCTTAGCCTCTACGTTATTCCTCATTTACATAAATGACCTTTGTAATCTACACATAAATCACAGTTCTATCGTATCATACGCTGACGACATTGCTCTACTTTTTTCCGCTGAGTCAGAAAAATATGTTTTCGAGTATGCACAACATGGTTTTAATTGTGTTAATAAATGGCTTCAGCACAATTTACTAACACTAAATGCAGAGAAAACCAACTATGTAAAGTTTACCATACGCAAATTAACAGCACAACAAACTAACACACCACTGTATGCCCATCACTGTGGCGCCTTTCCTGGAATTCCCTGTGCTTGTCCTTGTATTAATGGCACAAATAAAATAAAATATCTCGGTATCATATTAGACGAAACACTTTCCTTCAAAGAGCATATCGAGTGTTTAAACGGTAGAATACGTAAGTTAATATATGTCTTCAAGAAAATGCGACATATTGCTGACCCAACATTAATAAGGCAAGTGTACTTTGCTCTATGCCAGTCATTATTAACATATTGTATTACGACATGGGGGGGCGCAGGAAAAACTTTGTTACTGTCTGTTGAAAGAGCTCAGCGAGCAATTCTTAAAGTATCAACCTCCAAACCGTTCCTATATCCAACTAATTCCCTATACCAAGCTTGTAAAGTATTAACAGTTCGACAACTATTTATCAAGAGTATCGTATTAAAGCAACACACAGCCCTTCCCTACAGCACTATATCTAACAACAAAAGGCGACATAATATAATATTTCCGACTAAAATGCAAACAAAACACGCATTCACATCCAAATTTTATATATTCCTGCGGCCGCTACTTTACAAAAGACTAAACGCATTAACTAACCTAATTTCTTGCACCTACTTCAAATGCAACAAAATTGTCAACAATATCCTTCTGAATATGTCCTACGAAGATACCGAAAAATTATTAATTGTGTTAAAATAATTATCTCAACAAAATATACCTTTACCTCAATTTATTAGTTGTAAGTATTCATAAGATATTATAGATCTAGTATTAGTGTACTAAAACATGACGTACGTAATATTGTAGTAAGTAAGTGATTATATATTTTATAGTATCTAATTAGCTCTAATCGCCTGAAACACAGGTTTATCCTAGTTCAGGCATATAATCTTATATCAGGATCCTAAACTAAGCTTTTGTACTCTAAATAAGTAAATTGTACCTTTTTATTTAACAGAATAAATTGAATTTGAATATGTTTCGTGAGAGAGTGCGTAGCCAACTTTGGTGTCCGTGTATTCAGACATTTCAGATCACCCGAAGTCCTACGACATGGCCTTACGATTCTTAGATTCAGTTTTACGTGCCTTCTGAGCACCCATCCAAGTGATGACCTGTGCAACCGTTGCTTATCTTTGCCAAATTATTACGATCCAAAAGCTTAGTCACGCTATGAGCGCTGCAGTATTTACGGTAATTACTAATTTTTTAAATCTTACTTAGGCAGGTTACCTTTAATTCCGAAAAACATCAACTTATTTGTAAGCTGCGTACGACAATCATGCTCCATATGTCGACCGTAAGGGTTAAGACACTTACGGTACCTTTTCATCAAAGGTACCTATTTGAAAGCACACTAACTAGCACACTGTAGTTCACGAGGTGGTGAAGCCGTTGAACAACGCGCTCCAAAGGCACTGGCAGACCTGGTGGTCCAGCGAACTGTTCCTCCTTATCACTACGTGCACCTGCATGAATTGCATTCACTCCTACCTAAACATATCGAAATGTTAATGTATTCAGAGTTTGAATACGACCGACGACGTAACTATTTCACAACGTAAGTTATTCCGGAAATCCGAACGAAAATAATCCTAGGGCAAGACTGAGTGATCAGTAGACAAATTGAAGTCATAAAAAATAGCCAGCTAGAGATGTAACCACTGATATTTATTGGAGTTCTGTTTTTATCGATATGTTATTATTGTCCCCGTACGAGATGGGTACGTATCCAACGCAAAATTGTTGTTTGTTTTTAAATTATTGTTATAACATAAAAATGATGTAACTTTTTTATTTGATTTAGGTTACCGAAATTAGTAGATCATAGTCTTTTGTCTATGATCTACAAAGTTCTGTAACACAAAAGTATTATTTAAGTCTTGTTTACGTAATGTGTCGATATCGTAATTATCATTAATGTAATAATTCTTTGAAAAATGAATGTTGTGTCAGTTTTCATGTTAAAATTTATTAAATCGATATTAGCTGCTATCGAACGTAAACATCTCTACCGCGTTTCGGTATTGTGTCAAGTGACTCGTTTGGCGGTAAAATTGCACTCTTTAAAGGCGGCCCTTTGACACGAAAAGCCTACAATATTTTAATAGAATTAATAGAATCATAAAGGATACCGCCGCTGAATGGACTGTTGCTAGTTTAGGGAATTTTCCCTAATTTCGGGGTAATGTTTCTAGTTAATACTATACTAAGGAAATAAATTGTGATGTTTTATGAAGACCTGGATTTTTTTTATTATTTTTCCTAGTATGCCATGGCAAGTGAGTAATATGTGGTTTTGGGATCGGACATTTAACCTTTCACACCTGACTGATGATCCGTTTTAGTACGTCGAACGTACAGCGTCTGTTCCGTTTCCGTCAACGCATTATCGGTCGACGTCGCGCGCACCACGCACCACGTGAATTTCGACTGACGCGTTGGGCGACGTTTTAAAATTAAACGTCATACAAAGCAACCGCACTGTAGTTGTTGAACGCAGAAACTGACTAGACGCGTAATGTAGCAGGTCTTATTTGACGGAATAGACGCGACCGATGTAGATACGCTCGACGCATTTTCCGTCAGATATGTGCCGACCCTTAACCGCAGAACTCTCAGACAGGTTGCTTTCCTTGCAATGTTGTGCTTCACCGCTTCGTCACGATAATTAATAATTTGATACGCACACCACTTAGGAAAGTCAGTGGTGCGCTGCGTGGTATAGGATTGAATTCTTCTGCGTTGCAATCTGTTAGTCTCTTCACTAGGCCATCGATGACTCGGGTACGAAACTAATTTGATACGATCACGACAAAACCGGACACAAAATTATTTAAGATCTCACAAATAGCTTATAATAATTTGGGCGCCGAGGTTATTAGCTAACTATGACACGATTGACAGTGCACTGTTGCATACTAACGGAATATTAAAATTCACTATAATAGAGCTTACCTCGAAGCGTTAAATGTATCAAAGTACAATAAAATCATCATTATTGTTCAATATTTACAATCTTAATTAACGTTTGTCAATATTGAGTTAACTGTTTGCTTTTATTGCCCGAACTGTAACTAAATGTGTGATGAATAATTTTTGAACCAAATATTGTATTTTATTTCTATATACTTTAAAAAATATGTGTATGCGGGATGCAAATATGTATTGTGTTTTTTATGCACAATTGGGCACGAACCAAAGATATCTAAAGCTATCTTGTAAAGTTCTTGATTGGGATATTTTTTTATCATACAATATTATTTAGCGGGTCTTAGTCGCGAAAATTTACTTATTTAAAGGCATAATTCTGTTATTCTCTCAGTCAGTCAGTCAGTCAGTCGCTCCGCGACCACGACCGTTGCAAGCCGGTAGACATGTAGGACAATAACAGAGGTATCTATTATGCCTTTAAATAAGTCAATTATCGCGACTAAGATCCGCTAGATAATATTGTATGACGTATACAAATCGCGAAAGTTTAAAATCGATTATATTTTTTTTATGTTCTCATGACCTTTCCTCCTAAGAATATTAACAATTGTTGAATATTATAGTTAAATTTTACGAATAATTAAAAATCAAGCGTTACGCAATGCAAAGAATTTGAGAGAATTAAAAGAGAATAAAAAGAAACTTGCATTAATATAAAATTGCTATATTTTATGGGTTTAACTGGCTATAACAAAGTCATAAAATAAAAAATAATGCAAAATTGGACACAAGTATTAAATAAAATGCACGTAAAATTGTGTATTTCAACAGGCGAGATGAATGTTAAAAACACTGTTAACGCTTGAAAATCACTTAATCTCTCTTTTTACTGGTTTATTTATTCATTATTCTCAGTCATACACTATGAAACCATAGGAACGCTTTGTTTCAATTATGTTATATTTTGTAAAATTATATTATACATTTGGTTTTACTTTGATTTTTCAGTGAAGTGAAGTGTGAAGTCTGCCTGTGCTTTAAACATCAACGATGCCAGCCAGCACTCAGATAGATTCACGTTACTATGTGCATATTTATATCAAAGGTTGCCTGGCGAAATCGCTTTTAGCGATAATGCCGCCCATTGTGCATTGTATTTGTAAACTTCTTCTTGTTCTCTTTTAACTCTGTAATGTGACTCACAAGTCACATTACAGAGTTGTACACCACATGTACAATAAATAATTATCTATCTTTCTATCTATTTACAGTTTAAAGTTAAATCTATTATAGAAAGACAATAAAGACTAATAAGATATACTAGGCTCATTGCCTCCTTAACTTTCATACAAATTCCAACTATATTGCCTAGTGACAGCAGTGTGGCTGTGTTTTATAGCTTCCAAAGAAGAAAGACCACAAATATTATACATGGAAATAGTCAAAAGCATCATCATAGCCTCATGCTAAGTATCCACAGGTCGGCGTCGTACTCATCGGACGCATCGCATCAATCGCATTATTTTTTCATACTGCGTCCACTGTATCGGCAGCGATCGGGCTGGCGACGGAAGTTCTAGTGATCGTACGTGTATTTGCGAGAATGGTAGAAAGCGAAGAAGAACAATTTGTCGTTATTGCTTTTTTGTTAGTATAAGAGGAAGAAAATGGAAAAACATCTTAAAAAAGAAAACATAATGTCTGGATACACGACATTCCGTATGACGTCATCGGCACGCATCACAAAAGTTGCCTCACGGAGCATCCGTGTCATGCCGGTGTACGATCCGTACGATGCGGATCAGTGGACGCACTTGTGTGCGCCCGACGCGTACGATGCCGACCTGTGGACGCTTAGCATTAACGTTATCCCGGTTGCATACAAGAATTTTCTGTCTTTGAGCCCGGGGTCCGGTTAGACCAATAAGACGCGTCCTACTGATCTAACCAGATTTGACGGAAATTATCTTTAAAACAATACAATTTACAGACTAGCCTGTTCACATTATGAAGCCGACGAAGCTCTAGTCTACCATCAATGACTCATAAAGCCAACAATAATATTTATAATTGAATACGCACTTAACTTAGAAAATTCAGTGGTGTGTGCTCTGGGTTCGAACCCGAGACACTTAGCGTGAGCCTGCGCCAGTTTCGATCGGTTGGTTTTCTTACCGACCGGTAAGGAAATCATGTATGAGTTCAGTAAAGCACTGTAAATGACAAATAGGTACTAAGATAATTATATTACCTACTTACCTAAATAAAGTAAAAATAAAGTACAATTCGCTAAGCGTTTTAATTAAAATATAAAAATAATATTTAGATAACTTTGTCTGCCTAAGATTAAAGTCTAAGTTAAAACAAACGTCTGGTAAAAATTAATGGATCAATAGTATTTCGTAACGTTTTTACTTTTTAACAACGTGGCTGAAAATGAAATTACTATGGTACCGTTTTAGCTTGGTTCTTTATTACACCTACGTGATACCACACTTCAATATAGCATAATATGCTGGTGTTTACTCTCTTTACATTCTTTTTCGTATAAGTATGCACCGACGGCAACTCTGAAATTTAAAAAATTACGGATTGGCCGTAATCCTCTGACATGGTCTAAACTTTCTCGTCCTGATACAAGCACCCTTCCTCCAAAGGACAGCTCTAGCGCTTAGGTATATAATATGTCACCGGAAAATAACGAAACCCGCAAATTTATAAATTTCCTAAGAAATTTATAAACTAACCTAACCTATCCATACATTTATAAATTTCCTAGGCAATTTATAAACCTGCGCTTCTTGTTATCTTCCGGTGACATATAAACGCAATACAAATGGTCATCCAAGTGATGACCTCTGTATACGTAGCTTAACTTTATCCATCTGTTAAGAACGACAATCCGAAGCACAGCTCTAGCGCCTATGATATATTTTTTTAGACAACTTCCTCATTAGGACTAAATCCTGTGTCGCGGGGAACTTTACAAACATACAACAAAGGGACACAATGAACACCCCGACCCAAAACAACAATTTATGAATCACACAAAGTGTTCTCTCGTGTGGGAATCGAACCCACAACACTCGCGCAGTGTCAAGCGGCAAGGCGGCCGCTTAAACCACTACGCCAACCGTAGCATTCCCATCCGAGTGGTGACCTCAGTAAACGTAGCTTAACGTTACCGATTTTCTTCAGATGGCAAGTCATGTGACGCTAACCGGCCGCTTCTCAAGTATTATTCAAAAACGCTAAAATTCATATCATGTTTGTCTAAACAAGGCTTCGTATAAGCTATTTTAAAATACCTGCCTAAAATAAATGCCTACGAAATCGTATATCGAAATATCAGCATGTTATCTGAAGGTAACAACAAGATGTAGTCGTATATCACTTCCAGATGTTGCCACCTTGATGGTTCTCTTGCAGCTAATTAAAGCTTTCTAGCGTGCCGAAGGCCATCTAAATCGAATCAGCCCAAAACTTAGATAGCGAGTATGGCATTTTCAGTGGCGTCCATAAGTCTTTGACTTGCAATTAATCTAAATAATTCAAAAAACTCTGTCAATACATACACACTTTTAATATTATTATGTCTCTGTTTTGTGTGCGGTAGTTCTCGTTAACAATAATATGCATTCATAAGCGAATTGTTATACATGTATCGCGTTATTATATCAGAGAGGTATTTCTTCGGTGGTTGAGCTTTTGTTACGTCAGTAAGTTGAAATTTGTTTTAAATAAAATAATACGAAAAATTTTCAAAAGTTCTGTAAAGGCATTTTCGAACTTATATGATAATTATTTCTTGTGCACTACACTGTTGGTACAAATTTATTATAAATAAATTAAATGTTCATACATAGCAAATGTACAAGCGGCCTTATCGCAAAGAGCGATTTTTTACGGGCAACCTTAGGATGGACAGACTGTATAAGACAAAAAGTTTTGATGTGCAGTGATTACATTTGTTTGGACACAATAAAATACAATACACATACATACAAAGCTATACATACATACATAAGATAGGTATGCACATACCTATAGGTACATATAAACAAATATAATACTATACAATACTTACTAACTACATAATATAAAATACTTTAAAATACATATAATTATAGTTACATACATATACTAACATAAACACAAAAACAGTGATAAAATTTAGCTAACGATGACAAATAATGCTTGTTTAATGCATTTTTAAATATGTTCGGTGTTTTTGCTTGCCAAATTTCAACCAGCAGCTCATTCCACAAACGGACAGCTTGAACAGCAAAGGATTTATCGTAAAAGTTTGTGGTATGTGCTGGCATCTGCAGTCTCAGATCCACTGACGACCTCAAGTTCCTCAAATGTGTGTCATGGAGGAACTTAAATCATTATTTGAGATACAAGAGGGTATGAGGATTAAACAACACATTATACAGTAACATAAGAATATGAGTATTCCGGCGAAGACGAATTGGCAGCCACTTGAGTCTAGATCGAAATTTAGATACGTGATCATATTGGCGTAAACCAAAAATGAATTTAATACAGAAATTTTGGAGACGCTCAAGTTTATCAAGTTGGTCCTCATTAATATCAAGATAGCTGACATCGGCATAATCAAGTATTGGGAGAAGCAAGGACAACAACAAGCGCAATCTTGGTGGTAGTGGGTAGAAAGTTCCGCAGCCTACGCAACGACCCAGCAGAAGCAAACAGTTTACGACTGGTCTCCTGTACTTGAGTTCCCCAAGATAACGTTTTACCCATAAACCCAAGTTCTTTACACTATCTGAGATTGGTAAGATGTTACTATCGAACTGAGTCTGAGGCAGCTGAGACCAGTTGATTTTGAAAATCATCCTAGAACTTCCAATTAGAATTACCTGTGTTTTTGATGGATTTACTCTAAGGCCATATTTTTTGCTCCATCCACAGATATGAGCCCAATCCGAGTTAATGTTAGAATACGCTTTTGAAATAGACTCCAGGAGCGCCTGTGAGTATATCTGCAAATCATCTGCGCAAAGGTGGTAGGATGAAAGTAACTATTTGGAGATAGAATTTATGAAAATTGCGAGATGTAACGGAGATAGCACGCCTCCCTGCGGTACACCGACAGTTGTATTACCATAAAGAGTACGACCCATCAACACGTATACGCTGTCAGCGTCTAAACAGATAACTGTATAATCAGTCAATTATACAGTTATCTGTTTAGTGTCGTTGCCCATCGTTCCTGAGGATGCCTCGTGCAGAGGCGAAACACGTGTCGAAGAATAGTCGGCGCATACAGCGGGATACTGCAAGTCAGGTATCTTCCTGGAACCCATACCATTCCTATATCCCTTATCCTTTTAGAGGAGTTCGATATTGTCAACCTTTTTCTATTGCAATAGTTGGGGTGGTCAATTCGAGGGTGCGTGGTAGGTTCCACTTTCCTTCCATTAGGTTAGTCAATTACCGTTGGAGATATGTTAATAGAGCGGAGTATGGCAAGCAGGATGTGGAAATCCACGGTGTTAAATGCGTTACTAAAATCAAGTAAGGACAAAAGCGTGAGTTTTTCGCCATCAATGCCTAGCCTTATCTCATCAGTAATATGAACCAATGCTGTGGTAGTACTATGACCAGTACGAAAACCGGATTGCTAAGGATTCTGGAGAGAATTCTTGGAAATTAAAGTACAGAGTTGTGTATGTACAAGACGCTCAAGAACTTTGGAAAGGAATGGAAGTATCCATACTTCCAACACATTATACAGTAACATAAGAATATGAGTATTCCGGCGAAGACGAATTGGCAGCCACTTGAGTCTAGATCGAAATTTAGATACGTGATCATATTGGCGTAAACCAAAAATGAATTTAATACAGAAATTTTGGAGACGCTCAAGTTTATCAAGTTGGTCCTCATTAATATCAAGATAGCTGACATCGGCATAATCAAGTATTGGGAGAAGCAAGGACAACAACAAGCGCAATCTTGGTGGTAGTGGGTAGAAAGTTCCGCAGCCTACGCAACGACCCAGCAGAAGCAAACAGTTTACGACTGGTCTCCTGTACTTGAGTTCCCCAAGATAACGTTTTACCCATAAACCCAAGTTCTTTACACTATCTGAGATTGGTAAGATGTTACTATCGAACTGAGTCTGAGGCAGCTGAGACCAGTTGATTTTGAAAATCATCCTAGAACTTCCAATTAGAATTACCTGTGTTTTTGATGGATTTACTCTAAGGCCATATTTTTTGCTCCATCCACAGATATGAGCCCAATCCGAGTTAATGTTAGAATACGCTTTTGAAATAGACTCCAGGAGCGCCTGTGAGTATATCTGCAAATCATCTGCGCAAAGGTGGTAGGATGAAAGTAACTATTTGGAGATAGAATTTATGAAAATTGCGAGATGTAACGGAGATAGCACGCCTCCCTGCGGTACACCGACAGTTGTATTACCATAAAGAGTACGACCCATCAACACGTATACGCTGTCAGCGTCTAAACAGATAACTGTATAATCAGTCAATTATACAGTTATCTGTTTAGTGTCGTTGCCCATCGTTCCTGAGGATGCCTCGTGCAGAGGCGAAACACGTGTCGAAGAATAGTCGGCGCATACAGCGGGATACTGCAAGTCAGGTATCTTCCTGGAACCCATACCATTCCTATATCCCTTATCCTTTTAGAGGAGTTCGATATTGTCAACCTTTTTCTATTGCAATAGTTGGGGTGGTCAATTCGAGGGTGCGTGGTAGGTTCCACTTTCCTTCCATTAGGTTAGTCAATTACCGTTGGAGATATGTTAATAGAGCGGAGTATGGCAAGCAGGATGTGGAAATCCACGGTGTTAAATACGTTACTAAAATCAAGTAAGGACAAAAGCGTGAGTTTTCCGCCATCAATGCCTAGCCTTATCTCATCAGTAATATGAACCAATGCTGTGGTAGTACTATGACCAGTACGAAAACCGGATTGCTAAGGATTCTGGAGAGAATTCTTGGAAATTAAAGTACAGAGTTGTGTATGTACAAGACGCTCAAGAACTTTGGAAAGGAATGGAAGTATGGATATAGGACGGCAGTCAGTAAAGGAAAAGGGTTTAGATTTTTTTGGAATCGGAACTACCTGTGCATCTTTCCACGCTGATGGAAAGACGCCGCTGGTAGCTGAGTAGTTCAGGATATGACAAAGGACAGGGAGGATTTCATCTAGGACAAGTAAGATCATGTTTCGACCAATAAAGTCATTACCAACAGCATTGGACAAGATTGAAATTATACTCTTTTTAACATCACAACCGGAAGATTGCTCGAAAACAAAAGTTGAATATCTGGGAGTTGGGATACGTGAAAGATCTTGTAGCGTGTTTGTTTTAGTTGTCCCGTCAAAGTTGGACGAAGCAGTGAAATGTGCGTCAAGCGAATCCATATTTATATCTTTAGGGATTGCGTCACTGCGCGACTTACCAACTCCCAGTATTCCAAGAGATTTCCAGATTTTAACTGGATCACCATTTTCAACCGAGTTGTGAATATGCTGGCACTGTGATTTCCTACACACCTTATTGCAGAGATTTCTAAATTCCGAGGCGTTGGACGACATTTATACTTCGCCTTGGCAGCCGCTTTCTTTGACATCAAATTTTAGATCTTATCAGTAAGCCAAGGTGCAGGCAGAGCTTTAATCTAATGGCACGGATTGGGGCATGCTCGTTGTACAGCTTAGTTAACTTGTCTGTGAATATTTGGACTTTTCATCTACGCAGTCTGATGA
This sequence comes from Euclidia mi, assembly GCA_944739405.2. Lineage (NCBI taxonomy): Eukaryota > Metazoa > Arthropoda > Insecta > Lepidoptera > Erebidae > Euclidia > Euclidia mi. The sequence continues at coordinate 10,275,738 of OX123199.2, read as the reverse complement.
GTACAAGGACACCAATCAATGCTACGGGCATCTGAGCAGAGCTTCAAACGATCCATCCCACCGAAGTTGCGTTGCATAATCTTTCTTGGTTTTGCGTTTGATGGGCGTATTTTATACGAAATAGATTAGATCATGGTAAGAGAAAGCGTCTGCATTCTGCAGAGCACTGGCCATGCTTAGATACAAAAGTAGTGGAAGAAACGAAAGTGAGGTCGAGAGTAGAATGTACAGAGTTTGGAAAATGATGTGTAGCATTAAGAGAAAGAATAGATAAATTGCTGGAATTTAAAATATGCTCAAATATTATACAAAGACTGGTTTAGAATCCATCATTCACTTTACACTTAGTCACACTACGGACATGGCACAGAAGTATGGTGACGCTTTTCTTTAAGAAGGCTGATAAAATACTTAAAAAACAACAGACCTATATCCCACTTCTGGGTAATGTATGTATACCTGGAAATAATTAAAAGAGTTCAGTCGTCGAATCCAACTCGTTTGGACAGCGTTTGGGTGGCTCCCGCATAGATATGAGGAAGCCGCAGTGTCTCAAGACGAAAGTCTTAGACCAGAGTGTTTTTCCAGTGGTGACGGTACAGATCTGAGACGTTGTCGCACATTATGTTTTTCATCCAAAGGCTCAAGTTCAGTTAGATAACAATAAAAAAGCTACGCTTTGAGTTGACCTGCAAGATCGGACCAGAAATTAGGAGAATCGCAGTAGAAGCAAGTTCAACGACATAACTCTCACAATAGTCAATCTGTTGGGATCACGGGCAACAGATAGATGAAGCGAAGACGGCTCAAAATCGCTCTATATGTTGGAGAGAAAAGATCCAGCAGTCAACTTCTTTCTACCAAGATGATGGGCAATGTGTTGTCCATTCGCATTTAAGATAATCTTTATCACAGAAACTACATAGGTAACAGTTTAGTTGCGAATCTATTTATAGGTAGGCAACTTATATATATCATCAGAAAACATAAGATGCAATTATCGCGAGGCATTAGGCAACTAAGGCATAGGACCCGTAAGGGCAAGAGAAAGTTTGTAGCTTTCTTTGGGATTCGGGGGACGGGGTCGTGTTGGACATGGCGCAATGGGAGGATGAATGGAAGCCTCCTATACCCAGTCTTCTCCCCGGGCGTCTTTGGTCGGTGATCGCGGTGGATTTTAGTTGCAGCACCATATACTCCGTTCTAATTTCCCCTAGAGCTGAGAAGACTCGAAGGGCATTACCTCGTAACAATAAAAAGTAATCATTAGGTACTCCAGCAACACAATATTTTGATATATCTTTGAAATTGACCGACTGATTAGATTTAGATTACGTTTGGAAATAAGGTTTATTCGTCAAGGGATGTAATCATATGGTTGAGGATAAGAGGTAGCTATTAGAATATTAGGAATAAGCCTTGCTCGGCCCTATGTATCATGCTAATAACTGATTGCTGGGGAATATAATATTAATCTACAAACTCAGCAGGGACTCACGTAGTTATGACTGAGTTTAACGACTGTAAAATACAGCATCGATAATGTAGAAACCTATTGAGTTGCCTACGAGTCACAACGGGCTATCTACGTAAGATTGTTGTAGCATTCGTAACTCTATACTTAGTGAGCGTCACCTCTGATGCAATCTGTACTTACGTGTATTATATGGTAGCCACATAAAATCCTAGATATATTTAAAAAGACTGAATAAGAGACTTCATTTTGAGTAATGTTGCAAGAAGGCACAAAAGACCAGCATCGGGCCAATTTTCTGATGTACATTTATTTGTTGAAATTGTTTTAATAGTGATATTCTATTATTATAAATGGAAAATTTAAGTGAGGCTAGATATTTGTTACTCTTTTATGCAAAAACTACTTAACAGGTTTTGATGAATCTCTGCAGCACTACAGCTTACTACTGCTAGTAGGCAGAAGCCAGTAGACAATAAGCACATAATGCATTTCGATAGCTTTGAAACACACTAGCATTGCATTCAAAGTTCTTATACAAGCCCTTACACCGAGTACCGATTGACGTTAATAACGTAATGTGCAACGAAACACGTTTACCTTTTCGTGAATATTTATTAATATTCAACAATATTCCATTTTAATACCGATATTTAAAAATATTGTTCCACAGCCTTCATCATAATAAGCACAATAAGTATCACCATGGTCATGTTAATAATCTCCTATTATTTACATTCCGTGCCTTTTACCACCTTCAAAGCAAGGAGAAAATTTTATAAAAGTGAGAATTGTAAATTGAACGCGAAACTTTTCAATTCTATTCTAGTGTACATATTATATACATAGTCTTACGCCTATATCCCCGAAGAGGTAAGCAGAGGTATATTCTAGTGTAGTACAGTAAAAACGGCTAAAATTGGCAACGCGGGTCGAGAATCCGAATATTTAATAAAGTTGTTGTTCATTTAATTTTGACTACTGCACTCGAAAAAGATTATTAATAGATTTGCAACGGGCACAATAATTCAGGTGATGGACATCGAAGGCTCAAGCGAGCACGCTCTTCTTCTCCACGAATATTGGCATTTAATATTAATCTTGTCAACTCAAAAATAGCTGTTTACATTCACATCTAACCTTCTATTTTTGTAACTTATTTGTCCGGACTACGTTGACATTTAACTGACCCTAATGGACATCAAGTTATCACTTTGGACATGTTATTTTAAAGTTTGTGTTACACCCACATGATACTGAAGGGAACAGTTTCTCTTGCCACCCGTTACATTAAAACCGGACTTATATAGCAGAACCGCGGACGTATTCTAGCTGGTTCTCTCAAGATAATGGCAGACAAGAAACCAAATCTCTCGTTTTTGAACTTCACCTCTTCTCGCCAATGTAAAAACCTTTATTTAAGATCTAGAGGACAGAATGAGCTTTGTACATTACCTCAAGAGTACTAGAATTTGATGTAAACAATCATTGATTGTTCTTTTAGTGAAGGATTAAAATCGAAAGTAATCGATATGATTCTTATATTGATGTAATACGGTTAATTCATTTTTATAGCTGAAATAGGAATAAAATATTTTTATAACTAATAAACTGCTCCATAAATAGAAGAATTATTGATAGAAATGCAGTTGTCCGCACACGCATGCTATAAACATGATGTGTGAGCTATAAATAAGATGTAATGAGTACAATTTTGGATCTCTTTTTATAGGGCAAAAAAGTGAATAGCATATTACACTACAGTTTGTTTTGCAGTTGGAGCAACAAGTGAACATGGTGCTGCCTCGCGTGCCATCAGCTTTACAAGAAGCCGTGCAACGGCTCCTGTCCAGGGACCCGCATCCTCGGCCCACCACTCAACTGCTGCCGCTGATCAAATACTTCAAGTAAGCCCTAATTTTTTTAAAGGAATATATAATTTATCGAATACAAATAAAAGTGTATGAGAAGATTATAATATAATCTTCTCATACACTTGTGTGATGAAACAAAAATCCATAATGTGTATAAATAAGTTTACGCGCTGATACCATAGTGCGCCGCTACATATTATAATAATATATTCTTGGAACGGATCTATCAACCATTCCATACATCATCATCATCAGGCTGCCATGGTCGTGTGCTAGATATAGGCCTCTTCAATGGCACGCTACTGAGCCCGATTTTTGGCTTTTCGTGTCCAGCCTCTGCCAGGCGCATTGCGTGTATCGTCACTACACCTCGCCGCCGAAATAGTAGCAAATAGTAGTAGACATTCAAAGTAAAGATGTTTGGCCATAAAAGATGCAATCCTAAGTCACCTGACCCTAGCTTTAATACAAATACAATCACTGAAACAGGTGTCAGAGCGAGCCTGCTATCTTGGCGATGCAGTTCTTGGACGTCATTACCATGAAGGATCCCAACCAGAAGGCAAACTTCTACCGTGGCCAGCTGATCGATGCTCTGCCGTACATCCCGAAGGTAAGACTCAGAAGTTATATCCGATTATCCTCGGAGGTGAGTGCTATGCGTTATTTTATATTGTCATCAAACATGAAATATCATAGAACATCTTCTGGAAGGATAAAAAAGTAATCATCTTAAAAAAGTCCTTCACTTATAGAGATATTATTCGAAAATTTAAAAACGTTTTTTGAGTTCGGCATAAAGGTAGCACTTTGATCTTGTCCAGGAGACTGTTTGCTGTGCGTGTTATATTTCTGATCATACTCATCACCAAATTTAGTCGCAGCCAGCGTGAGACCAATAATGAGAATTTTAGCTTTTGTTATGAGCGTTATACATATAAGCATGAGGAATGACACAGACCATCACTGATTAATTCATTCGAGTAACGATTGCTAAGAGTATTTGTTATTGATATTCGCTAACAATAATATATTACATTTGATTTTACCATTCAACTGTTAGCTGGATCAATCTCGCTTAACATGTGTAGTGGCCTTTAGAACATTAAAAAGCTTATCATTAGGGTATAGAACGGTGACAATAATTGATATTACATGAAGATTTTTGTCAAATATAAAAATAAATTGTAACTTAGTTTTTTGTCAACTACAAAAATAACTGTCCCTTACAATGAATGCGTCGTTCAATAAGTGTGTTTATTTATATTTAAAGGAACCATATTTTGTACTTCAAGTTGACCTGAGAGTTCAAACAAACTAGCTAAGCCTAAATGATTAAACAAAGGTGTTCTTTCTTGATTCAATGTAATCAAGAACGTGAATGCTTCTAGCCGTGAACTCTGTGAACAATATCACATTATTATTGTAGTGTTTACATTTGAAATACCTGTTTCAAAAAATGGCTGGGCATGCACGATTCCGCTATACCTTCAGCTTGTCAAATTGCTATGAGATAAATTAAACAATTGCTCGGGTATATCCTTTATTTCCTCCTTTATCTCAAGAAATAACACCGTTGTATATTCTTCCTCTGTCACACTATTGTTATATTTAGACCAACTTTCACCATGCTCCGATATGACCATCATCCGTTCAAAGTACGTTCATTTTGAGAATTAAGTAATTCCTCTCCAATTACTTCCGATTAATTTACACCAAGACATCATTTAAATTTCGTTCCGTTTCTGAATTTTATGATGGTGCGCCTATCCAGACGAGATGAAACTTAACTTAAAAGTTAAGCAGTAATACTTGCTACAATGTATTTTTGTCGTTGTTTTAATACAATATTTATATTGTACATAAACAGATCGCCCGCCAGGTCCCATGTTATCGGTATCATTAAAGTAAACCGTCAGAATTAACATTTTCATCCCACTTTGTATCTTTCAATTAAGCCTTACTCTGCGTTGATTAAAATTTTACCGATACGATTTTTACAAACTGTTCTTGCTATAAAACATTCGTGAAAATAAGGGTTCAGTATTCTAAGTCGTAATTAGATACAAAGCTTGAATATAGCCGTATATAATTTTAATTGTGTTTACATACGTAAGAATATACTATAATTACGAGTCAGTCGTACGTCCGACGTTTCGTCCTCTATCGACTGATTTCTTATTAAATGATATAGGTATAGCAAACATACATAATATGCAACATGATATAGGTGCATAGGGTTCCCACCAAGAACTTAAGGTCCCAAGCCAACCTCACCTGCATGTGGTGCACCTGCCGATCAACGGACGAGGCTCTGGCAAACAAAATATCCCGATAAGCGGCAATAGGCTCGCCACCTATTACGTGGGATCAAAACACTGGCGAAAAGTGGGCGTTTAATATGCCTCTGCCTACTCCTTCGGGGAAACAGGCTTGAGTCTATGTATGTATGTATGATGTATAGCAAACAAGCATACGGCCTAGGTACATAGTAAACGGTTAATGTATCTGTTATGTATGTGAACCCATGTATGTCGGTAACTTATAATAAACCAGTCTGTGTTGAGCTATCGTGTTTCATTGTCGTGTCCCTATAATTATCACTGGCGACGAGCGATTATTCATACTTTCACGTGTGCATGATATTGGTAAAAAAAGCCTATTGGACGTATTGAAGCTTTTAACATTGCAAATAATAACTGTGAGGCTTACGTTCGAAGCGTGAATCAATTTATTGCGTTAAATAATATCGTTAATACATTAAAAGTAGGCACGTTAGTGATGGTGGTAGGCGCGGTGTGTTACGATTTAATGTGTGATTTGTGCGCTCCGGACACCCCTGAATCTAAATCCTTCGATCACCTAGTCGCACTAGTGAAAGAACACCTGGAACCAAATAGATCGGAAATAGCGGAAAGGCACATTTTTCGGCAGAGAGTACAACGGCAAGGTGAAAATATTCGTGCATACCTCCAAGCGCTAAAACATTTAGTGAAGATGTGCAATTTCGGCGCTTGTTTAGAGGTGTGTTTGCGAGATCAATTCGTGTCGGTACTCAACGATGAGGACATGAGATCGAGAATCCTCGCAGAACGAGTCATAGATTACAAGCGCGCCGTGGAACTAGCCCTAGTGTTGGAGGTTGCGGAGCGGCACGCGGCTACGGCGTGTGCTTCGAGCGCCTCGGGAGGCCGACGGCCTGCATCATGTGAGCAAGCGGTGGGCGCGCCGGACCGGACGCAGCAAGCGCGCGCACAGGCGCGGGTGGCAGCGGCGCTGGTCGGCCGCAGCGCGCATGTGGTAAATCAGGCCACAATGAAAGCAAGTGTCGGTTCAAGCAATATAGTTGTGATTCGTGTGGTGGAAAAGGCCATTTAAAAATAGTGTGCAAGAAAAATAGGAGTGAGAAGAAACATAAAGGTTAGTTTTTTTTAAATGACTCGGATACCGATATTGACAGTAATTTTTATAATTTAGTGGTTAATAATGATGGCGCAGGGCTTTATTATGCTAATTTAATGGTTGAAAATGTTAAATGTACGTTTGAAATCGATACTAAACAATATTAATGATTCTAAACATTTTTGAATCGATACTAAACATTTTTTTTTGGCTGGCAACACTGAAAACGTCAGACGTAAAATTACGTAACTCCGTGCTTTTAAAATTTTTAATAAAGTTTAAATCAATATTAAACGTTTATGTTTCACTAAAGTTGTATTTATGCCAAAAGAAGTGTGAAAGACATTGAGTTTGGTGTTTGAAAAGGATTGAAACCTCGCTGCCGACAGTTCTTGGCGGACAGATCAACTACCCAGTGTCAACGGACGGATTTCAAATCATCATCCTGAAACCCGGGGAGTATTTTACTTATTAACTTACACTCCTCATCACATATTTACTCGGCTCACATAACGTGAGCTTCGTCCATCACACACTGGCACAGTTTCTGTCTCCTTTTGCTTGACAAAAGTGGAAGCAAAATCGAGGACTGAACAAATGCCCCATACAAACACCCACTACACTAATCACACTTCACAATTATTATTTTAAGTGTATATGCATCAATTTCCAGTTCATTTATTTGAATATAATTAGTACCTAGTATAATAATAGCTACAGCCTACAGCTATCTTACCTAGTGTACTTAAGATTGTCCAAGAAACTAAGATATTATAAGTAATATAGGTATCTAGTAATCAAATTACCTTTCTAGTTCCTTTGTTATTCTTTTTCTGTTCAATTTGTATAACTTTTCTTATTATTTTTTTTTTGTAACATACCTACATCACTGTACTTTTTTAAAAATTTCTGTCTTTCAACTTTTTTCTGAGTGTTTGTTATATTTATATATTAACATCCCTTTCCCCATACCCTATAATATTTTTCAAATAATTCAGCTGTTTTATTTTTCTTCTTTTAAGGTAATTTGGGTACAAAATATGTCTACACACACTTTGATGACCCGTAAGGCTTTGGCAAAGGAAACGGAGCACAAGTTGAAGATTGCACTACTGGAACTCAAGAAATGTAAGGAAGATCATAGTCAACTGTTGAAGGAACGAATTGACAGTGAAAAGGAAATTAAGTATGTTAATGACAAAGTCTCACAACTGAAAGCACAATTGACGGTACACATAGAACATATGGACATTCTGGACCAGCGGGACAGACTGCAGGAAGAAGTCAGATCATATAGTAGCTGCGATGATACATATATGAGGCAGCTCAGTCGCATCATGGAGTTGGAAACAAGCTTGAGTGAAGCTCAATCCAAAATAACAACCTTGGAGAATTCCACTAAGCAGCGCAGCAAACCAGGACCTGTTCTCTGAAGTCATTGGTGGAAAGGCAAATATTTTTAAATCTGTAAAATGTAATTGTAACTTTACATATAAGGTGTCAAATGGTAAATTTAGGAAATTGACAAAATTAAATAAATTAATAAAGCGACTTGAGTTAGGCTATAAGAGGTCAAAGAAAATTGTAGATTTAACACAAATTAACCATGATTTAGTTAAAGAGAGTGAGGTATTAGTTTCTAAGCTTAAGGATAGTAGTGAGCAATTAGCCTGTAGCCGATTACAATATGAACAACACACATGTGAGCTGCAAACACAAATCACATCATTAAATGCACAGCTCAACAAATTGATAATAGATCATCAAAGTGAAACACAGGAATATATATTGAAATATGATGAAATTAGCAGATTTGGTAGAGAAAATCTAAAACAACTGCTCTCTATGACCAACAACGGTAACTGTTTAAATTGTTCAAATCATAAGTTAGAGGCTTCACCTAATTGTACAACCAAGTTATATAGTGACTTTCAAGATAAATATCCTTCGAAAACATGTCATGGTTCTGACACATTGTTACATAATGAAAATAATAAGGTTTTAGATAACAATGTTTGAATTTTTTCTGACCAATTAGGAATTGGTATGGGTAGCCTGATTAATAGTTATACTGATCGGCCAATACAAAATATTTGTTCACCAGGACAAGGAATGTCTATGTTAATTAATAAATTAAAGTATGCTAGGCTAAATAAACATTCTACAGTTATAATTTTATATGGGGATAGCCTACTAGTTACCAAGAAAGAAATATTAGCTTTATCAGATATTATGATAGAACAAAGTTCTAAAGTGGGGTGCAACTTTATTGTCTGTGCATTACCATATTCCAATAACTTATCTTATAAAGAAAATAACCAGATAGGTAAATTGAATCTATTATTATATAATAGCACTTGTAGTCATAGTGACCATATTTTATTTTTTTACTCTAATATTTTTATTAATAATTTCTTTTTAACAAAAGATACTATGTATCTCTCTTTTATATATAGGCGACAACTTGCTAAATTATTAGCATTTAATTTACATAGTGAACGCAGTACTACTAGAGTACTTAGGAATTTGGTAGATAATAGTTATACCAAAAGTAGTATTGACAAATCTATTAGTTTAAACTACTAGATGAGACAACAGATAGGCATTCATGTGTTTTAAACTTAGCTCATCAAAACATACAAGGCCTATCTAGCAAAGAATTAGAGATAGATTTATTTTTAAAGAAACATAAGTTGCATGTATTATGCATTACGGAACATTGGTTAAGAGGTGACCAAATAATATTCAATGATGAATTTTATACAGTGATTAGTGCATTCGTAAGAAAGAACGCTATTCGTGGTGGCTCTCTCATATATGTTTGTAATAGTATTAAATGTTAAGAACGAAAGGACATAGCCGAACTTTCTATCGAGCGCACCGCTGAGATATCTTGTGTTGAACTTGAGCAACACGTCATAGTCTGTGTATACCGACCACCGCAAAGTGACTTTAGCCAATTTGAAAGCATCATGGAGGACGTCTTAAAACACTTAAGTTCCAGCAGGAAGTCAATAATCGTATGTGGTGATTTTAATGTTAACTTGTTAGAACAATCACCAACTTGTACTAGGTTAGTTAGTTTATTTATAGCATTTAATTTGAATGTTTTATTTTCTGAACCAACCAGAACTACCTCACATTCTTCTACATGCTTAGATAATATTTTTTGCAATTGTTTGTACTTAAGTAAAGCTGTTTTGAGTGACTTGACATCGGATCACTGTGGACAAAAGGTTGTAATTCCAACTAATACAACCCCTACAGTACAAAAAATCACATGTAGGCCTAAGACCTCTGCTCGCCTTAATCGCTTTAGTGATGATGTTGCTGCTAAGATCGCCAGCATTGACTTAACTCACGATGATCCAGATGAATTATATAAGTGGTTATTTGATGTTATTAAAAATGAGTACAATAAAATTTTTAAGCAGAAGACATTTGCCAAGAGCTCTCAAGTTAAATTTTGTGATTGGGCAACAGTAGGAATATACAAAAGTAGATCTAGGTTGTATGATCTGTATGGTATGAAGCAATACAATTTTAATCCTTCATTTATTGAATATGTAAGAAATTACTCAAAAGTTTTTAAGAGAGCATGTGCTTCAGCTAAGTCTATATTTATAAGTAATAAAATTAAAGAATCCAAGAACAAAATAAAAACAACTTGGAACATTATTAACAGTGAGACTGGTCGAGCTAAGTTAGTAGATAATAGCTATGAATTAAAATGTAATGGAGAAATAGTTACAAAGAAAATTGATGTTGCTCAGACTTTTAACAACTTCTTCATAAACATACCAGTGAAAACAACCAAGTGTTTAGACTCATGCCCAAGCAAAGCAGAGATGTTAGTTAGGGGCAATGTGAATGAGTGTGATGTGCTGTTTAATTTTAAATACATTGACACCAATGACATCCTCAAGACATGCAAGACCATCAATATTAAGAAATCTATTGACTTATGGGGTATTTCAGTTAGTCTTGTTCGCCAAATCATTTTTAGCATAGCTCCATATTTAGCTGCAATATTTAATAGATGCGTGGATAAAGGGGTATTTCCTGATTTAATGAAACACAGCAAGGTGATACCACTTTTCAAAAAAGGATCTAAGAGCGATCCTAGTAACTTTCGGCCAATTTCTATCTTGCCTGCAATCAGTAAAATTTTTGAAAAGGTTATTTTGCATCAGTTAGAGAGCCACTTTCTCACAAATAATTTATTGCACAGTGAGCAGTATGGCTTCACTAAGGGTCGCTCCACCGTTGATGCCGGTGTAACTCTATTAAAACATATCTTTAACGCTTGGGAAAATTCGAAGGATGCCATTGGTGTTTTTTGCGACTTGTCAAAGGCTTTTGATTGTGTTGAACATGATACACTTTTACGTAAACTCAACCATTATGGTATTCGAGATAGCGCACTCAATCTTGTTGCCAGTTACCTTAGAGATAGAGTTCAGTATGTAGATGTTAGTGGAAGTAGGTCTCAAGGTTTGCCAGTGGGAATGGCGTTCCACAGGGCTCTATTCTTGGTCCGTTTCTTTTTTTAATATATATTAATGACTTGCCATTCTTTGTTAGAAATCTATGTGATATTGTTCTTTTTGCTGACGATACTTCAATTATTTTTAAAGTTGATCGTAATACAAGTAACATTGACAGCGTAAATAATTCTCTTGCGCAAGTACTACATTGGTTCACGACAAATAATTTGCTACTCAACTTTGGCAAAACAAAATGTGTGAAATTCACTTTGCCGAATGTCAAAAATGTTCTTACTAATATAATTTTAAATAACGAAACAATTAACCTAGTTGATTCAACTGTATTTTTAGGTTTAACTTTAGATTGTAAGCTTCAGTGGGGTGCCCAAATATCCTGTCTGGCAGTCAAACTTAGTTCTGCAGCATTTGCAGTTAGGAAAGTTCGCCAATTCACAGACGTAGATACTGCTAGACTAGTTTACTTTAGTTACTTTCACAGTGTAATGTCTTACGGGATACTATTATGGGGTACGGCGGCCGATATTCAGACAATTTTTGTTATTCAAAAGAGGGCCATGCGTGCAATATATAAGTTAGGTGCTAGAGATTCTTTACGAGATAAATTTAAAGAAGTAGAAATATTTACAGTTGCATCGCAGTATATATTTGCTAATTTAATGTACGTTAAGAAAAACTTAACTCTTTACCGTAAAAATAGTGACTTGCACAAAGTGAACACAAGGAATAAGCATAAACTAGTGGGCACTAACTACCGTCTACATAAAGTTCATAACTTATTTGCGGGACTCGGTATACAATTCTTCAACAAATTACCTCTGGAAATAATGAATTTACCTCTGCACAAATTTAAAACCACTACTAGGAATTTTCTTTTAAAAAGGGGTTATTACACTATTAAAGAATTTCTAGATGACAAGACATCATGGGTCTAGTTGCTTTTTTTAAATTCACCATTATTGTTATTTTTATGACTGTGTAAAATACTCTCTTCTTAATTAGTAACATGTTAAGTGGAGGTGCCTCGTGAACACATGATTTTTGCAGGATTTGGATATTATTATGATTTGTTGAATGTAGTTTAACATTATTTATTCCTGATCATATCGTTGTTCACTTGTCACCTTCACAAAATTCTTTCTACATTTGCATTCTTCACACGGTCCACTGATTTATGTTAATAATAACGATCTGGAAAATGGAGGTAATTGGCGGTCATGGTCAGTATACCAATAGATTGTTTCTTACTTCCGGTTCGTATACCGTTATCGTCATGCTCACTAAAATGTCATTTCTTGTGGTGGCGTCGTGTGTCGGGTCATCCCTGTCCCTCTAATATGGCGAGAGGGATGATGGCTGGCACATGTGTCATACTCGTGAACGGGTGCTACTTGCGATGACTGGTCGATGACGGTCTTGCGGGCTGGTATTAGATTTTAATATTTAACTGCATCATTTCCATCATGGGTCTGATCACTTTCGCGGATTGCCTGCATTATTAGGTATATATAATGTAAGTGGATGCTCCTGTTGCACCATGTCTATTCTGAGGAGACTAACCAAATGAACATCAAAAGTATTATGCTTGAGTATTATTATGTACAGTAAATATATACAAGTGATATAGAAGGTGTAACAGTTGCAGCACCTTACAAAATGTAAATTATGTGTATTATGCAAAACCTGGCGAAGAAAAAGAGTGACCGTGAGTTTTATTGCCCGTTCTTTCTCATGGTTCTACCTATTGCTTTGCGAACGTGGCAGTAAATGTAAATGTAGAGTCTTGAAGTAATTATTTTATAAATTTATTATTTTGACGTTCATAAGCGTCACATTGTGACCCAAATGAATAAACGATTTTGAATTTGAATTTGAATTAATATGATGACAACTTTTCGAACATCCCTATAAAAAGTAAAATGTTAATTTTAACCCTTTCAGGACCATAAGGGTGTGGGACTTAATATTATGTTAACATCTATACAATTAATTTTAACTTAAAATATAATAAAATGTTTTGGATTTTTTGGTACTTTTTGTTCAGGCAAATTATATTATACGTTTTAGAGATTTTATCAGTTTTTGAGGGATCAGATATGCAAAACTACAAATTGTTTGTTCATCTATAGGTATACAATTAAAAGTAATAAGTTAGAAGTAAAGAGGTAGTATACAGTGAAACATTTTCGTTCATTGTTCTAGCAAAGGTGTAATTTGCAGCACAACCACTCGGATAGGTTTTCTCGGATTTCTATCATAAATTGAATAAACTGACACATCTCGTCCAGAAGTTTGGTTATCAATGGGGTGCGTTGGAAACTGTCTTTGTCTGACAGATCTGAGAACTGAACTTTATTTTGAAGTAGGATCCTCATACTGCCCGACATAGAAACCGTTTGTCCATCTTGAACTTGTCTGAACTACAGGCTAGTTTTGTTTTTCATCGTGAAGCTTTTAGTAGACAGTATGCGCATTATTTACTGAGGTAACTAAGTGATTAGAAAATTATCGATGATAGTATTTTATTTTCAATCTGCAAATCTTTCATAACAATATGAGATCAACACGTATATGGTCTACTCTTTCCATATTTTTAAAATGTGTGATACAATTTTAGGGCATTTATAGAAGTACCTACATCATCCTTGAGTTCAATTAGCTAAGATAATCTGCCACAATATCAATAAAAATAAGATAATTCACAAAATCATTAGTTGAATAAGTTAACAATTTATAACAAATAGTGTCCCTTCTGGACCACTGGGACACAGGTATCCCTTTATGTTTATGATGTCTTATCACTAAAGTAACATAAATAATGGTTTTATGAATGATTATAATATAAATTTACTTACCAAGCAATGATAATAGCACAATAAAAATCAATATAAAACATTTTGAAGTGCCTAAAAACTTTTCTGAAATAAGCCAAGTGCGCGCTTAGCGAACAGTCATATTATATATACCTACGTTATACCACCAACGAAAAAAATATTAATAATATGTTCAATAACACACAAAAAAATATAATTAATGATTGGCTTCTTAATTATTAATATATTTTCAAATTATTGGCTAGGGACACATATGTCCCATGGTCGTCAAAGGGTTGAAATCATATACAGGTGACGTTATCGAGACGGTCGGGTACATTGTGGTCAACGTGATGTGTGGTAAACAATGTGCGAAACTTAACTTGTTTATTATCGAGAACGGTAGGCCTCCATGAATGGGTCGCACCTGGATTAATCATTTAAAATAAGGAATTGTGTTATGTTATAATCTAACGGACAACGACTCGATAACGTTATTATTGCATAACAAGTTCCCAGATGTTTTCGCCGAGGGATTAGGCACTTATAAAACCAAATTTTGACTTTATTTAAAAGATGATACGCCTGTTTCTGTTAAAGCACGGTCGTTGCCATTAGCGTTACTCGCGCCCGTTGAACAGGAGCTCAATAGGTTGCAGCGGGAAGGTGTGATGATTTGTAAAGTTTAACGTTCAGAGTATGGCACTCCTAAAGTACCTGTAATTAAATCAAATGGCAAAATAATTTGCGTGGTGATTACATTTATACCATTAATCCTCTCTTAAAAGATTACCACTATCCATTGCCGCGGATCGAGGACTTGTTCGCGGCGCAAGGGGGTGGTGAGCAGTATACAAAACTTGATTTATCAAACGCTTTCCAACAATGTTTATTAGTTTTATTACATAAAGACTCCCAGCCGATGACCGCAATCATCACTCATGTCGGTACGTTTGTATATCGGCTAGTTCCATTTGGTATTAAATGTATACCAGAAAATTTACAAAAAATTATGGAGGAAACGTTGTGTGGATTTCCGTCAACTGCTGTTTTTGCTGACGACATTTGTGTAACTGGTAAAGACAGAACTACACATTTATCTAATTTAAAAGAGGTGTTACAAAGGCTCAGCAAAAATGGTTTGAGAGTAAACTTTTCTTAGTGTAAATTTTTCAAAAACAGTAACTTATTTGGGCTATAAAATTGACAAATTCGGGTTCCACACGGATGATAAAAAAATAGAAGCAATTATAGCCGCACTAGAACCTACAAACGTCACACAGCAAAAAAGTTTTATGGATCTCGTGAACTTTTATGCGAAGTTTTGTATTTATATGGGTGATATTTTAAAGCCACTTTACGGCTTGTTAAAAAAAAGCGTAAAGTGGCAGTGGACAGACAAATGTAATAGGGCATTTTCAAAACCCGCAGCCAGTTGGTTACAACGTTATGCAGTTATGTTGGCTGCGTATGACTTTGACATAGAATTTTAGTAACATCTTCAAATAATTGTTTTGCTGATGCTCTTTCCCGTCTGCCTTTAGAGTTGAGTTTTGGTCAACTAAAAGGTAAAGATAAGAAATGCAGCTATCTAAATTATGCCCAAGAATATATGGGTAGATACATAATGTACGGCTGGACAGCTGATAAATTAGTAGATAAAATTCATAAGATTTATTATGACAGGAGAGACAATTTGCATATTGAACAAGGTTGTATAACATGGGGCTATCGAATAGACTTTCCAAAATCATTAAGAGAATCAGTGTTGAGGGAAATTCATGAAGGGCACCCGGGAATCGTTAAGATAAAGCAAATAGCGCGTAATTATGTGTGGTGGGAGAATATAGACGCAGATATCGAACGCATAGCACACGAGTGCGCCGCTCACAGGGAGCTACGGCTCGCGCCACCCGCCGTACCGCTGCACTCGTAGCCCTGGCCGGCCGAGCCATGGTCCCGTCTGCACCTTGACTGCCTCGGACCGTTTAACAATGTATACTTTCTTGTCATTGTTGACTCACACTCTAAATGGATAGAGGTAGAAAAAGTCAATACAACGTCAGCAACCATTGTTATAGATTGTTTGCGACGACTATTTGCTCGTTTCGGTTTGCCCAAACGCATTGTAAGCGACAATGGTCCGCCTTTTTCGTCCACCGCATTAGCTAAATATTTAGAACTGAATTGTATTAAACACACTCTTATACCGCCATATCACCCTACCAGCAACGGGGCCGACCGGGGCGGCTGAGAATGCCGTGCGAACGGTAAAACGAGTTTTGAAAAAGGCACAATTCTAATGGGTGCATAGGGTTCCCAGGGTACATAGGGTTCCCAGGGTGCATAGGGTTCCCAGGGTGCATAGGGTTCCCAGGGTGCATAGGGTTCCCACCAAGAACTTAGGGTCCCAAGCCAACCTCACCTGCAAGTGGTGCACCTGCCGATCAACGGACGAGGCTCTGGCAAACAAAATATCCCAATAAGTGGCAATAGGCTCGCCACCTATTACGTTGGATCAAAACACTGGCGAAAAGTGGGCGTTTAATATGCCTCTGCCTACCCCTTTGGGGAAACAGGCGTGAGTCTATGTATGTATGTACAATTCTAATACAAAAATTATAATGTAGCTTTAAACCGTTTTTTAATTTATGTATAGAAATACTGAACAAAGTACTACGGGAATCGAACCGGCTGTCGCGCTCTTAGGTAGACGGTTAAACGGAGGGTTAGATCGGTTGAGGCCCGATACCGCTTAGTGCGCAGCGGGCAGTTGCGACGGGAGCAAGGCGGCGGCGCGAGCAGCGGAGCCCGCGCGACCCGCGTACTGGCGCCAGATGAACCGGTCATGATACGTGACTATTCTAAGTCTGACGGTATGGTGACTAATAGTATAGGTCCCGTTTGTAGGAAAGCTGCCATACGCTGTCAAGACAAATTAAGAAATATGTAATCGTTTTACATTTAAAAACTTACATACTATACCTACTCATAATGTTATTGTAATTGGTACCACTCATAGAATTTAAGATCAACAATATTCGAATGTGACTTATACTTAACTTACTACATTTACATGACTTATGTTTATTAAAGTTAAGAATTGGTACCTTGCCGTAATGTTGTGTATGTTCCTAGTATTTACTTTGTAAAATTTAAGAAGGGAAATGTGTTATGTTATGTATGTGAACCTATGTATGTGGGTAACTTATAATAAACCAGTCTGCGTTAAGCTGTAGTGTTTCATTGTCGTGTCCCTATACTTATCAGTATCCTTATAGTGTATGTAGCTCATAACATATTACATGCTCTGTGGGTAATCAAAAGTCTTTGTTCTAACCGTTTCAACGAAAAAATACTTCTTTTGTAGATCGAACAGCGCAAAAAGCAACAAAATTTAATGATTTACTTATCTAGAAGTACGAAATCATACAGTTTTGTATAATAAAAGTGCAAGTTAAAGATACAGGAAATATAATTTAGCAAAAATCTACTGAATCAGGAAAAATATTATGCTATAATGTAAAGTGGACGGCAACAGCGCAGTAAAACCAAAAGGTACCTATTATTCAAACTGCTTGCTGCATGAATTGCCTTATAACTTATAACACTTCAATCCCCTATCGAAGTGTAATTTCTCATTTCTAAATGCTTCCGTCGCGTTGCCTCGATTGTCGGGAGTTGCATTCTGCGCTTGCAAATCCGAAGGAACTTTCTCAATGTGTTTCAGGACTGATTAGTGCATTTAATTGCCTCCCAACGAGGTTGCTCAGCAACTTTTGCCTATTTATAAATAACAACAAATGGGTCATTCTCAGCCGGCTCAAATAAGCGTTTCCGGGTCGAAATTCAGTACACAATGGATAACTAACAACTTGATATTTTTTTCTATAATAGGTAGGACTTCATATTAGGTGACACAAGTATTATTTTATAAATAAATAAAATGCAAGGGAATAAAAAAAATAAAACCTTGAAAATATTGACCTCGGTGCCGTGTCCGGCCCTCGGATTGCGGCGGAAAATATTTTTTTCTTTTTTTCTTCAATGAATGGCACTATTTAGCATGTGGATAACTAACAACTTGATATTTTTTTCTATAATAGGTAGGACTTCATATTAGGTGACACAAGTATTATTTTATAAATAAATAAAATGCAAGGGAATAAAAAAAATAAAAACCTTGAAAATATTGACCTCGGTGCCGTGTCCAGCCCTCGGATTTCGGCGGAAAATATTTTTTTCTTTTATTCTTCAATGAATGGCACTATTTAGCATGTGTTCACAAACAACTAGATAGTTGTTGTATGTTGTCGCACGGGTGATCGATTTTCACGGGATAGCCGGGATCGATCACTCGCCGAGCAATAAAAAGAGATGCTTAGGTTGTCTTACGGGAAATAAATAAAAATATCACCAGAACAGATTAAACTCGCGTTATATTCCAGATTCACAATTTTGATTAATAAAAGAACTGACACTTGAGGTTAACCGGCTAGATAGTTATCCAGGGCGTAGGTCGTAAGTTGACACTCCACAGGTCCACGGATGGATACTCAGCTTAGACGTGTCCCAGCAGAAGAAAAAGAAGGCCAACCACGTGTGTCGCTGGTATATATATCGTCGGCAAGCGGGTGAGGGTCCCCACTCCAGTGCGTCATCGTAGTGGGGCTCGCAAGCGCGGAGGCACGACGTCACACACCCCCCCCGTTAGGCCGGGATTTTCCCTAAGGAAAATTCCCTAGCCCAACGGGCGTAGCAGCCCTGAAGATACTCCCTGGAATTAGAGAAAACAGGGGCATGAGTACCTTGAACAAGTGACAACGCTATACGCTAATTAGTATACCTAAATAATAATGACCCACGCTTGCATTCTTCACGCGTACAACGGCAGTCTGAACTTGAACATAAACATTTATCATTCATAATTCATCACACATACCTACATGTAAATGCCAAGGCCAGTGTAATGGCCCAATAGCAAAGATAACAATCTATGGAGAAGCGCTTAGGGTAATTATTAGGTAATAATGGTTTGTAGATATAAGAACTTGATCTAGCCCTACGACTTAAAAATCTTGGGTTCGGCCTTTGCCACTAGATAAGTAAACTTTTTGAATATAGTTAGGTGTAACAACAGATTTTTCATAACGATGAACAAAAATAATATAAGCCTCAGACACGAACGGACTGCTCAATGTCAAAGGAAAGAATTTAATAAATATTTTGCTCTAATTAATACTACAACACGACCAGTAAACACCTTTTGAATGTAAACAATGGTGAATCATTAGTTAGGCATTTATTTATCGGCGCGTCGCTGAGTGAACGCGCGTGCGTCATAACGACAACTAGGTAGGTACGATCTAAGTGGTAGGTACTATTCGACTATTCCGAGCTCGCGACGCACGGTTAATTACTCTGAATGTTTATAAAGTACCTATAATAACAATTGATTATGGAATTTATACAGAATTAAGAATAACAACAGAACTTCAGAACAAGGCACAGCGAAAAACAACACGCCAATCAATATGCATTTATAGAAAATACACATGCGAGAATCGAACACCAGACCGATCCTACAACGACTTTTTAACCACTGAGCCATGACTGATAGTTAGATAAACAACAGATTCTTTGTAACAATATTACATGTAATAAACTTTATTACCATTTATAACTGAAACATTTATTCATTTTATGTTAGCCTGTTTACATAAATCATTAACACAACACAATACATTATCTTGTGGGCTTCGACTCGAAAACATAAGAACCATTGTTGGCCTTCACAAATGATTATGTAGGTAATTATAACTTAGTATAGATATGCGTCTTACATTGTTGTGTTTATGCTTTTATTATTCTTTGTAATTAATCAACTTTAGATCTTTGATGTGCCATTCTCCTAAAGGTTTACCGGCCATGTCGTTAAGTTTGTATACTAGAGGTGACTTTTTTGAGACAATCTTACATTTAATAAATTTAGGCGCCAATTTCTTGCTAAAGTATTTATCCTTGTCACTAAGTAGAAACGTTCTGCGCCAAACTATATCACCGACAGTGAATTCTGCCGGTTTACGGCGAAGATTATAAGATGAACAATTTCGTTGGTGGGCCGACAACAGAGCTGAATGTACCTTCTCGAAAATAGAGGATAAGCAGCCTAAAGTTTCGGCATAGCCGTCCCGTGGTTCGAGCACCATATTGGAATTAAATTCCTTGTCAATATACTGAGAACCACATGTTATAACCTCCCTACCAAAAACAAGGAAATTAGGAGAATAACCAGTAACCTCACTAACTGCGCAGTTAAGGGCGAACTGAACCTTAGTGATTAAGGTGTCCCAGATTCGATGATCAGATTCTATGAAAGTTGAAATAGCTGTAATAATGGTTTTGTTGTAACGTTCAACTGAGTTAACGTGGGGAGTATACAACGGTGTAAAATGCAAATTTGGAATTTTATATTTTGACAACATACTTTTAAAGGTTGCGCTAATAAATTGTTTACCGTTATCCAAAACGATAGTAGATGGAATTCCATGCACCAAAAATACACTTTCCTCGAGAATTTTTGTTATCACTTCTGCAGTTGCCCGTTTAATGGGGAAAAGCAAACAATATTTAGAGAAACAACAACTGACCACAAATATAAAAGTGTTTTGTTTTCTGCTGGGGGGCAATGGACCAATCAAATCAATACTAATCGTCTGAAAGGGCTTTTGACATGATTTGGGTTTTCCCATTAGACCTAAATTTGGGTGGTTTTGGTGTTTATGGGTGATACAAGGTTCACATGAACTGACGAACTTGACAACATCGGAGTACATACCAGGCCAAAAGTAATTAAGTGCAAGACGTTTGTATGTCTTAAAGATACCCAGATGTCCAGCAGTGGGCGAAGAATGATTCTCCCTTAGAATGTCAATTCTTTGGTCAGACGGAATAACCTCTTTCCATTGAAATTCTCTAGTGAGAGGGTTTAATGTTTTTTTAAAACAATACAATTTATTGTTTATTACTTGATAGTTAACAAAGGAAGTCGGAGAACTTAAACAGCCTTTATAGATATTTAAATACCAAGGACCATTAGTAGAAACTGGTAAATTCTGATTAGAATTAATATCTATATTTATATCATTAGCAATAGCAGAAACGGGTAAAGAGCGAGACAGAAAATCAGGTAAAACGTTATCGGAACCCCGACGATGACGTATTTCGAAATTATAGGAAGATAAGCGAACTCCCCATCTGGCTAACCGGCCAGTAGGGTTATTTAAGGTCAAGAACCATTTCAAAGCAGCGTGATCAGTGTAAACAATAAACTTTTTACCATTTTCAACATAACAACGCCAGTGTTCTATAGCAGATAGAACAGCCAGGGCCTCTCGCTCTGTGGCACTGTAATTTTTTTCTTGCTTACTGAGTGATTTGCTATAGTACGCTATGACTCTTTCCTCACCATTTAACCTTTGACAGAGGATCGCGCCAAGACCAAAATCGCTAGCATCTGAGTGTATTTCAAACGGTTGCGAGTAGTCAGGACAAGCCAACACCGAGGAGGAAATCAAACAATTCTTTAGGTTATTAAACGCCTCATTAGCCTCTGTCGTCCAGCAGAATGGAGGTGCGTTTTTACTTTGAGATGTTAACTTATTTAAGGGTGCAGCAATAGAGCTAAAATTCGGTATAAAACGCCTGTACCACGAGGCTGCGCCTAAAAATCGACGTACTTCTTTTCTATTAGAAGGAGTGGGATAATTTTTCATTGAATTTACTTTATCCGGATCGGGATGCAATCCACTAGAGTCGACAACATAGCCTAAATATTTTAGTTTATCTCTAAAAAATTGACATTTTTCGAGATTAATTGTTAAATTAGCGCTTTTTAGTTTATCAAGAATGCGTAATAAAAGAGTAATATGCTCGCTGAAGCTGGACGTGATACAGATTATGTCATCGATAAAACAGAAAACCTTATTTTCAAATTCTGGGCCATAAAATAAAATATCAACTAATCGTTGTTGAGTAGCTGGCGCATTCGTAAGACCGAAAGGCATTCTTTTGAATTGAAATGTGCCACGCGTGGGAATATAAAAGGCTGTTTTGCAACGGTCCTCTTCTTTAATTAATGTTTGCCAAAAAGATTTAGACAGGTCTAAACTAGACAAGTATTTAGCATCTCTCAGATTATCTAAAATTTCCGAAATATAAGGCAAGCTATAAGCATCTTTTTTTGTAACGGAATTTAATTTTCGACTGTCCAAACAGAAACGCAGTTCACCATTCTTCTTTGGTGTCAAAATGACCGGATTTGACCACGGGCTTTCGCATCGCTCAACAACATCCTCTGAGAGCATGTCGTCAAGATGCTTTATTAATATTCTTTGTTTATCGGGAGACATGCGATAAAATCTTTGCCGAATAGGGGGACAATCACCAGTATCAATTGAATGAGAAATAATATTTGTGCAACCGAGACCCCGCTTCTCGTATGAAATATCGGTAAATTTAGAAATAATGTTGTCAGCGGTAGCTCTCTGGTCGACTGTAAGATGATCATAAGAAACAAGATGTGTAGGGGGAACTGCCTGCAACTCCATTACTTGAGCGTCAGACTTGTTCACAATCAAAACAGACTCCAATTTGTTAGGAAATAGGCCAAAGCTTCGCCAAAAATCCATGCCAAGGATAAGGGAATTTTGAATCCCAGGTACAACATGAACTTCTAAGTTAATCAATTTATCCTGAAACTCGAAGGGTAGAAATACCGATCCCAAAGACTCAAATCGTTCGCCGCCTGCTGTTATTAACCTTAAAGGTTTCGATTTATCCAAAACATTGTCTTTCAAAAATAAGTTATGCGAATTATTACCTAAAATTGTAACGCAAGATCCAGAATCTAAAAGACCTGTGGTAGGTATTCCGTTTAATTTTAGAGTAACGTAAGGTAAATATTCTACTTTAGAATTACGGATTGAGGAAATATGATAGCTATTAAAGAATTTTTTTAAAAAGTCCAACCAATTATTCCACTCTGTTTTATTACAATTAGTTGTATAATTTGATTTTCCACAATCCTTATTAACTAGTTTTTTGAAACTGTAGGGGTCGACTTAGATTTACAATTGGGGCAGTCTGACACCTTGAAACCCTTTGTGCCGCACTTAAAACAGATTAGGTAGTGTGGCTGACGGCAATTACGTAATGAGTGCGAATTGCATCTACAACGCACGCAAAAAGTTTTATTTATATTAGAAGTACTCGATACGGCGTTGACTTGTGGTACAGACTTGTATCTCGATGTATCGGCGACAGAGTTATATTTATTGAAGTTATTATGATTGTAAACATTTTTGTTTGAAGAAAAATTAGAAAACGGATAATTATACGCTAGATCGGGTGCTACCGTATTCTTTGAAACTTTAGGAGGTTCAGAAAATTGCTTACTGCGACTTTGGTAATTTTCGAAAAGACGACAAACTTCGACCAGACTATCAACATCAACAACCTTTGCAGTGAGCAGACAATTAGTGTAACAAGGTCTAATATTATTTAGTAAAATTTCTAGCTTCTCCGAATCAGCGATAGGAGAACTAAGTCGCGAAAACAGACCGTGCATTTTTGCCACGTAAATAGTTATTGATTCGTTCTCGCCTTGTGAGCGCTGACGAATCTCCGTCATAAGTCGGTAATCGTAGTTATGCGGACTAAAATCTCGTTTTAAAAGTTCGCAAAGTTCTAACCAAGTCTTTACATTATTTTTAACAGAACGATACCAAACTAATGCGTCACCCGAAAATATTTCAAAAGCGAAAGACAACATCTTGTCATGTGGAATAGATCTACAGGACATAAATTCATCAATTTTTTCAATAAAAGATCTTACACATGATTTACCGTTAAATTTGAATTTACCTAATTCCGAGAAAAGCTTACGGTCGTAATTATAGGAAGTGTTTCCCTCTGCCACTGAGCAATCCGACCGCGAACTACGACGCGTGATTAATTGTAATTTCGCATATAAGTCATTAAATTTATTCCACACAGACTCAAGTTTTTTAATATCAAGACTGCCGGTATCCACCCTATTCAGTCGATGAAAACAATGGTGAAGCACGGTTTCGACCTTCTGTTGAAGCTCGGAGGTATAGTTTGCTTTCAACATAGATAAGTGTCTATTTGATCTTAATAACGACTTTTCCACTTCAGCCACATCCTCCTCTGGTGGGAAGGGTGAAGATAATATATCCTCCGAGGGAATTTTAACTGAAAGTTTAGCGATTTGTTTGCGGGGATCGTCAGGCTTTGAAACGCCGCGTATTGTGGTCTCATATTCTAATTCCGCTTTAGTTAATAGTGAGAAATTTATAATGTAAGCCATTATTACAAAACAATAATAGAAAATCTAAGTATTTACGCCGGTACTAGAAAAAAATTAAATATCGCCAGAAAATCGAATACCGTGCTAAAAAAAGCTGAAATACACTAAATTATACAATGGTGTGATGATTGGTAAAGGATTAAGAAAAATTTCTTAAAGGTCACTCAAAGGTTGAATCACAATATTTTTTTCGCGAACACGAGGCACGTAGTTCAACGGCAAAGCGGTTAGAACCGGTTGGCGGCTCGACACACTGCCCGCAGTGGAACGTGATTTTAGACCGACGTTAATTAAATCACCGTTATGTTATTTACACAGTTAAATTGCTTATGGCCAACCAAAATAGATAGAAATTGTACCTGTACGCAGTTCACCACACCAGAATATATGCACACACAGGAGAAAAATATACAAGAGAAAAAGAAATTATTTCACTCACCTGTAAAGTGCCAACTTACTTTTTTTTTTTAAATATATTTAAAAATTCTATTGGGCGCCAATGTCGAAAGGGTGA
The DNA here is from genome assembly GCA_944739405.2 of Euclidia mi. Classification (NCBI taxonomy): domain Eukaryota; kingdom Metazoa; phylum Arthropoda; class Insecta; order Lepidoptera; family Erebidae; genus Euclidia; species Euclidia mi. Next base: position 10,250,766 of record OX123199.2, on the reverse strand, counting down.
TCGATTTTCACGGGATAGCCGGGATCGATCACTCGCCGAGCAATAAAAAGAGATGCTTAGGTTGTCTTACGGGAAATAAATAAAAATATCACCAGGACAGATTAAACTCGCGTTATATTCCAGATTCACAATTTTGATTAATAAAAGAACTGACACTTGAGGTTAACCGGCTAGATAGTTATCCAGGGCGTAGGTCGTAAGTTGACACTCCACAGGTCCACGGATGGATACTCAGCTTAGACGTGTCCCAGCAGAAGAAAAAGAAGGCCAACCACGTGTGTCGCTGGTATATATATCGTCGGCAAGCGGGTGAGGGTCCCCACTCCAGTGCGTCATCGTAGTGGGGCTCGCAAGCGCGGAGGCACGACGTCACAATGTATAATATTGCTACGTCATTATAGGCTATACCAAACAAGTTAGAACTGATTGCCTTCGCGTCCGAAGTTTGGAGTTGATATCAGTGGCGAGCACCGATCTGTTTATAGGTATAGGCGTGGTGTGTGGTAGAAAATAATACGTAACTCACGTTGTAGAGGAGTTTATTGTCCACAGTCGTACACTGTTAACACTAAGTTCAGAAGGCACAATAGAGAAGAGTTTACAAGCACAAGCTGAAGCACAGTATAGATGAATAGCGTAAGGATGAAAGTAGAAGAATGATAGATAGATGAAGTATAGTAAAGGTTAAACATGGAAATCAAAGCTAAATCGCAATTCCGCGTAAAGCGACAAGCATGCGCTCCGCGTCGAGGTAAGGTCCTGATTGGTTTGACCTTGCGCGGTGAGAAGGAATGCGCCCGCGCAGCCGTAGGCGGCCGTACTTGGCTATTGATAATTATACAGGTATCGGTCTTTAGTGATGACGGCTCTGTCGATAGTTCAGTGAACATCGACTATCGATGACCAACTGGTAAGGGTGTATATATGATGGTGTTCAGTGATTGTGTTTAAATGTAAATAAATATATATAAATTATATTGTAATTTGTAATTGTTTGTTTGTAAATATTAGTTTTAAGTTTTAGATAATATAGATAAATATCTATACATATAATAAAATGGTAGGAAAGTCAAAACTGTACATTGAATATTTTTTTTAAAGAATAATTGGGGTGTGATCTACTATCGATACCGAGGCCAACAATATAGTTTTTAGAATTTTTGTCTGTTTGTCTGTTTGTCTGTTTATCTGTTTATCTGTTTGTCCTTATATCCGGGCTAAAGTAAAAAAGTACTGCATGGATTTACTTCAAATTTGGCACAAATATTACTAAAAAGTCAGGTCACCACATAGACTACATATTATCACGCTATGACCTACAGGGAACGAGCAGAGAACCTTTATTTCTTCAACGCATTCTGTAACAACGTGTAATGTAACATTGCATATTTGAATGTTGTTATTATGTTAACTATGCTATAAGCTAGCTTCACACTATAAAAATCACGCAATATAAGTCTGATAAACATAATTAATTGAATATATAGAATCAAGACAATTTTAATGCAGCGCCATCTAAGAGAGTTCAAAAATATCAAGTCGAATTACATGTGTAAGCCCTTTTTGGATATAAATAATTTAAATTTGAACATGTTGGCGACGTTAATAGTTGTTTTCAAAAGTCATAGATGGAGTTGTACATATTCTTCTTAAAAATTGTATTTTTAATTCGTTTCAGAGGTGAGCAAGACTATTAGTTGAAGTTATTTAATTAATTAACTACACCATCGCCACACTTGATTGTTTACATCATTTCTGTCAGAATAAATAGTAATAGAGTTAGTACAAAATAAACATTTTGGTCACATTGGTGTAATTATTGCTTCTTAATTAATATATTTTCAGGTCGCATGTAAACTTGCTTTAAATTATCTTCTGGGATATACATATAGCACGTACCTTTGTTTGGATTAACTGTATATAAATATTAGTGAAATGTGGAACTAGCTAGATTATTTTGACTCACACACAGCCATTTATATATTGTTACGTCTGAAGCGGTTTGGCGGATACTGGTGTTCTCTAGATACATGAGAAGCATCCTACCGTAATGCATTTACACGACCACCTAGAGAACGGCCAGCGCATATATTTTGATCCCGACAGCGTTGCTGAGCTCTTGGCAAATCCGCGTCAAACAACTCTCTTGGCATTTTTCAGGCTCTGTAAAATCGATCAGTTTGGGAGGTCTCTTACGTATGACGAGATGCCTTCATATTACACGTACAACAAGCAAAAGGGTGTATTTAACCGACGTTGACAAGCAGGTGCTGTGGAAGGTTTTCCGGGAAGTTTCATCTGTTTGACGTCATCTTGGTGTTTTGTGGAGTCGCGAGCGCGGTAGCTTTCTGGGAGAAGTATCGCCATCATCTGTCTGAAGATTTTCTACGAGCATTGAGGCGTGTTACTAGAGATGAAGTCGAAGTAACTGATGACCGCGTGCTGAACACCTGTCTCAGTTCACTTCAAGACGTGTTCATTTCTATCAGCGGCAATCCACTGGTCAAATATTTGTTACCAGCTTCCCAATCATCACCGCATCAAGACCGTGAAAATTGGGAGTATAACGCTGAGACAATTTGAAATGACACCTTACGAATTTTACGACACCGTCCTTGAAAGCGTTGGGCAAAGCCAAGCTAAAATGTTTTTCTTGGATGCTCCTGGTGGAACAGGAAAAACATTTGTTACTACTGGCATACTTGCAGAGGTCAGGAGGCAAGGCCAAATTGTCATTGCTGTAGCGTCGCCGGCAATCGCTGCCACACTGCTTCTGGGTGGCAAGACAGCACATACCATGTTGAAATTTCCCATCGATTTAGAGAGCGCCGTAACACCCGTTTGTGGTGTGTCACGTAACAGTGACAAGGGACACGTGCTCAAGGATTGCTCTCTGATCGTATGGAATGAGCGTACGATGGCCAATAGGAAGGCAGTTCAGGCCATGGACAGAACCCTGCAGGACATCCGCAGGGACGAGCATTTAATGGGTGGTCAAAGTTCTGTTCAGTGACGATTCCCGACAAACGCTTCCCGTGGTGACACGGGGTTCGAGGGCTGACGAGGTGAGTCATCATCATCATCATCATCATCAGCCTTTAACAGTCCACTGCTGGACTAGGCCTCTCCTTTGAAAGGAGGAATTGGCCTACTATACCACGCTGGCCAAACGGGTTGGTATAGGGTTTGTATCAAGTTTTCCTTCTCTTACAGTGCTGTTCTCTGCATAATATGCTCCCTCTGTCGGCTCTTACGACACCCATGGGATGATATGGGGTGGTGACATTCCGTATTCTTAATCCGTCACCACACGGAGAAGGTGAGTGCTTCGTTGAAATTATCTTTGTTGTGGTCACGAGTTCGTATGCTGCGCTTGACCATTAATATGAGAGCTCAGCTTGGCGTCAATGCACGTGCTCAAAAATTCTAAGATGTCTTTCTAAGTCTTGGCGAAGACACTCTACTAGAGGAGAGAGGTGGACAGGTGGTGCTTCCAGAGTCTCTCAGTAGAGTTGTATCCAGCTTAGAATTAGGTATACAGCTGTATACCGTAATAGCAGAATCCGTGAGTGTGTGAGTGGCCTACTTTGACGCCCAAAAATGATCAGGCTGTAGCAATTACCGAATGCATTCTCTCGGAAATTGAGAGGAATGAAGTAGTCTACACCTCTATAAACACTGTCGTCAAGCAAGAAAACGCCACACATTATCCTGTGGAATTTCTGAACTCCCAGTCAGCAAGTGAACTGCCAGCGCATAGCATCAAGCTGAAGGTCGGTGTCCCGATTATGCTTCTTGGGAACCTATCTCCTCCGAAGTTGTGTAACGTGACCCGCCTGAAAGTCATCTCGCTCCACAGACACACCATTTAGGAAATTCTTACGGGTTGTGGCGTCAGCGAGGCAGTATTTATACCACGCATTCCTCCCATACCTCATAATTCAAGCGCATACAGTTCCTCGTGAGTGTTTGCTTCGCGATGACCATCAATAAGTCGCAGAGGCAGACATTGAGGGCAGCGGTTGTCCTGTATGTCGCTTGCTCCTGCGTCACCAGTCCTGACTCTCTTTACAAGAGCCAAACCACTAATGTTGTATATCGAGAAGTCCTATAAGTATGTATTTTACCCTGTTATGTATTCCTTATTTTCTCCATCTGCTTCAGTCACAACTTATGACTTAATTCAGCAGAATCGCCATAAAGTCATTTATTCAAAGCAGGCTGAAAATCAGCACTTTTTGAAGGTCAATTTTACAAAAGACAGTCTCCCTCTGTTACTACACTTTCTGCAGGTATGAAATAAAAAGAAGAAACGGGTAAATGAATGTTATTTTAAAAGGTATATCTTCTCTTATCTTCACGCCTTTTATCCCCGAAGGGGTAGGCAGAGGTGTATTACACACCCACACTTCGCCAGATCGCCGCCGCGTATTTTTTAAAAGGTATAATCGTAGGTATTTACTTAATAGTTAGGTGCTGTATAGCGTTCACGCAGACGACGTCGCGGGCAGCAGCTAGTATGTAAATAATTTGAATAAAGTGTATAGTTGCCTACATGTTCATAAATCCTGAATTTTAGTGAGTTCAAGACTATTTGCTTGAGTAATACGAACAATTGGTAGTGCCGCATCTGTGGTAAGGATAACACGTCTGTGCGTCTCCGTGCTACTCCTTTATTAAGGTTCTTAATCGTATTTGGTGGCTTGGTATATATTGATTTCGATGAATTCATTTTATCTACAAACAACTATTTGACTTAAAATGTTCAAACTATACTATACGTATGTCTTATGTTTATTTGATTCCAATAAAAAAGATTAATATAAAAAATCGTGTTACTTTTTAAAATATATTATATATTTTAATAAATATATAATTATCTGTGTCTCAGTTGCGAAAGCGTCCGCCGTTGTTGTGTTTTGTTCCGTGATCTTTATAATAAAAATTGGTTGCCTGTAAAGTCGGTATACGGGCGAAAGTTTTACGTGACAACGACTTTGAGTGGTAAAATAATTTTAATGTGAATATTCATTCGTATAGTAGGAAGAAGGATGAAAGACGCGTGCCTTTCACTTTTTATGTCTGTCTCTCTCGCTCTTAGGCGGGACGCGTGCCTCTCACTCGCTCTCACTGTGAGCGCATAACGTGAGCGGAGCGTAACGCAGTTTCTTGAAGTGTCACCCGGCAAACCAATTTATAAGACGTTGTCACGTCAAAAGTTGTCTTGTGGAAGAAACCAGTGAATATTTTATAAAGATACTTATATAGATTTACTCAGAAAGAAATAAATATTAATTGTGAAGTGACATTATTCGTGACAAAGACAAGAAATACAGTGATAAAAGGCAAAAACTTTTTAGAAGGGCTATTTCTACTCTTGAAACTCGCTATTTTCGTAAGTGTTTTATGATAAATATTCTTTTAATAGTTATGAAAGACATAAAAGTACCCAGATTATTTATCTGAAAACATATTTTAGCAACTAAATACTAGCATTGTTGTACATTTTCACTGTTATCGTGTTTCAAATGGTAAATAATGTACAGCCACAGTGTTCGTAACAGTAACATGGCTGCCTGGCACGGCGAACTTTTTGTTACGCGTTTGGATTATAATTTTTTTAGTGGCTTTAGATAAAATTTCCTATATGTTAATTAATGGAGCTTTAGCCTCGATAAAATAAAATGTTTTATTGTATAAATACCTAACCTGCAATTTCTAACGAAGTACGTTTCATACGTACCTACGTACGTAGTAGTACTAAAGCAGTTAAAACACAGGGATATAAAATAATCTTCAGAATATAAATAATTTGATATGTTTGATTTCGGTGATAATAATATTGATTTCGGTGGACACCATTACAAGAAAATTGAATTCCTACTTATCCATTCAGACTATGTTGTTTCCTCTTCTAATAATATGTTTTAAATTAAATCTAGATTTGATATTTCATCCTAAAAATGCCTAAATTAACAAAACAAGAATTGCCACCGAAGGCAACCAAATAATGAGTAACCTGATAATGACCCAAATGTTATTTTAAACTTCAGACGTCGGTGTATAAAAACATAAAACTGTATTCAGAAGAACACATTATTTGAAGTACTGACAAAATCTTATATCGTTTACTCACATCGCTAACGGACACAGACGGTACATTTCTTAAAATGTGTATACCTCAAATATAAAGACAATTCTTCCTATATATGTACCTAAGTGGCTACTTTATAGAATAACTTCAGTTAAAACTTATATCATTTTTGTCGTTATGTTATTATCCTCATATATGTAATGTTAAAGAAGAAGAGGGGAGGGAGGAAGGCTTGACAGAAATGGCGGTACAAGATTGACACTTTTGACAAGGACTGGCCCCTAAAGGGTAAAAATAGGAATGAATGGCAAGAAAGTGGAGAAGCCTTTGCCGTGCAGGGGAGGACTTAAAAAACAAAGAAATATTAGCCTGAGCGAGCGATTCAACACAAAAAAAAATTTTGGCTGGATTGACTGGAAATCTCTTGGTTCATTCCACATTAATTAAAAGCCAATGCCTGTATGGTCATTTTAATGTCACCACCACTAGAAAATGCCAACCATGAATTTCGAAGGCCACATGTTTCCCAGACAAATTGCATTTGTCATATGAAGTACACATGATGTGGTTTCAGCGCCTGCACAGGGCAACACACCACTAACAAATAGCTGCAGCCAAAATGTCTCCCAAAATAAATACGCAATTGCTCAATAACGTTTTCCATTAAAAGTTTGAGAAAATAACGAAACTTCGTGTATTGCCTTCCGTGCCAGAAGGACAAACCGCAACATCAATATTTGAAATTTTGCTTTATTACAAGCTTTAAGTTAACTTGCTCTTTCGGTAGTATGTGTGGGTTAAATCCTGAAACTTGAATTGGATAATACCACTTCTGACTTAATTTTATGAAATGTGGCATTTCAGGGCAGTTTTGATGACAATGTATTTTCTTAATAATCAACATGATCCTCCTAGCGTTAATCCAGTTTCAACCTGGGGTCCGCTTACTAGTCTAACCAGAATTTTCCACAGAGTGACTGCCTGTCTAACCTCCGCAACCTGAAGGGATAGACTAGTGTCAGTTAATGTATTTTCTTAATATTCGTGATCATATAATACAGCTACGATGGACACCATGGCTAGAAATAACAGCAGTTAGTAGCAGAGGAATGAATGGTTTTTGTAAGGCTTTTGGTAGCGCCATCTACCTTTCCATCGAGAACTAATCACATCAACGTCAATGGTTCGTCGCTGCTCGGCCAATCCGAGCGATCCTTTCCATGAATCCCCTCCCAAAAACGCCTCGCTACTGGCCGCCCTGCTCAACGGCGACGAAAGAAAAAATGGAACATTCGAGACGCTAAAAAGCTCATGTCCGCCGCACCGTACCGCACTGAACCGCACCGCCATATATATTATTACCGCTTATACAAAACTCAACAAAACCGCTCGCGAGTGAAAGTGATTTGTGTAGTGGTGTGATTCAAGCAGCTTCAATATACTTGAAGACACCAGGAGGCTGCCATTTGCAAGGTAAGAGGCTCCTAACCACATCACCTCTTCCGCTTTCCCTCATCCCCTAGTCGCCAAAGAACCGCCATTCTATAGTCCACAATATTAATCCTTCTCCAAATCGCCTAGAACCTTCGGTTTCGGTGTAACGCCGAACCAGCTTTGATTTAGTCTATTGATAGTCGATTGAGTCTCAGTGATATCATCTTCACTGTCAAAACGATAGTTGGTGAAACAAAATCATAATTGAATTATGCTTTGCACGTTTGGTAGATAAGCAGCCACCTCGCCGCTTGACACTGCGCTGTGTGTTGTGGGTTCGTTTCCCACACCAGAGAACAATTTGCGTGATCCATAAATTGTTGTTTCAAGTTCAAATTATCGGCTCTGATATCAACGCATACGATATCGTTACCAATAAATCTAACAAAACTTGTGATTAGTATTAAGCTAGGTACATACATATTTGACCTACTATTTTACCAACACGACCTATTCGACAATAAACAATTTACCTTTACGAATTGGCTCTGGTTCTCTTTCGAGACTAGGAAATTAAAAATGAACTGCTATCTTTTGTCATCTCGCCACAGTGGGAAGAAAGGCAGGACGATCTGACAAAATGAAAAATTTTGCACTGATTGCACTGCTTGCCAACATATTTCAACGTGTCACCATCGTGACGTATATCAACATAAATTACTCATTCACTTACCACAAAATGATTTTGATAGGCATATCAAATAATTTTATTAATATGCATACTGCAAATACACAATTGTATGCCGAGCAATATAGCAGATCATCAAATCAAAACCATCGTTGTCCAATTTTGAAATAGACGCCCAGATTAGTCATTTTGCTCCATTTATACCATGAGTTTTTAATCATTCTACGTATACGTGACACATAGATTTTGTTATATTCGACCCTACGCTAAAACATAAAAGCTGTACACAAGGCTCTCCTAAAATACTGTACTTAGTTCATACTACATAATTACTACACTTCGCCAGTCCTAGCTCACAATATGGTGAGAGAGAAGTTAACTCATAATTCACTCTATTATTGTTTTCGGTCTGGTATATTCCTTGTCGTTCGTAATAGATTTTCAAAGTTGAGCAACGCTTGTAGATCTCCTGTGCTTCGGTGGGCACTTAAAGGTTCCAGTTCTTCACTCACAAAATAAATATCTTTAAGCCGTGTCGAAAGCCTTTGGGTCATCAAAATGCTGCGATGGCATAGCCAACCACGTACTAACACGAAAAGAAAGATCGTTCTATAACGTACAATACTCGTTCAGAATACACAAAGAAAAATGATAAACCAATATTTAAAATGAAAAGCTTCTTTGATAATGCTAACGACTGACATACTGTGAGTATTCGCAGAATAGACTCGTCTGATCACTTTGAAACAAGACGACCCGCTGCGTATGTCGGATGTGTGTTGTTGTTTTAACTCTTGACATTGGAATCAGTGTGATCTTGAATTGTGCGCAGCTAGAAAATAAGATTTATAATAGATTGTTTAGATTTGATTCAATTGCGTCTGTAAGATATTATGAAATGCAATATTTATCAATTATTGCAGTTTTATATATTATGATGTAAGTGTTGGAGGAAAATATTAAATATTATGATTATTAATTTATTACAGTAGAGTATTCTACATTAGCCCGGGGTACTCCATTCTAAAACTGATCATATGTGAGAGTATGTAATTAATTAAGTGTGTGCCTTGAAAAGATGAAGTAAAGATTCGATCCATCGAAGACACGCCTTTCAAACACTCTCCTCGTCACTTGTTTCCAAAAAAATGGTGCACATTGCAGTGAAATTATTATTTTGGGAATGTACCTATCCCTACTACCCCTATATATCCTATACCAGGTAATCATCATACGGCCTTTACTAATCCACGGCTAGACAAAGACAGACCTCTCCTCATTTAAGAGACAATGCGAAAACACCGATCCGTAGCGGCAACTAAGGACGCGGTATTTGACGTTTATTTTCTATTGATTAAATAGTTACGTAACTAAATACCTTTGTGAGATAGATTACATGGGGCTCCTTACGAAAGGCTCAATGTTTAATACGAGTCGTGGCGCGGTTGTTAGCGTTAAGCAAAGCGAAAGCGTCATCTGATTACCTTACATTTTCCTATGAAGCTAATCATAATTCATTTCGCTTAGGCATTGTTCTCTCGGACTAGTGATACTCGTACTGTATCGTGAATGTAGTAGGTATGCTACTAATATAATTTCGCCTTTTCAGTTTATAGACGTATCGCGAACTTTATATGAGATGTTTAACATTCCTTTACTAAGCCAAATAATATAATAGAATATTTTCTTTCTAATTAGAATTTCAATGCATTCATAAAGTCAGATAAAACGTAACATCGTTTTATAACAAGAATGGTTTGGTTAACATATTAATTAATTAGTTGTAACTACTTATAAATGTTATATATAAGGTATAACTTTGCACAAAATAGGCCAGCGTTTTCGTCATTTGTTTAGATTTTTACAGTAAGGCGTAGTGTTATTTAATTGTTTAAAGTAAGGTGTGTCTTCTAGAAACTCCGCTGGCAGCATGTGTGGCCGTGCCTGCAGCTTGAAGTGAGGACGGCCGAAGTACTGGCCGCTGTCCTGATGCCCGTCATCTGGCTCACTAACGAGGCCACTCCTGACGAGTTTGCTGTGTACGTCTTACCTACTCTAAAGTGAGTACCTGATGTGATGAATCTACTTCCAAATCTTTACTTAGAGAGCTTTAGAAACAAATAGGATTTCCCCCTCATTTGTCCAATTACAATCAAATCACAACGACTTAACTAATACCTTCGATAAAATGTTCTTCTTCCCCGATAGAATGCAGTTTTAAAACTCTCAAAGCTAGGTCCTTGATTCCTGACTTTAAGACACTACAATATTTATGTATCACATTACCATTCTCCCAACCTATGTATTCAACCCAAAAGGGTTACCTAATGGAAGATACGTCCAATGGACCACATCTTGTTGTCCCCCGCTAACGAAACAAACACGTAACAGTGACAAATAATGTATGCTGATCTGCTTCTGGCCTTCTTATTTTAAACACCCTAAATAGCTAGTGTATTTCAGGCGTGAAAGGCGAACCTTAGTGACATTATACTCGCCGCCTACACAAATAAACATTGTCCAAACACCTACTTAACAGTATTTCCTAAAGTATCGCTTATAGGTGGTTAAAAAGGTTTCCGAAGTTCTTATCACAATCTACACATTATGGCATGTGTAAAATATGTTCAAATTATCATATTATTAGATTCAATCGATGAGTGAAAGGAATAAAAATTAATAAATGTGTACTGGCTTGAACATGCTCGAGTTCAAACAAAGTAAGGTTATAAATAATTAGGTTATTCCATAAATGCGATGATGTTAATGTCCTTTACGCATTTATACTTTGATTACTGAAGAAAGTTTGCGTCACATCCTACGCATGAATTTACATTTTTTAAAGAACTTTACATAATTTAGCCATAATCTAATTGTGACTAGAAACAGACAGCCTACAATCCCTTTACATCTATGTGAGCGTACAGTAAGCACTTATGGCCATTGTTTTTCAGTAGGACTTGAATTTTTCATTGCTACGACTTTTCACAGTATGAAACCGTAAGAATAACCCTAGCCTGAAAAAGTAAGTGTAGGTCTCATGTGATTTATATTACGATGTTTTTGACACATGATTGCAGCTGTACCTGTAGACGTCTGCGTTTCAAAAGCCAAGGAATTTTACGCAAGTTTTATTACTATTTTGTAATATTCACTTGACTTGCCAGGCACTATGCGTGCATAGATATATTAATATTTGTCTATTTTAACACCTTTAATATAGGTGTATACTTAGTTAAGGTCGTATAGCAGCCAGATCTACTAGTCTTTTTTAAAATAGTCTGCCTTAATACGAGTATAAAATAATATTGATAGTCAGTTATATTTTTTGGAACTTGATTAAAAATAGTTGGTACTTCTTCTATGACTAATTTTCTGTCACTTTTACCAATTTCCGAATAAACCTAGGTTCCCATAATTATCTGTAACAGATTGCTAGTGTTTCAAGAAAATGGGTAAAAGTCTTAGAAAAGCCAACCTGCAGAAGATGTGTTATATTTATTGAGTTTTCGTCAAATCTATTTCATACACGAGTTTTGTATTAGGTACATTAGGTATTTTACCAAGTATACATATAATATATTCTTCTTAGTAAAATATAACACGGCTTCTGTTTTATTACGGTGAAATATAATTAGTAATGTTTATGTTGATATCGATTAACTATTCCCAGGAAACGCAGCATTAGAAAATATTGTGACAGTAAAATTGTCATTGTAAGGCCCTTCCTACACAGAACAACGTAAATCTCCGATACAAATGTAGTAGTTGCGTCGCGGGTATCTTGTAGCACATGATCAGATCTGCACACATGGCGTTGAGTCGCACGCTCACGTTTTAATGTAAAAAATTTACGCCACCATCTTCAAAATCACAACAACGTTGGCAATGACCATCTCGGCAGATAAATATTGGTAAAGCATATTCAAAATATCGACGACGCGGGCCTGTGTACTCACGGTAACACGTAAATACTGCATAGGAAATAATTATAATCAAAATCGTACTGCAACTGTTTAGCTTGTTTTGGTCAAATCCTCGAGTATCGAACGTATCTTTGTATACAAAAGGCCTAACTATTGCAGAAAACAGTTGACTTCCTCCGTGCCATATTATAGATTTAGGGTTTTAGTATTAAAAAACTCAATGTTCTTGTCTGAGACAGGTATCTAGGTTATATATAGGGACGCTTTGAATACTTGCAGAACTCTGATAAATTCTCCCAAGAGCGTGCAGGCTTCGGTGACTATCTTGGAGAACCTGCATATCATTTTGAAGAAGTGCCAGAAACCGGAGATGAACAACGAGATTATGCCTATGTTGTACAACTCGCTGGATAACAACACCAATCAGATCCAGGTAAGGTATTAGCTTCTCATATAACTGCGCTACAACTATACCACTACCACAATTGGCTACACCGAACATCGCAGACTCTTTGGACACTAACAACCTTTATCAAAATTATTAGCGCTCCGCCCAATATATTGATGTTATCTGCAGGTCGGCAGCGCTCTATACTTGTAGCGTAGTACTCGGTGTTGTTTTTGTGATTAATATTTGTATATTATAGCATTTGCTACAATTTGACAGTTTGAATTACAGACAGCCTCTTTAATTGCTATGCAAAATGTTTCCGATTACATAGAAGACAAAGCTCTCCACAATATAGTGCTTGGAAAAGTGAGGCTCTTGCTTGAAAAGAACCAAAGTGACGTGAAGATCATCAGTCTGATTCTCGGATTTTACGAGAAAATTTTAGTAAGGCTGGAAAGGAACCATATTCTGGAACAGGTTATTCCGACATTGCTAGCCATGCGTTTGAGCGACCCCGACATCATCAACCGCGTCGTCAGTAAGTATACATTGATTTAGTCTTTTTAATATTCAAAACCAAGTAACACCATGCACAAAAGTGTTTTGTGTTATTTAGTTTTGTTTAAATTCTGCGGGCAACTGCAACTGACTAGGTCAGTGAAATTACTCTTACATTGTTATTTTTTTGTGTTTCGCATTGCGCTGTGCGATTTTAGCGACTGTTTTGTGAAATGTTGCGAATTCAGAACTGCACGGCATTGTTGCTTTTGAATCACACTTGTACTTATTGAGATAATTACACAAAATTATTACAGAGCTTTACAAGTCGATGCTCATGGAGCGCAAATTTGGATTGACCACTAACGTGATGGCAACAAAGATGATACCATCTCTCGCTCCGCAAACTGTCAATCCAGCTTTAAACGTCGATCAATTCACTAACTTGATGGAGGTATATTTATATTCAATTTATTAGGTATCGTAATGGTATTACAAAATAATACATATATATAATACGATGCAATAATCCGGACAGATCCTGTACGATATGCTTGACAACATTGACAAGAACCAGCGCTACAAGCTGAAGTTGGACAGTCTTGGCATGCCGAGCCCCGAGCGCCACCGCCCGCTCCGCCACCAGATGAGCACTGATAACATGAATGTGCCGCCATTTAACATTCCTAACTTGCGTGTGGAACAACGCAAGACTTCCAGCGCTGAGGACATGGCTCGTAAGAACTCCATCAGTGGACCTCCCCCTACCGGTAGTGTTGGTGGTGGATTCAAGAGTAAGTATTGTTATATTTACGTAATTCACTCATAAACAGACATTAAAGACTAAACAAAATTCAACAGGCAGCGGAATCGGCCAGTGGTTCTTCGGGTCGAACAATTCGACCGCTAACGACAACAACTTCCTGCGCGTTTCTAGCGCATTCCCAAATCGCCGCTTGTCGGACAACACTTTGATGACTCCGAAGATTCGCATCGCTCCGTCGTGCGCTTCGTCTCCGGGTGGCACCCCGGGTGGTACCTCGGGGTTACCCACTCGCCGCCACTCAAGCATCGGGCCACAGGAACGCCGTGGTTCAGCCGTAAACCTGTCGCCGCCTACTGTAAGTCACACCGAGTCAGCTTGTATAACGCTTGCACGCTACCTTAAACACAAATGATCGAATAGAACCCGTAAACATTAATTAAAAACCTAGCTGCTTGGAACAGGATTGGCAGTAGTGCATAACCGGTGGAGAGCAGGCGGTGTATCGGTAATGACGGTAGTGATAGTGGTTATTTTGGCAGGGCTACCAGTACAGGGGACGAGCAGGAGGATCAGGCTCGAGCCTGTCTGTGCCGTCGGCGTCGCAATGCGTCGTAAGTGATGTGCACATCGTACCACGTACGCCTGTGGCTGCGTGAACCCCGATCCCTCTGTTGAATGTCGAGTTTGAACAGCTTATAACATTGATGTGGTCTTCTTTTGTACGGTTGCGTCTTCTACCCACACTGACTGGGAGAGATAGTATTGATCGTTCACGTATCACCATCACATCTGCACGAACCTGGTTGGCGTTACAAACTCACGTACGACTCTCTATCTGTTCATTAGTTCTTTCATTGCATCGCATCAAAGCTATATTCTCCTCCTGCGAGATGTCCGAACAAACTTCAAGACGGATGAAGTGCTGCATGTCTGTTAAAGGTATTGTTTTGTTACAAGTCGCGATGCATGAACGCGCCTCACCGCGTCGACTGTGTCGTATACTCTGTTGGGAGAGTAGCTCCTATGGCCCATGGTGAATGTTATTGGTTGTCAATGTGTTCGATGTACGATTGTGTACCTACGGACACGTTCATTCCATTTTCCCTTTTCCAAATTTATCCGGCTAAAATTTTCAGGTAATTTACCAAAAAGAAATATTTTAATTACGAAACGACGAACTCAAATTGGCTACTAGATTTCTCGTTTTTCAAATATGTAACAACAATGTAGAGCTCAAAATTCGGCAGGTCACGTAGGTATAAATGTTGTGTGTTTATACCTATGTAACAATAAGCTACGCAAATCAGGTAATCATTTATTCATTCACATCAAGGCTCTGAGCCGTACGTGTATAACGTATACGCTGTCTCATTTACTGTTGCTATTTGTTCTTCTACGCAGCTTGCACGGAGCATGATCGTGAGTATGGTTCCTCTCTATTCCTGTTCGTCGTTGCCACTCGCGCAGTATGGATCATTTCTGTAACTCGTAAACGTAACTTTATCGACATAGCATTAACACTAAGATGTTGCCCTACATTTGTACAATTTGACATTATTTAATAATGCCAATCAGACTTAATATTATTGGCATTTATGATAAACAGAGTGGCAACATCTCTGTGAAGGCATAGTTTTTGTAGTCAGTAGTTAAATGAGTTATACGTACTGATTCACAAGAAATTTCTCGAGCCCAACACGCTTAAAACGCTAACAGTTAGAAGTTGTTTACTAAGTAAATGTAAGGCATGCTATGATTAAATACTAACACATTTAATTATAATTATTGTATTCACAGTTTATTATAAGCATAAGAACCGACTGATGCATTATAATTAATTAAAAATGCCATTATAACGCATAATCCGTTGCAGGATCCCAAAATTTTGTTGGTGCCATTTATTTGCAGTGGATTGAATAGACGGAATCAATGAAAGAAGTGTTGATTGTTACAAAACGCATGTACATACTTATTCAAAAGTTGGTCCTATTAAAGAAAAAAATACGAATATTATATTCATTATGTCCTATTTTGTCTTACCGTGTCCTAGATACCTTGGTATCTATCAACCAAGGCACCATTCCGAAGATTTCTTATTTGTGTTTAAATGATTTGATATTTGTGTAAGTAATTATCATGATGTTGGTCTGTAGGGGGGCTCGATGCCTAACACGTCGTCCAGCGTTCCGTTCTTGCTGACGTCGTCGATGCAATCGATCCGCTCGCGGCGCCCGTCCGCGTGTCTGAGCGGCTCGCAGGGCTCGGGCCTGCTGCAGCAGCTGAGCAGCGGAATGGTAAGACACCTGCCGGTTGGCTCTAGCAATGTACATCAAGCGCAGCTGACGACGCACTGGAGCGCTCTGCAGGGCGCCACCGCCGCCGGCTACAACGCTCTGCAGCACACCGCCATGGCTGTGAGGAAATGCCCCTCGCTCAATATAACGCTCACACGCTAAACACCCGAGCGCGCTCACGCCGCACGCCGGCACCGGCGACCAGCACTCGATACCGGAGTGTCACCCTAGCAGTAGCGTAACCTGTACCCGCGCCACCCGTCTTCAACCGTTTCCACCCGTCTCCACCCGTCTCCACCCGCCGCCGGCCGGCACGCCGCGGCTCACTCCACCGGCGCGCGGCGCTCACAAACCGTGTCGCGATCTTTACGATCTGTTGACACGGGCGATCCCCGTCCGGTCCCTCGATGTTTAGTAGTTTTATAATCATTATATCGATGTTGTTTTAAGTATCACCATATTAAATTTATTTGCAACTACTTTCTTAGAAATATGAACCTGTTTGTTTTTCTATGCTATCTGTCAAAATTGAGTTTTTGTATACTGTGGAGACCTAAGAAATTGAAAGAAGTGAATTTTGGTATGTTTTCAAATTCTTCGGTCTAGACTGACATCACATACGAATTGGTTTTAAATTCATTATAACGAATGTCAACAAAAGTACGATGTGGAAAAATCTGTGTAAGCTTTAATCAATATAATGTGGACATATCACTTTTTCGTCAAAGAAAAGTTATAAAGATGTCCAGTTGTAATAAAATTTAAGAGTTTATAAATTGAATAAAAAAATAACAGTAAAATGTTACCAAACTGATAGTATACAGCAAAATGTTGTATAATGGTGCTGTGATATGGTATTGTTATATTTAATAGACACTACTTTAAAGTAGAAATAACTCTTTCTGTTATTGAACGTTAAAATATTTATCTCTTATAAAGGCATTTGACGAATCGTTGGTTATTCAAAGTAAGACGGTTATGTGCCAAATATATTTTATTAATAAAATGATATAATTGTGAGCCACAAGTCGATGTGTGTGGTCTCGTGTTAAGTCGTGTTACTGTATGGTGTGGAGGTCAGCACTCGGCAACGACATTGTCAACGCAGGGCTGGTTATGCGCAGGTTGAGCGTCATGCGTCATGATTTGCTGCCATCCACACACTTACTGATTTACTCATTTGTTCAACGATTTTGACTTATTTTACCCTGAAATAGCTTTCATAACTTTACTTACAAATACCGTTGACGTTTCTATATATTTTATACTAAGTACGTACGTACATAATATTTACGCACATATTTTAAACACTTACAATACGCCTGATTGATTTGAAAATGAGTGCAGTTTTTAAATATTGTTCAGGATTTACGCTATTTGGCACCAATGAGGTAAGCATAACATAAATGACGTTACATAATTTAATAATTCGGCTCGGCCAAATTGGTCATGTTATGACAAATATACACATATTGGCGCGACTATTTGAATGCCGCGAGACCGTAGAGCAGCGGATTATCGTGTTATTTGACCTGTTGTACTGGACTCGCTTTCGTTGGTTACTGCGTGCAGTTACAGCCTGATCAGAATCTTCTTTCGCGACGGTAGCGGCTCACTATGTATCGTGTTTACTTTCTTTCAACATGCACAATTAGAGCTCACTCGACCCTCTCCTAGCTTACTTCAGTATGATTAGTTTGCTTTTCCGGCTTATCGGTTCGTGTTCTTGTGTAGTGTTATAACAATGTATGTCCGTAGTCCACATATAGCCAGGTAGCTGAGGTTGAAAAAGCAACTGCTGTCTGCCTAGCGTAGTAGTAGCACTAGTTGTAGAGTAGCGGGCGGGCGGGGACCGCGCAGCCGGTCGCGGTGGCGTCGCGTAGTCCCGACCGCAACCTTCGACCTGGCACGCGCTTTGTTTTTAATCAGTTTTTTTTATTATGGTTGCTTCCAGTACCAGCTGTTTTCCGGACGTACATAAAGAGAATTTGATTAACATTAGAGCCGCGTAGCGTAAAACGAGAGGGGTTGGCGCAAGCGGCGTGCCGCGCGTATGACCCGCGCCCGCGCCCGCGCATGCGCACTCTACGCCGCGCCGTCCCGCCGCGCGCTGCTCGCCTCACGCCGCCCGCGCCCGTCCGCGCCTCGTCGCTGCACGCGCTGATCTGAACTGACCCATGAGCTTCTAACATTTAAAGTAACTCACGTCCCAACTAAATTCTCTCATCTCAGATACAACATCTATTTACTCTCACATCAATGTTATGCATCGGCCTAACATCCCGAAGATTTTCGTTAACATCATAGGTAATTAGATACATATTTTGAAACTTAATTTTAATCAATATAGTTTAAATGCATGCCGACTGTCAAGAATTAGGATTCTTTTTCGAATAGATTAAACATAATAAAAGAAACAACTGCGACACTAAATCTTATAAAGATGATTTTGAATGCAACTATGACACACCCGAATGCATGCCACAACGTACCTATCGACTGGCTGCTAGTCGGATGTCGGTGATCTGCTCATCGGTGTAATTGCCAAGTTGTATGCAAAATATGTTATACACTACTGATGCACGTTACGTCACGGACATAGGATTCAATTTTCTCTACGTCTTATACTTCGCACAAACATTTGCACTTCTTTGCGGAAAGGGTATTGCTTCTATGTGCACCTACTTGTATACTTGGTCACTCAAATAGTCTGACTCTTTTAAGTTGTATGGTTTCACTTCTGTCTAACAATCGAATATCTTAAAATGAAAAATATCTCCAGCTGACATTTCTAGCGAAGCGCGATTTAATTTAACTTCACAAATTTATATAGTTTCATAACCACTTAATTGTTTATTTAAGTAATATTAGAGTAATAAGAATTTGGCACCGATAGCCGTGAGTAAAATTCTCATTAAGGTCAAAGTAAGAGACACTAGGATGAGAGCGTGGTATTATGATCTATAAGTAAAGTTAAGGTTACGGCTCGTTTAGCAATGTGATAAGATATAAGTGCGATGGAGAATCCATTGAGTTACAAAGGTGCCAAATTATATAAAAGTAAATTAATTAGCACACCGAAATTAAAAAAAATACGCTGATATTAACATATCAGAATATATTAGTAAGTTTCGATGATCTAGTTCAAATTTGTTTAATTTTGAACATAGACTATATATATATATTTCAACATAATATACACAGTACATGAAAAAACAGATAAAATAAAAGTTTACATAATAAAAAGGCACATACAGAAACAGATTAGTGTAGTGGTATCTCAAGCCTCTGCAGCATATCGTATTCAGGAAAAATCTCTCAAATGAAACATCACATACAAAAACATGTAAACAAATTATTAGGAATTACAAATCCAAATTGCACACTCAAAATATAATGTGAGGACCTTCGAAGGTTGTTTGTCAAACTATTACGTGCTTAGCAGCACTGACAATGTAAAACATAAAAGACTCTCAGTTAAAGATAACTAGAAACCACTAAGGATCGGTACATATCTGACGGAAAATGCGTCGAGCGTATCATCGGTCGTGTCTATTCCGTCAAATGGGTCGGCACATATCTGACGGCAAATGCGACGAGCGTATCTGCATCGGTCGCGTCTATTCCGTCAAATTAGGCCTGCCACGTGCGTGGCGCGCGCGACGTCGACCGACAATGCGTTGACGGAAACGGAACAGACGATGTACGCTCGACGTACTAACGCATCATCGGTTAGGTGTGAAAGGTTGCATGTTTTATTATATATTTTTCTGCGTTGGCGTAACGCGACGGATATTACGCGACGCATCTTCCGTTAGATATGTATCGACCCTTACGCGACATCTAAGTGTACATATGTTACGTCGAAAATTTATTGAGTGAAAGCATTATAGTTAGGTAACTAATAAGGATGTCCAGAAAGTGAGAAGTAGATGTAAGCTAAATAGCTTGATATAAGATTTATCATATACTACATATAATATTATTATTATACGTATATAATACTAGTTTTAATATATTGATATTGTAAACATAATATTCTATTCTCAAAGACTATTGCCTTTTTTATTGATATTTTATCTAATGATATATATAGTACATAATAATTATGTATGAATATGTTCATAAATTATTATCTATATATTTATGTATATAGCGGAGTTGGATAATGGTATAAATCTAACTAAAATGAGGCAGATAAATCTTGGTGATATGTTGTAGGCTTTCATTTACTATATGATAGAAATTGGACGGCTCAATATAGAACAAATGAAATGAGATAATGTTGACTTTCCAGAAGAATTACGAGCCAACTGCATTAAAATGTATTTGCATCACTTGGATATATAAAATATTCCAATTGAATACATATCCATCAAGCTTTTAAAGTAATAAATGAAATACGTATCCATTAGTAACATTGAGAACATAGTTCTACTGTGTAACTAATTGTTATATTGCATAAAGACGCTGAAAGGCGTACTTAAATAAAGGTCAAACAAAAGTTGGTAACAGATTACGAGTCTCCCCTTGTGTTGAATTGTATGCCCTGTGTAAACGAGCTATTTTGATTGTTATATTCATTGATCGACTTGACTCACTGAAGCAAATAATTTTCTCCCCATTGACTTTTTACCGTTTAAGGTATATATTATTGAAATTCAACATTATATTGGTACCCTAGCTTTAGAATTAGTGGCAGACACACATGACTAAATATAAACAATATTCAAGATTAATTTAAGTCCAGAAAGTAGAGTTTGAGGTGTATCGACTAATTGTACCTATTGTTTAAATTTGTAATAAGTAGAAGCAAATGTGCTCACTAGGTGTCCCTGAACATGGCTATCAGTCTTGTTACTTTGCCAGCTCCTCAAGGAATCTCAGTTGCTGAGCGCCTGGGTGTCTGACAGTTCTTCAATGATTAATTCTTCTAAGGGTTGTGGTGTTTGCTCAGTGTTAGAGTATGTGATAAATTGTATGTGTGCCCTGATTAAATATCAACATTCACTTCTAGAATTATTCGATGTGATTCTAAAATTAGATAAATACTTATATACCTTGTACGATATATTCATCAACTAGCGTTTTTATCAAATTTGTGCTACCTTGTGATCTCGAACTTCTATAAACCTTGACTGTTCTCTTTCTAAGGCAAAGATAAAATATTCGACAATACTTTTGTAAGATCCTTCGTACTCTTCTCTCGATGCGAATTATTCTTCACTAACTTTAAGGTAAATAGAGATACATATACTCGTGGTTGAGCTTATCAGATTGAATTTTATAAATGAGTAGTTATGGTTATTGTCTACTTATTCTATTCCTGTTATACTTATTGGAAGAACATGTTGCCTTAAGCTCGTTTTCTACTTGACCATGTGCAGGCGAATGGACTGACGCTATATTTCCGACGACACTTGACTTGTTACTGAATGTTTCTAAACATATCACTTTCACTTGACTGCTCTGCGCCCTGCAGTCACTCACTGACTCTTTATTATTCTATTTTATAGGATTCCTTCCATTTTAATGTGACTAAAGTATAATTAGTGTTGGACGTTGATCCATTCATTATATCAAATATATATAAAAATAATATAATTAATCAGAATACTAATATGAATGTTATAATCGTGAATATTTATGTACCAGTAATTACAATATCTTACCAATTTATTAAATAAATACAAAATGAGTAGATTCAGTATACACCCACCCCCCAGGTCCAGAGTAATGATTCTTTTAAAATATGATATTCAATTTATAGTTTAAATGTTTAAAAATAAATAAATGTTAACTGTTATATTCAATGGAGCCACACGTAGAATATTTTGTGACGTGACTACGTACTCTACACTCTGTTAGGTAGATATACTAACTATATATTATGATTACACATATTGCTATGTTAGATTTGTTGTCTGTCTGTTTGATTAAGGAACTTTGTATTCATATTACAAATTATATCAAGTAAGCTTAATGTTAATTTAATACTCATATCAATTCTATAGTGTATGATTCTCGGGTGCTGTCGCGACCGGTCATCGGTTTGCACTGAACAATCTCAGTATTTGATGCGAGACACGATCGATTCTTCCGATTTCGATACTTGCGCTCAAAGCCCTTTCGTTTGAATAAACGAACTTGAGTATGTGCACATGAAAGAATCATTCAATACTAGATTGATATTATGATTAAGTCTGAAATGTTGTTTAGTTCTTTGTGACAAACACTCATTATGTTCCCATTACCAATTATCATGTATACGTGGCTCATGTAGTAAATTAAATGAATAATAAATATAAAATGTATTACTGAGTTTTATTTTACAACCCTTTCACCAGAGACTAGATGATAGATAAGACGAAATCTATATAGCATGCAATGCATGGTTTTTATAGCTTTCAATTATGCACTGCTGAACAGACAACACTAATAAAACAAAAATACGTCGGGGATGATTCTATTCATTTTAGAAGAGTTTGACTCTTTGTAAGACGGACACCGGCACCGAGTAACAGTTAGTAATGGTGTGTTATGTGGTGGCCCTAATGCAACTTAAAAATGGAAAACCCCCCGGGGAAGATGGAATTAAGACGGAGCAGCCTAAAACAGGTGGGAATCCTATACTTGTGCAGCTCCGATGAATATTTATTTTTATCCTCTTCTCGAGGAAAACTCCAAAGGCGTCGAGCAAGAGCATTGTCGTTTTGTTCTTCAAAAATGGAGACAAAAGTTTTTTGAAGAACTATCGACCTATCTCGCGCTTGAATCACGTCTATAAGCAGTTCTCAAGGGTAATTACGAACCGTTTCGTCTCGCGCGTAGACTTGACTAGTTTCAGCCGCCCGAACAGGCCGGGTTTTGAGGAGGATACGGCACCATAGTCTATGAATGAAGTCACATCCACACAGAGCGGCAGATTATACAGAAGACAGGGGAGTATAATCAGCCCCTGTACTTAGCGTTTGCGGACTATGAGAAGGCCTTTGACTCAATTGAAACCTGGTCTGGGACCTTACTCTTGAATTTAATTCAGATCTATCGACATTGCGATTGTGTCATTTCGTAATCTTGAACACTATAGCGCCAAATCGGTTTAAAATTGACCGTATTTTGAGGAACTAAATTGAATTGGGATCAGTATTGGAAAGCGAGTAAAGCGACTACCGAGCATATTCTGACAGTTGTGTATTGCGTCAAGTTTGTGAATTGAGTTTTATCCATTGACATCATATATATCGATGGTTTTATCCAATAACAAAACAGTAACTTTCTATCACTTTTTTACAAATTATTGGTGTTTTATCTTGTATTTAAACTAATAGTAAGCATTGTAAGTTTCTATTATTACACGGTTAGGGATAATGATAAATATATTTATTAAAACTCACAAAAATGGAATAATAAGAAGACGAGACGAACGCCGTAGGATGTGATACACGGACAAAACAAATTACCGTGTTGGATTTGTTTGCGAAAATATATCAAAATATAAGCATTTAATTAAACTTACTTTAGGAGTCTTGATAATGTTAATATTGAATAGTTATTAATTATATTGATCATAGCAGAATTAATACATAGGTTTTATTCAAAATATTAAAGTATTAAGTAACTTTAATAACAAGTTTACTTGCCGCTGGTGTAAACTTCTAACTATAATAGAACTCATTAACACGCTTTTATTAGGTCGTCGTGTATGTAACTAACTATGTAATGGAACCTAAGCTAACTAATTTAACCATCTTCCAAGGGTCGTAGCGTAATGGAAATTGGCAGCTGTATGTAGTTCTGATGACAATACAATAAAACGGTACTGTCAAACTGATCTGATGATGGAGCTGGATGACATGAACTGGAACTTCATGATGTAAAATCGTATCATAGCTGTTTTGGATTTCTTAGAAAAGTCTTGTAATGAACTTTAGCCACGATTAGGTTTCAAGGTCCGATGATGAAGCCGGAAGATAGAATCTGGCATTCTACGATGGAATATCGTATCATAGTCGTGTTTGCACTTCTGAGAAAGGCCATGTAATGGACTTTGAACACGATCAGGTTTCATGGTTATAACAAACCAATTATATATTGTAGACCCCACGCAGTGGTGTAGTTAGGGTCCCGTGCTTTTGCGGCTGGACAGGCGTATGTGGCCCTGAGTAGAGTAAAATAACTTAGTGATCTCCTGATTGAAGAGCTAGATTGTTATAAGCTGACAGATAAATCACCATGTAATACAGACGAACAGGCGGAGATGGAGAGGATGCGGGCTCATTCACCTACTTAAAATAAATGGTTAAATGTTGAAAATATTTCGTTATTAAAGACCAAAAAGTATAAAATAAATTAATAGTTTAAAAAAATGATAGAAAAACACGCTTTTATAAATGCTCGTAAAAACAAAAAACAAATTATGGCTCACTCAAGTTGCCTCTATTTCTGGGCTAAAGTGTAAACTATGTGCTTTTAATTATAATATTTGATTGTAAAAGCGTGGGGCGCTGAAACAGGAAAGACTTTATTGTTAACAAATACTAATACTACCTTCCTGGCGGAAGCTGCATGAGGTCTCACAAGAGCATAGTATTTATGCCGCCAAAGGGGTACCAAAGGGAACCAAAGATATCTCGTCCACGAACAAGAACTCTACATTTTGCCACTGTTGACGCATTACCCTTATGTACTTAACTTTCTGAAAGAAGAGGCGTTAAAAATGTCGGTGATAGCGTCTTCCTCGCTGATGGCGCATGTTTTGTCTGAGTTTGACAAACTGGCACTTTGAACAGACTGTTTAATGTAGAGCCACTTACAACTCATGCTGCAACTCCAGTAAGTTAGAGCGCCAGTCAGTGTAACCTGCTTCCTGTAACATCTGTTCACTTGATTTTTGAACAAGTTAAACAAGTATGTCTTTCTTGTTCCAGCGCCCCACGCTTTTACAGTCAAATATTATAGTGAAAAGCAAATAGTTTACACTCCAGCCCAGAAATAGAGACAACTTGAACGATCCATAATTCATTTTCCGTTTTTACGTGTATTTATAAAAGCGTGTTTTTCTAGTGTTTTTTAAACTATTCATTTATTTTATATTTAATAATTACTCTTGTCTTATTTGTTGGTGAAAATAAACAAATACACAAACGTAAAAAGCACATTTATCAAACTTACTCTCGTAAATATTTAAAATTGGTGAACTTTTGAGTTGATTCACTTTTTAATACTGTGATGGCAAGTGGCAACGGCCATCACACATACAGCCAGAAATACGTAATTTTTATGACATTAGCCATTTTCCTGTTTTTATTTAATTAATAGATGATAAAATCAATGAGTTAAACAATTATCCGCATAATATTTATCTATTTGAAGGAAACCTATTATCCTAAATGGGACTCCATTTAGGATAATGGGTATTCTCGAAGTTTCGAAGTTCAGGAGTACGTCTACCTTGGGCAAACCTTGCAGTTGAATAGAAACAACTTCAAGAGGGAGGCCGGCAGAAGAATACGGCTTGGCTAGGCAGCGTTTAGGACACTCCGTCACGTCTTGTCGTCACCCCTACCTTAAAGCCTTAAGACAATGGTCTTCAGTGAGTGCGTTCCACCCATTATGAGTTAGAGATGTGGACACTGACGGTGCGTCTGGTCAGTGGACCAGTCGCACATCACATAAGGTTGCACAGCGAGTTATGGAAAACGCTATGCTCGGAGGATTTTCTCTGAAGGATTGAATTCATAATGAAGTGATCCGACCAAGAACCAAGGTAATCGACATAGCTCAAAGAATAAGCAAGCTGAAGTAGCAGTGGACCGGTCACATTTGTCACAGGACCAATAACCGTTGGAGTGGTCGTGTTCTAGATTGGAGACCGCGCCATGGCAAAC
The DNA here is from genome assembly GCA_944739405.2 of Euclidia mi. Taxonomy (NCBI): domain Eukaryota; kingdom Metazoa; phylum Arthropoda; class Insecta; order Lepidoptera; family Erebidae; genus Euclidia; species Euclidia mi. Next base: position 10,224,785 of record OX123199.2, on the reverse strand, counting down.
GTAGTGCAGGACGCCATCCGGCTAGGTGTAGTGACGATATACGCAAAGTGGCTAGTACCGGCTGGACATGAAAAGTAGAAAATAAAGCAAATAGGTATAAATAAACGAACTTGAGTATGTGCACATGAAAGAATCATGCAATACTAGATTGATATTATGATTAAGTCTGAAATGTTGTTTAACTGATTGTGACAAACACTCATTACGTTCCTATCACCAATTATCATGTATACGTGGCTGAATGCCTTGGTCTTGTCGTAAGGGAGAAATCAAAAGCGGCCTGGGAGCAATTATTGACTTTCCCTTATAGGATTCTACATGTTGAGAAAAATCAGGCAGCCAAAAATTCATTAACAACTCAAATTAAATATAATTGTCAAATTTCGGCCAACACTTTAGATCCTAAATTCATTTCAAATAAATCCTTGTATCAATATGTGGAATCCAAATTAAGGTAAGGCGATATACGGGGCGCGTCTAGACTTTTACTTAGCAGTGATGTGGTGGCGCCTTGCTCTCCAGATACGCTTACGGGTCTGAAGAGCAAGCATCCAGCGCCCATTGATATCTCTTCTTTCCTGAAGCTCCCGACAGTGAATCAGAATATCTGATCACCACGACCAAGTCCGTGTTAGCAGCAGTTTGCTCCTTCCGAAGTGGCTCGGCAGGCAGCTTCGATGCGTTGACACTACAACATCTTAAAGATCTTGTGTGTGCAAGTGCTGGGGTGGCTGGCAACACACTTCTGAGAGACTTGACTGCGCTAGTAAATATGATGCTCTCCGGTAATGTGGACGATACTATCATTGTTATCTTGTATGGGGCGAACCTGTGCGCCTTTAACAAGAGAGATGGTGCCATTCGTCCCATTGCCGTGGGTTGCACATATCAGCGTATAGCAGCTGAGATATGCTGTATATATTTTACAGCAGGGAGCTATCTGATAAATTCCAACCTCTCCAAATAGGTTTTGATTCCAAGGGAGGTTTAGAGGCTGCTATACATGCCCTTTCGACGTATCTTGGAAGTGGTGATGGGAAGGTCATTCTGAAGGTTGACTTGAAGAACGCCTTCAATTCAATGAATAGGGATACTTTGTTGGCACAAGAAAAGTCAAAGTCAAAATTATTTAATCATCTAGGCCACAAAGTGACGCTTATGAAAAAGGTCATAAATCTCGAAAATAATGTTGCGCGTAATAGCACCACCCTATTTCCACCCGTGGATGGACTTATGATGTCACTAAGGGATTTTCAGTGGCGATAGGCAGGCAGCAGCATTCCCTTGAACAGGTACCGATAATAGTACTCAAATCTAGTGGTGACTGGGCAAAACCTACCATGATAAGTAGTCAAAGACAGCCCCAAGTATCCAGCTGCCGTCAGCTGGAATCATAATTTCAGCTGACGGCAGCGGCCGTGGGTATCGTAGGTTTTACCTTAGCACCCTTTAGGGTGCAGAGTATCCCCCCGGGCTATGAATAGCTGCCAAAATCAACCGGGAAGGACCGGATTACCTATTCTACTTTATGGATAATATAACCCTACATTAATAAAGATTTATAAAAAAATCTCGTTAATAAAGCTCTGCCCAACAAAGTTACTGAGATCTGCATCCGGATAACATACCTTGAACTGAGATCAACCGAGAGGTTCTTTCTAAATTCTTGCAGGTTTAAATGTCGATCTTCAGTAGCACAGAAGAAGAAGCTATATATGACGATATGTGGAAGGGTTTATATTGCACCAGCAACGCTCATTTTATTGATGACCTGGAGGCTTCAGGCAATAGCGTGGCAAACTATGTTTTGGATCGTATAGTTATCGGTGCAGAAAAAACAGGGTACAAAGTCTAGTCAACTTCTCACAGGAGATGATCTGCATTAGGAGGATGTTTCCACTAGTAAAATCCCCCATCGCTAGTGCAATCGCAAATTACGTTCTCTACACGAGAAATCCCGGCAAATGTAGATGAGGACTTGATGAGCATAGTCGTCTGTACGCTAATTAGGAATAAGGCACATTTGGAAAGGAAATGTAAACTTTCAAACGAGGCTCTGTTGTGACTTCGATTGGAAACATAAGAGGCAGCCTTATTAGTTCCCCAATCACGCTACAAAAAGATCTGGAGCTACATGAGGCGATACCTTCGAAGATGGAACACTTGTCACATCATTAACATCATCATTATCGGCACTGTATATAAACTTTCCGACTACTGCATACGGGTCTCTTCTCACTATGGGAAGGGCCAAGTGTGGCTTGGTAGACTTCACATGCCTTTTGAGAACATTATGGAGAACTCTCAGACATGCAGGTTTCCTCAAGATGTTTTCCTCCATTGTTTAGCAAGCGCTAATTAACAATTTAATACGCACATTACTTCGAAAAGTCATAGGTGTGCGCCGTGGATTCGAACTCGAGGGCCTTTGTGTAGCAGTCCGTCCAACTCTCCACTAGGATATCGCTGCCTTCCATCCTTCCGGAGTCCGTTTCCTCACAGTAAAGCAGTGGTCGGGAATAGTGCCGTGCTAAACCTATCCCCACTCGTCGCAATAAGCTGTAGGTGAAAGCTATTGTGAATATAAGTGACACTTCACTCATACAGGAGGATATTGTGCAAAATCGGCAGTCGAAGTTTTACGAAGATATTGAAAAACAGTCATCTGAGAAAGCTGAGAACCTCGAATAGTGATACCATCACATCAGTAACAGAGACACTCACTGAAATTTAACACTTCTGGGCAAGTATACCCACTAAACAACAGCGACACTGAAGGCACACTTGCTCGCCACTAAACAGAAGATTTCCGAGGAGTAGAATGTGAACTGTGAAACCGCGTTTGGCACCATTGAAACCTGCCATGTGAATTGACGATATGTCAAAGGGTTGCGAGGTCTTTATCAAACGGTGACGATGTTTGTTCGAGCTCTGATCCACCAAACATGACCCATCCAGTAGCTGCAAGATGTAATACAGAGTGACATTACTTCCCTGGTACTCTTTACTGACGTGATGAAGAGCGTCTTTAATACGTTACAATGGGATGGAGTGGACTTTAATGTCATTGGTCGCCTATGCCGATGACATATTCATAGCTGCAAAACTGCGCTGCAAGACTTGCAGAAAATGCTTCCTAGTTAATACCAAGAGTTTTTTTTTTTTTGGAATTGGGGGCAAACGAGCAGACGGATCGCCTGATGTTAAGCGATTACCGCCGCCCATGGACACCCGCAACACCAGAGGAGTCACAAGTGCGTTGCCGGCCTTTTAAAAAGGAATACGCTCTTTTTTTGAAGGTTTGAAGTTCGTATTGGTTCGGAAAAACCGCAGGTGACAGATCATTCCACAGTTTAGAGGTGCGAGGCAGAAAGTTTCTAGAAAAACGCACCGTTGTGGATTGCCAACCATCTAAATGATGGGGATGGAAATGCTGTCGCGTAGAACGATGGCGGAAAGAGGCGGCAGGGATTAATCCGAACAATTCCTCGGAGCACTCCCCATAGTCGAAGCGATAAAAGATGCATAGCGAGGCTACATCTCTACGCAGCGCCAAGGGGTCTAACCGATTGCAAATATCTTGGCAGTCGACAATTCGAGCAGCTCTCCGTTGGATGCGGTCTAGAGGGAGAAGCTGGTACTGGGGTGCCCCTGCTCAAAGATGAGAACAGTATTCCATATGCGGCCGGACCTGTGCCTTATAAAGGAGCAAGCGGTGGGTCGGAGTGAAACACTGTCTCGATCTATTTAGCACGCCAAGCTTCTTTGAGGCTAACTTAGCCTTACCCTCTAAGTGACCGCGGAACTGGACTTCGCTCGATATGTCGACACCAAGTATTCCAATACTGGAGGAGGCAGTCAAGGGGGTGCTCTCAAAACGAGGACATACGACCATCGGCAGTTTTTTTGCGGTAAAAACGCAGACTTGTGTCTTTGTGGGGTTAAATTGGACCAAATTAAGTCTTCCCCAATCTGAGACCATCTCCAAGGAGGTCTCAATTTCAGACACAACTTTATGTCGGCTCTCGATGACTTTTTCCCGAGAAATGTTGGCGTGGCCGGTATATAAAGCATCACCTGTGCTGTCATCTGCATAACAATGAATGCCACTATCTAGCAACATATCATTGATATGCAGGAGGAACAGAATAGGTGATAGCACGCAGCCTTGAGGAACACCAGCATTTACAGACAAGGCGTCAGAGCATTCACCGTCAACTACGACCTTTATGCTTCTGTCTGTAAGAAAGCTGGTGACCCATTCGCATAATTTCTCGGGCAGTCCATAGGAAGGGAGCTTCGAAAGAAGCGCTTTGTGCCAGACCCGATCGAAGGCCTTCGCTATGTCCAAACTGACCGCCAAAGCCTCCCCCTTTGTCTCGATCGCCTGTGCCCAACGATGTGTCAGGTATACTAGAAGATCACCAGCCGACCGACCCTTACGAAAACCGTATTGCTGCTCACTAAGCAGCTGATTATCCTCTAGAAATCGAAGGAGCTGGCAGTTAATAATGAACTCCATTATCTTCGAGAACAGGCAGGTTATGGCTATGGGTCTGTAGTTGGACGGATTAGAGGGATCGCCTTTTTTAGGGATCGGGTGGACCAATGCTGTCTTCCACGATGTTGGGACTACGCCAAATGAGTAGGAGAGACGAAAAAGGCGTGTCAAAACTGGTGCCAACTCTGGAGCGCAGATCTTCAACACAATAGGGGGAATTCCATCAGACCCACTCGACTTATGGATATCGAGGGACAGAAGTGCCATACGGACTGCGCGTTGGTGGAACCGAATATCCGGCATACAGCCCTTCAACAGCGGTATAGTAGACGGCTCTGTCCCCCGTCATCCAAGGTCGAGTTGGACGCAAAGAGTTTGCCCAGAAGATCGGCTTTCTGCTTTGCGTCGTGGGCCAAGGAGTCATTTCCCATATGTAGCGGTGGAAAGGATGGCTTACAGAAGTTCCCTTCGATAGCTTTGGCAAGAGACCAGAATGCGCGAGTTTCCGATGGAAGGCGCTCAAGCCTCTCGCCAATTCTACCGATGTGCTTCGTCTTCGCACTAGCAATGTCTCTTTTGAAGGACCTGGAGGCAAAGTTATACTCCTTTTTAATGCGCTGGTATTTTCATCCCCCGCCGCCACCGCAACAGCCCAGGCTTGGTAAGCTTCCTGCTTCCTGCGAGAAGCCTTTTTGGAAGATGAACCAAACCAAGGTCGAAATTTGCCACCGATGGGGACCACAGAGGATGGAATGAAAAGTTCCATACCCTGTAGCACCACATCAGCAACAGAATCAGCAGCGGCGTTGGGATCATCCGGCGAGAAGCATATTTGTCCCCAAGGATAGGACGCAAAGAAGTTCTGCATCCCATCCCAATCTGCTGACTTGTAGTGCCACACACGGCGACTGCGTGTAGCCCGCGATCGCAGCGAGCACGTGAGAGGCACCACACTCCGTACAAGACAATGGTCTGAGGAGCCAAGTGGGGCGCCTACGGATACCTTGTAGCCGTCCGGATGAGAAGTCAGCAGAAGGTCCAGCAGTGAAGGATTCTGGCTTTCAACGTCTGGGATTCGCGTGGGCGTGGTAACCAGTTGTGTCAGGCCATAAGCCAGTGCAAAGTCGTGAACAGATCTCCCCGCATGATCAGTTTTACTGAAACTGAGCCAGTCGGCGTGATGGGCGTTAAAATCGCCAAGCAAGATGATCTCTGCTGACGGTATCTGCTGCTGCACAAAGTCTGAAGCCATTTGGTTTTTTTTGGATTTTGGATTTTTTTGATCATAAAATTAACGAAGATTTTGCAGATATGAATGGTTTAGAAGCAAACTTGCCACAAAATAGCCCAGTTTTGGTAATTCTCCTCACACTGGCACAGTTTCTGTCTCCTTTTAGCAAAAGGAGACAGAAACTGTGCCAGTGTGTGATGGACGAAGCTCACGTTGGTGTGAGCTGAGCAAAAATAGAAACTCCTAAAATTTTTAAATTCCTTTGGCAATGTTACAGGTATCGCACAAAATTACTATATCAGGATAATTTTTAGGAATCTGCAGTTGGATGCCAACAAGGTAACCCTCTTGGACCAGTCATTTTTAGCTTAGCTATACAACCCATTATTGAGCAAATAAATTCTAAAGGAGAATTACCAAAACTGGGCTATTTTGTGGCAAGTTTGCTTCTAAACCATTCATATCTGCAAAATCTTCTTTTATTTTATAATTTTATATATATTTATTTAAGGTTAAAGCAAAATGGGGATTTATAGTTTTAAAATAAAAGTATCTGTGTTGTTCCGGTCGTGACGTAGCCATTTCATATTAAAAACTCATTTTACATATTTCGGCAAATGTTTACAGTTTCTTGCTAAGTCCTTTTAACAGAAAAAAATTACATTCATAATGCAAACAGTAGGACATAACAAAAGCTCTAATAAGCAAAATAACACCAAAATCTTAAATATGATATTTTGAAACATGTATTGTGGTGAAATATTTTCTGTAAATAATATGTTTATCCTTTTTGCAACATACTACCTTCGAAATAATGTTTTGTACTAATCGAAAATATGGGAACATATTTTTATTATACTGGCATTTATAATGTCTTACGTCAGTTATTTTGACATAAAAACAGTCAAATTGGCTTTTTACCTATGCTATTATCTCTATATTGGAAAATAAGTAATTTACTGTCCTTTTTGGACCAAACAAGTTTATTATCCAGTTATCACTAGCTGATGTGCGTGGGGCACTTGCGCACCTTAAGCCTAAGCGGTCGGTAGGTCCTGACGGTATACCTCCTTATCTAATAAAGGACTGCAGAATGGTGTTAGCACAGCCACTTCAATACCTCTTTAATATTTGCTTAATGGAACGGTAATGTCCTCGAGGGTGGAAATTAACCAGGGTAACGCCAGTATCCAAGGGAACTCCAGGCACAGATGTCAGTGGCTACAGACCTGTAGCAATATTGTCAGCGCTAGCGAAGGACTTTGAGATGTCTCTTTATTCAACCATTGGTTCTCAAGTGAGCGTACAACTAAGCGACAGCCAACATGGCTTTCGGGCGGGTCGCAGCACTAACTCAAACCTTATGAGTTTCATGAACACTGCAGCGCCGTTACTCGATTCTAAGGCGGGGGCTCAGTTGGATGTAGCATATTTCGACTTCCTGAAGGCCTTCGATAGTGTTGATAATGACGTGTTGCTGATGAAATTCGAAACGGCAGGATTCACCCCGGACCTTTAACACTTTTTTACGGACTATTTAGGAAACCGTCAGCAGTATGTAGAATATGGTGGATACATTTCTATCATTATCTCACAGGCTTGAGTCAAGGTAGTAATTTGGGACCTTTGGAATTTATCATCATGATCAATGACTTGCCGGAAGTGGTCAAGCATGCAGTGATGATTTAAAAATATTTCATCAAATTAACAGTGAACAGGACTGCGAACGCCTCCAGTACGATATTAACCAAGTAGTAGAGTGGAGCCATACAAACAAACTGGTTTTTAATGTGAGAAAATGCAACGTAATTTCTTTCACGCGTGCGGTAGCGCCACTTCACTTTAACTATCAAATAGAGGGTGAGGTTATTCCTCGTGTTACCCTCGTACATGATCTCGGGGTTCTGTTCACTGCTGAATTAACATTTCGACAGCATATTATTAATATTATATGCACAGCGGCTTTTAGGAATTTAGGATTTATCATACGTGAGACGAAGAATTTCCAGAACACCAATGCCGTAAAATCAGTGTCTAACGCACTGGTAAGGAGTAGATTGGAGACGAGTGCTATTATCTGGAACCCCCATGAAACTAAATATAGTCTTATGGTGGAGAAGATGCAAAATAAATTTATGAGATACCTATATTTAAAGCAATATGGTGTATACCCCTTCTACTTGCTTATGTATCCAACACTATTTGTTATAGGGATGGTTGGGTACTATAAGCTGGAGGTAAGGCGCAATTTGGCTGTAGCAAAATATGTATTTCTAGTGTTTCGTGATAAATTAAATAATCCCCAGATCCTGGAAGCGTTGAGACTGCTTGTTCCTAACACCAGCTTACGACAGGGGCCACGGAGCAGTTTATTCGAAGTCCCACTATCCCGTACCAACCCTTTGAAGTATGCTCCTCTTGTGCGAGCAATAAATACAATTAACAGCGTCTCACAGAAAATTGATATTTTTATGTGCACATTGCCGGAATTTGTGAAGGTGACACTAGCATATTTGTCAAATTAGTTTTAAGATTTTTATGTAAGTACTTTATTGTTGCTTTGGGTATTACCTGTAAAGACAATGTATGTTATTATAAATAAATAAATATAAAAAAAAATTCGTGTTATCAAGACTCGAGGGTTGACTAAAGTATGAGACAGTCGTTATTGGTAACATTAGTATTTCGTCTGGACGTAGAACAACTAGCCGTGGTGCGGATTGCGGTGTTCCTTTGCGGTACCTTGGCAGCAACACGTCCGTTCTTTGGAAAAGCTATCTGATTCGGCGCTCAATATTTTGACATCATGGATAGCGCCAGTCTGTGTAAGTGTTGTTTACTTCTCTTCTCGATTCCTACAATCCTCTCGTGCTCTACTCACCAAATATTCAAACCACTTTAATTGTTTGTTTCAGGAATTGAACGGACTTTTATGTTTAGAATGCTACACATTAATCAACGCTGTTGTAACTTCTGGGGCCCAATTCTACCAAATGAATATAGTTTCGATATGATGTCAGTGTGATAATTACGTCACAAAAAGCGTATTCTTCTGAATTATTTGATATTTGAATGAAATTGTAACGAGATCGTATGTGTCAACGCCGTACTATTTATTTTAAATTATACGATAATGACATTAGGTTATCAGAATACCGCTTTTAAATCCATTCAAAATATGATATCAATGTCATATAAAATCATTGCCATGGAAAATAGGTAGGCCTTTGGTGTGGGACGCAACCTGCGTAGACACTCTCGCACCATCCCATGTTCCAAGCACGCGAGGCCATGCTGGCGCTGCTGCTGCATCTGCGGAAACCCTCAAACGGCGCAAATACAGTAATCTAGTAGCTAATTACGTATTTGAGCCGTTTGGGGTGGAAACTCTAGGCTCATGGGGTCCGAGCGCTCGTTCTTTATTCCAGGATATATCTAAACGGTTAATCGACGTCTCACGTGACCATAGGGCTGGTTTATTATTTGCTTAAAGAATCAGCATTGTCATCCAGCGTGGCAATACTGCCAGCCTTCTGGGCGCGTTACCCGATGATATTGATGCGGAGACATTCTACGAAGCCTAAACACACCTGTACATATTTTCACTTTTTATTTTTAGATTGATGTACATATTTGTTCTTAGATATTATGATTATTTAAGATAGTAATGTATGTAGTTAAAATTAATAATATGTAATATTACTGTGAAAATTATGCATATAAAAATAATTTTGATATGATAATATATCCGATTCACGCTTAGCGAGCAGTTTGGAAATTACCTTGTAAAAGGGAGGATTTTCGATGGCCCTATGCTAGTCTATTATTCTCAACGCATGGTAAGCTGACCCACACTGTCAAATTACGACTACCTAAGCGATCCTGCAGAAGTTTCTAGCATCACGGAGAATATTTCCGGGGAAGCACAACAAGCCATTGTATAGTGTGAGAATTTAACGTCGGATAAAGGTAATCATCGCTAAATAAATCAGCGAACCAGCGTACATGTAATTGATGTCATCATCATGCAAGTGATCTGTTGATTGCATAGGAGCCCGGCGTCAGCATTTCTAGTCTAAGGTTGGTTTCAGATTAGCGTATTTTTCTGCGCGTATACGGTAGTTCCAGCATACGCGCTTAATCGCGCGCTACATTATGCGCTTCAAAAAAAAAGACTTGCGTTAACGGGCATATTTCGGCATGTTCACTCGAAAAGAAAATGACATCGTGTCAGTGTCAACATATATTCTGACGGCCCGCGCTTATATGAGCTTAGAAGCGCGTCAACGCTCCTACGAGTTCCGCGTGTGCCAAAAGGCGCGCCTGTACGCGCCTACACGCTCTTCCAAAAACGAGCTTATACGACTTACGCTTTGAAGCCCAAGGTCCGCTTAATAATCCAACCAGATAAGACAGAATATCAGTTTTCCCACAGAGCGACTGCCGTCTGACCTCGGTAACCCAAAGAGATAGTAATATCCCACCAAAAACATTCTGTAAAAAAATGCCAAGTCTTGATGGAGCTGCTTGTTCATCTCTAAAAAGTAATGAAATCTCTAGACACAGTTGAGCCAAGTCTTAGGTTCCTTACTGCAATTTATTTATATTTAATGTTATGTGACTTGGTCGTTGACTTGTAAACACTAACGCGTTAAAACGTTCATCGGTTGAGTATTTTTCCACGCTCTGGATACTGAAAAAATGCGATCAACGGTTGAACATTCTATATTGATTTCGTGTGATTTTAGCTTACAAAAAATTTCTTTAGATGACGAAAATTTTTGCGTTTTAGTCGCATCCAGAGGGGCCTGAAATAGGGGCCTGAAAATGCGGCGAAATACTTCCAGAAAAGAATGGTACGGCAGTAATGCTACGCGCTCGACTTGGCGGGGGCACTGCCATGCCCCCAGATTCCATGGCTTAGACCATTATCAGTTTATTTGAGAGTACTGATTCCCCGTAACGACTTGCAAAGATCTTAACCGGCTTCAGTTGGAACCGAAGGTTTAACGTGCTCTTCGAGGCACGGAGCAAGCGACAATTACCTAATTATTTAATACGCACTTAACTTCGAAAAGTGAGTGGTGCGCGCCGTGATTCGAACCCGATACTCTCTGCATAGCAATCCGCTATTAGGTTGATGTCAAAAATATTACGTCAAATTCAGCTGATTTGCTTCTATAGCACGTGTAAAGAAAATACACTTGTGTCACGTCGCCGTAAAATATAGCTTAACAAAGAACATCCATAGTCGAATTAGCTACTTATTACTTAAACTTACATGTAAGACAACCAATCAACACTCAGCGAGGCGTCAAATAATGTCTGCATAAACTCATTCTAGCTACATGACAGTGACATTTAAATCCCAAGGCTTGTCTACAGCAAAAATGGAAAATATAAGCAGCGATTGGGCTTGAAGTTTCTACCTCTGACAATGGCGTAATATAATTACTTTCTCTATTTCGCAATTCACATTTTTAGGGTTCCGTACCTCACGAGGTAAAAAAGGAACCTTTTTAAGATCACTTTCTTGTCCGTCCGTCTGTCTGTCTGTCTGTCTGTCCGTGTGTCACCACCAATTTTCTCAGGAACGGGTAAACTTAACAAATTGAAATTTATACCAGATACTGAAGTCTATGGTTCCTATTAGGTGTATAAAAATCAGGTTCCTGGGTCAACCCGATAAAAAGATATGGTCAAAATTAGATTTTTGCGAAAACTTGTAAGTACCAAAATAAACCTTAATTTTGAACTTTTTTAAATTATCGGAATTTTTCCTTTACTTGTGCTGTAAGACCTTGCTTTTAACCGAAATTGACAATTCTAGGTCAACCGTAAGTACCCTATAGGTTTTGGGTCGAAAACCTATATCGTAGTTCCCGTTGAACTAGAATCACGCAATTTACCAAACCCAAACCAGGGTCTTACAGCACAAATAAAGGAAAAATTACAAAAAATAAAAAAGTGAAAAATTTAAGGGTGTCCCCATACATACATAGTAGACTCCATTTAAGATAGTCCTCTAAGTTGTATGGGCGCTTGTACAGATTTAGAGCACTAGCGTAATTAGCACCAACCTCAAATAAGGTAAAATGCGTACGGAACCCTCGGTGCGCGGGTCAGACTCGCACTTGCCCGAATTTTTACACGTACCATCGAGTCGTAAATTTAAATTCTTTCGATGTCGATGATCGATCGGTTTTCAATTTAAAGCCTCAAGAGAAGCTTACTGCATGGGTGCAGTGTTTTAAAGCGGTCGCCTCGACGGTGAGCCCTGTGTAGATTCAATGATCTGGGTTCGATCTCTATACGGGGTGTGGGCTAGTTCACAAGTGTTCGTACCACGGTACTACGGTTTTACCGGCACGGCCAAGGTTTCGTATGCATAATTAGCACATTTATTAGAATAGTGCTTTCCAAATTACTGCAACCCGATAAAATAGTTCGTGTCGAGGCATTTTTCGGACGTGCAGCCACATAACGTCGACTTACAGCGTTGTATGGCACCGTTTACACTAGTAGGCTCGGCGCGGTGATGTTGGGAATGTTCCCACTTTTTAAATTTTCTGTCGTTTTTCTATTAATCTATTATACCACATGCCAACTATTACCTCCGTCGTCGGTTATTTCAATAATAAATCAAATTTAAGTATAATAATATGTTTATTATTGGTTTATGGCTTATCTAATCTAATACCTAAAAATATATACAGGGTGTAAAAAGACCCTTAACGAAAACTGAAATCTCATGTTGTACCAATCACTACGAACATTTTTTACTAGGTCATCATACCTGGGAAATTACTGGTTCAGGAGATATTCTGGCTCAAAGTTAGTATGGAATTTTTCTAATTAGGTACAAAATCGATGTATTTACCCTGCCAATATGTTCTTTAGGTGCCCTATGACCCCATGGATAAGTAGGTATTTCGAGCATTGCATGCGCGCGCGCTTTTAATTGCGGTTTAAAAAATGTTAAAACTTAAAAAAAAAGTTTTTTTTTTTTATCAGAGAAAGGAATATAATTTTTATTATCTTTATAATTATAATATTTGTTTACAATTAACAATATAATTAAATTAAATCTTAAAATAATAAAAAAACGAATTAATATATACAAGGGAAAATTCAAAAAATTAAAATTTAGAAGGTGTCATGAAACTCATCCGCATCGCAGTCAATTGGAAGCGTGCCCAGAAGACTGGCAGCATTGCCTCGTTGGATGGCTAAACTTATTTTTTGAGCCAAATACGTGCCAGCCCTCTGGTCACGCGAGGCGTCTATAAGTCTCTTTGCGAGATCTCTAAAAAGTGATCGCGCACTTGGACCCCATGGCCCCAATGTTTCGACCCCAAACGGCTCAAATACATAATCTCCTATTAGATTTACATATTTGCGCCGTTTGAGTGTCTCCGCTGTAGCAGCAGCAGCGCCCGCACAACCTGCTGTGCTGGGAAGATGAGATGTTTCCCAGGTATTATTTTTGGTTAGTATGACTTGGCATGATGTCCACAACAAGTAGACTTCGGCTTAGTGATGGGTCTTCTGACACCCTGTATAAAGCTGAAGAGTTTGTTTGTTTGTTTGCTTGAACGTGCTGATCTCAGGAACTACTGATTCATACTGGTCTGATTTGAAAAATTCCTTATGTGTTAGATGGCCCATTTATCGAGGAAGGCTATAGGCTATAAAACATCACGCTTTGAGCCACGGGAGCGGAGCAGTAGTCTTAAATAACGCGGGTGTAACCGCGAGCTCATCTAGTCAAATATAAAGATGAAGCCGCGTTCACAGCTGGTTTTTTAGTATTTTGGTAGTTTGTCGTTTCAATTTTAAACCGTATCTTATCATAACAATTTCAATTAGTCCTGTGTTAGTCCATTGAAAAGCTACATTTAGGGTAGCATTTATCAGAGGACGCAATTATATTTTACAGCTATGTAGGGAAGGCTAATGTCAGGCTTGATCCAAATTTGTGCGGTATACAGATCAATGGGTCGTGCTATTTGTCCCTCGACCGCCATCTTGATGCATGGTTTTCTTGATTATCTCTTATACTATTGGCAAACTATCGCACAAAGCATATGTGAAAGTAGTATAAGTAAAGAGAGTATTTTATTTGTAAATTAAATTCTTTACAATTTTGGTCCTAAAACTTATGTCGTAAAACCAATAATAAAAGTTATATCTTTATTACTGCCGTTTTAGGAAATTTAACGTTTTCCCATTATAATTGTGCCTCCAGTCTTTGAGATGAGCCAGGCTTTGGCACAGGGTCTTAACAAGCACCGGTATTAAATCATTTTTTATAAAGAACTTTAGAGAAAAGTCGCATTTTGTTGGTATTTACTCATTTTCCTCAATCCATCTTGATATATCCAAAAATTTTCTGTATGTGTCCTCAGAACATTCGCAACAAATTGCAGTACCGTCTGGCTGGGCCGCTGCGGACACACAGAAAACAAAGCGAGAGAAACCGCGGGCAACAGCTAGTAGCTAACTAAATAAATATACTCGTAAGTAATCCATTGTTGGAACTTGGCATTTACCTATTGTTGATACACACAGTATTTTTCTAAGACATTCCGCTCACTTTTTAGTGTTAAAATATAGCCAATCATCTCAAGTTTTAGTAGTTGCAGCAATTAACCATTCGAGTAGCTCCAGTTTTGAGCTAAACAAAAACTTCACTACAGCCTATTGTCTATAAATCACCGCCTCACACTCTTCACGATGCGCGTCTGTACGGCGGTGGATATAGGCTTGTAGCATAATACCATTAGATCTACCAATCTTTACACCTAATTGTATTATGCTAAAAGCGTACTCAACATTAGCAATAACAAACTATACCTAGAAATCACAGATCGTACAACTAATCCGGATACTAGTCATTGGACATATTAATAGCTACACAATTGCATAAACAACCAGCACTTCATGGTTAACAATTGCCAAAAAATTAGAAACTCTTTCTTTTATCTTAGAACCAATAAAAAAACTAAATCTTCTAAAAACTGTCATAACCCAAAAATATGCATAATCTGATACCTACGTATGTCCTCTAAAACAGCAATAGAAAATTGACTTTCATACTTCGTTTTTGTAAAGCCTGAATCTTTATCATTTTAGTGGCATTTCTTCGAAAACCTTTCCCGAGGCCAGATTCCGTGTAATTAATTTTCCTTACTAGTATTTTAGTTAAGTCCTGGACTTAATACCAGAATTTCGGGACTGGTTCAAAATGTACTTATTTATAAATACACTAACAAGAAAATTCTAAAATGTGTCTACATACCGCAAACTAAGAGGCTGGAGATTTCTCGGAAGATTTTGTCATTAATAAATCATAACTAGGGCAGATATATAACGTTAATTAACAATATTATAGCAAATATAACAAATAGCGTACATCCTAGTTACTAGAGAAAATTCTGAAATTCTTCCTTAGATTTTACCGTTATTACACCTCCTGCAATATATTTCAAAGATAGCGATATCTTCACATACATTAAACCATCCTGGTCACTAGATGGTAGATGGGTAAAACTACGATTTTTGTTTGGTTAAGATCCTAGCATATCTGTTCTACACAATTCACTTGCAAAACCTACGTGAGTGGAGAAATTTATTGTAAAATACCAATAGGGTGGTTTCAGTTAGCGTTTTCTACGCGCGTATAAGCTTGTTTTTGCAAGCGCATGTAGGCACGTATAGGCGCGCCTTTTGGGAGACGCGCAACTCGTATGAGCAGAGCGTTGACGCGCTTCTAAGCTCGTATAAGCGCGAGCCCTCAGAATCCATGTTGACACTGACAAGATGTCACTACCGTTTCGAGTGAACACGCCGAATTATGTTTTTTGACACGAGTCCTGTTTTTCGAAGCGCGTAATATAGCGCGCGTGTAAGTGCGTCTGCTGAAACGACCGTATACGCGCAGAAGAAATACGCTTATCTGAAACCGCCCTAAGACACCTCGACAACTCTTAACAGGCCTTCGCGACCAAACCATTAAAAAAGTCAAGGTCTTTCGAGGCTGGGTTACGCTGACCTGTAATAAAACACACCTGGTGAACCCAATGTCATTTTGTTATGGCCCAATTTAACAACGCTATGTAGTCGCTGTATAACAGAATGCGATAGATTGTTTTAGATAAAATTATCAGTTCTAATTTTGACCAGGATACAACTTTACTGATTCTACTTGGTAAAAGAGGATCTTTAAATAAAAATCTATTATATTTTTATTACAGTAATATTTTTTTATTTTTTTATTTAACCTATGTTGTCCCACTGCTGGGCAAAGGTCTCCCTTACACTCCTCCAAGCGTCCCTATCTTCTGCCAAATTGGGCCAGTCTCTGTCAAAATTGTCTAGATCGTCACGCCATCGTTTTCGGGGTCTGCCTCTTTTCCGCCGTCCGTCTTGCGGCACCCATTGCGTGACGATTTTCGCCCACCGGCTAGGATGCATCCGGATCACGTGGCCCGCCCAATCCCACTTTAGGTTGGCAGTCTTCCGTCCCACATCAGCAACACCCGTCAGTGATCGCAGAACGGCATTTGGCACTCGATCAACCCTATTATATCCCAGGATACTTCGCTCCGTTGCTCTTTGACAAATCTTGAGGCTGGACTTTTGAAGTTCGGTCAAGGAAGGACAGTAAATTAAGTGAATTAAATTTAAATAAAATTATTATGCTTACTTTACCCTTTAGTAAATCGTTGCCACAGAAAGAAAATAATATTAGACATAATCTTAATACAAATCTTTGTACATGGTCTTATAACAATAATCAATTCCATGTATTTGACTCTAACAATTATGTTAGTAAAAGTTTATATTTGACGCAAGACACTTGCTATCTGAATTCCTTTTTTAAATGACAGCTAGCAGATTCGCTAGCATATTGTATTAATATTTCAGCCAAGAATTTGGCTTATAAACCTGTTGCTCCTATACAGCAACTAAATGTCATTCATAATAAATCAGCCAATATTTTGGCTACACAACTTGACATGTCAATTAATTTAAATTAAATAGTACGACAATAGAGAGTACCTCTTGTAATGACACTTTAATGAATAATAAACCAGAAAGTACAAATAAGACAAATTCAAATAATTATAAGTCTGGGCATTCGCAAGTTATACAACTAGTTCATCAATATATTCAAGGTATGTTGAATAAAGATTTAGAAATTGAATTGTTCATGAACGGTGAATACATTGACATTTTGTGTTTAACAGAACATTGGCTTAAAGATTACCAGTTCATGTGCAACTTCAATAACCACTTAGTTGGTAGTTCGTTCAGCAGACAAAATGCAATACATGGTGGATCGTTGATTTTAGTTAATAAACAACTTAAATTTAAGAATCGTATTGACATTGTGAATTTTTCTGTTGAACGGACAGTTGAAATAGCCTATGTGGAGTTGGAGCAACTTGTTGTATTGAGTGTGTATAGACCACCATCTTCCATCTATGATAATTTTGAAATTATCATGGATGATGTACTACGGAAGCTACGTCAACATAATAAATCAGTACCTGTGTGTGGTGATTTTAATATTAATTTACTAGAACAGTCCTTGAATAGCCAAAAAATTAAAATTTGTTCAAATCATATAAATATAATCTAGATTGCTTATTTTTGGAACCCACCAGAATAACTTCTACCACCTGTACTTGTATAGATAATATATTTACAGATATAATACCAATGAGCAAATAAATAATTAACAAATTAACATCCCGATCATTGTTGACAATCAACAACATTCGCTACGCAGTCTAAAAAAGTAGGTAGTAAAGAATTGACTGTGGTGCCAAAAACTTTGCGTCGTGTCGAGGGACTTAAAGATAAACTCACAGACACACTACCATATTTGTGCTATAATGAAGATCCTAATGAAATGTACAATTCTTTCTTTAACATGTACTGTACTATTTTCAACTCTATCTTTATCCCTAAGAAGATCTCAGTTGTTGGTACTACGACCTTCAGTGAATGGGCAACCACTGGAATTTATAAAAGTAGAAATAGGCTTTACGAGTTGTTTGAACAGAAAGTTATTAAGAAAAATGATGAACAATTTTGTAAATATGTAAGTAATTATTCTAAGTTATTCAAAAAGATTTGTCGAGAAGCTAAGACTCTTTATTTAAAATCTAAAATTAAAAATAGTGAAAATAAAATAGAAGCAACATGGGGCATTATTAACAATGAGACTGGAAGAGTCAAGAATAAAAATAATGACTGCATTCTTCACTTCGATAACAAGGTATTCAAACTAGATTTTGAGGTTGCCACAGCAATCGAAAATTTCTTTACAGACATTCCAGTCTCAATTACAAAGTCCCTGAACTCGTCTCCTAATGATGCCGAATTTCTATTAAAACAAAATGTCAAAATGTGTACCATAGGATTTAGTTTTACTTATATTACCGAAAGAGATATTGTTAAAACTAATACACTTAATTTTAAGAAAACAAGTGATTGTTGGGGTAATTCTGTTGTAATTACGAAATCTATAATCAATTCAGTAGCACCTGAACTTGCAATAATTTTCAATAGATGCATTGACTGTGGTGTGTTTCCTGACCTAATGAAAATTAGTAAAATAATTCAATTATTTAAATCAGGTAGCACATCTGATCCCACTAATTATCGAACAATTTCTGAGCTACCCACTTGTAGTAAAATTTTTGAAAAGTTAATTCTAGACCAGCTCCAAATTCATTTTAATAATAATAAACTGCTTCACAGTAAACAATTTAGTTTTACTAGGGGTCGCTCAACAACCGATGCTGGTGTTGAGCTTTTAAATAGTATGTTCGATGCTTGGAAGGAGTCGCATGATACTGTAGGAGTTTTTTGCGACTTACCTAAGGCATTTGATTGTGTTTTTCATGAAACATTGATCAGGAAATTACATCACTATGGAGTTAAGAACACTGCTTTAGGTCTTTTAATTTCGTTTTTAAGTAACAGGATACAGAGAGTAGATGTTAATGGAAAACGTTCTATGGGTTCAGTGGTCACAATGGGAGTGCCGCAAGGTTCAATTCTTGGTCCATTCCTTTTTCTTATATAAAGATAAAGATAAAGATAAAGATAAAGATAAAGATAAAGATAAAGATAAAGATAAAGATAAAGATAAAGATAAAGATAAAGATAAAGATAAAGATAAAGATAAAGATAAAGATAAAGATAAAGATAAAGATAAAGATAAAGATAAAGATAAAGATAAAGATAAAGATAAAGATAAAGATAAAGATAAAGATAAAGATAAAGATAAAGATAAAGATAAAGATAAAGATAAAGATAAAGATAAAGATAAAGATAAAGATAAAGATAAAGATAAAGATAAAGATAAAGATAAAGATAAAGATAAAGATAAAGATAAAGATAAAGATAAAGATAAAGATAAAGATAAAGATAAAGATAAAGATAAAGATAAAGATAAAGATAAAGATAAAGATAAAGATAAAGATAAAGATAAAGATAAAGATAAAGATAAAGATAAAGATAAAGATAAAGATAAAGATAAAGATAAAGATAAAGATAAAGATAAAGATAAAGATAAAGATAAAGATAAAGATAAAGATAAAGATAAAGATAAAGATAAAGATAAAGATAAAGATAAAGATAAAGATAAAGATAAAGATAAAGATAAAGATAAAGATAAAGATATTTTATTTTGCAAATATGGGTTAAATTTTTGGTGACACTTAAAGTAAATATACATACACAAGTTCAGCCATATCTTACCTGTTGGCATGCAAAAATAACATAAAGAAAAAAAAGAAATATAATACAGCCATCAAATCAATTACACAATTTTAAAAGGAAACAATTTTAAATAAAATCAGTAAATAATATTACTTTTCATAGACTCAATTTAAATGGCACTGTAGCCATTTAAATTGAGTCTATGAAAAGTAATTTACATTTTATGTATCAGAATGAAAAAAGGATGAGACACAACAAAATAGGTTAGATACCAAGATGGATGTCAACTAAAACTTACTTCTGATAAAAAATCTGTAATATTGTAATATGCTTTATCTGCTAAGAATTTTCGTAAAGTTTTTTTAAATAACATAGTATTAAGAAATCTCCAAGATTGAGGTATTTTATTATATATGATCGGTGCCATACAGAAGACACGTTTGCGCATAAGTGCTGTCCTAGAAGTATGGAGACACATCCTACTATTGTCGCGTCTATTACGTGGTACAACATCCGTCAGTCGTTCAAAGCGGTTGGGATTTGTCTTTACAAACATTGCGACTTCCAGCACATATAGGCATGGCAAAGTTAAAATATTGTGTTTTTTAAACAACGGTTCACAGCTGTCTGTAGTTTTAAGATGGAACATAGATCTTATACACCTTTTTTGTGCTTTAAAAGCAGTTTCTTTTTCACTTGAGTTTGCCCAAAATATGATTCCATATCGCAAGTGAGACTCGACAATGCCATAGTAGGCAGTGAGAAGTGCATCAGTGCTTATAATGGACGACAAGGAGTATAACGCATAAGCTGATTTACTTAACTTTTTGCAGAGTATGTCAATATGCACTTTCCAATTTAACTTATTATCTATTTCTAAACCTAAGAATCTTGTATTTTCTGTCTCATTTATAATTATATTGTTGTGGTGTATATATAAATTATTTTTTTTGTTTTATAACGTTGACTGAAATGCATTATTTTGGTTTTACTTAAATTAATGATCCGATTACTGCTGTCTAGCCACTGCACCATCGTTTTTATTGAGTTGTTTATATCACTTTCAAATGTATCTATACTTTTACAAGGTATGGTTATGGTGCTGTCATCTGCAAAAAGTGTCAATGGTTGTTCTATATATCTTGGCATGTCATTGATATACAATATAAATAGCAGAGGGCCGAGAACGCTCCCTTGTGGTAATCCAAATTTTACAGATCTTTGCGATGACCTAAATATGTCTTCGCGTTTATTGAATAAAGGACAATGCCAGATCCTGCCCCACCCTTTCATTAATTTACAAGAAATGTAAATTAATGAAAATTATCCTATCAAAATAAGACCCTTGGTTATTTAATTGTTACTCTGTTACACTTGCGGATAAAAAGTAAGTAATAAAAGGAATTTTAAAACCCAACGCCTATTTCCTGTTTTTATCGCGACCACTTGCGTTACTTAGTACGCATACACGAGAACAAAATGAGTAATTTGATTTAAAAAAATGACATGTATTAATGTATTATGTACAGATTTTAATATACACAGTTAATGAAAATAATGTTTTTATGAATGTTTATTCTAATAATTATTTGGCAATATGAGCGTTAGTGATTACGTGTAACGGAACGTCCTTGGCGCGCCAATGCTTATGTCAAGATCAGTCAAGATTGAAGATGACAATCATTGACATTCGCTTTGTTGTTTGTGTTTGTTGCTCCGTAATTTCTCTCTATGATTAAATAGGTATTATATTTTCACGATGATTTTGGTTTTGTATACGGACTCGATCTCGCCTACTCGCCGACTTTGTGCTATATTTGCGACGGATTCTGATCATTGCATGTGACTTGGGTAACGATGTTGAGGTGCATAAATTGTCACTTGTGCGTCGACAGAATGCTAAGACATGTAGTGTCTTCAATACAATCTGAACTGCAATCTCTTCTAGCTAGATGGAAATCGTTGCAACAGGTATGTAGATACTACGTTATTTATTAATCATATTTGACCGTAGCGAAAATTCGTTATAATGATGATTGTACCACCTGCGGTTTTGCTTGGCTTGTAATGAATGCAACAAAATATGTATAAAATAGTAAACCTACCTACCTAAAAGTATCTTAAATGACTAGTATAATAGGCTAAATATTCAAGTTTGTCTTTTGGGGATTGTGGATATAATTATGAACTTGTCTATCTCCACCATATACTCATATATGTTTCTTACCTTCCACCAGAAGCTGTTATCTGTCAAGAGTGCTTTTTGCAGCTAGACCAGCACTGTAGAAATGGGAATCTGAATGCTGAAAGAGATCTAGGTCACTACAATATTGATCAGCCCGCAGGTTTTCTTGATAATGTTTACGTAACGTTTGAAGATGAATAAATCAATCACTTTTATAACTTGTTTTATTTTATTACCGATGAACAGTCAGGATGTTATGACCTAAGTCAAAAGAATTACTAAGATTGATGTTATGTAATTCCTTTCTTTCATAGCCAAACATCGGATAGCATTTTAACAAAATACAGCACTTATTTAATAATTTCTACAATTATAACTGCAACTAACCTAAACTTCAGGTACCTAACCTAAAAGTCATATTTTTTTAAGATTTTAAAGAAACCGCAAGTTCTAAAGGGATTTTAAAATGTTTGTAGATAACACTAATATAGCACCAGTAGAATGCTATATTTGGCATGCTTGTACACCAACTTTTATTGGTGGGTCAAAGCTCTATAGAGTTTCTGGCATTGTCCTTTATTCTTCTTATTTCAGTTAAGGCGAGGTTGCAGTACAGTGCGTAGCTCGACCTCACCCCCCGCTAAAACAAAAACACGGCGGTGGCGTCAGCGAGTGAGCGAGGGTTGGGGAGGGGGGGTTTCGTGTGTGCGTGTGCCACAGCGCAGCGTAAAAAAACCGTAGATGAGTTATGCGAACTTCAAAAGTGGCACATTAAAATCAGGCTAAATGTCTCATTTGGCTTTAGTCGCGTACGAGCTGCGGTCGGAAGCGCTCGCTCTTTTACTCGCGTGTGTGTACGTCACATTTGAAAATGCCGTCGTGTGTAATGAGATTTTGCACAAACTATAGTAGGAAAATGACTAAAAGTTATGGAATCACTTCTCATTCATGAGTATTACAATATTACAACGTTTTATTTACAATTTATAATAAATTCAGTATCACAAATAATAGAGTGAATAAAAAAATTGGCATTTAGCGAGTGTAAAAGAGAAGCAGTATTGTGCGTGTTCAAAGACTAAAAAACAAAGTATCCAGATGGGACATTCGTAATAATAAAAAACTGATGTGTGTTTTTGTCAAGTAATAAAAATGATTTGAGGCTGAATCAACACAATATATTATTATTATAGAAATACAAAATCATACGTAAGTTACAAACATTGACGGATAATCAAAGTCCATTCACTTGTTCTTGTTTTTCTCCTTTTAGTATTAAACAACTAAGTAGATTGTACTGCACAGTTTTCGCTGCCGACCCACCGTACCCCTGGCAGTACCCCTGGCAGTACCCCTGGGGGTATGGTAGATCTTTCAAAGCTTAACCGTACTCCCAGATAATATTGTTGAGTAATTAATTTCAGTTCGTTAATTTCATTTTCAACTATTTTGTGCGATCATTCCCAGTATAGTAGTAGTATTGAACAATTCTATGATTGAACTGTCCTAATTCTATTAGCACAACTTGATGAGGAGAACAGAACTAATGGGATAAGTAATAGGAAATGTCCCAGTCTAGTTCTATGTATGTTTTTACAAGGGTATTCAATAGAACTACTGGGAATGATCCGTAGTGTCACAATATCGCGCTCATATATCCGAATGAATATGTTTTGTAGACGTTCATTTGTTTAATGTGTAAAACAAATGAACGTCTACAAAACAAATGAACGCATACAAAACAAATGAACGTCTACAAAACAAATGACTTACAGAAAGTGATCAGCTATCGATAGTGATTGCAGAAAACAGGTGCATGCGATTTTCAACCTAATTGACATTACTCAGAATTTATAATTATACTACCCTAATATTGCAGGAAAGCGAGAAAAAACAAAAAAGAAAGTTTGTCATGAATTGTCAATAAGGTCGAAAATCGCATGCACCTGCTTTTTGCAATCACTATCGATAGCTGATCACTTTCTGGTAGTCATTTGTTTTGTAGACGTTCATTTGTTTTGTAGACGTTCATTTGTTTTGTAGACGTTCATTTGTTTTGTAGACGTTCAATTGTTTTGTAGACGTTCATTCCTTTAACACATTTTTATACGTACATATTTATTCGGCTATGTGAGCGCGATGTTGTGACACTACCCTTGTAAAACTTACATAGAACTAGTGGTAAATTTTCTATAACTGTTTCCCATTAGTTCTATTCTTCTCATCAAGTTGTGCTAATAGAACTAGTGGGAAAAAGTATCACTAGTTCTATCATAGAACTGTTCAATAGAACTAGTAGGAATGATCCGACAGCGCAAGGATGATGATGATGACGGATCTTCAACAGTACCACAGATTATACCTATAATATACATAGCATTATAACCATTAGCAGTAATATCTAAACGTTTTATTCTCTAATTTATCTCCTTGTTGCACTATATCATCGTACTAGCGCTTGTCTTCGCTTGTCTAAAAATACAAAAACGAAAGTAGTAACTCATTATCATACGAGAGATAACACTGTTCAGTTTAATGTCTACGTAGCACGTTGGTATAACACTACGAGCATTTCAGCCAGGAGTACGGTTAAGTTTTAAAAGATCCACCATACCCCCAGGGGTATTGCCAGGGCAACGGTGGGTCCGCAGCGCACAGTTTTAATATTAACGTACTGTTTTAGGTTTCCATTGAATGAAATGAGAAGAATAAAATGTACTTTTTTAATAAATGTTATAAATAAATCACATCGACTTTTTATTTCCCTACCTTAAATGAATTAATCAAATTTACTTTGAGGCGAATTGAATTTACTCAAGACAGACAAAGTGATCATGTCGCATCTGAGTAAAATTATTGTTTGTGAAACGGTCAGCATGATGTCATGATGTATTTCGCGCTTGCGATTAGATGTGCTATCTCACTTACACTTCTTATCTAATTCTTAGTGTGTCGTTTTGACATATTTATATTAGTGTGCGTACGCTTTTCGCGATGCGTGCTACTCGTAAGCTCCGTCATGTTACCTTGTCAGTAACCTGTCTACGGTTTCTTACTAGTATGTCTATGGTTTGAACGATTGAGTTTGGAATACGAATTACTTTGTACTTTTGCGAAAACGTACATGCGGGGTGGAGGGGGATTTTGCGGAGCAACGACGTACGTCCGCCCTCAATCACGCCTAGACAGGCACTGATGAACGGCCGGCGAGCGATATAATGCCAACATTTTGACTATTTTTTTTCTTGGAGAAAAATGATAACGAAATTACGAAATCTGTTTTTACCATTTATTTTAAAATGAAGAGCTGGTTCTATTGATAATACTTTCATAAACATTCATTATGGAATCTCTAAGCAGTACACGTTTAAAATTGTGATTTAGTGCCATGTTTGACATTTTTTTTTATCGAGCCAATCAT
This sequence comes from Euclidia mi, assembly GCA_944739405.2. Taxonomy (NCBI): domain Eukaryota; kingdom Metazoa; phylum Arthropoda; class Insecta; order Lepidoptera; family Erebidae; genus Euclidia; species Euclidia mi. Next base: position 10,199,707 of record OX123199.2, on the reverse strand, counting down.
TCCAAATCGTGTTTCTATCTTTACGATTTACTAGAAGATATGTTCAACTTTTATACTTTAATTGTTATTCATTAAAAATATCATAGTTCATGCGACTTTCAGACGTTCAAAAATCTTAAAAAGTACTGCAACCTCGCCTTAATTGTTTTCTGTTAGTTAGATAAGATTCAATTAAATTTAGGACATTACCTCTAACACCGTAATTTTCTAACTTGTTTAAGAGGATAGGATAGTGCACGTAATCGAACGCTTGCGTCATATCGCAAAACACCGAACATACAGACGTGCGTTCGTCTACGCTTTTGTATACTTTGTGTAGGAAATCATATATCGCCATATTAATTGTTCTTTGCTGTCTAAATCCTTTTTGTTCCTCACAAAAAATATTATATTTTTCTATATAATTATTCAGTTGTATGTAAATATACTTCTCATATACTTTTGATAGTATAGGAATCAGCGAAATTGGCCTGTAGTATTCCATTTGCTCTCTATTAACTTTCTTAAACAATGGTTTTACTATAGATGTTTTTAGCGCATCTGGGTATATACCAGTATAAATGCTCAGATTTATTAAGTAGCTCAGATGCCTGCATATGTCGATGACTACAAATTTAAGCACCTTTGTGCAGATGTCATCATATCCAACACTATTGGTGATTTTCAACGCTATTATAGTTTTAAATATTAATGATCTGCCATATATTATGAAAAACAATGAAAAGATAGTATTATTTGCTGATGATATATCACTTATATTTAAGCTAAGATGACAGCTGGTTCGGCGTTGCACCGAAACTATGTACTAGGCGATTTGGTGATATTGAAAATTATTTTTAATTGTGGACTGTATAAAGGATGGCTGGTAAATCGCCTAGAAGAGTGGGTGAATGTGAATGAGTATAGAATATTATAAGGAGGCACGCCTTACCTTACAAAATGGCGGCCGGGTCAGCGTCTTCGAGAGTCGGGCCACAAGCTGATCAATCCACTTGGTTCCAGCCCGAAGCTGCACAGATCACTCCACTACACCCGCGGGCGGTTTTGTTCTCGTTTATAGTATAAAATAGCGGTAAAATATTGCGGTGCTGCATGTGTTCGTCGCGGCGCGGAGCTGCGCCAGGACACAGCCGGTCAGCGGGACGGTTGATTTTCGACTCGATCGCAGCGTCATTGAATTCCGCGACCAATTAGAGCGAGGCGTGCCTTTGGGAAAGCCTTTGGGAGGGAAAGGGATAAAAGATCGCTCGTTTTTACACTGCGGTATGCAAAGGAATTTATTAGCTAGGTGTTGACATAATTATCTATCAATGGAAAAGATAGATGGCGCTACCAACAGCAATCAACTAATGACGATGTAAATGACGCTCTCTCTGAAGTAGTTAATTGGTTTAGTGCTAATAATTTACTTTTAAACGAAAGAAAAACAAAATGTATTAGATTTTCCACACCTAACGTAAAACAAGTTGAAACCAATATACGGATGAATGGAGAAGAGTTGGATCTTATAGATACCACCGTTTTTAAACAGTTTTATTTAGCTTGACCTGTTTATTTGTTTGGGTCAAATTTAGTAATTGGAATTTCCCCCGTTCCTGATGACAAATTGATCTGATATTTGGTACACACTCTTAATCTTAATGACAATACAACATAATATATTCCTTATGATTGTAAATCCAAGATGGCCGCCGATACAAAATAGAGGATCACATATTACTTCACAACAACCTCGATATGGGTATCAAATGAAAGGGCTTGATTGATAGAATAGAGCTCACTATGAAAAATCCAAGATGGCCGCCGATACAAAATGGTGGATCACATATTTCTTCGCAACAACCTCAAAATGGGTATCAAATGAAAGGGCTTGATTGGTAGAATAGAGCTCACTATGAAAAAACCAAGATGGCCGCCGCCACAAAATGGCGAATTATATTTTTTACAAATACTTCAATATGGGTATCAAATGAAAGGGCTTGATTGGTAGAATAGAGCTCACTATGAAAAATCCAAAATGGCTTCCGCCACAAAATGGCGGATTACGTATTTTTCACAAATACCTCAATATAGCTATCGAATGAAAGGGCTTGATTGGTAGAATAGGACTCACTATGAACTAACAACAAAACTAAAAACTTGTAAATAAAATAACATAAAAAATATTTTTATGTTAAACGGTTTTATTACAATAAAAAATATGTAGGTTATGTACTAAAAGCTAAAAATAATTCGGCAAGTCCTACCAGATCGCACCAATCTTCTCATCAATCTGGGGTATTGATCAGACAAATATAAAATCCTTGGGCGTAGCGTATACAGAGTAAACATTTTGATAAAAATTTCACGCGCCCAACGATTTTATATTTGTCTGATCAATACCCCAGATTGATGAGAAGATTGGTGCGATCTGGTAGGACTTGCCGAATTATTTTTTAGCTTTTAGTACATAACCTACATATTTTTTATTGTAATAAAACCGTTTAACATAAAAATGCTTTTTATTTTATTTTTCTTAGGCATAACTTTAGATTATAAGTTACAGTGGGGCTCGCATATAAGTTAGTTGTCGAATCAACTTAGCTCTGCAGCATACGCGGTTTATAAGATTCGTCAGTTAGCTGATATAGATACAGCCAGAATAGTATATTTCAGTTATTTTCACAGTATAATGTCATTAGGCATTTTATTATGGGGCAATGCAGCTGACATTCAAACAGTGTTTGTGCTGCAGAAGCGAGCTATTCGTGCAATTTACAGTCTTGGATCAAGGCATTCTCTGAGAAAAAAATGTAAGGAAATTAAAATAATGACTGTCGCATCTCAATATATTTATGAAAACTTGATATACGTTAGGAAAAATATAAATATGTTTTCGAAAATAAGCGACATGCATAGTATAAATACATGAAATAAAAATAAACTTGTGCTACCTTTAACTAGACTGCAAAAAATCAGTAACTCGTATAAGTGTCAAAGTATACGTTTCTACAACAAAATTTCAGGCAGTATTCAGGCATTAAGTTTAAATAAATTCAAAGTATTTGTTAAGCAAAGTTTGTGTTCCAAAGCGTACTACTCAGTAAAGGATTACTTAGAAGACAAGAATGCCTGGGGTTGAGTTTCTCCAATTTGCACGCAGGCTAAAATGTCACGTAAATAGTATAAAATTATGAATATTTGACATTTGTAATTTATCTATTTTGTTATTATTTATATTCTGGCATTCTAAAATGACATCAGATTATTTTATTTACTTTAATAGTAATTATTGAATTATGCTTTTGACATTTCCAAATTGACATTCAATTATTTTATTTATGTCTTGACATTTCCAATAACTTAAGTGACATTTAATAATTTTATTTACATTTGTAATTAATTTCTTTTTTTTACATTTTCAAATTGACATTAAATTATTATTATTTATTTAGTGACATTTTAATTAGATGACATTTTATTGTATAATTTTTATTATTTTAATGTTATTGTTTACAACAGGTACTCAACTTTATGATAAAATGTAAGGAGCAAGTACAATGCGGGAATTAGTAAACTTTTCAACTTATACTTATTAGTGGCAACCTGTCTGGTGGCTTAGGCTGGCATGCTTATGCATACACCTACTGATGGCGTGGAGGTATAATGATTCAGGTAGTGCTGGCTCCCTCAATCAAGGTTGAGCCGTACGATGGCTGTTGAATGCGGGCCATCAGCGGGCTGAGTCAGTTATAAGCGTCAGATGATATCCTGCATTGTACTCGCATCTAAACCTATTATGTCTGGACTTCAAAAGAATAGAAACAAAGAGATGAAATATAATGAAATGACAAAAAAAGCAATGACTCTGAGTTTGTTTCGGCCTTTCTTCTCAAGAAGTCATTTAGCTAGGAAAATCTAGCTAGAATAGGGTTTTGACTTGTATAAGTGTTGTAAACAACCAAAATGCAGAAATAATTATGTCTTTGATAGATCTCGAGACTAGAACATTGGTTTGAATTTTATTTGTCACTTAGAATAAGTGGCAATATAGTACATTACACTTTAAATTCGTAAATTATAATTACACAAATGTATTATAATAAGGTGACTATCCAGTGAGTTAGTGACTCACCGTCTGACCCACCATGAGAGTATATAAAACTACCGCCTTTTTCACCCATAGTGGTCACCTATACTAATCCATTCGTCTTCCATCACCATAGCCCAGAGTAGTTCCCATACAAGTGGCAATAAGACCAACTGTTGGTAAACGTCCTTGTTCCTCAACTTAAAAGTTGCTGGCAACAATGTTTACAGCAACACTTCACCCGCCAGTCTGCGTCAAAATGTTGCTCGAGAAAGTAGTATTGTTGTGTTCTGCGCACGTTGTAACGCATCGTTCTTAAAAATTAAAATGGGAGAGTTGGGTGCTATATACCTGTGAATGAGGAGCTAATAAGAAAGGTAAGTGAGGAGGAAGTGAGAATAGCAGTAAATGGAATGAAGAATGGAAAAGTGCGGGGCTGGATGGAATACCAGTTGAAGTGTGGAAGATACTACAGGTAGACGGATGGAAGTGGTTAGCTTTATTCTTCAACTAGCTGTGCCCGAAACTCTGTTCGCGCGGCATTTGTCATTATACTACAGAATTGTTATATAAAATGTTTTAAGTTGCATATAATACCTATATTGAATAGTGTAAGCGTTGATATCCCGAACATACAATATTATAGCAAAAACTTCTCATGCCATCTTAATAATAAATATTAAGTGTAACGTAATTGGTGAGAGAAATAAATTACTATTCAATTTATTATCTAATAATAATCTACAGTAAAGCTTCATCGTACACTATATTAGACGTATAGCCCTCGGAGATGAAAACATGAAGGTTCCTAGGATCGCATACACGTGACAGAGCCAGATAAATCTGAATGTGCGTAAAACAGCTGTTACTTAGATCCACACCTGCCACTTTTAGCGTTTGGCCTTAGGCTTAGGGGAAACTTGACTCGTTTGAAATTAAACGGAAAATTGTTTCGAATTAGAAGAATCAAATCTGGAGTTTATAAACAACGCTATTACCTGCTGCGCACCCTGTTAAAATCCCTGCTTCGATCACGTTTTGTTTTAGTAAATTGGTCAAATCTGGCACCATTATCCAAAAATGGCAAAAATCGGAGCCCTGATAGATTCGCCATGTCTGTCTGTCTGTCTATCTATCTTTAGGTACATACCTAATACCATTCGGAATAAGATGGCTGTGACATCACAGCCATCTTATTCCGAAACAATTAAGACTAAATATTTGAATATTTTGAGGTAGATGTGAATCGCTTCCCGATTATTATCTATGATTATTATGTATATTCTATATTATATTCAATATAATAAAGAGGAAAGATTTGTAATAACTACTTTTAAACTACCACGATTTGTACACACACTAATGATTATGTCGTTACATAATCATTAGTATGTGTACAAATCGTGGTCATGGGATGACTGTTGTCCGTCGGCGCTGCCTCCGAGAAGTGCGGGTTTCGGAACCTACCCTCACTTGGTCTTCACAATTATTAACATTTATAAGTTCGGAACTGTCGGTACGGGCTGGTGTAACCCATGCCGAAACGTCAGGGCAAATAGAAAGGTATTTCATCTTTCTTTTCGTTTAGTTAACACGATTCAGACCCGTTACATAATCATTAGTAAGGAAAGTTTTGTATTTTTTTATTTTTGTTGAAGAGTACATTTGTATGATTGGTTGAAGTCGCTAATCTCAGGAACTACTGGTCTAATTTGAATAAATCTTTTGTGTTTTGTAGCTCATTTATCTCTAATTTAATTTATGTCTATATAGGATTATGCTATGAGCTACGATTGCGGCGCAGTAGCCTTATTAAATAGCGAGGATGTAACGGCGGGCTTAGCTAGTTATCCATAAACCTATTTTCTTGTCAAATTTAATATTTCGTTTATATAGTTTTTCCTGTCTCTGCGGTCGTGGATTGAGGATACAAAGCGTCACTACCCTATTTCATTGCGTAGGTAGAAGCATAATATAGTTACTCTGCGAAATTTCGGATGCGTGGTTAAAGTAGGTCAAATCTTCCTATTAACTCACTGCTAGGGTGATGCCCATGTCTAGCAGCAGACTGCAAAGTGCTGTATGAGGATAAATAATATACTTTTGTTTTTTTTTTGTTGCGCGGTAGGCACTTCGATTACGAGCCGTCTCGACTTCACCACTCCGCCGTATGGAAGAGAAAGACCGAGTTGCGATGGCAGAGGAGAAGAGTAGGACACTCCCCTAATGATGTTGTTTTAACGACCGCGCGGCGGTGTCCTCTATTTACATTGGCAGCAGGGTCACGTGATATCGCAGTTACCATGCTTTACTGTGACCCTGCCAGGGTTTGGCTTGCCATTTGCCAACTCTTATGGAAGCGCAAGTAGATACGGTGCCAGGTCCTCAGCCTAATGGCAGGCGATACCCTATCACGCTTCTCCGTCTCCATGCATGACTGCATCACAAATGGAAAATTTGGCCAATGTGTACGCTTTTACAATAAAGTGCCAAGCAATATCCAATATTTAGGTTTTAATAAATTCAAAAAGGTTATAAAACGCAAACTTTGACAAATAGGTTATTCGGTGCTAGATTATATTGAATATAAAAATGCTTGGGATTACATTGCTCAGTCCCACAGGCTACTTATGTTTGATTATTGTTAAGTTTCATGTGAGTGTGAGTTATTGTGTCTATATTATGCTAGTTTAGTTCTTTTATATTATTATTAAAAACCTTATTAATTGACAACAAAATTATGGACACAGCAGCTCATATACCTATGAAAAATTCAATGTAGTTACCAAGTTTTAAAATTGTATAGGATCAAGACGATGAAAATAGTGCCCGGAGTTTCTTGCCTGATTCTTCTCACGAGGCTCTACTTTCTGAACAGGCATTTTTTTTTTCAATGCTCAATTATGTAAATATGCATTTAAAGTAACTTTTTTATTTTAATTTGTATGACTTGCCGACGTGTCCAAAAATTTTTTTTTTCTGGAAATAAACATATTTGAATTTGAAACGTTGGTGTTCTAAGAACTCTCATGATTATGGACAGAACAAAAGCCGGGGAGCAAAAACACAACAATGACCGGTTAAAATCTATGTAAGCCGAAAGGTTAAGGTGCTGCGACGCCTCTCCAGCCATTCTTCTAAAATGGGACTTACCACCACAACGGTGGCGTGCCCAAGCCTAACCCCCCCCCCTTAACCACTACGCCAAAATCAATAGTCAGTATTTTGTTGATAAACTAATGTTCTCGCCGGGCGACAAATCTGCATCATGGCGTGATCAACTCCGCTACACAAGATTTGCGTGCAACATGGGCTTTTCCGAATTTTCAGTAGCAGCACGGAGTCTGGTGATGTGCCCGGTAACCGCAATAGACAGCTCGCCTCCTATTACGTGGGACCTAAAAATTCATGGCGAAGTGTGGGTGTAATGTTACACCGGCGTGAGTCTATAAATATATGTATGGTCACTCTAAAATCATTTTCTCACATCTTCTAAGGGCCTATGCACACCACGTTTTTTAAACGCGCCGTTGATGCGCGTTTGTAGCGATACAGACGCGATACGCACGCAAGTCAGACGCAGCATGTAGACCTTTGCACACCTGTATAAATTCAAATACGCGTTTGAATCGATACAGACGCACGTGTGTAGCGATACAGACGCGCCGGTGCTGCGCGTTTGTATCGATACAAACGACAACATACTGCTCTGTAGGATAAATGCGCACGTGTTTTAGAAACGCGCGTCGACGGCGTGTTTCTAAAACGCGCGTCGACGGCGCATTTAAAAAACGTGGTTTGCACAGGCCCTAATGTTCATCTTCTATTAAATTTAATTTTGGAATGAGATAATTATAGCATCATGTTTTAAAATAATTATACTGCCGTTCCTTCTCGTTTACCCTGTAAAATTAGGTCATTTTATTACAATCAATCCCGAGATGCAGTTTGCGTTTACCTTATTTTTTTAACTAGAGCAAAATTAATAAACGAGCACTGTATAGGTAATTATTATGTTGGCAATATTAAAATGGTTACAAGAAAATATATTGAGACAGTATTTAGAATAGGAGGCTATATAATAGCCGGAAAATAGGTTATGAAAATGTGAACGTACATAATAATAATATAACAGAAAAGATTATTTATTGTATTTTACAGTATTAGATTATTTTAGAAAAAACAATTAAAGCTACAATTAACATAAAATATTAATATACAATACAAATAAAAAAAAATATTTTATATTTATTCGCTTAGTACGGTTGTATCCTGACTTATACAGCATAATTATGACTTATTGCCTTTTAAAATCAGAGTAAAATAATCCACCACGACAAGGTGGAGCTCCCCGTGGGATCTCCACCTTGTCGTGGTGGGGGGCTTAGTAACCGTGGCTTGGACACCCGCGGTGAAGCTAAGAGAGATCCCGGGAGTGGACGCTCCGAGTGGACTTGGAGGGGGCCTGCGCAGGATGCATCCAAAGGTGCGGGTACGGGGGACAGTACTGTCTGTCCCTCCCAGTCGGGCGCGGTCGCGGGAGGAGAGGCGTGTCGGTGTTGCGTTGCCGCGTGCCCTATCTTCCGCGACCAAATGGGGGCGCACCATTGTTGCGTCACGGTGGGGCCGCAGAGGAAGAGGAGATGCGGTGTACAGTTTGCCGTCCTCCCTCTGCGGCCGCTGGGTGTTTCGGTGGCGGCGCCCAAAACCTTCATCCGCCGCCAAGGAGGTTGTGGCCTTCGGGCTATCCGCCGGGGTGTCAGTATAGAATGCTAACGCGACCCCCTGGCGCCCCCAAAATGGCGTTGAAGTATGCGCTGTGGTTTTAGTGGGTATTACGGTCTTGCACTCCAGTCGTCGAGTCCCACATACGTGCGTAAATGCATTACCACAGCGAAGAAAAAAAAAAAAGAGTAAAATAAGATCACGTTGACTCTCGTGTCTATGTTGTCCAAAAAGCAATGCCCAATATTTAGTTATTAATTGGAGTAAATACTTTTAGTGCTTCTGCAATCTGCTAGTGAAGTTGTGTTTGCAGGAAGTAAAGCCTCAAAGTAAGTATTATACGGCAGACGCAAAGCGAGTTATTTTATTATTTGTTAGATTTTAAATGATCTATACTAAAATTTGAATTTTCGCGATATGAGGCATTCAGGACTAAAAAACTAACCGCTGCAAAGATCTCCTGGTAGATGAGACTTCTTTACTGAAGGTCTTACTACATTTACCACCCATCTTTAGTAAAGAAGGGCGAAAGAAAGAACCTTCGGTCAGAATTGTGAATTTCTTATTCAGTGTTGATCCTCGTCACCATTGCTATAAATGGACTACGACGGGCAGTTGCGACTGCAACCTAGAACAACAAAAAACTGAGTAGAAATGACTATTTCTACTCAGTTTTTTTGTTGTTCTAGGAGCTTCCAAAACAATTTACTCCAGAGGTTGTATTGTACTGTTAAGAGTCTCACTTTTGCAATGTCTCGCAGTACACTGCTAGACTTAACCCTCTATTAATTTGCTACACTAGTAGCACACTGAGACAATACCGGCCGGTTTCAATATTCGATCTATCCATGAACTTGGAGTTCGAGATACGTTTGACATATTTTGTATGGAACTTATGGAAATAAAATTATTGTATATATATATATTAAAGTTATTTGTGCAGGCGAAAAAGTGATAGTGGTATACATATATTACCCTCTGACTGCGTTTTATTACTTGTTGTTTGAATCTGCTCAAAAGGGATTTAACACGGTTTCCAATTGGTTACATAACAATTTACTCAGTTTAAATGCTAGTAAAACTAAATACCTTCCAATTTCAATGGTAAATCGGACCCAGCCTCCAAAAGACATTTTTCAAATTAAAGCTCATGCATGTCTCTTGTCAGGAAATACTTGTACCTGTTCCTGTTCATGTATAGAAGAAGTCAAAGAAATAAAATATCTTGGCGTAATAATAGATTGTAATTTATCATTAGAGTCACATATTAGAGTGTTAACTTCCCGTTTGCGTAAACTCATAGCAATATTTAAATATATACGACATGTAGGAGAACCTAAGCTGATTAAAACTATACACAAAGCCCTATGTGAATCTCTATTATTATATTGTATTGACTCATGGGCAGAAGTGGCAAAGACCCACATGCTTAATGTAGAAAGAGCCCAAAGAGCAATATAGATACCCGAACAAAAATCTTTATCAGAATTGTGACCTATTAACAGTACGGCAGCTATTCATTTTAAGACTTCTTCTAAGATATCATAGTAAAGTCGGAAATAGTAATTTTCACACTTTTAACACATTTAGGCGAAGGGACTATAAAATCTTTAACTCGTTCAAATTTAATACATTTTATACAAATCGGTTTCCATGCTTTCTAGGTGAATTCTTATATAATAAAATCAATAAATGTTTAATAGGCATAATCTAAAAATTTCACTTCATAAGTTTAGTGGCTTCATGCACTCGACTATGATGCAACAGAAAATTTGCTTACTATAATGCGATAATACCTATATTATGTATAATATAGGTATTATCACATTATCTGACACAACCAGATACTCGTACACCTGTAGTAAAGCGTACCTACACTTAAACTCCTAACACACACACACAAGGGCCTAATTCTGCTAAATAAATATAGTCACGATATCATGTCAGTGTCTTACTTACGTCACAAAAAGCGTATTCTTCTAAATTATCTGACATTTGAATGAAATTGTAACGAGATCGTATGTGTCAACGACGAACTGTTTATTTTAAATTATACGATAATGACATTAGGTTATCAGAATACTGCTTTTAAATCCATTAAAAAATAATATCAATGTCACATAAAAATAGCAGAATTGGCCCCCTGGCATGTGGAAAATAACTTTTCTATAATTAATTATTGTTACTATTTTAAATACCTAAATAATTGTTAACCCATTGCACAAAATATTATAATTGAATACTTTTTTTTTTTTTTTTTGGTATCTGGTTGGAAAATCCTCATGGAGTCCCTCCGCCCCGGGGGGAAGGACGAAGGGGACTGTCAGACTCTTACTGACTAAAAACCAACCCGTGCTTCTCATGTACCCATGTGTCGGAGGGTAGGGTTTCACTAAAGCATTCCTCGCTACCCCCCGACGGGTATTGGCCCGCCAGATGGTCAGGCGGGCCCCGAACGAAACCCCCTTGGCGGCGGATGAAGGTGTTGGGCTCCGCCGCCAAAACACCCAGCGGCCGCAGAGGATAGGGAGGACGGCAACGCAACACCGCATCTCCTCTTCCTCTGCGGCCCCACCGCGACGCAACGATGGTGCGCCCCCATTTGGTCGCGGGAGATAGGGCGCGGGGCAACGCAACACCCACACGCCTCTCCTCCCGCGACCGCACCCGACTGCGAGGGACAGACAGAACTGTCCCCCGCACCCGCACCATGGGACGCATGCTACGCAGGCCTCTACCAAGCCCACGTGGAGCGTCCCCTCCCGGGATCCCGCTTAGCTTCACCGTGGGTGGCTTCTAACCCACGGTTACTGAGCCCCGCCACCACGACAAGGTGGAGATCCCACGGGGGGGGATAATTGAATACTATGAAAATTATATTTTCATAGTATTCAATGAAAATATTTTTATGTAAAGATGTACCTATTAGATTTATATAGCAGCATTTTTTAATTAAATTAGTCTTTGTAACAAAATGACAGGGGAAATTCCTGATGCTTATATTACAGGCTTAGCTTAGTTTAAGCATCTAATGTCAACTTATCAGAATAACATTGGCTCTATTTTTCATATTTGATCCTCTAAACTGATGTGAGTCTATTGATATCTTTGACTAACACATGATTCCATTAAAGGCAGTATGATTTTATAGAGAATTCTAGAGATGTCAAACTAAACTCTGTACCGATTCCGCTGAGTTTGGAACGCATGTTTAGTTGACATGTCTCGAGTAGCTATCTTAAATTACATATGTAAAACATTTTTGTGAAACCACAATTGACAGATGTAATTTGTCTCTTAGCATTACTTTCTAGTTTTATCTAAAATAACAAGATAGCATTATACTAGATTTTATTTGGTAATGCACAACGGAATCACCAGCATTGTATATACACAAACATTGGCTGAATTAAGTAGTTATTTAGATATACTATTAATATTATCAGAGGCAAATCAGAGGCCGCCGGGACCTCTGATTGAGAAGAAGAAAACGCATCTGCTACTGAGTCTACCCCTAGACTTATCAATAAATCTATAAGTCAATAGTATATTTTACCTAGAATCATCACTATCATAATAAAAAAACAGTAATTACCTGATGATAAATACACAAAATCACCGAAACTTAGTTCACTGAACACTGACTCCACGCGCATTCGATGACAATTTTTCAATACTGAATAAAAAAAAAATGGGGCATAGATTATGCAATATTTTTTGTTCAGAATATAGAACATGTATTGAAGGACGTATATCACAAAACTTCTTCATACAAAAGTTGTCTGTAAGTATCAGATATAAGACATAATATCGAGTGGGGAAGCGCGGTGCAATCGCACCGCGAAGTGTTTGACGGAAATTGGCAAGTAATAATAAGCGCTGTGCGATCGAGGCGCGTTGTCGTACGGAGGCTAGAGCGTCTCATTCATAAACAACTATGCACATTCCTGTCTAAAAATGCTCTTCTAAATCCCTACCAATCTGGTTTTTGTCCTGGACATAGTACTACCACAGCATTGGTACATATCACTGATGAAATACGACTGGGTATGGATAGTGGAAAGCTCACGCTACTTTCCTTACTCGACTTTAGCAACGCTTTCAATACCGTGGATTTCCACATCCTGCTTGGCATACTTCGCTCTATTAACATATCTCCAATGGTAATTGACTGGTTTCATAGTTATCTGTTCGGTCGCCGACAACGTATACGCGTTGAGGAAACGTACTCTTCATGGTGTAATACAACTGCCGGCGTACCGCAGGGTGGCGTTCTATCTCCGTTACTTTTCGCAATTTTCATAAATTCAATATCCCATAAGTTAATTTCGTCCTACCACCTTTACGCAGATGATTTAAAAATTTACGCCCAGGCACCCCTAGACTCAGTAGCAGATGCGTTTTCTTCTATAAATACTGACTTAACACAAATTTGTGAGTGGAGCAAAAAGTATGGCCTCAAGGTTAATCCCTTAAAAACGCAGATTGTTCTCATTGGCAGTCCCAGGATGATCTCGAAGGTCAATTGGTTAATGTTGCCTGAGATTAAATTCGACGGCAATATTCTAAAATGTACCGACCATGTAAAGAATTTGGGCATATATCTGGATAGTACTTTAGCTTGGGGACATCAAATTCAGGAGACCAGTCGTAAGTTGTTTGCGTCAAAGTTTTAAACAAACGTAATAAAAAATTGCTATCTACCGGGCACATTATTAAGCGAGTGATAATTAACATTTTTAATGCACACATAACTTCGGCAAATCAGAGGTCCCGGTGGCCTCTGATTTGCCGAAGTTATGTGTGCATTAAAAATGTTAATTATCACTCGCTTAATAATGTGCCCGGTAGATAGCAATTTTTTATTACGTTATCTTTACCAGCAGTGTGATATCTGCAATTTGCCTCCTTTCATAGAGTGGCAGTAAGTGCTGTCTCTTACACCTTGCTTCGTAAGTCTCTTCGTCATATGTCTTACACTTATACTGCAAGTATTTAGTGAATTTGCGCTGTACGGCCTCCAGTCTCCGTATATGCACATCGTACTGTGGACTTCAAATTTGAGAGCAATATTCGAGGATGCTGCGAACGTATGAGCAATACAAAACTTTGACAGCTTTTATGTTTGAAAATTAGGAAGACGATCTCATGACAAAACCTAACGCTTTATTAGCTTTATTAACAATATGGTCAATGTGTTTTTCATACGTTAATTTGGCGTCATGAGTTACACCCAGGTCGCAGATTTGATTGACTCGCTTAAGTTGTACTCCTTTTAGAACATAATTAAATACGCATTGCTTAGGTTTACGAGAGAAGGTTATAGAGTAACACTTAGAGGTATTTAAATCGAATCCGTTGAGTTCACAATAAGCTTCGAATCTAATTAGGTCTAGTTGTAATAATAATATATAATAATAATTTTTATTGATCAACCCATTTACAATATTTGGCATAAATAACCTTAAAGTTAAACATTAGAATATTAACAGTATATCTAAATAACTACTTAATTCAGCCAATGTTTGTGTATATACAATGCTGGTGATTCCGTTGTGCATTACCAAATAAAATCTAGTATAATGCTATCTTGTTATTTTAGATAAAACTAGAAAGTAATGCTAAGAGACAAATTACATCTGTCAATTGTGGTTTCACAAAAATGTTCTACATATGTAATTTAAGATAGCTACTCGAGACATGTCAACTAAACATGCGTTCCAAACTCAGCGGAATCGGTACAGAGTTTAGTTTGACATCTCTAGAAATCTCTATAAAATCATACTGCCTTTAATGGAATCATGTGTTAGTCAAAGATATCAATAGACTCACATCAGTTTAGAGGATCAAACATGAAAAATAGAGCCAATGTTATTCTGATAAGTTGACATTAGATGCTTAAACTAAGCTAAGCCTGTAATATAAGCATCAGGAATTTCCCCTGTCATTTTGTTACAAAGACTTATTTAATTCAAAAATGCTGCTATATAAATCTAATAGGTACATCTGTACTTAAAAATATTTTAATTGAATACTATGAAAATATAATTTTCATAGTATTCAATTAAAATATTTTGTGCAATGGGTTAACAATTATTTAGGTATTTAGAATAGTAACAATAATTAATTATAGAAAAGTTATTTTCCACATGCCAGGGGGCCAATTCTGATATTTTTATATGACATTGATATTATTTTTTTAATGGATTTAAAAGCAGTATTCTGATAACCTAATGTCATTATCGTATAATTTAAAATAAACAGTTCGTCGTTGACACATACGATCTCGCTACAATTTCATTCAAATATCAGATAATTTAGAAGAATACGCTTTTTGTGACGTAAGTATGACACTGACATGATATCGTGACTATATTTATTTAGCATAATTGGGCCTTTGCGTGTGTGTGTTAGGAGTTTAAGTGTAGGTACGCTTTACTACAGGTGTATGAGTATCTGGTTGTGTCAGATAATGTGATAATACCTATATTATACATAATATAGGTATTATCGCATTATAGCAAGCAAATTTTCTGTTGCATCATAGTCGAGTGCATGAAGCCACTAAACTTATGAAGTGAAATTTTTAGATTATGCTTATTAAACATTTATTGATTTTATTATATAAGAATTCAACTAGAAAGCATGGAAACCGATTTGTATAAAATGTATTAAATTTGAACCAGTTAAAGATTTTATAGTCCCTACGCCTAAATGTGTTAGAAGTGTGAAAATTACTATTTCCGACTTTACTATGATATCTTAGAAGAAGTCTTAAAATGAATAGCTGCCGTACTGTTAATAGGTCACAATTCTGATAAAGATTTTTGTTCGGGTATCTATATTGCTCTTTGGGCTCTTTCTACATTAAACATGTGGGTCTTTGCCACTTCAGCCCATGAGTCAATACAATATAATAATAGAGATTCACATAGGGCTTTGTGTATAGTTTTAATCAGCTTAGGTTCTCCTACATGTCGTATATATTTAAATATTGCTATGAGTTTACGCAAACGGGAAGTTAACACTCTAATATGTGACTCTAAACCGAACACCAATCCAAATTTGACACGGACATGTGTCCCAATTGTTCATTTTCTCTCATGAACTCAATATACTTCTGTCTGAGATCCGAATCACAATCCATGCGACGCTCCATAGCCAACAATCTCTTTTCGGCTAACGGTCGTGACTTACCAAGCGGAGGCCGTACAGACAGAAAGGGTAGCTTCGTAATAATCCGACCAGAACGGAGTCGACCAGTGTTGTTCTGGAAGAACAGCTCGCACTCCTCATGTTCTGGATTCATACGGGCAGCTTGACGGGGCTCCTCTACCTTCCAAAACCTCTGAACTGCATCAGAGAGAGCGGAGCCTACCGCCAACAAATTATCAAGTTCGGGCGGAGGGGGGTCCCTTGGTACAGGTCCCATTAAAGCAAATCCAAAAATGGTCGGGATGGCAGTCAAACCATTTGGCACCAAGACCCGTTTCCCACCAATCAAAATTCCACCGAGCACATCAGAGCCAATCAACAAATTGATTTGTCCCGGTGTGTCAAATTTGGGGTCTGCCAGATCCAATCCCGATGTCAAATTCACCACAGCAGCGGGTAGCTGTTTCTGTGGATGCATACCCAAAATATTCTTCAGCACAATAGCCAAGGTTTTAATCCTCGGGTGTGAAGATTCAACAGGGGCAAACAAAACCTTAACTTGCCCTTCAACATTAAGGGGTACGTCACCTATTCCCCGTATACAATTCGGAAAAGAGCCCATATTAAATTTAACCTGCCCTACCAAATAAGTGGAAACAATGCAACCTTGTGAACCTGTGTCCAATATAGCGAACAAATAGTTAATAAAAAAATATAATATACATACATACATACATATACTCACGCCTTTTTCCCGTCGGGGTAGGCAAAGACAACAGAACGCCACTTGCTTCTATCCTTACAAACCTCACGCGCTTCCTCTACACTCATTACTCTTTTCATACATGCTCGCCGGTTGCGGCTACTTCGGACCTGGCCGTTTTTTAGGACGTCCCCAATTTGATCGACGAATGTCCGACGAGGTCTGCCACGACCGACTTGCCCACACACATTTGCCTTATATATCACATCAGCCCATCATCCGTGTGGTGACGGATTAAGAATACGAAATGTCACCACCCCATATCATTCCATGGGTGTCGTAAGAGCCGACAGAAGGAGCATATTATGCAAAGAACAACACTGCAAGAGAAGGAAAACTTGATACAAACCCTATACCAACCCGTTTGGCCAGCGCGGTATAGTAGGCCAATTCCTCCTTTCAAAGGAGAGGCCTTATATATAATGAAAAGAAATATATATATATATATATATATATGTATGTATATATGGGCGCAAATTAATATATAATGATTATATTGTTACGAAAATGTTGATAATATTTAAGATTGATTTTAAATAACTATTTGTGAACACAGAACTGAGAACTTCACTACTTTACAATATTAGACACTGTATTGGCTGCTTAACTGTTTATAAAGATTGGGTATTTAATTTATCACTTAGTTATTAAGATAACTCCTGAAACTTTCAAAGTAAAATCAATTAGTATTAAATAACATTATTCTGACACTTATTTTTACGGTAATAAATAACATGCGTTTATATTTGCATCCTGTTGATAGCGCCATCTGTTGACAATGTTGTAAAGCAGCGTTTGGTTAATAAAATAAAATTGTTATTCGTGTAAAATAAATAATTTGATGTTGTGCAAAATTCATTACAATATTAATGTCGATTTTTGATTAGTTTATAATTAATCGTACAGTAATTTCAATTATATGTTGAAAAGGAGTTGTTAAACGTTACATTAAGTGTAATGACGGTTAGTGTATAAAAAGGACTGTAACTCGCATTTTAAATCAATTCTGTGCTAGAAATCGTCCTAAAAGTATTCTGTGCTAGAAATCGTCCTAAAAGTATTCTGTGCTAGAAATCGTCTCAAAATAAACCAAGTAATATTACGTGAGTGTTTTTATTATAATGGAGTCTGGACACGATAACCCTGGCCCTGGCGTATCGCCGACAGCAGCGGCGGGATAAACGCCCCCTAAGAGACTTCGGGATCTATTGGCTTGGCCGCCATTACCAATGATGACCTGAAGACTGATGCGACAAGCGTCACAAGCGCTTGGAAGCCGGGTTTGGCGCTAGTCAACCCTGATCGGAGACCACAGTACCACACGGTGTGTCGGAGTTATGGCGAGCACGTCTACACTTCACGTGAGGCCACGTGCGAGCGAGAGCGACAGAGCGACTACGACGGGGTGCACGCACCGGGGTGTGCTGTGGCGTGAACGCTGTTCTGCTCAGAGTGCTACCAGAGCTACAGAGGTTGCAGATGCGGTTTGTTGATGCACGACCAGAGGTATTTATCCAGAGCTGATTTGATTAGTTTTTGAGAAACATCCATAATTTTATAAATTATGGTGCTTACACGATTACCTACTATCCCCGTAAGGATTACCAGATAAATATTATACAGTCAAAATTACGAACGTTACACCCAAATAGAACTTATAGGTAACTGTTGTTTATCCACGTTTGGTACATGGCAGTGCTACTGTGCTTATAGTCATGTTATGCCGTCGGCTGGGGCTCTTGTCTGTTTATTAATCGTTAGGCCATGTCGGAGTTATCTATACAAGACAGAGAAAATAGCTCTTATGTGGTTCTACTAATGTAATTATTAGTAAATGACGGTATAACTGCCCTTTTCAAGTTGAAGCTCTGATATAGATCCATTGTATAAATTACCTGATTTCCTTTCAGTTTAAATAAGCTAATTGATGTGCTAAATATGAATTCAATTGGTAGTCAATAATTTATCTCGATAGTAAAACATTAAAGGAATCAAAACATTATTTATAGCCCTTGGTTACACATAACATAAGGCTAACTGCTTTAATTATGGCTAGTGCTCACAGCGCGATTATATGAAGCCTCTCTTGATAAATGACTATCCACCACAAAAATAATTATTTGCATAAAACCAGTAGTTTCACAGATAAGTGCATTCAATAAAACAAACTTCAGTTTTATTATTGAGAAGGTAGATATAAAAATAAATTTGTGATACTCATTTTTAAAGCTAATATTTGTAAAGTTACAAACTAGGTTTTATTATATATTTGTGGGCTCTGTAGATGCCGACATGATTTCATTTTAACATTATGTTGAAATTGTTACTGTCAACTTGCAGCTCAAGTTAAGGTTATATAATAAGACAAGGGAACCCGACATATCTTAATATTTGTTGCTTAATTTTATACCTGTATAGAATGATTTGTTCCGACCATGATAAGTCCTTGCTTAACCCAAACTACTGAAGCTAGAAACATGAGATCTGGACAGTAGATTTCTTTATGGACAAATGCACTCACTTAGGTTTTATAAAAGTCCATCTCTAAGCATTTTAGGTTGAAAGTCTTAAGGCAGGTGACTGCTAATCTTTTATAAATACACACATGGTAAATACAATTTATTTTATTTGTGAGTTCATTTGCAAAGTTAGTTGCATCTATATTCAAGATGACAACCAGTGATAAACCAATAAAATTTAGTGCCAACCTTATTGCTTAGCTCTTTTGGGACGCAAGACAGTTAGGAATATGATTATTAGGATAATGATAAGTGGGTTTAAAGAACATAATGTGACAATCCATATTATCTCTTTTCCCATTTAGCAGTATTTATTCTTAGCCAATAAAAGTAATTGTGTGGACTACTCATGCTTTATTTCGAAGTCAGTTGTGATTAGTCAGTTTACAATACATAAAATTAAAGTTGAATTACATAATGAAAGAGTAGACAAATGATAAATAAAAACATTCATTTCAGAAAGAAATGTCTATTTTTATAAATAAAATGTTGAATTAATTATAAAATACCAACATCTGAGTGTCTTTATTAACTTTTATGGTTTATTGTAGTAAATTTATAAGCTGAGTGGAATCATTTCTAGAAATAAGACGGCACTACTCTTGCTTTGTAATATTGGTAGCTTGTGAATTTCTCTTTTATGGCTCAGTTGGCAAACAGTTCAACCATTTCACAGCTTGCACTATGCCTAAAAATATTCAATATTGGATTAAACATGTTCTTACATGTAATAATTATAGCACTTGTATTTTCGAAATCCTTGGATCTGCATGGTTTGAAATTATTTCATATTTATCACCAACAGTCCGACTGTTCACGGCTAAACATAGGCCTCTCTTTGTCTTTGCCATTTTGTTTTCCTGTTTGATGTGGATAAAACTTATTTTGAATATATTAAGTTTTAACTGTTTTATCAAAACTGCAAAATATGGGTATCCTGATAACTTTATATTTGATTATCTAAAATGGCACTGTCAGACAGAACCTGAGGAAATTCAGTGTCTTTTGTATTTTACTTTATGCGTAAATATGGGCTCCAACACTGTTGTAGCTAAGATAACTATAGACCAATGCACAGGTTGAACATGCCTGATATATAGATATAGCTTAATAGACCGCACCACTTTGTAAGAGTAGAATTTTATTTCATCTACAGGTAAGAAGGTTCATGGAACTAATATTTGGGTGGGAAATGTTGCCCACCACCTGTCTTTTGAGTGTTGCAGGTTGATGATGACATCCTGGCAGATGACCTGACCTTAGTGTGAAGAGAGGATGGACGAGCGGTCCTTTACTGATTGGTATGTATGGATGACGGTGGCCCGCCCTTTTGACGTCGGTGGTTTTGTGTGGGCTGCGCGCACACATGCCGCGTGAGTGCTGTACTGAACTGGAATCAAGCATTGTTTGCTAACCTTTGTTGCTGATCAACATCGGCGACTGTATGAGCGGCTTGACCGTATGGGCGGAGGATTCGTCAGATACCGATTTACGTGGGGGGTCCTCTACCTCCTCCACTGTCGTTGTCGGAACTATGTAATTGCATTGTATTGATATAACTGATCATGACGAACGATGATGATTATTTTATGTATATGCATTGATGTGTTTATGAGGCAAATTTTGCATTTATGTGTTTGAGTAAAATTTTATTTTTCCTATCCAACATCCTTCCCAAAACGCTGGCTGGCCACCATGCGTATCCTTGATCCTGGTCTTGTTGGCTGGATCCCGTGATGGGTGATGCCGTGTGTTGGCTAGATCCCGTGATGGGTGATGCCGTGTGTTGGCTAGATCCCGTGATGGGTGATGCCGTGTGTTGGCTAGATCCCGTGATGGGTGATGCCGTGTGTTGGCTAGATCCCGTGATGGGTGATGCCGCGTGGGCTAAATCGACCCTATGTGGGTGATGCCGTTTGTGGGCTAGATCCCTATGTGGGTGATGCCGTTTGTGGGCTAGATCCCTATGTGGGTGATGCCGTTTGTGGGCTAGATCCCTATGTGGGTGATGCCTGTGTGCGCTAGATCCCGTAATCGGTGATGCCGTAATCGGCTTAGCCATGGGTAAAGCATTGTTTGTTAGATCCCGTGATGGGTGACGCATGCCTCAGGCTAAGATCCTATGACTAGGTGAAGCCTTGTAAATAACTTTTAGTTCATTTTGTATGATAAACGCTTATTTATGTAATTTTTATATTCCTTATTTTTGTTTGTTATGCTGTTTATTCTGTAACCGTTAAATAATCAGCGCGAGGAGCGCGCTGGATCAGAATGGCCGTATGGGCGCAAATTAATATATAATGATTATATTGTTACGAAAATGTTGATAATATTTAAGATTGATTTTAAATAACTATTTGTGAACACAGAACTGAGAACTTCACTACTTTACAATATTAGACACTGTATTGGCTGCTTAACTGTTTATAAAGATTGGGTATTTAATTTATCACTTAGTTATTAAGATAACTCCTGAAACTTTCAAAGTAAAATCAATTAGTATTAAATAACATTATTCTGACACTTATTTTTACGGTAATAAATAAGATGCGTTTATATTTGCATCCTGTTGATAGCGCCATCTGTTGACAATGTTGTAAAGCAGCGTTTGGTTATTAAAATAAAATTGTTATTCGTGTAAAATAAATAATTTGATGTTGTGCAAAATTCATTACAATATTAATGTCGATTTTTGATTAGTTTATAATTAATCGTACAGTAATTTCAATTATATGTTGAAAAGGAGTTGTTAAACGTTACATTAAGTGTAATGACGGTTAGTGTATAAAAAGGACTGTAACTCGCATTTTAAATCAATTCTGTGCTAGAAATCGTCCTAAAAGTATTCTGTGCTAGAAATCGTCCTAAAAGTATTCTGTGCTAGAAATCGTCTCAAAATAAACCAAGTAATATTACGTGAGTGTTTTTATTATAATGGAGTCTGGACACGATAACCCTGGCCCTGGCGTATCGCCGACATATATTATATTTTTTTATTTACTATTTGTTTGAAATAGAAATATTATTAATGACTAGAGGACGCCAGCAGCTACGCCTGCATTTTTTTTTTATTTACCTGTTTTGGCCGATCCCGTGGGAATTTCGGAAAATCCCTTCTTAGTGCACCCCTACGGTCCCCAAGGAACATACATGCCAAATTTCAGCTTCATGCGCCCATTAGTTTCGGCTGTAGCGTGTCTGTCAGTCAGTCAGTAACGCAAGGATTTTATATATTAAGATAAGTCAAATCGATTATATCGGTTTAGTAACGTGTTTAGTCTATAGTAAATTTCTGACTATGGTCACAGTAGGAACTGTCAAATCATTCATACATTATCTCATTGTCGTGTTCGGTATAAAAATTGTCTTGCGCTAGCGCCGTCTTGTAATTTTGCGTTTTTGAATTGATTATATTGATTGGCAGCCTCGCAACCGTCACTATATGAATTTGTCCGACGAAGTTGCGAGCGATTGATAAAGTTAGTGATATATTGAAAATCAACCCCTTGACACGCGCGTTGAATTTGTGTGATTTCGTCTCGTGAAAATATATCGCCTTTTGGAAAGCGCATCCAATGTATGTAGCTTCGCGAATCGTATTGTGATAGAAGTGAGTTTGGAACCAGTGTGAAAGCCGCTTTAGATCTATTTCCGGCATTGTGTTAAAATTTGTGAACATTGACATTTGTAACATACTGAACATTGTAAAACTTGTGTGAATCCTGGCGGATTCGTACGTTCATCGTGTTCTGAAGAAGGACGCCGAACTGGACCCTTCTAGTAGTAACTATAACGATTTGCTTGTCATTTTGGCCAGAATTATGAGTGTAATCTTATAGGTCTACTCCGGAACATCAATGAAGATTTGGTAAGTAAATTTGCATGTAATTGTAATTCACTGTGCAACGCAGTATATAGATCTTTGCCTTGGCTAGACCAGACTGGATGAATTAATCGCTTCCACTGACTTTTGCAACCCTTTCCCAGCCTTCTAGCCAAACTCTAGACATAAATTTTTGGTAGCAGAGCGTGGTTGAAATAAATATCACATTGTAGACAGTCTTGTAGTGTTTTTCAGGTCAGTTTTGTATTAGTTGACCTACTTAATTGAAACACATTGTCATACATAACCTCAAATCAGTAATTGTTTGACTTGTATTGTTGAAATCTAACTTGAATCAGTTGTTGTTAGCATTGGTAAGTCGGTTTGATTGGATACATAACAGTTATATGTATCAATTAATTTAGTTAATTGCATATATTGAGTTTGAAACATTATAACAACCAAACTAGATCTTGCATCTTGTGCGGGTCACATTGATAAACCTTTGTTTGTTATAATATAGTGATAATATTGTTAGGTAACACATACTCTACTATTGTATATCATACAATATAACCCAGTGAGCCTATCTGTTGCAAATAAATAATTAATTAATTTAAAGTTAACCTTTAATTAGCTGTAAGTTATAACCTTTGTTTTTGAGTCAATATAATTTTGTTGGGCAGTAAATACCTGTCACTTGCTTACACCAGCAGTAAACAGGCTAATACTTTGTTGGTTTCAAAGAATTACCAAATATTAAGTTTTAATTGATAGTATTACTTAGCGCTTGTCTGAGCTCTTTTGAAACTTAATTATGTCAGCTATCAAGGACTTGCGTGCGGCTGCTGGTGCCATTGGATCAGATTTGCGCTGGTTTGCCTCAGGCAGTGCCTTAGTAAGCCGGCCTGATCGCCAGCAGGCCTTACTACAAAGATATGAGCGGATCGATGATCGCCTGGCAAGTGTGGAACAGCAATTTCGTACTTTCAGCGCTTGCTGTCTCGAAGTATCAGTTAATGACTTCACCGCTGACCAGCGAAATAGAGTCAGCGAGGATTATGCCCAGGTTTTAGACCTTTATGATGCTGTCTCCAACTGTGCAAGACAGTTAATTGCCGAGAGGGACGGGCAACCCGCCTTGAAGCAGGAGCTTCCTAGGACAGCACCGGGACTGGTGAGTAGGCTTCCCACTTTAGACCTCCCGCATTTGGATGGGTGCCTAGGAAGCTACCTGGGCTTCGTTAATTTATTTGACAGCCTGGTCGATGACAGGGCTAACCTTCGGCTGGCACAAAAATTGGCATATTTGATGTCGGTTCTGGATGGGGAGGCCAAGGGCCTCATCCAGCATCTGCCCGTGTCTGACGAGACGTACCAGACGGCTCGGGACTTAATTACCCGTAGGTACCACATCAAGCGAGGCCTCGCAGACACCCATATCGAGCAGATTTTGAGTTTGCCCACGCTCACCCGGGTCTTTGGGTTGCGCACCCAACTTTTGAACCCGCTCTTGGTGGCAATAAATTATTTTAAGTGCTTGGACCTGCCCGTGGACCAATGGTCCTACCTATTGGTGCACATTGTGCTCAAAAAACTGCCTGCCGACCTGAGGTCGCGTTTTGAACAGCGCTTTGGTGGGGATAGCGTGACCCATCTTTGCCCCCCTTTACAGACTTGGAGAAGTTTCTCGAGAGTGAGTGCCGGGTCTTGGATAACTCCGGTGGTGACACACCGGCTAAGTCGCAGCCGCCCAAGGTCAAGGAGCAGGCTCGCGTTCACACCCGAGCCTATGTTGACCAGCGTTCTCCTCGCTTTGCAGTCACGCAGAGCCCAGCGGAGTGCTCTTACTGCAAGGTCACGGGGCACAGAACGGCCAGTTGTAGGGCATTCTTGGACCTGCATGTCGCCTCTCGTAGGCGCATCGCGAATGGCCGGCACCTTTGCTTCTCTTGTTTGGGGTCCCACTACCAGCGAGACAGCCCAAACTCTCGCCCCTGTCCTCACTGTGGAGGACAGCATTTGGACATTCTCTGCATGAATGCCAGAGAGGTAGGTCGCTTGTCCAACCAGCCGACGCTGCGCACGGGCGGGTGTTCTGAAGGTGGCAGCCGAGGCTCACCGGCGCGTAGCCGAGAGTCGCCTCGCTCAATTGATCGCCGCTCACCCCGCTTGGATAACCGTAGCGTGCACACGCCTCCTCTCTCCCGCGCACCTGAATGTGCAACCGCTCAACGTCACCAGCACCATGACTGCTGCCCCAGGTATTCCCCTCCTTTGGCGGAGCGTCCCCGCCTTGACTCGCGCCCACTTCGTTTTGGGCGGGTGCGTCACTATGACCCCCCACAGATGGCGCGCGGATCGAGTCACCGCGCCTTTGAGGACTTCAAGCCGCACCCTCGTTTTGATTTGCCTGGTCCTGGCCAGCGGTCGCCGCCCAGGCAACAATAGGTCATTGACTCCTGCCCTATAACGCCAACCTCCCCCATTGAGACCGTTATCCTACTAACGGTTGCTGTTAGGGTAAATAGTAAATAAAAAAATATAATATACATACATACATACATATACTCACGCCTTTTTCCCTTCGGGGTAGGCAGAGACAACAGAACGCCACTTGCTTCTATCCTTACAAACCTCACGCGCTTCCTCTACACTCATTACTCTTTTCATACACGCTCGCCGGTTTCGGGTACTTCGGACCTGGCCGTTTTTTAGGACGTCCCCAATTTGATCGACGAATGTCCGACGAGGTCTGCCGCGACCGACTTGCCCACACACGTTTGCCTTATAAATCTTATTCGTCATTCTTTCATATATATATATATATATATATATATATATATATATATATATATATATATATATATATATATATATATATATATATATATATATATATATATATATATATATATATATATATATATGTATTTAGAGTAAATAGACTAAGATCTTTCAATTCACCCGCCAGTTGCGTGTTAAAGAAATAACACAATAAGAAGAATCAACTAGACGTTATAGATATGACAGTGACAAGTGAAAAAGTTATACATGTCAAAGAAATAAATAGAAGGTAATACGTAATTAATTATTAGAAAAATTAAAGAAGGTAGAATAAGTATTATTGAACGCAATTCACCCAGTCCGTTAATATGTCAATGCCGTTAAACAAAACAAAAACAAGAAATTCAAGAACCTATTTCTTTGCCGGTGCCGCAGCTCGTCTTGATTTCGCAGCGGCAGTCTTCACAGTGGGCTTCTCCGGTGCCGCACTTTTTATCCTATCGAGATCACTCAAGGACAGAATGCGGTTTCGTTGACCATCCGCACCAAGAACATAGACGGAGCCCTCCCTCGTCCAGCACTTATCTACGCCAAACCGCTACCAAGCTGCCATAAACGCTGTATGTCGCGCACGAGTCAGGAATTCCGACATTGTTATACCAGCTCCTTTCAACTTCGTCTTGGCAAACCAAACAGTGTCCCGCAGTGACACACTATGAAGCTTGACAAGAATGGGCCTGGGCTTCTTGCTGGATTCCACCTTGAGGCGCTGCTTTATTAAATGCACAACCACTTGAGCTGTCTCCTCGTTCTTATGCTCCTCAACCCCATGCAGAAGAAGTATTTTTCGACGGCCACGCATCTCCATGTTGTCAACCTGGCGTGCAACAGTCTGCAACTGCTCTGAGAAAGACTTCATAGTGATCAGTATGAAGTCCTTGAAAGCTTTGAAGTCTTCCTCCAGGCTGCCTGTGCTTGCTGACGTTTTTCTTTGAAGATCCAGTTCAAATTTTGCCATCCGCTCTTCAAAGTATTGTTGGATGTTCAGTAACGACATGTCCATGAAGATGTGTCAGTGCTGGTATTTGACTTAAGTTGTGTTTTAGTGGAGATAACACTTTACTGGCAGGTATTTGATGTAAAATGTATATTTTATCCATAAAATATGTAAAACATATGTATTAACTATTTTATTTCAATTTTTTTGCTATGATGCAAAAAAAGCAGCTGTTTACTCTGTTCTCTGCTCTCTAATATATGTATGTATTTGACTGTGATACGAAGATAGTAACAAGCGTACTTCCTTTTAAGCCTTCCATCTCTAACACATACACATACATACGTGACGGGAATCATCATAGTGTATCAAACTGTTTAAAATCAGAATATTACACACAAACCCAAATCAGAAGAAGTGAAATGATTGAGCCAAATGTTATGTTGGACGCCTTCTAGCTAGATGAAGGCAAATGTAATGCAGAGCGCCCTCCAGCTAGATGACGCCTCCGAGAAGTGCATGTTTTTTTAAATAATCATTAGGCCCGTAAAATGGGGCTACTTCAAATAGCGGGGTAACTATGATTATTACTTTTTATTGATGCTTTTTTAATAAAATATATTTTGCTATGGAAGGCAGGCATTTGATTTATTTTTTGTTAGCATAATTGACAGTTCAGTTATCTTTCTTCAATGCATGAACGTTGGGGTTCATAACGTTCCTCGTTTAAAAAAATATTTATTGCGTGTAGGTGCAAACCCAAGAAATAGTGTGCGGGATAACTTCAATGCTACAAATGTACGTGTTATTGCTGTCGTTTTCATAGTAATTTCAAATGATGAAATGCTATCTTCCGAGTAACATTATTTGATTGCCTTGGATATACCGTGGCCATATTTTGTTTTATTATGAATATTTGTTCCTGGGTTTATTTTGATAGGTGGTATGGGGCAACATTGATAACAATCAAAGTAACCCCAAGATTAATTTAAACAAATCTCAATGTAAATAATTACAGTTTATCAAAGATACCCACTTTTACCGATAAAATGGTGCGGAACTAAAAAAGCGTCTGGGACCCGAAATTACAGGAACTATACGGACGAAACACTTGCAGAAGCGTTGCAAAAAGTTACCGATGGAGTTAAGTGACGTAAATGAACTATGAGCAAGCGTAATAGTAAGTGAAATTTTACACTGATGAAAATGATTGTGTACTGATCGCAATATTTCTACCACAAGACTGTAGATTGTGTAGTGCCTGATATCTAACCCTCTTACTTATAAACGTTAGTCAACATTTTAATCGACTGCTGAGAGGCTGATTAGCAAAAACCTTACCTATAAACCCTGCTTAGCGTTTAGCAGCCACTAAGTGACGCTTAAATAGCTGTCAAATTTAAACAACACCGGGACCTTGTTTAAATGTTGCTGAGAGGCACAATGGCGGCTTTTACTTGAAACAGCTGTTCGATCAATGACTTATTAAACATTGTTAAAATTATTTATTTGCATTTCTTTCAATTTTAATGTTGTTTAGGTACTTATAATTAAACATAGATTTTGACGATCTAGCAGATTTCCAAAATTATATAGAAGATTTAGCTTGTATAGTTATAAATTATTTCTTGCCGATATTTTTAGAACAACATAATAGTAGGAGAGCTGGTAAACAATTTTTGGTAACATACCCAATATTGAGGCATTACAGGAAATTCTGTGATTGTCCTTAAATGAACCTAAATTAGGTAGTCGAGGTCTAGTTGAAGTGTAGCGGCTCCCTACAAGCACTTGAATATTTGTACAGGCAAAAAAAAATTGAGTCATTCTATAGTCCGTGCCACGAGAACATAGACTTTTTATAAACAAAGAATTTCTTATAAGTGACTTAGCGATAGTTCTGTTAAAAACAAATAATGTCAAATCCAATGAGCGCAATGGTACATAGATACGTGTCATTGGAAACTATTATGTCAATGGATAGGGTTTTTATCGACATTATGCGCTGTCCACAGGATCTTTTGATGTTTTGAGGTACTGACGCCTAGAATGTCAACATTTGGCGTTAGTTCATTGAAATGTTACATTCTTGGGCTTAACATGCATTTATCAGAGGACAAAATTATTATTTTTAGTTATCAAGAAGGGATAAATGTAAATACAAGTTTATAGGATCGCAACGGTCTTCCCGCTGCCAGCATCTCGAAAAAGTGTGTGCAGAATAGCAGATGGCAAACTATTAGTCGCGCAGAAAATTATTTATACCTAAAATAGAAATTGCGTTTTCAGACTGCCGTAACTTTGAATGGATTTTGTTTAAGTTCATTTTGACGATATCATTCACAAACAACGTAAAAAATATCCATGCCTAGAATTTTTTATGGAATGTACTGGCTAGTTATCTGTAATATTATTCATTGTTGGTCAATCATTTAATATTTTAGGATAGGTAGGCTACTTTGCAAATGATTTATTGTATATGATTAAAAATATATATCTCAGTACATACATGTTATGTACTCTATCATTTACGCGGTACTCTATTTTTCCTTAATTTACAGAATAAATTACGTGTAAAACGACAAAAATATCGGCAAATTTATGAACATTCGACCATTCAAACACAAAATCAAATATTTTTATTTCAGTAAAATTTAACAATATATATTTTAAAACGTAGTAACATAATTAGGCATTGAAAAAAAAAACTTTTCAAAAAGTATAAAATCTAGAACACAACTGTTTGAAAAAAGGCTGTGAAGCCCTGAATGTTTGTTTACAAAAAGTCTATCTTCTCGTGGCACCAACTATAGATGACCTACTTTTTTATAAGGAGAGCTTATATTTGCTGTATCTCTTGCTCATGTTCCTGCGATGTGGTTGGCTCTCGCGAAAGCACGACAAACGGCACTCATGTGGTCTTTCAATAATATTTTCGGAGTAAATATTTTATAGTTCCATCCTAAATAATAACAATATTCGAAAAAGAACATTTATTAGATCTTTTTATGAAAAACAAAAATACATCCGTAATTAGTAACCCTGAAGCTATATTGAATCTCAAATAAAGTGCAATAATAGAAAAAAAACATACGTAAATTACAACATTTATCAATATTTCTCATGTTTCAAAAAAATATCCGAAATTGTTCACCAGCTCTGGGACTTTTTGTTATTTGTCAGAATATCGTTGCCATGGAGATATCATAACGTTGCTATGTATCTATGACTCATAGATATAAAATAGCCAAGCGTGTTCGTTCAATTGCGTTATTAAGTCGACTATTTTGGCTTTAATCTGTGGCCCTCGTATGTGTATCGTTCTTTATCAGTTACTCAGCTAAACAACAGCTAATCAACGTTTATAAGTAAAGAAAATTTAAGCGTTGTTTAAATGCTTGACAGCTATTCAGCTGGGAGGTGGCTAAGTCACACTTAACGAGATTTTTATAAGTAAGACGGTAAATGTATAGAAAAGTTGTAAGTTTTCTCTAATTAAAATTACTGAGGATGATTATTCTAAGTAATAATTCAATAATGAAACATTTATGATTTTACTTTTTTCCTAGAAGTTTTGAGTTTATCAAAGATTTTAAGTGTTTCTAAAGATTTTTAACCCTTATTTAGTATATATGATGTTACAGTTTGATTGTTTTTTGTGCCATATATTTTATTATCCTAAAACTGTTTTATTTTACAACCTAGTAAACTGCTTAAAATCTGTTATCAATGTAATCCCTGTAATCAAAGACACCCTACCGATTTTCAAGTTGCTCTAATTTGAAATCTAAGTAATCAATATTTTGTTTTGTTTTTGCTTGTAACCCCTGTTCCCTTAACATACATTTATATTTATATAACATACGTTTATGACATTCCGTCATAAATTCGTGGCTTATCAAAATAACCCCATTGCAAGTATAAAGTTGATTTGACACTTAGTGACTCTTAGAGCTTAAACAACGAACGCAATTTTTTATTGCCTAATTATGATAGCTGTTCTTAAGTTGTCAATACAGTATTTATTTTTCTAGCATAAACTGGCAAAGTTATGATCAATTGAATTTAAAAAATAATCAATGTAACCCCATTTTACGGTATGAGTAAAAATTGTGAAAGTTTGAAAAAATGTAGTTATAACAGAAACGTTGTCTACTTTACGTACACTTTATTTTTATTTATTATCCCTTTTGCTTCATTTTGTCCATATTATATCATTATTATATACTTTCTTTTGCTTTGCCATATCTGCCTGAGACGGTGCTGCAGGAGGCTTCGGAAGAAATGAGCTATACATTCATTCGTAATTGGAATACTCGTTAGCCAATTCTGCAGTTGTATCTGGAGTTTTGACTGTTTGCCTCAACTAAGGCTTTCATCCCGGGAGTCTCGGTCTCGAAAATCTCGAGAGTCTCGACGATTTTGCGGTGTTTTCGAGACTCGAGACTGCTACCTCCCGTTTTCGAGACTATCGAGACTTTTGAGACTTTAGTCAAATAATAACTATTATTAAAAATATGGCGCAAAAAACCAGTCCAGGCAAAAAATAACTTGCCAACAGCTTTTCCTGACAGTGTTTTCGCAGACAACCCTATATCATCGTGTTCGCAGTGAAATAGCGCTCATTTGTATATAAGATTTGTCTATTAAACAAATTGATAAATATAATTAGTATCAACTTAACTGTCGAAGTGTTAATACATGCCAATCCTATAAATACGCCAGAAAAAATGGTAAGAATGAAGAAGATATTGAAAGAAGAGTTATTGCAGGTAACAGAGTGAATGGAGCTCTGAAGGCGTTTATGAACAGTCAAAACGTGTCGAAAAGCCACGTTTGGCCGTGAATAGAGGGGTGTTAGTGCCTACCCTTATGTATGGTAGTGAAAGTTGGTATGGCAGAAGAGATTTGAAAGTAGAATAAACGCTGTAGAAATGAGAGCACTGAGAAGTATGAGTGGTGTATCTTTGACCGACAGAGTAAAGAATTGTGTGATATGAGAGTGGTGTAGGGTAAAAGAAGATGTAGTGACAAGCATCGAGAAAGGCATGTTAAGATGGTTTGGGCACATGGAGGGGATGAATGACGAAAGACTGACAAAGAAGACATATAAGGCAAGTGTGAATAGGACAGGACGAAGGGGAAGACCTAGGCGGACGTTCTCTGACCAGATTGGAGACATCCTAATAAAAGGGCAGCTCAGAAGTAGGTACCCTAAACAGAAGAGCATGCATGAGAAACTTGATGAGAGTGAATGAAGCAAGAGAGGTATGTCAGGATCGTTGCAAATGGCGTTCCGTAGTCTCTGCCTACCCCTCCGGGAAACAGGTGTGAGTCTACGTATGCATGTATGTAAATAATTATGTAATGAGAACTCAATACTTACGTACCCTTTAGGGTTTATACGTTCGGTTAGTAGTGTTAGTACTAAAGGAGAATGCCCATTGTTGTATGGAGTGTCGTTGCGTATAATGTTTTATTCACTCGTATGTTAAATGTAAGTAAAATATTTTTTTTTTATAATTTTCCTTTTCTGGACAGGATCTTTTGGCCAACTCATTCGCGATATATTTTTTTACATGCTAAATTTGATATAAAATACTTTTTACCCGTTAACCAGATCGGTGAAGATCGCTCTTCTACGAATCTTAGGCTATCATCAGATCCTTTCTAGCTGACTATTACAAAAAAATACTTGTATGTATTTCATTATATAACAGTATCTTGATTAATAAATTACATTATTTAAACTCATTGTATTAACCGCCTGAATGACCTAACCTAAAAAATCTTTTCTTAAAGAGTCTCGAAAGTCTCATTTTTCCCGGGATTTCATGATTCAATTTCGTGACCGGGCTGAGTCTCGAATTTTTTTCCCGGGACTCGAAAATGTATCGAGACTGAAAGCCTTAGCCTCAACTCCCTGTGTAAGGCGAACATCCTATAAATTGCATATTCCATTTCAACATCGCACTGCACCAGTTTTTCATATATAATAAGATACCAAAGAAAATGGGTTCTTGTACCAAAATGTCGCGCCTGGGCGTAAAGGCTTTCCATTTTCGTCCAATATTGTGTGCAGGCTGAATACAAAAGGGCCATCTTATAACTTTCATGAAAATGCAAGAATCTTCTGATTGACTTCGTGTCATCAATTCTCTCTTTTGTGGCATGTATACTTTGTAGCATCAAGTTAAACATTCTGTCTACCACTATGATATAATGAGATGCATTTCTAAGGTAAACGTCCGGCCGCATATGTGTTTTAAATCCTGCAGTATTATAGGCCTCTTTCTCCATTCGCCGGTAGCTTCTTCTATATTTTGTTTTAGCCAAGTTGATGAGTTTTCTGAAGTTGTTAAGGTCGAGTCTTAGTCGCGATAATTTATTTATTTCAAGGCATAAATACCTCTGTTATTCTCCTACGTTTCTACCGGCTTGCAACGGTTGTGGTCGCGGAGGGACTCCGCAACCACAACAACAGAGGTATTTATGCCTTGAAATAAATAAATTATCGCGACTAAGACCCGCTAAATAATATTGTATGATGTATACAAATCGCGAAAGTTTAAAATCGATTATTGTTAAGGTCGAGTAGGTACGTTAACATCTAGGTTGTCTGACGTCAGCATAGTTAAGACCATCTGTGTCATTGGACTGTGTACCCTTGAGGAAATTAAAAAGTGAACCGTCATGTTGCAGATGTTTAGACAGTATTGCCTCTAACTCATTGGCACTGTGAATCGATTTAGCGGGACCTGTTCTTTCACACAAGGCCGCGGGTATACCTGACAAGTCCGAGTAGTAAGAACTAGCATTAGTTGATGTCGAGAACCTTTAGGATTATTTATAATAATGAATGGACGACGATTTACATTAAATTTGTGACTGGTAGGGAATTTATCAGAACATAGTTTTTGTGACAAATAAAAAAAACTGCGATTACTATTTATACTTACACTTATCTGCTACTACTTACATATTATCAATAAATTTATTAAAAACAGAATTTGTAACGACATCTTAATATTTTGTATGTCATGAATGAAATACAAGCGTAGGTAGAAGAAATGAGCACCACCTAAGTAATTAATGATTATTTAACAACTTATGCAACATGTATTATAAACGTGTTAACGTTACATTTTAATTAAACGTAATTATATGACATTTTATGGTGTCGTTAAAATAAGCGAGTAATAAAATAGCTAATATTAAGATTTGAATATATTTTTTATGGATTTAACGTACGTCCCAAAAAATGTTGATTGCCTTATTTATCTTTTTAGTTGGTATTAATTAAGCAACAGCCGGGAATATGGGCAGACCTTTATTAGACTATTACGTGAACTACCTGCAGTTTAGCGCTGATTTTACATAACAATGTAAAATCAGCGATAACTACTACCTATTTTACTGCACGAATGGTTTAAGCGGCCACCTCGCACGCCTTTGCTTAACACTGCGCCAAGTGTTGTGGGTTCGATTCCCACACAACACTTTGTGATCCATTATTTGTCGTTCCGAGTCAGGGTGATCATTGTGTCCGTTGGTAGTTTGTTTGTAAAATCCCCCGCGACACAGGATTTACACCTAGTACGGAAGTAAATTAAGTTTTATTTTTAAAGAATAAAAAAATATTCCAT
This sequence comes from Euclidia mi, assembly GCA_944739405.2. Classification (NCBI taxonomy): domain Eukaryota; kingdom Metazoa; phylum Arthropoda; class Insecta; order Lepidoptera; family Erebidae; genus Euclidia; species Euclidia mi. Next base: position 10,165,223 of record OX123199.2, on the reverse strand, counting down.
GATTTTGGATGGTTACAAGTTATAACGTTCCAAATAATTAATATTCGCAATATAAATCATGATTTATAAATAAAGAAAAAATCATCAGAGACCGGCAATGATTTTGAGGTGTGTAACAACTTTAGTAGTACATGAAAAATCATATTTCTGTAAGTTTATGCTTTAAATATTTGTTAAATATTAAACAAAAAAATACATTGCGGTTCTTGTAGAATATTCAACATATTTGACTAGTGATAAATAATCACATTTTATAGCGTAGTATCAGCGGTTTGATTCTTGGTTGTGCAAAATTAATCAAGCCTTTATCTTTACATTTTGCAAAATTATAACATAAATATAAAATTGGTAATGACCCATAAAGACAAAAGGACTAATAAGGATAATTCACAGTGCATGAATTAAAATTATGTATGTTCAATGTAAATCTGAAGGTCAATTTTCTTTCGGTCAATATATTTGTTCAAAATGCCGTGTTGATGTAATCTTGGTACCTTATATGGTATTCTCGTAAATTAACTGATACCTGAAGGGCATCGTGACTACATTGTTAATTGAAAAAGGTGTTAAACTTTATGTCAAGATCGATATTTATGAGTCAAATTATGGTCAGCGCTGACGGACGGAGTGGTGGAGACTAATTCAAAAACAATTTAAATTCGACTAAAATATAGTCGCTGTAATACGACCTTCTTTTAGTACAAAGAAATATAATGAATGCGAGCGCGGTTGAGAACCGTGCGGCGAATCATCGACAAGAACCGTCTCGTCACTGCTTTCGTGTAGGTGTCCGTACACGAAAGCAGTCTCGAGATGGCGAGCTGTTAACTAGTGCGGGCAAAATTATGTTTTGTTTTTCAAAGTCCGGCTTAAGAATTGTACCAGATGTATATTTTTTTCTTTTAACTTGTTGTTCATACTCTTCTTCCTCTTCGGCAAGCAAAGCTATGATAACCATATCCAAGTCAATCATTTTAAATACGCCTTTAAACTGCAAGTTAACAACACAAACTAATGTACAACCCTCGACGAGCGTCCTCAAAAGCCATGTTAGAGTCGTGCGGTGGTGTTCAGAGCACAAGAAACAACCTTTGAGGCTACAGCTTTATGATAAATTATATGTCGGTTGGCGAGCGCACACCGTTCAGTGGGCTTCGCGACCAATAAACTGCTCTTCGCTGCCACTACGGCGGTTGGTGCTGACCCTTAGATTAGATTCCAAAAAAGAGTTAATTCAAAATCAAATCGCATATTGTTCAAAATACAGTAACGGTGTCTGTCAAAATAGGTAAACCCAGAAAATACTCCACCCTAAACGTAGTTAATACGAATTGAATAATATTCAAGAAGATGTTTATATAGATTCACATTGTATAGATACTGTTATAGTTAAGCTATAATTTTTTTTGGGTTCTTGTTGTATGCAAGTTTTAGACTGTTATAATTAATTCACAACGAAAGACGACATCAGAAAACAATAGATGGATTCTTTTATTTACTTTGTTTCAAGCAATTAATTTACACCACCGTTCTTTAACTATTTTACTCTTCCAAGAATTTAAATAAAAGGTCTTGATGTTTTCTTAGAGACGGTGATAATTTTTAAGGTAAAGATTATTGTAGGAAAGTATAATAATCAATCAATCATTCAATCAGCCTATCGCAGTCCACTGCTGGACATAGGCCCCTTCCAACACGCGCCACAGTACACGGTCCTGAGCCTTCCGCTGTCCGCATCCAGTCTGTCCCAGCCACCTTTTTCAGGCCGTCGGTCCACCTATAATAATAAATCTATTATAATCGGCAATTTGATTATTGGGTAAGTTGATTATTGGGCTTAAATAAAATTCTTTACATGGGGTTAAATAGGAGTTGAAAGTGAGTGTGAAAACGCGAGCAACAGCTAGTCTAATCTACATAATTATGTCGTAGCGAAATACGAAAATGGTATCTATTTATATTTCACATACATTGTAATGGCCAATATGAAATAAATGCTTGATGACATACGCATTATTGTTATTTTTACATGACTACATCATACAAGTCCAAAGGCTCTATTTGACCTTGTCTGTCTCGTTCTGTTAAAATAATTTCAAATGTATTTTATTTTATTTGTCATAGAATTGTACAACCATGAAATTATGGTAGTTAGTAGCTATTCTGATTAAATTAGGAAACGGACATCGCGCTCCAAAGCGAAAGTTTCGAATGCAAGCGGAATAAAGTAAGGAGGATGATGATGATCAATCGTGGTTTGCCACTATGTGCTGCAGGGGTTGAGCGTATTCTCGTCTCTTAGACAGACCACCTACTTCTTACCATTAGGCAATAATACAGCTACACGAATGGCCTAACGACGTGCGTTCGACTTTGATACACGTATGTTCTACCTCCGCAAGGGACTTGGAAACTTCATGTGATTTAGCTACATAGTTGTAGTTGATTCAAGTCTGGCCCTTCTCAACGACTTGATCAACGACCGATAGCTACGTTTTCTTACTGCCTTTTCATCTGGTACGATTTCTTTTCATAAGAAAGATAGACTGCTTTTCTGAATGTTAATTAATGACGCAACCTTTAATCCTGGATTGAATTCTAGTATTCACGATTTTAATTTAAACAACCAGTATAGGAAATAGACAGTGTATCTGACCGATATATAGATTAACCGATAGTAGCTGTAAAGATTGTGGAGCATGTATCATTGCATTTTATGTTTAATAAACATAATATAAAATTACATTTTCACCATAGCAGCTCAAACATGCCACTTTTGCTGCGAGACAACAGTGAACAAAACGCGATTTTGATTCGAGCGTGAGGCAAAGTAGCTTTTTAATTTTTCAATCTTCAGTGCCACGAATTGACATCGTTCAGCCATAAATTTGAAACATTCGAATTTTACTGTGCTCTGTCTCTTTCACATGCATATAAAAAGTGAGTGAAAAAACAAACCCCTTCGAATTCGAAATTCGATTTTGGAATTCGACCTCAAAGAAAACACGGCAACGCAAAAAAAAAGATATTTGTAACAAAAGAAATTACTTTTTTTTAATATGTTATTGTTAACATGTTTAATTTATTATTGGATTTTAATAAAAATAAGTCTAATTAATAGTATAAAATTAGTATTTAACCAATACATTTTTATTTAGAATTACAACATTGATACATTTGAAAAATAAACATCAGGGACGCGGTATTAAAACGCGATTTAAAAAAGTAGCGGGAATAAAAATTTCGCTGATGTTGATACAGTAGGTATAGCGTAACGTGTTAAATTATATTAATAATTATATAAAATAATCTAAAAAGATGAGTGAAACTAGCGATGATGACTATACTTTAACACCAGAAGAGTTAAATCAACAAGTGATTATGTAGAATTCAATCTATTCCTGTTTATTTCTAAGTCTCCTAAGTAATATGTGTTCTCACTGCTGTGGTGAAAAGTTATGTGTGCTACACGAGAGCAAAGTTTTTTGTATCTCGTGCTGTTGAGTCCCTCACCACGCTCAGGATTCTAACTTTGATTCACTCGCTACGCTCGTGAATCAATCATAGAATCCTTCGCTTGCTCGGGACTCAAAATCAGCACTCGAAACAAAAAACAACTTTGCTCTCTTGTTGCACAAATAACTATTACTAGGACGTTATACGTTTAGTACTTCTTATCTCTATAGTTTCATCATTGATTTCCTACAGAAACACTAAAAAATTACGAACCATAAAGTTAGCTATAAAGTAAATTGAATGCGTCAGATTAACGGCCATTTTCAATATTCGAACTTTAGATAGATCTGTAGATTTTAGATTCGTGTTTGACATATTTTGTATGGAGCTTATGTCAAAAACTGTCAAAAACGAATCTAAAATCTACAGATCCATCTATAATTCGAATATTGAATTCCGTAGTATCAATACTTATTACAATTTTTATCTCTTTTTGCTACAGGCACCTCGGCTTTCGGCTCGGAAGGCTTCAGATTTGACGAAAGCGCTATTGGCAAGAAGTTATCGTCAGGGATGGCGGGAATAATATCGAAACTGAAGAGTTGGGTGACCAACAACACCCCACCGCCGCTGGAAAGCAACCCTATCATGCAGTACTTCGAAGTCGGCAAAGAGAGCAGCACGGCAGGCCCCGGCCTTATCTGGCGCGTTCACGACGCGTACAGGAAGAGCGACGGAAAGGTTAGTACATTTAATTTGTTTCAGGAATGGCCGCTGCCTTTTTAGACATCTTATTACAATACTGACTGTCTTTAGTAAAACGTCAAAATGTTTACTCCACGAATGGCGCAATAGTTAAGGTTCTGATCAGAAAATTCAGAGTCTGAGTGTCTTTTGTATCTACTACCTCATGTTTGTAGAGTTAACCGAAACGCTAATGAAATACATATAAATACCATCATGTTATAAAACTTCAACCATTTTGCGTTTGGAAAAATATCTTTTTCTAGATATTCGGCAAGAACACCGCTTGCGAGCATAGACAGGGCAACAAGTGCGTTACTACGAAACTAATAAAATGTTATATTTTTATGTAGAGGCTTTAGTCACTTCAACAACTTCGGTAACAATATAACTTCGTGTAAGACCGAACTTGTGACTTATTTATAGAAAACAAAGATTATTCTTCAAGAGAGCCATAAAACGTTTTGAAGGATCGGCACAGCGCGAGCTCCCGCGATGTTACGCAATTTTATAGCCAACGATAACCGCTTATCATCAGGTGGTCTGTTAAATTGTTCGTCACCTTGATGGTATTAAAAGTCTCTATCACTTCTAGCATTCTTACGTTTCTTATTCGAGAAAATGCCGTCGAGCACATCAAGTGTTTCTCAACTCGTTTTTTTTTCTTTCTTGGTACCTACTTTGTTAGTTTGCAATATTGATTACTTCAAGACTCATGAAGTCCATTGTCTATAATTGTTATTGGTCGATTATTTTAGTGCTCTCTGCACATATAAGCAATAGTTTTACAAATTAACGAAACAAAGCAAGGAACCCCACAACAGAAAGCACACTGGTCTGAAACACTCAAAATAAGAAATATGCGTATAAAATACATAACCGAAGAAACTTTAAAACTTTGACAATCTAGTGAAGAGTCCTTCCAGTTACAAACGCCATTTGGCGTATATTGTGAAATTTATGTTATATCTCAGATTCAATATAACGTCAGAATATGCGACATTGAAGATTCCAAGGTTGTACATAGTCCTCATATAACGTGGTAAGGCAGTGAAGGTATGCGAACATGCGATAACCGTTATATTGTGAAACAGGTGATAGCGAAATACAATTTTCTCGATTGTAGGTATTTATTGTATAAATTATAATCGAACAGAGTTCAGGCTTAGGGTAGGTTTTAGATCAGAATTTTCACAAAATGCGCTGCGCGACCTAATTATAAGTTTACCCCTACTCTAAATCGAGGAGGGGATCAACGCTCGGTAACGCCCATCGCATTAGGTTGACAAGCGGACGTGACGTGCTAGTCAATTGACTTTCTCTTTGCTGTGGCTGCCGTGGCGTACTTGGTTGTCATGGCTATGGCTTTGGCTTTGGCTTTGGCTTTGGCTTTGGCTTTGGCTTTGGCTGAGGCTGAGGCTGTGTCTTTGGCTGAGGCTGAGGCTGAAGCTGTGGCTGTGGCTGTGGCTGTGGCTGTGGCTGTGGCTGTGGCTGTGGCTGTGGCTGTGGCTGTGGCTGTGGCTGTGGCTGTGGCTGTGGCTGTGGCTGTGGCTGTGGCTGAGGCTGTGGCTGTGGCTGTGGCTGTGGCTGTGGCTGAGGCTGAGGCTGTGGCTTTTGCTTTGGCTGAACCAAGACGACACGACACGGCATGGCATGGCTTTGGCATGGCTGGCAATCGGCTGACCGTTACAATTGTTAATAGAGCTAGAGTAGTTTATTTTCTGTTTATATGCGCAGTTATGTCATTTAGATGATTGTTTGAAGGTTGTTGTACATTATTCAACCTATTTCAGTGAATTATTATAAATCGAAGTAAACTATTACATTTGTTAGGAAAGGGCTTGTTTTACCCATATCTGTGCTGGTATAGTCTGGCACAAAACTATCATTTTAAAGTAGAAATAGTCCCACACTTGCTAAAACCAATTTTGTCTGTACTTTCGTAATAGAGCTGTCATGGAGACACTTAAGTAGGCATCACGATACAGATCAAAACTCTGGAAGTTCCTCAGCACAGGTGCCATGTCTCTGCCTAAGCATGCTAAAGAGCCAGGTATTCTTCATACTGCATCATAAGCTTATGTGTTGTAATTTATTTTTGTATTTGAGAATAAAATATGTGTTTCATCTAGTTGTTATTTTATTGAAATAAATAGTAACCCAGTTACATCGAATAAGAAGAATTTTGAATACTTTGTAAAAACACTATAAAGCCAGTATTATTACAACACACCCCCTTAATCAAAATTGTCTAGAATAAATAAAACATAAAAATGAACTCAATATAATTATACCAATTAAAAGGAAAAACAGTATGAAAATGTATACTAAGTATCAAAGTAAACGTGTAAAATATATTTACACTAAACCTAAGCCTATTACACATCTACTATGTGCCAAACGCTGCAATCGTTTAGTTAAGATGTCAGCGGGCATATCACTTGATTTGATATATTTTAAGTTTACCGAATTATCACAAATCTTTTCTCTAATAAAGTGATATTTGGTATCTGTAATGTTTCGTCCTATGGTGGAGTACCGGATTTAAAGCCAAACTCTGTGCACTCTGACTACCAGTACAAACAGTTATGATATTAGGTAATAACTTTTGCCTTACCATAGGATCTGAAATTTGATTCAGTGATAAATCTCCTTAAAGAAATCGCTTCCTTCGTAGCTTCAGTTAAACTCAAAAACTCAAACTCAAACTCAAAATCCTTTATTCATTTAGATCACAAAGTGACATTTATGAACGTCAAATTTAAACATTATTACTGTATGCTTCTACATTTACATTTACTGCCACGTTCGCAAAGCAAGGGCGTAGAACCATGAGAAAGAACGGGCAATAAAACTCACGGTGACTCTTTTTCATCGCCAGGTTTTTAATTATACATAACAATTAAACATTTGTAAGGTGCTGCAACTGTTATACCTTCTACGAGTATGTTACTTGTATATATTTACTTTACATTATACAGTTATTGCCATATACTCGGCTTCCGCTGAGGACAAAGCTACAGTTTGCTGCTTCCTTGAGGCCCATGCAACCGGGCTGCCTGCTAATTTAAAACAGTAACCCGTATAAGAACGGCGATCTATATCACAGTTTGCCCAATCGGCATCGCAAAATCCTACAAGTGGCATATCTGATTTTCTATATCAAATCGAATAATCTAAAGTGCCTTTTAGATATTGCAAGACTCTCTTCGCGGCTAACCAATGAGTCTTGTTGTACCGAGTATTGAACTGACTCAGGTAACTAGTCGCGTAGGCGATGTCTGGACGAGTATTAACACTCAGGAACATGAGGCAAGCAATTAATTCTTGATAGGGATATACTTCTAGATTATGATCACTATCACTGCTGGTACTGACCTCTAGTTTTCCAGATACTGGAGTTGTACAAGTTTTACAATTCTCCATTCCAAACTTGTGTAAAAGATTATTTATATAACTTTTCTGATGTACTTTTATTTCATCATTTTTCCTGGTTATATTTCAACCAAGATAATAGCTTAAATAGCCCATATCTTTTATTGAAAACATTTTTTCAAGTAATTTTTGACAATGTCACACGTCTTGTCTTTTCTATAAAAAAGAATTATGTCATCGACAAAGACTGCAACTATAACCAACTCTTTTCCAAAAAGTTTGGTATACGCACAGGGTTAAGATGGAGTTTTCACAAAACCAAAAGACGATAAAGATACATCTAACTTTATATTACAGGCACATGGAGCTTGTTGAAGTCCATTCAGGGATTTTTGTAAGAGAAACACTTTGTTCTCCATACCCTTTACTTTAAAACCTTGAGGTTGCTCCATGTAGGCTTTCTCTAGCAGATCCTCATTTAAAAATGCAGTGTCAACATCCAACTTCAAACCCAATTCAGCTGCGAGAGCCAGTAGAGTACGTAAAGAGGAGTGCCGCACGACAGGAGAAAATGTCTCAAAATAGTCTACACCTGGCGTCTGGGTGAATCCCTTAGCAACTAATCTTGCTTTGTACTTCACAACATTTCCTGCTGGATCTTTCATTAACTTAAAGACCCATTTACATGATATAACTTTCTTGTTTTCTCTGTCAACCAATTTCCATGTCTTCAGCTTTATCAAAGAATTATATTCATCTGTCATTGCCATCTGCCACTTATCAACATTATCAGCAAATATAGCCTCATTATAAGTTCGAGGCTCATCAGACACTTGACTAGACACTTGGTATGAGAAGTAATTAGGAGGTTTTCGATCTCGTGATGGATATCTATGTCCATCATTTTGACAAGTAAAAACTACTTCTTCCTCAATTGCTTCAAAGAATTGATCAGCTTCAGCAGTCTGATCTTCAGTGACAACAGTATGGCCTGGAGCTGGTTCAACAGTGACCACTGGAAATTGATCAAAATACTCTTGAACTGTACTGTTTTCTTCCGGTATAGGCGACTATTAGACAGTACTAAAAGTTCAGTAGAAGTCTTAATATTGTTGACATTTCAATTATTTAAACTAGAAAAACAATCTTCAAAAAATGTTACGTCTGTAGACTTTTGTAATATTCTAGGACAAGATGGTTTGCTAAAAAGATACGTATTAGGGTCTTCTGTTAGCCTACAAATACAGCTTCATCAACCTTAAGATCTAATTTCTTACGGTGAAAGAAGGTATATGTATAAGAGCTCTACACCCAAAAACTCTGAGATTACCTAGGTCTGGTTAGCAACAATTCCAAAACTCGTAGGGAGTTTTATTATTTAAGGCACGGTGTGGGCATCTATTTTTAGGTATGTAGCCGTTCGAACAGCATCTTCCCAAAAAACTTTAGAAAGTTCGCTTTCAACTATAAGAGAGCGTGCCTTTTCTACAATTGAGCAATTAGTACGCTCGGCAACACCATTCTGCTGAGGATTATATGGTACCGTAGTTTGATGCTTTATACCACAAGATCTAAGATAACTTGAGAATTCACTATTTACGAATTCCTTTCCATTATCCGTCCTTACTGTTTTACTTTGAGTCTCAGTTTGTCTTACAACCATAGACTGGAAGTGACAAAATCTATCCTTTACCTCTGTCTTTGAAGAAATAAAATATACAAATATAGTTCTCGAAAAATCGTCTATAAAAACTAAAAAGTATTTATTACCCTAAAAAGAGCTAACTGACATTGGTACACAAAGGTCAGAGTGGATCAGTTCTAATATTGAAGTTGCTCTTTTATAAGTAATCGGCTTAAACGGTTTTCGAGCTTGTTTCGCTTGAACACAAACAACACATGGATTTTTATCCACATCTTTATAATCAATAGCCGTATGACTATTTTTTCAGCAGATTCATACCAACGCGACATAAATGACCTAAACGCTTATGCCATACCTGATACTTAGAAAATTAATCAGAGTGCACGTCATAGGCTCTAAATTTGGAAATAATTACGTCACAATCAAGTGTGTACAATCCACCACTGGGCGAGCCATGTAGAACCGCATCACCTGTAAAGGAGAAGGTTTTTGAATTAAATAAATTACAACCCGACTTATCAAACATTATAGTAAAACCTTTTTCAACTGCTGTCTTCACAGATAAAAGATTTTTTTGCAAGTTAGGTACATACATAACATCCATAATTGTATTGACATTGCTTTGGTATTTACAGATATTTCACCGATGCCTTCAGCGTCAATCTTAGTCCCGTTTGCAACTGTTACATTATTATCAATAGGTTTTATGTCTACAAACCAATCTTGTCTTGAAGTCATGTGTTTGGTTGCACCTGAATCAATGTACCATTTATCTATGTCATAATTATTTGTTGCTCCTAAAGCAGACACAGAGGACGAGTCCTTATTAGAGGGATTCTTCCTTTTCATGACCTTCTTTTTCTTCAAAGGACAGTTTGGTCTCTTGTGACCGGGTTTTCCACAACCATAGCACACAATTTTCTTTGCCTTTGACTCAACAGAAGTGGCATCAACTTTTGACTTCATAGCTGTTTCACGTTTTATCGAGCTTTCATTGGACATTTCGTTTTGTAATTTGGACTTTACCAGTTCGGTTGTAACGTTTATATTACTATTTTCAAGAGACATAATCAATGGGTCATATCTTGACGTTAGACCTCCCTATAGAATAGCAGCAATGGACGTATCATCTATTACTTTGTCTATATCCGCCAAATCTTGATCAGTGGAAATAACAGCATTGATATACGACTCAATATTATTATCAAATCTTCAAATCTCAATCTAAATAATTTCCGTTCTAAATGTAAACGCCTACCCATACCTTTGTCCTCATAAGCATTTTGTAGAGCTTTCCAAGCTTCCGCTGCAGTAGTTACATTTCGGATATGCGTAATTGCAGATGATTCCAGGGTAAGACAAATTTTTGTTAGTGCCTTCTGATTGCTCCTCATCTTTATGACATTGGAAACGTTCATCACTGTTGGGTAGCCACTGATAGCTTCCCACAACTCCTCGTGCATAAGATAATTACGCATTTTAAACTTCCACGTACTATACCCTTCTCTATTATGTAGGGTGAACGTTGGAATAGAGGAACTACGCATACCTTGCTCATTTGTGTCTCCATTTGGGTTCGCCATCTCAGAAGTGTATGCGAAGAACTATTATGTTTCGTACCCAAAATAAAATCACACAAATATCACTTCAACGAATTATTATGAAAACACACATTAGTTTTCCTTTATATAAACAAATACAAGAATCTCGTACTGATAACGATTTGTGGTAATTTATTTTTGTATTTGAGAATAAAAGATGTGTTTCATCTTGGTAGCGCCATCTATCTTTTCCATTGCTAGTTAATTATGTTAACACCTAGCTAATAAATTCCTTTGCATACCGCAGTGTCAAACGAGCGATCTTTTATCCCTTTCTATCCCATTCCCTCCCAAAGGCACGCCTCGCTCTAATTGGTCGCAGAATTCAATGACGCTGCGACGAAGTCGAAAATCAACCGTCCCGCTGACCCGGTGCGTCCTGGTGCAGCTCCGCGCCGCGACGAATACATGCAGCACCGTAATATTTTACCGCTATTTTATACTATAAACGAGAACTAAACCGCCCGCGGGTGTAGTGGAGTGATCCGTGCAGCTTCGGGCTGGATCCAGGTGGAGTGATCAGCTTGTGGCCCGACGCTCGGAAGATGCCGACAAGCCGCCATTTTATCAAGGTAAGGCGTGCTCTGCTCCCATACCGCCGCCTCCTATTCTTCCCTATAACCCACTCTACTGGGCGATTTACCAGCCATTCTTAATACAGTCCACTATATTAATAATTTTTCCATATCACCAAATCGCCTAGTACATACTTTCGGTGCAACGCCGAACCATTTTTGGTCCGTACGAAGCCGGATTCATTTACGTTTATACGTAACCTCTCTCTTATATCGCGTAGGTATCTTCTAGAAGTACCTACCTAGGTAGTTATAGCACCTAGCTATACTCCTAGTCTATTTACATACCCATTACGAGGTTACTTCCGCACGCTTCCGTAGGTAATATACTTTTATGTAGCTACCTACTAATCTGATATATCTACCCAATTATTATTACTGGAACTATTATAGTTGTCTTGTAAATTCCATATTTCAAGCACCTTTTAATTCCACCGCCTTAAAGTTGTTGCCTACTTACGAATAACTACCGCATAAATACCTACTTAGGTAAAATAATAGGTACTTTAGGTATTCTTATTTTGATTCGGTCTCATTAGCTTATACCTACTTAGACATGGCGCAACAAAAGAAGCCATGCATGTCGGAAGAAAAAGATCTGACAATCTTGGAAGCTGAACGTAATATTTTATTTGAGCGTATTCAAAACATTTACGAGCGCTCAAAAACTGCCGCTACATCCGATATTAATAGGGAATCATTTCTTAGTTATTGTATGACAGTAGATAGTATTCGAACAGATTTTCATAAGTTGTTAGACGATTAAAACGCAAGATTGCTTTCTATTAATCCTGATGAACAGTCGAATTATTAGGCGTACACCTCATTCGAAGATCTTTATTGTATCATCAAGCGCATACAATCACAATTGGAGGGTAGGTATTCCGCGCAGCCCGTTTCTGCTTAACCGGCGGTTCGAGCGCCGAGATTACCGCCAATTGAGCTTATGTCATTTGATGGAGATATACGAAATTGGCCGTTATTCTATGCGAGTTTTAAGTCTACAGTGCACGATAATGGTTCTCTGAGAGATGCTGACAGGATATTTAATAGGTAAACTGTCACCGAAGGCCCAGCCCGTATTCGCAGGTGTCACACCCAGTGCTGAGAACTATCAGGTCATATTCCAGTCACTACTTGATAGGTATCAAGATACTCGTGTTCTAGCGACTACTTACTTTGATCAAGCTTTAAATCTTAAATTGTCCGGTGCCGCGACTGTTTCGAATTTCCAGCTGTTTATAGACAGTTGTCTATAAACAGCTGGAAATTCGAAACAGTCAGTGTTACCGCAGTTAGTTCCCTTAAAAACTTAAAATTAAAAGATCTTTCCGACTTTATGTTTCTTCAACTCGCTTTAAAAAAGTTTGACACTATAACAATTCGTGCTTTTGAGATGACGGAACGTAATCATAAAATACCTACACTAAATAGTTTTATTTCTTTCATCAAAGATCAGTGTCGAATATTTCATAATACGCAGTCTAGTTCATCTAGCTCGTCTAATAATAATAATAATAGCAAACAAAGGTCGAATAAATTGCGAAATAGCAATAATAACTCGGTCCCTAATCCGCAATCTTATAGCCGTATACAGACTTTGCGAGGCATGCGCTGCGCACGGCGCACAGCGCATGCCTCGCAAGGTGTGTACCTTTATATTCGTGGCGAGGCATGTGCTACGCACGTGCGAGGGCGAGCCAATGAATGTCGGCAAATGCTACACGATCAAACTGCCTCAGTGCGAGCATTACATTAGTTGTGGACGTAGCCGCGCATGCACGTTCGAGGTGTGCACCGCGTACAATATCCACGTACGCCTCGACTGCGAAAATGAAACTGCGTTGGTTCGGGCCAAACAGCGCGCAGCGCATGCTCGGGCCGATCCAACCCACACAGCAGCAGTCAAGATGGCCTTTGCATCGCGTGCGCGTATCCGCTGGTGCTTTTATAATTATTAATTCAATTATTGAAAAAAAAGGAAAGAAAAAAGTCGTCGTCGTTGGTGGGTTAAAAAGATGTTCCGCCTGCGTTATGAATGCGGAAATAAGCTGTAATAAAATGTCTTTGTCGTCCATAATGCGTGCGAACATCACAGCGATGCGGACACAACCGTCCAAACGCAACGCACTGCTCGCAATGAGCCGGCTGCCGCACAGCGCACACGCGCGGCTCGCACGCGCGCGTCTTTGCGTAGCACATGCCTCGCAACAAATATGAAGACAGACAAATGAGGCCTTTGCTTCGTACGCGATGGCTCGACCAGAGCATATGTTGGTATAGTTTTTCAACACGCACGCCACAAACAGAGGCATTCGTTGTGCGCCGTTCGTAGCGCATGCCTCGCAAAGTCTGTATCCACCTTAAGCCGTATACAGACTTTGCGAGGCATGCGCTGCGCACGACGCACAGCGCATGTCTCGCAAGGTGTGTACCTTTATATTCGTGGCGAGGCATGTGCTACGCACGTGCGAGGGCGAGCCAACAAATGTCGGCAAATGCTACAATATCAAAGTGCCTCAGTGCGAGCATTACATTAGTTGTGGACGGTGCCGCGCATGCACGTTCGAGGTGTGCACCGCGTACAATAACCACGTACGCCTCGACTGCGAAAATGAAACTGCGTTTGTTCGGGCCAAACAGCGCGCAGCGCATGCTCGGGCTTTGCATCGCGTGCGCGTATCCGCTGCTGCTTTTATGATTATTAATTCAATTATTGAAAAAAAAGGAAAGAAAAAAGTCGTCGTCGTTGGTGGGTTAAAAAGTTCTTCCGCCTGCGTTATGAATACGGAATTAAGCTGTAATAAAATTTCTTTGTCGTCCATAATGCGTGCGAACATCACAGCGACGCGGACACAACCGTCCAAACGCAACGCACTGCTCGCAATGAGCCGGCGCACACGCGCGGCTCGCACGCGCGCGTCTGTGCGTAGCACATGCCTCGCAACAAACATGAAGACAGACAAACGAGGCGTTTGCTTCGTACGCGATGGCTCGACCCGAGCATATGTTGGTATAGTTATTCAACACGCACGCCTCAAACAGAGGCATTCGTTGTGCGCCGTTCGTAGCGCATGCCTCGCAAAGTCTGTTTCCACCATAGCATGCTCGGAATCTAATAATAATAATTCACAGAAGTGTCTGTGCAGTAATATAGTACACGACCATTTCTATAAATGTCCCGCTTTTAATAAATTTAAATCCGACTGCTCGTTTCAAATGTGTAAAAAAAAACAAAGCTTGCGTTAATTGTTTAAGTATAAAACATGAAACGAGTGATTGTTCTAGTAGTTGTCGTTCATGTAATCAACGACATCACTCATTATTACATTTTGATAAAAGTTATCCGTTGTCGGGCCAATCCGGTAAACTTGACCCGATTTCTAGCGCGCCGACGTCGCAGGTGCAGGCCGCCACGGTGGCTTCTCCCTCCGCGTCTTAGTGCAAAGTATCGTTGTGTACGACGTCCATTGCGCTGGCGGCGCACACAGGCAGACAACCCTCGCGCTTGTCATGCTCAGCGCGATGCTAAACCGCAGTGTACGACGTCTAAAACGGTTCTGTTAACAACAACGCAAGTTAACGTTTATGATATTAATAACGAACCGCACATAGTTCGTTGTTTACTCGATAGCGCCTCACAGAGTAACTTTATTACTTCTGATTGTTTCAAACGCCTTGGACTGTGGGATAACTTTAAAAATACTAAATTAGTAGTCAAGGGGATCGGGGGGTCAGAAAAACGTTGCAAGGGTTCCGTAGATATTACATTCGCGTTTTGATAGCAATATTAATTTTAACATTTCTTCGCTTATCGTGGAGCGTCTTACGGACACATTGCCGAACGCTAATGTGGACGTATCACTACTCACACATCTCGAGACATTAGCGATAGCAGACGCGGAATTTACGAATCCGGCAGACATTGATGTTTTGATCGGAGTTTCAATATTTCCGCACTTGTTACTACCTAAAGTTGTACGTAGTGAGCAACATAATTTACTGCCCGCTATTGAGACGGTATTTGGGTATGTGATTACGGGTACCGTACATACGTTACATACTTCTCATTATATTACGTCTTGTTGTTGTTCTGTTCTTCAAGAAAATAATATTGATTCTCTTCTCAAGTGATTTTGGGGGCTCGAAGAGACTACCGCACCGCCCTCGATGAGCCGTAAGGATCTCGAGTGTGAACAACATTTCCGCGCTACCACTGTTCGTGACGACAGTGGCAGATACGTAGTGGCGTTGCCATTCTATGGTGACCCTTATTCGTTAGGCGACTCGTACGCTGCTGCGCTTAGACGTTTTTATTGTTTAAAACGTAAACTTGATGCATCACTTAAGTTACGCGGCGCCTATAATGACGTCATTCGTGACTACCTAAATAAAGGTTTTTTGAGTGTAGTTGTAAACAACGAGGGCAATTCTCTTCCCTCATATTATATCCCGCATCAAGGCGTAGTTCGCGAAGATAAAACCTCTACTAAACTTCGTGTGGTTTTAGATGCTAGTTGTAAGACTACATCGGGTCAGTCGATTTATGACATTTTGCATGCCGGCCCTAATCTACAGGGTGATTTATTTAACATCATAATAAAGTTTCTTCTTTTCCAAATCGCTCTGTCAGCTGATTGCCACCAAATGTTCCTCAATATCGGCGTTTGCGAGTCTGACCGTAGATTTCAACGGATTTTTTATCGTTTTGACAATAAGGAACCTTTATCCGTGTATCAGTTCAATCGTGCTTGTTTTGGACTCAAGTCTAGCCCATATCACGCGTTACGAGTTGTTCGCCAGTTAATCGCTGATGAAGGCGATCACTTTCCCGCCGCAGCAGCTGTTGCTACTGCCGCTTTGTATATGGATGACATTGCCTGTAGTGTCATATCCGTTCCGCTAGCATTTTCGCTTTGTGAAGAGCTTATTCAGCTTTTCAAGCGAGGCCAGTTTGATCTTGTCAAATGGACAAGCAACTCTAAGGAGGTTCTCGCACGTATACCTGATTCTCATAAAGCTTCTCCAGACATTGAGTTTGAGAAGTCTGTACCGCATAAAGTTCTCGGTTTATGCTGGGACAAATCCTGTGATAGTTTTCGGTTTGACGTCTCACCGCCAGATGATAAGTGCACCAAACGCACTATGCTGTCCACAGTGGCTTGACTGTGGGATATAATGGTTTTTGTGGCTCCCACAATTTTGTACGCCAAGCTCTTGATCAAAGAACTTTGGCTATCAAAGTGTGAGTGGGATGAAACACCCCCTGACCATATTGTCGCCGCTTGGGGCTCAATCAAATTACTATTCCGCGTCATCTTGGGTTGGTAGATGGATGTACCATCAATCAGGTTTCGCTGACGCCAGCGAGCGTGCTTACGGCGGACTACGGCGGAGTCGTATATCTGCAAGTCCGCATTGGTTCTAACTACTCGGTGCAGTTAGTTTGTGTCAAGTCCAAGATCTCGCCTATTAAAACCATTTCGGTTGCGAGACTGGAGTTGTGCGCGGCTCTTCTGCTGTCTCAGTTGCTCCGCAAGGTTCAAGACACAGTTTTGCCCCACTACCCTATCAATAAAATATACGCGATTTCTGACTCCAAAGTAGTGCTCGCTTAGATTTATTCTTCTCCTCACCGCTGGCAGACTTTTGTCGCCAACCGCGTTAGTAAATTAATTGAACTTGTTCCTGCTACTTGTTTCAATCACGTCGCGGGTATTGAGAACCCCGCTGATTGCCTGTCTCGTGGTGTTACTCCACTTAATCTTCTGCATCGTCCATTGTGGCATCGTGGACCTTCTTGGATTTCCCATGATCCGTCAGAGTGGCCCATGCAACCCTTTGACCACAGTGCAGAGGACGAGGATGTACACGAACGGAAGTCTGTTTCTTATCCCGTGATTGCTGAGGTGGCTGAATCTCCGATCTATGCACTCGCACAACGCATGTCATCGTGGACTAAGTTACTCCGTGCCATCGTTTATGTCTGTAGGTTTCTTAGGCACCTACCTAATGGGACTTTTGTTTCAAGTACTGACCTTGAATTTGCAGAATATAAGTTACTACGAGCTGTACAGGCTGTTCATTTTAGTAACGACATTCAAAATTTGAAAAATAATGTACCTTGTTCTCCCGCTATTCTTACGCTCAAGCCGTTTCTCGATGAGCACGGCGTCATACGCGTTGGTGGTCGTCTGTCAAATTCGGACGAACCTTATAACTACAAGCATCCTTGCATTCTACCGCGTCATGATCATGTTGTCGACCTTCTTGTTGATTTTTATCACAAGAAGCATCTCAATGCTGGTCCAGAGTTGCTTATGTCCTTACTTAGGCATAAATATTGGGTTTTAGCTGCTCGACGAATAATTCGTCACAGAATACATAAATGTAACGTCTGTTTCAAATTTCGTCCGCGTCCGATTTTCCCTCCCATGACAGATCTTCCTAGCCAGCGCGTCAATCAGGTTGATAAAGCGTTTACACATACCGGTTGTGATTACGCAGGACCACTGCAGTATACGCCAGTGCGTGGTCGAGGTGTTAAAAGCCGTAAAGCTTTGCTATGTATTTGTACATGCTTAACGACGCGCGCTACGCACATTGAAATTGCGACGGATTTAAGCACGGTGTCATTCCTGGCAGCCCTTAAACGATTTCTTTCACGACGCGGCCCTATACGACACGACTTATCTGCAATATCCCGGCTATGCCCTTGAAGAGAATTTCTACGCAAAAGCCGGAGTATGCTTGTTCGTCAGGGCGGATATTTGCTGTCGTCGTTTACGCTGCCTAGAGGACCCCTCCTTTTCCGTCCTGTGGATACACGTAAATCTGGGTTCATTAGCCCGGATTTACGTGTGTCTATACCGTTCCCATACTGGAGATGCCGAGACAACTCGACTTTTTGATTACCTGAGTCAGGCGGCAGATGAAGCGCAGGAACAGTTTCCGACCGCTGAGTTGGTCTTTTTGGGAGATTTTAATGCCCACCATGAGACCTGGTTGGGCTCTCCCAAAACAGACCACGCGGGAAGGGCTGCTCACGCATTTGCTCTCACGCATGACCTGGCCCAACTGGTACTCCAGCCCACCAGGATACCAGATATTCAGGGTCAAGCGCCCTCTTTGCTGGACCTTCTGCTGACGAGTCATCCAGACCAGTACAGTGTGTCGGTTCAAGCCCCATTGGGCTCCTCCGACCACTGTTTGGTCTGCACTTCAGTGCCAACCGCTGCGCCTTCACAACATGTGGACGTAAACCGACGCTTATGGCACTACTCGTCAGCAGATTGGGATGGCCTGCGCAGTTATTACGCGTCCATTCCGTGGTCTCAGCGTTGCTTTGGTGGGAGGGATCCTTCGGAGAGTGCGTCTGCTGTTGCTGGGGAAATTCTGTTAGGTATGGAATATTATATTCCATCCACTTTTGTCACCAGCAACAGCAGAATTCGGCCCTGGTTCGATCGCGAGTGCGCCGATGCTGTTAAACAAAAACAGTCGGCGTACCGTGCTTGGATCAGGGCTCGGTCTCGTCGCGATCCGAATGTCCATCTCATCAAAGCGGCCTATAACAGAGCTGCTAAGGTCTGCAAGAGGGCATACACCAGAGCGGATGCACAGCGCGTTGCACGGTTTGGCCAAGAACTTCTGTCGCACCCTACGGGAAGCCGTGGATATTGGCGGCTGGCCAAAGCCGTGCAATCCAACTTCTGCCAGTCTTCGCTGCCACCGTTGCGATGCTCTGACGGATCACTGGCTCATGGGCCGCAAGAGAAAGCTGACTTGCTTGTCAATCTCTTTGCGGCCAACTCCCGAATCGATGACCGTGGTTCGCAGCCGCCATCTATAAACCACTGTGGCCACTCCATGCCTGATGTTCGCATCAGGCAATGCGATGTTCGCGCGATACTGCGGTCTCTCGATGTCCGGAAAGCTAGTGGTCCCGACGGTATCCCAGCGGTTGTTCTTAAGAAATGTGCAGCCGAGTTGTCTCCAACGCTTACACGCCTGTATCGCCTGTCTTACTCCTCTGGCGTCGTGCCGCAGGCTTGGAAGGAGGCGAACGTACAACCGATTCCCAAAAAGGGGGATCGTTCTGATCCAGTTAACTATCGACCCATAGCCATAACCCCTATCCTCTGCAAGGTATTCGAACGGATTATCAACACCCAACTCGTTCGCTACCTAGAAGATCGCTCTCTTATCAATGATCGACAATATGGCTTCAGACCGAAACGATCAACGGGCGACCTTCTAGCGTATGTCACTCACCTTTGGGGTGAGGCTATGGACAGGCACGGGGAGTCGTTGGCTATCAGCCTCGACATCTCCAAAGCCTTCGATAGAGTCTGGCATCGTGCGCTTCTTTCCAAGCTTCCGGCTTACGGCTTGCCACCTCGATTGTGCAACTGGGTTGCTAGCTTCCTGCATGAACGACGTGTTCGAGTTATTTGCGAAGGCTTAAATTCAAAGTTTATGCAGGTAAATGCTGGTGTGCCCCAGGGATCCGTCTTATCGCCCACACTTTTTCTTCTGCATATCAATGATATGCTCACTTTCGGGAGCATACATTGCTATGCAGATGACAGTACCGTGCATGGGCGGTATCTCGGCCATCCTGCGGCTAAGCAGGCCGACATTGAGGAAAATAGGCGAAAACTTGTCGCTGAGCTTGACCAGGTTTTGAACAGCATCTCGAATTGGGGTGCTGAAAACATGGTCGAGTTCAACGCCAAGAAGACACAGGTGTGCGCATTTTCAGCAAAGTTATGTCCATTCCTTCCCCAACCTTCTCTTCTGGACACTCCACTACCGATACAGGACAGTCTAAATATACTTGGTATGGACATACGCCGCAATCTCAACCAGAGAAACTACATTGAGGGTGTCATTAAATCGGCATCTCGAAAACTCGGAGTCCTGAACAGAGTGAGGAGGTTTTTCACGCCGGAGCAGCTGTGTCTATTATACAAGACTCAGGTTCGCCCCTGCGTGGAATACTGCTCTCATCTCTGGAACGGCTCCGCTCAGTACCTGCTAGATGCCCTTGATAGGATGCAGCGGCGTGCTGTCCGTATCATAGGTGACCTCGATGCTACTAAGTCCCTTGAATCTCTGCAATTACGCAGGGACGTAGCCTCAATGGCTGTCTTTTACCGATTGTATCACGGTGAGTGTTCAGAAGAACTCTTTCAACTCATCCCACCCTCTCCTTTCCTATACCGAACAACACGTGCCGGGTTAAGGTGCCACCCTTATACGGTAGATCAGATACCGTCACGTACGAAAAGGTTCGGTACGTCTTACCTTTGCCGTACCATAAAAATGTGGAACTCACTGCCAGCTCACGTGTTTCCTTCCTCCCTTGATCCTGGGTCCTTTAAGCGGGGCGTGAAAAAGCATCTCTCAAGGCCGTCAAAGTGAGGGCCATCATGTCACATTGCTTAACCAGCAATTGGGGATGGTGTCCTTCCCAATAGGACTTCACTGTCAGCTTACCATCAGGCAGCGTGAAGTCAATTTGACAGGTTCTTTCTAATAAAAAAAAAAAATACAGTCTTTGTACACGGATAACGGCACTTGTTTCGTGAGCGCAAGCTCTTATTTACGCGACCTTTATAAGTTTCTCAGGGAAGAATATCGTACTAGTCTTCAGGAAGAACTTTCCATAAATCATATTGACTGGAAGTTTATTCCGCCAGCATCACCACATTTCGGTGGATTTTGGGAAAGCATGGTCAAAGTAATTAAAACGCATCTCTTTAAAGTTATAGGTCAACAGATCCTCTCTTACGAAGAGCTTTTAACTGTCCTTGCACAAGTCGAGGCACTGATCAACTCACGTCCGCTCACATATTAATAATACGACGATATTAGTTCAATGCGCCGGCAAAAATTGAGCCGATCGAGAGCTTTCCTCGACAACGCTGCCAAAACCTTTCGAGTTATAACAAAACAATGTACGGTGGGATTGTACCTCTTTAATAGATCTACAAAAAAGTCCGCAATGGTATATGTCTATCTTCCAAGGATAACCCACAATAAACATATTTTGCTTTTACATCTATCTATCTATACTAATATAATAAAGCGGAAGAGTTTGTTTGTTTGTTTGTTTGAACGCGCTAATCTCAGGAACAACCGGTCGGATCTGAAAAATTCTTTTTGTATACGATAGCCCAGTTATTCCGGAAGGCTATAGGCTATATAACATAAGGCTTTGACCCTTTGGGGCCGGGCAAAAGGCTAAAAAGGCTAAAAGATAATGTCGGCTAATCTCAGGCAATAGCAGTCGGATTTAAAAAAATGTTATTGCCTATTATAGCCCAATTATTCCGAAAAGCTATAGGGTATATAAAATTACGCCACAACTTTTAGGGGCCAGAAAAAAATAATAAAATGGTCAAACGAGAAGGGGGAGGGTTGGGTCAAAGGCAAAAAAAGGCTAAACAAATAGGATGCAATCTATATGGGTATCGCTTTCGAGATTTTCGGGACGCTGATTAATAATATGAAATTTATTTAGTGATCCAAGATGGCGGACGGGAAATTGTAAAAAATCAATATTTGTGTCGCCTTCAATATTTTAATGGGTGGGGAATCGAAACACAGCATCTATTTCGTGATCAAAGATGGCGGATGGGAAATCAAAGATGGGGGATGGGAACATTTAAAAAAATCAATATTGGTCTGCGATGTTAAAAGGGATGGGGAATCCAAATACAACATCTGTTTCGTGATTCAAGATGGTGGATGGGAAATCAAAGATGGCGGATGGGAAAAATAAAAAAAATCAATATGGTTATCGTCTCTGATGATTTAAGATATGGAGAATCCAAATACAACATCTATTTCGTGATCAAAGATGGCAGATAGGAAATCAAAGATGGCGGACGGGATTTTTATTAAAGTCGATATGGGTATCGTCTCCGATATTTTAAGGAATGGGGAATTCAAAAACACCAACTATTTCGTGATCAAAGATGGCGGATAGGAAATTTAAAAATAATAAATATGGGTATCGTCTCCGATGTTTAAAGGGATGGGGAATCCAAATACAACATCTGTTTCGTGATTCAAGATGGCGGATGGGAAATCAAAGATGGTGGATGAGAAAAATTAGAAAAAATCAAGATGGGTATCGTCTCTGATGATTTAAGGGATGTTGAATCCACATACAACATCTATTTCGTGATCAAGGATGGCGGATAGGAAATCAAAGATGGCGGATGGGATTTTTTTTTAAAGTTGATATGGTTATCGTCTCCGGTATTTTAAGGAATGGGGAATTCAATATTATATAAAAATCTATGTTTGTTTGTTCATCATTTATAGACTCTGAACTGATAAGAGATTAAGCGCTAAGTCAATGGTATCTTTGGAAAAGGGGCTTGGAAAAAAGGGAATTAAATAAAAACTCTTAAAAAGGCGATACGGAGTTCGCTGGGTCAGCTAGTTATATTATAAAATGTTCATTTTCTATCTACACTCTTGAATATTGCGCAGAAGAATCCTGGTGTATCTTTTTGCTTGATTCACTTATTGTGTTTAAAGTATTCACAGTGAATCTTGTACTATTCTTTTCAATCTTTCTCTTGAACGTCTTTGATTTGTATAAGATAATACTCGCATTATCCACCCTTTGTATTTTCTACACTATCGAAATTTAAATCTGATGAATAAACTATATAAATACGATTTAATTACTTACCTACGGTAAGGTAAGCTCAGTATTTACTTTAAATAGGTATATGCGTATATTCACTGTGCAATTAAATAAAGAAGACTTTCGTTATTATAAAAAAAGAAAAAACGAATAAAAGTAAATTAAAAAGTAAAACATTTGCTAAACGAATAAATAAATTCAACAGCTCTGAAAATATGCGAATGTACATTGAACCTTATAAATATGATTACCATAAGAACCTTGAACCAAAGTTTCGTTGTGACAACATTAATATATAATGGTGTCTACCCGAGTGGGATTGTGTTAACTTTCTATTTGTACTGCAAGATAGCGAACCTTTATATGAAAATCTTTTATAGTAAGTACCTAACATGCTAATGTTTGTGGACAGCTCATTGCAGAGAATGGTGTGGGGCAAAATAATTGGATACACATTTTTGATGCTGTTAATAATAATGATTTTTAATGATATACAAAGACCTCAAAGACGATCGTGCAGGATTTTAAAGGGTGAGCGCCCGCTAAAATTCGCCCCGTGAATAATAGTTGCAAATTCGCCCCGTCTTGGGGAGCCCGTACGCTGCTTTTCAAGGGGCGTATGGAGAAAATATTTTTTTTTAATTTTTATGGGCCCATACGCCCCTTTTATGATTTTATTAATAAAAATAGTAGGTACGATTAGGCAAAACATAATTTTAAATTTGGAATACTGAGTTAGAAATATTGCAATTATTGTTAGTATACATAGTGTTGTTTAAATTTAAGTTATTGCTAAAGATTGTAAAAAAGTTCTAACTTATATATCGTATGGTACCTGTTTTTATTTACCTATATTTTTAATTTAGTAAGATATTTTATGATCTAATTACACATTACCTATTGCTTTTAAAAATTATAATGAGTTTTCCATATAAGGCGTTCTTTCAGTGCCTAATTTCTGATTGATTACTTCAAAACCAGGGTTTTATAGTACCTTCTGTTAATTTATGTTGCCCTGGTACTTTTCAAAACATATAACCGATTGATAACTTTGTAACCAGCTTTCTTATGAACACCTAACGTCTATACATAACATACTTCGTTTTAATGAATAAAATATTTAACAGATGATTGGAAAAGTTACATTACTAAGAGGCGGATATCAAATATTATAAAAAGAGGATCTAAAATAATAGTTCGATTACATACCTAGAAGTGACTTAGTAAAAGATAACAAATCTGTGATTTTGTTTATATTTACTCAACCCACCTTTTCTCCCTGTTACTTAATTTAATATAAAAAACTAGAGGACGCCAGCAGCTACGCCTGCATTTTTTTAATTTAACCGTTTTGGCCGATCCCGTGGGAATTTCGGGAAATCCCTTCTTAGTGCACCCCTACAGTCCCCAAGGAACATACATGCCAAATTTCAGCTTCCTGCGCCCAATAGTTTCGGCTGTAGCGTGTCTGTCAGTCAGTCAGTAACGCAAGGATTTTATATATTAAGATATCTAGGTTATCTATAGCAGAATCATCTTCTTTTCGATATTTTAAAATGAGTCGATCTATCACGATAGGCATGCCGCGTATTTAACCACTTTAGTCGATTGTATTTTTTTATAGTTCTCTATGCCTGTCATACTCTGTCCTTTTCTTCAGTTGATCCCAGGCAGTGCCTGTCTTCTCAAAAGATAATTAGTAACGACGAAAATTACAAAATGCTTCAAACATTCAACGAATAAAAAACATTACCCTTCCTTTTGGCTTCGCCGTAGTCGGGTAAAAAGGCTTTATTACCCCAAGGTAATAAAGCCGTTTTATTCGTGGAATGTCCAAGACATTATACACAATAACTTATGTGTTTCGATAATTCATCACTGACCACTAACGGTACAGAAAATGTGTTCGTTGAGAAATTTCTATTCATATTAAGTAAATTTGGCTTCTATTTTTGTTTTTGGTTACTTTTAATTATCCACTGGGATCATAAAGACTATCACATGTCTTAGTATAATAGAAATAATAAGGTATGCACCCAAAATATTCCACACATTTTATAAAGCTTCAAAGCAATGTTTTGATCTATCTTCATATTATACGAATTTGGTATCAGAGGGCAAAGGAATTTGAACAAAGGCAAGATTGTGGGTTAGCTCTAGTGAATTTGATTTGAATTGACGTAATATGTTTTATTATTATCTAGTTATCTCAATAAATGTCAGTTACATAAGCCCAGTGAGACAAAGCAGTATTTTAGAGAACATAAGTATTGGCTGTATTAAATAGCTAACATCAATAGCAGTGACGTATTTTAGCGTACGACTCAAAAACCTCAACGGCACAGTACATTTCATAATATGTATAATTAACATTTCAATACTTCATTTGCTAACCGCAATAAATTACAATATAGTAGATTTCCCATCAAGGTTCCCATCAAGAACTTAGGGTCCCAAGCCAACCTCACCTGCAAGTGGTGCACCTGCCGATTAACGGACGAGGCTCTGGCAAACAAAATATCCCGATGAGCGGCAATAGGCTTGCCACCTATTACGTGGGATCAAAACAGCGGCGAAAAGTGGGCGTTTAATATGCCTCTGCCCACCCCTTCGGGGAAACAGGCGTGAGTCTATGTATGTATGTAGTAGATTATACAAACGTACTGTTGTGATACCATATGATAGTTAGTGTCCGTCAAATAAAATTAATAATGAGATATGCAACAGACTGCCTTGTCTAATTTTTTCGTCAAATCGAAAACAGTTTCTATTCTATATTATTCTATATTAACAAGGTTTCTATTTTTGTTTCTAACAGGTACATAGTTGGCAAACACCATAATGCTACCTTAAATAAATATTATAAGAGGACCATAAATCCCGATTGCCTGAAAACTAAAAAATAACTTTAAATTAAACAAGCTACACAATAGTTTAGAATTTTGTTATGTAATAAATAGCTTTATAATTGATACGCAAACAAAACACACTTTACGGGGCTCCTTGTGAAGATTTGAGAAGAAAAAGATCTGCCGCCGACGACTGTTAATCATCACACTTGGCAGATTAGCGGTACGAAATCTTAGTATTGTGTCTGTGAGTGTAATAAATGTATGACAAATATTTTCGTATTTACGAACCCAGTTCTTGGAAACTAAGTACCTAATTACTGCCGGTGACAAAAACTACTAGATTTCTTGCCGTTTTCGTATAGAGCAACAAACATCGTTACAGCAGTAAATGTGCCAGTAAAATACGAGTTCGCCGCTTGACTCGCTAACAGGTATACTCGAGATTTATTAGGCGAGCACTAATTAAAGGTTGCGCATGTAGGTATTTACAATTTGAAAAATATTTATATATTTTGATATACCATCGTAGTGGAGACACCGACGGACTGCTACGCAGAGGGTCTCGGGCTCGAATCCACGGCACGCACCAATGACTTTTCGAAGTTACGTGCGTATCAAATTGTTATTTATCGCTTGCTAAACAGTGAGGGAAAATATCGTGAGTAAACCTGCATGTCTGAGGGTTCACCATAATGTTCTCAAAAGACATGTGGAGTCTGTTAACCCTCACTTGGCCAGTGTGGTGGACTATGGCTTTAGCATTCTCACAGTGAGAAGAGGCCCGTGCCCAGCAGTGGGACAGTTTATATACAGGGCCGATGATTATGTCTTTATCTAGTTCTTCACTAACTTATACTTAAAATAAGTTAGGAATTTATATTCAAGGAACGACAAGGCTCGTTGCTTCTTTGGTTTGAATACATGCATACTTTATTTTTCCATCAGAGATCACACCTAAGGCAAACTTATATAACCTAGGACCTAATTGCCTCTGAAAACTCGCATATGGTCATCTGATCGCAGACTTTAAGCAGCTAGTACTAACTGCTGGTACTGTGGCAAGAAGGCAACGGGAAAACACATTTATACACCACTATTTTTTTATTAGTACAAAAGATTTAATGGGGCTCTAAGCATCTTTAACTAATCATATTTGTGTATGTAAAAAATAAAAATACTAAGTTCCAAAACTGTCCCAAAACTGTCCACAAAAATACGTAATAATTGGTAAATGCATAACTAAATACTATGTTGTAGTAGTAGTTTTACGCGGCACTACTCCATTGATAAATTCGTGCAAACTCGAAGTTCGCCACCCTCTGTCCCTCTGCGCCTGCGCCGGCCGAAGTGCTAAATTGATGGCGGTAGCGAGCGGATCATTTTTTCGCAGCAACAATTAATTGTTTGTTTACGTTTGCCCAACGCGATCTTATCAGTTCACATCACGTGATTGCAGCTGTGCGTTTGTACAGGGAAGAGTTTGGAAGCCAGTGGATCGGTCGAGGCAGGCCTGTAGCTTGGCCTCCATGCTCACCACTGTGTACAAAAGTGAGCCGGTTAGTGTCGAACAATTACAACAGCGCATATTCGACGCTTTTGACGTAGTGAAAAGTCAGAGAAGCGTACTTCTCAACATGCCCGTCTGTGTATTGACAATGGTGGTGGACATTTCGAAGGACAATGGAAATACTTGTAAGTAAAGTAAAAATTTAAGTAAGTAAAGTAAAAAAGTAAAGTAAAAGTAAAAACTACCTTCGTAAATAATAATTTTATACAGGCGGCCCAAAATCGGTCTGTGTGGAGAACCTTGGGGGAGGCCTATGTCCAGCAGTGGACGTCTTTAGGCTGACATGGTGTTGATGAAATAATAATTGTAAATAGCAGCTGATTCTAACTTCATAAATACGCCAAAATTACTATTTTCTTTTAGTACAGAATACCTTCTTTTATTTTGATATCAGTTTGCTTTCTAATTACATATCTCCGTATTTAATTACTTGTTAAACGGTAAATTTTACCGGTCCTAAGCCCGGATGAAGTATGAAGGAGAGGGTAGAATTAAGCAAATTAAAAAGCAACTACCTACACTTATTATTTTGCTTCATTTTATTGTCTAAGGCTACCTACATCATAAGTGCGACAGAGAGAATGCGAATGAGCAGGATGAAATATTATCAATGAATTAGTGAATGGATTGTAAAATATGACTATGATTTAAGTGAGATTTTCTACAATAAACAAATGATAATTACTTTGCTGTTTATAGATATTTTGAAATTTTTACGTCACATATATGATAATAATGTCTTCGCTAATCTGTACTAATTAAAAAATAAGGGTGTATATTGTATAATATACACAGATACATTTCACCCATGGAAGGTACGAACAATCATGCTCATCGGGAAAAATATCCATGATGGGAATTGAACACATGACCTCCGGCGAAGCAGCCGTGCTAACTACTAGATCGATACGATAACGATAATACGATATTGTGAGTACGATGTGGGCATTATTAAACATATAAGCAAATAGTTGTGGCAACCTGTCTGATGGCTTAGGCTGACATGCTTATGCATACACCTTCTGATGGCGTGGAGGCATAGTGATACAGATCGTGCTGGCTCCCTCAATCAAGGTTGAGCCGTACGATTGCTGTTGAATGCGGGCCATCAGTGGGCCGAGTCAGTCAAAAGCGTCAGATGATTTCCTGCATTGTACTTGCATACTAAACCCTTTTTTTGTCTGGACTTTAAAAGATCAAGAAAAGACTAAAGAAATTGAAGTGACAAAAAAATAATGACTCTGAGTTTGTTTCGGCTTTTCTTCTCAAGAAGTCATTTAGCTAGGAAAAGCCGGCCTCATCTAGAATAGGGTTTTGACATGTATAAGTGTTGTAAACAACCAAAATGCAGAAATAAATATGTCTTTATGTCTTTATGTCTTTGATAGGCCGGTCAAACAGGCCGGTCAAAAAATCACTGAAAATTTAAATATTTTTCAAATATTAAAAAAAATGTAGTCGATTTAACTAGTAGTCAACTAGATATTATTTATGGTAAAATATTTATTATTTTGCTTCCCTCTGTACTAATATAGAAAATCAAAGTACGGGTAAGAATTAAATATACCTAAGCATCGAGTACAAGTACATAATTATTATTTAAAATAAGTGCGCAAGTTTCTTAAATAATAGGCCTCGTACCTAAATACACATTTGACATAATAAGAAAATTTACTTTTATAATGGCTTTAATACATATGTATGAGTTTTATTACTTTGACTGGGTAAGTTGAAACTTGAGGTATTTTATTTTATATATAAAAATAAGAGATAGTTTTTAAGACATTCTTAAAGTCACCAAGGTAACATTCGAAAAGTTGATAATGCCAGAATTTGTTATGTTTGTTTATTTTACAACACACACTAAGATTAAATGCTGCATTGTGAGGGGCTGTAATGTCATTCAATCAATAGACTCAAAGTACCCAGACTAGAAACATTATTTGTGGATCACAGAAACTCTTGTCTCGAGTGGGGTTCAAGACCACAACACAGCAAAATTCTCAATGGAGGCGATCGCTTAAAATTTGATTTAATAAGCTTTTTAAACAAACGTGTAACATTCTTTAGAATGACACAAGAAAAAAATATGAATGTGAATTAATATTTTCACCACACCACACAGGCACTTCACCAGACTCCGTGCGGCTACTGAGAATTCGGAAAAACCCAGTAACACTTTTGCCCGGCCTGGGAATCGAACCCGGACCCTCCGATCAGCAACCGCATACGCTATCCACTGGACCACGGAGGCAGTTCAACTTGCGAAGTTATGTTATTCAAACTTCCCAAGTTACCTTACGATTGGTCTCAAGTGCAAAACAGACTTATGCGTCGGTACCAGGGGGTCCGAGTGACTAACAAGGCTGTCTAATAATGTAATTACATAGTAAATTAAAACTGAATTAAAACCAACGTTAATTTAAACTTAATAAGAATCAATTTTAATGCAATAGTTCGCGTCACTGACTGCAGTGATATTAATTATAGAAGCTGATAATATGAATTGGTTTTGCAAATTTCCATTAACATAGAATATGGAAATAATAATTATAATAATATTAATTCATTCATTAATTGGTGTTGCTGTACTGTCCCCCTGCTGGGTAAAGGCCTCCCCCAAATCTTTCCAGACCTGCTTGCTGCATGCAATCTCGAGCCAGCTCTTATGGTCCAGGTCATCTCGCCACCTCTTTCGGGGTCGGCCTCGGTGACGTCGTCTGTCTTCTGGTACCCACAGTGTTGAGATTCTTGCCCAATGACCCTTCTGCATACGGCTGACGTGGCCCGCCCAGTTCCATTTGAGACTGGCAGCCTTCCTTCCTACGTCTTTGATGCCTGTTGTAGAGCGCAGCTCAGTGTTCCGTATCCTGTCTATAAGTTTAACACCCAGGATGGTGTGCTCCATAGCTCTTTTATATTTAATTGATTCATCATCAGTCTTTAACAGTCCACGGCTGGACTAGGCCTCTCCTTTGAAAGGAGGAATTGGCCTACTATACCACGCTAGCCAAACGGGTTGGTATACCTAAGGTTTGTATCAAGTTTTCCTTCTCTTACAGCACTGATCTCTGCATAATATGCTCCCTCTGTCGGCTCTTACTACACCCATGGGATTATATAGGGTGGTGACATTCCGTATTCTTAATCTGTCTCTACGCGGAATGAGTGATTATTTAGAGTGCTGATTTAATTGATTAGTAAGTTATTATTTTCCATATGATGTCGAATTAAAAATATAAAATGTCACTAAAAGCAATTAAAGAAAATACACGAAGCAAATAGTACCTTTAAATTTTACAGATTATTGTCATTTAGTCCAACTTATTGTATCATCGATATGGTTAACGAAATAAGTAAAAGCAGTACTGTGTGTACCTACTTTTTACCCACCTTTAAAACTAGCATTTCCAAATAAAATCTTTATAGATCCATTATACAACTATCATTATTTGCATTTTGATTAAATTTGAAAGAAAATGTATGCTAAGCACACCACTAAAGTTAGTACACAAATATTCCAGAAACCTTTATTCTGTGATAGCTTTGTGTAAGTCGTCGTCACATTTACTCACGTGTCGTCGCTGTCCGATGTTCATATAAAAGTGACTCATGACAGATTCAGTTGCTAAGGGCGGTTTCAGATTAGCGCATTTTTCTGCGCGTATAAGGTCGTTTCAGCTTACGCGCTTACACGCGCTCTACATTACACGCTTCAAAAAACCGGACTTGCGTCAACGGGCATATTTCGGTTTATTCGCTCGAAACGGTAGTGACATCGTGTCAACATGGAATCTGACAGCTCGCGCTTATACCAGCTTATAAGCACGTCAACGCTCGTACGAGTTGCGCGTGTGCCAATAAGCTCGCCTATATGCGCCTACATGCGCTTCCAAAAACGAGCTTATACGCGCGTATAAAACGCTAATTTGAAAGACTGCACGGTTGGCGTAGTGGTTTAAGCGGCCGCCTCGCCGCTTGACACTGCGCCGTCTGTTGTGGGTTCGATCCCTACACGAGACAACACTTTGTGTGATTCATAAATTGTTGTTTCGAGTCTGGGTGTACATTGTGTCCGTTGGTTATATGTTTGTAAAGTCCCCCGCGACACAGGATTTAGTCCTAGTGCGGGAGTTATCTTTTTAAAGAAAAAAAAAAAAAAAAAACCGCCCTAAGCAACTCTATACATTAATTGCACATAGCGGTCAGTGTAAGCTTATAGCAAGTGCACAGCTTATGCCAAAAAAGTTCATTTCCAGAGTGTTTAAAGTGCGAAACTATTGTGTACTAAATAATATGCAAGTCTACCTTTTACCCACAACTTCGCCGGAGTAGGAGTCGATTATAAATTAACGGCTAGATGCGTGATATTTTAATGTATAAGTTATTTAACAACAAAGTTACATCAACTTCGTTCTGTTGTTTTTGCGTGAAAGAGTAACTGATTTCCATTCAATAATCCTGACAAACTTTCACATGTGTAATAGTAATAAGACAATACGTATTAAATCACGTCTATCATTACATCCAGAGTATGCTTATATGTTTAATGTCAGATATCTTATTTTTAGGAATAGTGTAAGCGTTCGAGTGGACACTTTGTATTGTGTGGGTGAATATAATTAATTAAAAATAACAAACATTCGATATAAATCTCATTGATGTTGCACGAGTATGTATTGTCTTTGGACCCAGTAATTGTATTCTAAATTAAAAATAAGCAGTTCTACGAATAGGAAATACAAATGAGTATTAAGATTTAATGAAAGCCTCAAATGTTGGAAATTTACAGCGATTCATAGAAACTTGTTAGAATCTATTAACTTTCTATAGGCACGCTTGTCCCGTCGCGTTTCAGACCTGTCTATTTAGATGTAGTGTCAGCCTAATTAGAAAACTTAGTACGCATGCATGATTAGCAACCAGACTTCGGTGAAACTCAGGTGAAACCCCACAGTAAGACATCTTATGGCTACCAGCAAAGATACAGTTACTAACTTGTATAGGCACTATCTAGTGAATGAGAAGATTTGTTACGACTACTGTAAATAAATCGACTTATTGTAGTTAGGACATTATCATCTAACTAGCGTTGTCCCTGTTGCATCCACTTTCTAATATAACCAACTTACACATGCATTCATTATACTTACAATGAGTCGGCTGAGACACCAGAACGCTACTTGCTTCCGCTATCCTCACAAACCTACATTAATAACTCTTTTCATACATGCTCACTGGTTCCAGGTGCTTCGGACGTTTCCTGTTTTCAAAACGATCCCAATTCGGTTGACAAAAGTCCTTCGAGTTCTACCGCTACCAACTTGCCCCTTGCTTAACCAAACTTGACAAAATATAACTCATTATCAGTGTGATGAACGCTAAGACTGCAGAGGTCCCATTTTTGTCTCCTTAATACAAAACAAATAAAATGAAACAATATTACATTTAATTTACTCCATACCAATCGCAATTTCTAGTTCGAAATAGTGTGAACTTTCACGCACGGGTGGACATTTGTTTTTTAAATATCTTTCTATCTATCGCCACCATAGGTACCCCGGGCACACACCTCTGTCTTTTCGAAGTTATGTGAGTATTAAAATGTTAATTATCGTTCACTTAATAATGTGCCCGGTAGATGGCAATAGGCTCGACCCCTATTACATTGGGACCGTAATATAACTGGCGAAATGTGGGTGTGTAATACACCTCTGCCTACCACTTCAGGGTTAAAAGGCGTGAAGTTATGATTCTTCTTTCTTCTATCTATCTATATAGTCAAGCCTGTCTCCCATTAGTGTAGGCAGAGACTATGGAACGCCACATGCTTCGGTTTGAACATACCTCTTTTGCTTCCTCGACATTAATTAATCTCATCATGCATGCGCAACTATTATAGGTACTTTTAATTTGGCTCTTTTTCACCTCGGGCGTTCCCTGCCGACATGTCCATGCCATCTTAATATATATATTTCTTGTGTGCGTGTTTATGTCACTGAACTCCTCCTAAATGAATGGACCGATCTTGATGATTTTTTTTGTGTGTGTTCAAGGGGACTTGAGAATGGTTTAGATTCACAATTTAGTCCACTGGATATGTATTTTTAGTTAATTTTTAATTTGTAAGTAGTTGTGGATTTTGGAATGTTTCACATTGGAACCGACGGACTGCGCTGCTATCGCAGTGTCAAATCTTATATTAATAATTTCGTCAAGGAGTACATCGAAACCTTACCTGAATAATAAAACATTAAAAAATAAAGATTTCGAGTCGACAACATATATCCGCAAAATTCGGATTGTCGAGTATTTTGTTAAATTGTAATGGTTCTGACAGACAAATAACAGTCGCCATATTGGCCAGTCTAGCGAAACGTCACAGATACTGGATAACATTTTGAGTACTACTATGTCTTAGTACTAAGTAGTTTGTACATGTGTAAATACTTTTTGCAGTTATCTAGGTATATTAATATAATAAAGCGGAAGAGTTTGTTTGTTTGTTAGAACGCGCTTATCTCAGGAACTACCGGTTGGATCTGAAAAAATATTTTTGCATACGATAGCCCAGTTACTCCGGAAGGCTATAAGCTATATAACATAACGCTTCGACCCTTTGGGCCGGGCAAAACGCTAAAAGATAATTTCGGCTAATCTCAGGAACTAGCAGTCGGATTTTAAAAATTGTTATTGCCTAAGGCTATAGGCTATATTAAATTACGCCACAACTTTTAGGTGCCAGACAAAAATAATAAAATGGTCAAACGAGAAGGGGGGGTTGGGTCAAAGGCAAAAAAAGGCTAAACGAATAGGATACAATACAATATATATGGGTATCGTTTTCGAGATTTTCGGGACGCTGATTTATAATATGAAATTCATTTAATGATCCAAGATGGCGGTCGGGAAATGAAAGATGGCGGATGATCGCCTTCGATATTTTAAGGGGTGGGGAATCGAAATACAACATCTATTTCGTCATCAAAGATGAGAAATCAAAGATGGCGGATGGGAAAATTAAAAAAAAAACAATATTGGTATCGTCTGCGATGTTTAAAGGGATGGGGAATCCAAATACAACATCTGTTTCGTGATTCAAGATGTTGGATGGGAAATCAAAGATGGTGGATGGGACAAATTTAAAAAATCAATATGGGTTTCGTCTCTGATGATTTAAGGGATGGGGAATCCAAATACAATATCTATTTCGTGATTTAAGATGGCAGATGGGAAATTAAAGATGGCGGATGAGAAAAATTAAAAAAATCAATATGGGTATCGTCTGCGATGTTAAAAGGGATGGGGAATCCAAATACAACATCTGTTTCGTGATTCAAGATGTTGGATGGGAAATCAAAGATGGCGGATGGAAAAAATTTAAAAAATCAATATGGTTATCGTCTCTGATGATTTAAGGGATGGGAAATCCAAATACAACATCTATTTCGTGATTTAAGATGGCAGATGGGAAATCAAAGATGGCGGATGGGAAAAATTAAAAAGGTCAATATGGGTATCGTCTCTGATGCTTTAAGGGTTGGTGAATCCAAATACAACATCTATTTTGTGATCAAACATGGCGGATAGGAAATCAAAGATGGCGGACGGGATGTTTTTTTAAAGTATAAGATATGGTCTCCGATATTTTAAGGAATGGGGAATTCAATCTTAATATATAAAATCCTAGCGTTACTGACTGACTGACAGACACGCCACAGCCGAAACTATTGGGCGCAGGAAGCTGAAATTTGGCATGTATGTTCCTTGGGGTCCGTAGGGGTGCACTAAGAAGGGATTTCCCGAAATTCCCACGGGATCGGCCAAAACGGGTAAATAAAAAAATGCAGGCATAGCTGCTGGCGTCCTCTAGTTTTTTATATTAAATTAAGTAACAGGGAGAAAAGGTGGGTTGTGTAAATATAAACAAAATCACAGATTTGTTATCTTTTACTAACTACGGAATTCAATATTCGAATTATAGATAGATCTGTAGATTTTAGATTCGTTTTTGACATAGCTCCATACACAATATGTCAAACATGAATTTAAAATCTACAGATCTATCTATAGTTCGAATATTGAAAATGGCCGTTAGTCACTTCTAGGTATGTAATCGAACTATTATTTTAGATCCTCTTTTATAATATTTGATATCCGCCTCTTAGTAATGTAACTTTTCCAATCATCTGTTAAATATTTTATTCATTAAAACGAAGTATGTTATGTATAGACGTTAGGTGTAGCTGCTGGCGTCCTCTAGTATTATATAAAAATCTTTGTTTGTTTGTTCATCACTTATATACTCTGAAATGATAAGAGATTAAGCGCTAAGTCAATGGTAACTTTGGAAAAGGGGCTTCGAAAAAAGGAAATTAAATAAAAATTCTTAAAAAGGCGATACGGAGTTCGCTGGGTCAGCTAGTTACTTATAATGTACTGTAAGGCGCCATTCACACAATTGCCTGCTATCACTCTCCTTTCATCATCTCCCTCACATTTCCCATTTCTCGTAAACAAAGACATGAAATACACAAACTCATTCACTTGTTCCACTTTTTCATCTCCTAGCAATATGTTACATTCAGTTACACTATCTTCCCTCTCTATGACCATGACTTTGGTTTTGTCACTATTATACCTTTCTTTTTATACGCCTTCAACATCATGGTGACCATCGGCTACAAATCCGATGCATATGATTTAGTTATGTTATCATATGAGTTATTTCATTATTATACATTTTAAATTTTTGCCGTGTGGTTGACGGCATAGAATACAAGTGTCACCACCCCCTATCTTTCCGTGGGTGTCGTAAGAGACGACTAAGGGATAACACGATGCAAATACCATCTTTGCGTAGAGACGGAAAACTCGACATCAAACCCTATACGACTGCCTCGTTGGTCTCGCGGCATAAATGTGCACGTGGGATCGGGAGGTCCCGGGTTCGATTCCTGGGTCGGGCAGTGTTATTGGGTTTTTCTGTCACGAAATTCTCAGTAGCAGCACGGAGTCTGGAAATGTGCCCGGTACGGCAATAGGCTCGCCCCTTATTACGTGGGACTAAAGTATATCTGGCGAAAAGTGGGTGTAGAAATACACCTCTGCCTACCCCTTCGGGGATTAAAGGCGTGACGATATGTATGTACGTATGTATGTATGTATGTATGTATGTAAATTTTAAATAATCGATCGCATTAAAGTCTCGTCCCGACGGAATATCGGTGTGCGAGCGGTGAATTTATTTTCTCACGTATTATTTTTATTTTGCTTCATCTTTTAAGATATTTATTATAATGATACACTGTAAAAGACAATTTCTATGAGCATTAAATACACAACATATCTAACGTATTTAATTTGATAAGAATACTGCATTGCTTAAAATAGCTTCCAAAATAACCCATTATATTTTTCTATTTTTTTATTGATATAAATGGTAACTGTAGATTTTCTTAGGAGATACAGCTATGCTACCGCGGACTTTTTATAGGTAATAATAAGTAATGTTATTACATTACTTATTATTAATAATGATACAGAAAAATAATGTACTACATTATTATGTAGTACATTATTTTTCTGTATCATTAATAGATTTAGCAGCGCACGCAATGAAATACATTTTCTGGTATCCTTACGCCTTGGGTTACATTATTGATATTTTTGTAGGGATCCCTATTATTTTCTAGAAATAAATATAGCCTATGTTACTCAGGGATAATGTTGCATTACAATGGTGAAAGAATTTTAAAATCCGTCCAGTACTTTTTTTATTTCATTCGTAACAAACATACAAAAATACAAACCTTTCCTCTTTATTATATTATAAGGATATATGAACTGAAGGATATAAAAAATAAACCGATCCAAGTTTCGCCATGCTCACTTCTATCTATAATAGAAGCGATGCACCTCAGAGAATGTAACCTAGATTCAGTTAGATATTTATTTGTAGACCGACCTCTGGTAGGGATATGGCTACTACTTATATTTATTTTATAATAAGCAGGTCCCATATTTACATTTGAGGATCGTTTTAAAAGTGGATTAAATATTGGGCAAGTGCGAGTCAAACTCGCGCACGAAGGGTTCCGTACCATCATCTTTAAAAGAAAATCACGTTTGTTGTATGTATACTTAATTTTTTTTAAGTTTCTACATGTTTATTAAAATCGAGTAATAAATTACTTAAAAAACACGTTTATTCTATGGGACCCTTAATATTTTCATTTTTTTATTTTTAGTATTCTTTGTTATAGCGGCAACCGAAATACATAATTTGTGAAAATTTCAGCCTTCTAGCTGTCACGGTTTATGAGATACAGCCTGGTGACAGACAGACAGACAGACAGAAAGACAGGCAGACAGACAGACTGTGGAGGCTTAGTAATAGGATCCCGTTCTTACCTTTTAGGTACGGCCTACCCTAAAAATTAAGCAGGCTGTTAAGGAAAGTAACGTTGGCTATTTAAAAAATGTTTGTAGGCTACAGTTTTTGTCATCGGTAGATCATAACTTATTCATCGAGCCTACACAAAATTCATTAATCGAATAACCAATTTATACTTGCAATTATATGTAACGCTGTATATTCTACTTTTTTCTAATAAAGTAGACGGCAAAGTTGCTGCGAAAAGTTTCCGGAAAGGAAAGTGGGTCGCAAATGAAAGATTCAGCTGGATAAAGCAATGATCGGAGTGGAAATTTCAAGAGTTGGTATATAGTACTGAGGCTTGAGTTTCTTCAGTTGTAGTTCACATTAAAATTGATGCGTTTAACCGATAAAATCGATCGTCACTTATGTGTACATAAGTGACGATCGAGTAGGTGAACATTCGTTGTATCTAATATTACTTTCCTCTTATCTGTGCGAAAAGACTAGATTTTAATGAATTGTCAATAAGAATATAATATCGTTTGATGGCGTGTCAGATTGAAGCAATTTTGCATACATCATCTACCGTTGCTTGCATTTGAAGATGATGTAATGTGTTAATCACAGAAGTTCTAAAAAACAACCCTTAATGTAGCGACATATATATTAAGGTTGGCCTCTTCTAAAAAGTATCATTTTATTTTGCCGATATTGTAACTACACTACGACGGATGAAAGGAATTTCGATACAACCATCCAAGAAGGATCGTCATTCAAAGTTATTTTCAAAGCAATCAATGAACTTCTAACGTTACGGGAATGTAATAGAAACATATATACGAAATGATATGAAGGTCTCACATATTTCGCCACAATATTAATGCGAGCTTAGGTAGCGTTGGATTTAATATTCGATTTATTTTACTTTTCGGTATTTGCATTCTATGAACATTGTATAGCTGTCTTAATATATTTATGGTGACGCTGTACGAAAACATCACGAAAATGCGTTGTTCTGTGTCAATCTCGTATAATATGCTAAGTTATAGTTGAACGTTTTTCTAGTTCGAATAAGAATACATTTTTCAAATAACATCTTATCTAGTTGGTAAAGTTAAACCAAATAAGTGGAATACGAACTGAGCGCCACAAGTTAAAGACGCCAGAACTTTAAATTGCGACGAAACGAGTTCTATACACCTGTGACGTTCACTTTTAAAGATAATTAAGAAAGGTGTATCTGAAACTTCTTTAGGTTTGTTGCTAAAGAAAATAAAACCTGCTATACTCGCTATAAATTTAAATTTAAAAATAATTAATGTAGCATAAGCTGAACTGATCTTATAAGCTCTGAATCTGTAGCCGCTGCTCTCTAGCAAAAAAAACCTCCTCATAGTGATGTTACGCCAATAGCTCTGCGTACGCTTGACATTACGTCGCTGACCAAAAACAACACGTACTCGTACTTTGTCCACAAAATTTTCCAATGTCCAAGTGCTTCTGTAAATCCTCAGTGAAAACTTAAGTATTCAAGTAATGTTTTAGAAAGAAAATCACATATACTAACAAGACATTGTACACACTTAACTAAACATTGTTTCATAAATAATATCGTATTATTAGTATTATTGTGTTTCACCATAATGCTTGCAACTTCGCGTTGAATGAAACTACTTCACTAGTAATAGCGATCTGATGTAAAAAATGTAGTCGTTGTAAATCAATATAACAGAAAAAAAAACATCTTGAATCAGTTCTAATAAAAAGTAATGATAATACATTATATAAAAAAAACTTGTACCTACCGAATAAACGTCCAAAAATAAACTGATCGCTATAAGCTGACTTTTCATTTGACATACGTCTCTTGTTGTTACATGTCTGGGAACGAAAATATCCTTTATCGTATAGCTTATATTCATTCGGTGACATTCTGATGAGAGATGTTATTTTACCCTTACTTGTGATATATTTTTCTATGAAGAAATCTTTTTTTATTAAATGAGGTAAAATAACCTTTACTAGTTCTGCCAGAAATTCGATCGAGCGTAGATACTTAGTTGAACATAGAATCTGAGTCATTATGATATACCAGTAATGTTGCTTGTGTACGATGCATGTTGCGTGGCTTGCCTGCGCAAATTATAAAGGCTTCATAAGCGGTGTTATTAACTTATTCTAAAGATATGGTTATACGTGGTGCTAGAAATACCGTGGGCTATATCGTATCGGTCTATCTGTTTGATGTTTCTGACACACTTTACTCGTATCTTATACAGTCATTATTACCCATATTTTTTTTATTTTTTTTATTTATAGTCTCACGCCTGTATCCCCGAAGGGATAGGCAGAGGTGTAATATTACAACCACATTTCGCCATTATTTTTTTAGGTCCCACGTAATAGGGGGCGAGCCTATTGCCGTACCGGGCACATTACCAGTCTCTGTGCTGCTACTGAGAATTTCCTAACGGAAAATCTCAATAACACTTTGGCCGACCCGGGAATCGAACCCGAGACCTCCCAATCCCACGCGCACATTTATGCCGCGAGACCAACGAGGCAGTCCATATTTAATGACATCAAAATCCCAACGCTAGCGGTATTACACTTAAAGAGATTGGGTCATAGATTTTTAATCGGTGCTTCACAGCATTTAATTTATGACTACATGACTAAACAAGTTGCTAAGAGATTACTGGGAGGTAAAAGACTACTTGAAATTTACCCCACTTGCTCAATACAACAATATGTATCTTGTTACAAATATGTATATCACATTTCTTAGAAACCGTAAAGAAATTAAAAAAGTAAATTGGAGCAAGGACCGAATCTGGCTATTAGCTTAGCGGCTGAAAGTTTCATTCAAGTCTAAACAATAATGTGTATAAATGGTATTAATGTTAATTGTTGGGAATACGAGACAATAAAACGTTAGGCAAATGAGTTAGCAACCTGTCAATTTTCATGGAAAGTCATTAAATCGAGCTGCGATCTATGTGGCTTTAGGAGATGATAAAGCACTTTAAGCCTGTGAGTAATGAAAGTGAACGAGTGACTCTGTCATATCCACTTGGTAGATTAATAACTTTGTAAAGTAAATTTGAGGAATTCCTACGTTAGCCAAACTATTAAAAAGAGGATTATTTGATGAGTGTGGCCGTCTACAATTTCAGATAATATCAATGTATAATTATAAATTATTCTCCAAGCATTGTACATTTTCTTTAAGTTATTATCGATTGCCGTTTATTTATAAAGTAAAATATTGGTTCTGAGATAAGATCTAGTAATTGATTAAGAATACTGCTTTCAGTAAGTATAAATGTATCACCTTCTATGAAGGTTTCTTATCCACTTTTTTTTTTAATATAGTTTCTTATCTATAAAATCCATATTCTCTTCAACGGCAATATAGAATTAGCCACCATTGCCTTAGAATTCTGTCTTAACACTCACGCAATTATTACTAAAGTAATTATAGTGACTGCTGCGTCACAAATCCAGTTACTTTGACATCTTCTAATAATTACTTATTATGTTCATTTAGTTGCATATAAATAGATTCTTTTGAGAACAGTATTTTCGTGATAACCTATAGCATCATATTCGTAAGCGTACTCAATAGTGCAGTTATTGTGCCGCATGTCGAATTAAAAATATAAAATGTCACTAAAAGCAATTAAAGAAAATACACGAAGCAAGTAGTACCTTTAAATTTTACAGTTTATTGTCATTTAGTCCAACTTATTGTATCATCGATATGGTTAACGAAATAAGTGAAAGCAGTACTGTGTGTACCTACTTTTTACCCACCTTTAAGACTAGCATTTCCAAATAAAATCTTTATAGATCCATTATACAACTATCATTATTTGCATTTTGATTAAATTTGAAATAAAATGTATGCTAAGCACACTACTAAATTTAGTACACAAATATTCCAGAAACCTTTATTCTGTGATAGCTTTGTGTAAGTCGTCGTCACATTTACTCATGTGTCGTCGCTGTCCGATGTTCATATAAAAGTGACTCATGACAGATTCAGTTGCTAAGGGCGGTTTCAGATTAGCGTATTTTTCTGCGCGTATAAGGTCGTTTCAGCTTACGCGCTTACACGCGCTCTACATTACACGCTTCAAAAAACCGGACTCGCGCCAACGGGCATATTTCGGTTTATTCGCTCGAAACGGTAGTGACATCGTGTCAGTGTCAACATGAAATCTGACAGCTCGCGCTTATACCAGCTTATAAGCACGTCAACGCTCGTACGAGTTGCGCGTGTGCCAATAAGCTCGCCTATATGCGCCTACATGCGCTTCCAAAAACGAGCTTATACGCGCGTATAAAACGCTAATTTGAAACCGCCCTAAGCAACTCTATACATTAATTGCACATAGCGGTCAGTGTTAGCTTATAGCAAGTGTACAGCTTATGCCAGAAAAGTTCATTTCCAGAGTGTTTAAAGTGCGAAACTATTGTGTACTAAATAATATGCAAGTCTACCTTTTGCCCACAACTTCGCCGGAGTAGGAGTCGATTATAAATTAACGGCTAGATGCGTGATATTTTAATGTATAAGTTATTTAACAACAAAGTTACATCAACTTCGTTCTGTTGTTTTTGCGTGAAAGATTAACTGATTTCCATTCAATAATCCTGACAAACTTTCACATGTGTAATAG
The DNA here is from genome assembly GCA_944739405.2 of Euclidia mi. NCBI lineage: Eukaryota > Metazoa > Arthropoda > Insecta > Lepidoptera > Erebidae > Euclidia > Euclidia mi. The sequence continues at coordinate 10,122,674 of OX123199.2, read as the reverse complement.
TAATAAGACAATACGTATTAAATCACGTCTATCATTACATCCAGAGTATGCTTATATGTTTAATGTCAGATATCTTATTTTTAGGAATAGTGTAAGCGTTCGAGTGGACACTTTGTATTGTGTGGGTGAATATAATTAATTAAAAATAACAAACATTCGATATAAATCTCATTGATGTTGCACGAGTATGTATTGTCTTTGGACCCAGTAATTGTATTCTAAATTAAAAATAAGCAGTTCTACGAATAGGAAATACAAATGAGTATTAAGATTTAATGAAAGCCTCAAATGTTGGAAATTTACAGCGATTCATAGAAACTTGTTAGAATCTATTAACTTTCTATAGGCACGCTTGTCCCGTCGCGTTTCAGACCTGTCTATTTAGATGTAGTGTCAGCCTAATTAGAAAACTTAGTACGCATGCATGATTAGCAACCAGACTTCGGTGAAACTCAGGTGAAACCCCACAGTAAGACATCTTATGGCTACCAGCAAAGATACAGTTACTAACTTGTATAGGCACTATCTAGTGAATGAGAAGATTTGTTACGACTACTGTAAATAAATCGACTTATTGTAGTTAGGACATTATCATCAAACTAGCGTTGTCCCTGTTGCATCCACTTTCTAATATAACCAACTTACACATGCATTCATTATACTTACTATGAGTCGGCTGAGACACCAGAACGCTACTTGCTTCCGCTATCCTCACAAACCTACATTAATAACTCTTTTCATACATGCTCACTGGTTCCAGGTGCTTCGGACGTTTCCTGTTTTCAAAACGATCCCAATTCGGTTGACAAAAGTCCTTCGAGTTCTTCCGCTACCAACTTGCCCCTTGCTTAACCAAACTTGACAAAATATAATTCATTATCAGTGTGATGAACGCTAAGACTGCAGAGGTCCCATTTTTGTCTCCTTAATACAAAACAAATAAAATGAAACAATATTACATTTAATTTACTCCATACCAATCGCAATTTCTAGTTCGAAATAGTGTGAACTTTCACGCACGGGTGGACATTTGTTTTTTAAATATCTTTCTATCTATCGCCACCATAGGTACCCCGGGCACACACCTCTGTCTTTTCGAAGTTATGTGAGTATTAAAATGTTAATTATCGTTCACTTAATAATGTGCCCGGTAGATGGCAATAGGCTCGACCCCTATTACATTGGGACCGTAATATAACTGGCGAAATGTGGGTGTGTAATACACCTCTGCCTACCACTTCAGGGTTAAAAGGCGTGAAGTTATGATTCTTCTTTCTTCTATCTATCTATATAGTCAAGCCTGTCTCCCATTAGTGTAGGCAGAGACTATGGAACGCCACATGCTTCGGTTTGAACATACCTCTTTTGCTTCCTCGACATTAATTAATCTCATCATGCATGCGCAACTATTATAGGTACTTTTAATTTGGCTCTTTTTCGCCTCGGGCGTTCCCTGCCGACATGTCCATGCCATCTTAATATATATATTTCTTGTGTGCGTGTTTATGTCACTGAACTCCTCCTAAATGAATAGACCGATCTTGATGATTTTTTTTGTGTGTGTTCAAGGGGACTTGAGAATGGTTTAGATTCACACTTTAGTCCACTGGATATGTATTTTTAGTTAATTTTTAATTTGTAAGTAGTTGTGGATTTTGGAATGTTTCACATTGGAACCGACGGACTGCGCTGCTATCGCAGTGTCAAATCTTATATTAATAATTTCGTCAAGGAGTACATCGAAACCTTACCTGAATAATAAAACATTAAAAAATAAAGATTTCGAGTCGACAACATATATCCGCAAAATTCGGATTGTCGAGTATTTTGTTAAATTGTAATGGTTCTGACAGACAAATAACAGTCGCCATATTGGCTAGTCTAGCGAAACGTCACAGATACTGGATAACATTTTGAGTACTACTATGTCTTAGTACTAAGTAGTTTGTACATGTGTAAATACTTTTTGCAGTTATCTAGGTATATTAATATAATAAAGCGGAAGAGTTTGTTTGTTTGTTAGAACGCGCTTATCTCAGGAACTACCGGTTGGATCTGAAAAAATATTTTTGCATACGATAGCCCAGTTACTCCGGAAGGCTATAGGCTATATAACATAACGCTTCGACCCTTTGGGCCGGGCAAAACGCTAAAAGATAATGTCGGCTAATCTCAGGAACTAGCAGTCGGATTTTAAAAATTGTTATTGCCTAAGGCTATAGGCTATATTAAATTACGCCACAACTTTTAGGTGCCAGACAAAAATAATAAAATGGTCAAACGAGAAGGGGGGGTCGGGTCAAAGGCAAGAAAAGGCTAAACGAATAGGATACAATACAATCTATATGGGTATCGTTTTCGAGATTTTCGGGACGCTGATTAATAATATGAAATTTATTTAATGATCCAAGATGGCGGTCGGGAAATGAAAGATGGCGGATGAGAAAATTTTAAAAATCAATATGGGTATCGCCTTCGATATTTTAAGGGGGGGGGAATCGAAATACAACATCTATTTCGTCATCAAAGATGAGAAATCAAAGATGGCGGATGGGAAAATTAAAAAAAATCAATATTGGTATCGTCTGCGATGTTAAAAGGGATGGGAAATCCAAATACAACATCTGTTTCGTGATTCTAGATGTTGGATGGGAAATCAAAGATGGCGGATGGGACAAATTTAAAAAATCAATATGGGTATCGCCTCTGATGATTTAAGGGATGGGGAATCCAAATACAACATCTATTTCGTGATTTAAGATGGCAGATGGGAAATCAAAGATGGCGGATGAGAAAAATTAAAAAAATCAATATGGGTATCGTCTGCGATGTTAAAAGGGATGGGGAATCCAAATACAACATCTGTTTCGTGATTCAAGATGTTGGATGGGAAATCAAAGATGGCGGATGGAAAAAATTTAAAAAATCAATATGGTTATCGTCTCTGATGATTTAAGGGATGGGGAATCCAAATACAACATCTATTTCGTGATTTAAGATGGCAGATGGGAAATCAAAGATGGCGGATGGGAAAAATTAAAAAAGTCAATATGGGTATCGTCTCTGATGCTTTAAGGGTTGGTGAATCCAAATACAACATCTATTTTGTGATCAAAGATGGCGGATAGGAAATCAAAGATGGCGGACGGGATGTTTTTTTAAAGTATAAGATATGGTCTCCGATATTTTAAGGAATGGGGAATTCAATCTTAATATATAAAATCCTAGCGTTACTGACTGACTGACAGACACGCCACAGCCGAAACTATTGGGCGCAGGAAGCTGAAATTTGGCATGTATGTTCCTTGGGGTCTGTAGGGGTGCACTAAGAAGGGATTTCCCGAAATTCCCACGGGATCGGCCAAAACGGGTAAATTAAAAAAATGCAGGCGTAGCTGCTGGCGTCCTCTAGTATTATATAAAAATCTTTGTTTGTTTGTTCATCATTTATATACTCTGAAATGATAAGAGATTACGCGCTAAGTCAATGGTAACTTTGGAAAAGGGGCTTCGAAAAAAGGAAATTAAATAAAAATTCTTAAAAAGGCGATACGGAGTTCGCTGGGTCAGCTAGTTACTTATAATGTACTGTAAGGCGCCATTCACACAATTTCCTGCTTTCACTCTCCTTTCATCATCTCCCTCACATTTCCCATTTCTCGTAAACAAAGACATGAAATACACAAACTCATTCACTTGTTCCACTTTTTCATCTCCTAGCAATATGTTACATTCAGTTACACTATCTTCCCTCTCTATGACCATGACTTTGGTTTTGTCACTATTATACCTTTCTTTTTATACGCCTCCAACATCATGGTGACCATCGGCTACAAATCCGATGCATATGATTTAGTTATGTTATCATATGAGTTATTTCTTTATTATACATTTTAAATTTTTGCCGTGTGGTTGACGGCATAGAATACAAGTGTCACCACCCCCTATCTTCCCGTGGGTGTCGTAAGAGACGACTAAGGGATAACACGATGCAAATACCATCTTTGCGTAGAGACGGAAAACTCGACATCAAACCCTATACGACTGCCTCGTTGGTCTCGCGGCATAAATGTGCACGTGGGATCGGAAGGTCCCGGGTTCGATTCCTGGGTTTGGCAGTGTTATTGGGTTTTTCTGTCACGAAATTCTCAGTAGCAGCACGGAGTCTGGAAATGTGCCCGGTACGGCAATAGGCTCGCCCCTTATTACGTGGGACTAAAGTATATCTGGCGAAAAGTGGGTGTAGAAATACACCTCTGCCTACCCCTTCGGGGATTAAAGGCGTGACGATATGTATGTATGTATGTATGTATGTATGTACATTTTAAATAATCGATCGCATCAAGAAAGTCTCGTCCCGACGGAATATCGGTGTGCGAGCGGTGAATTTATTTTCTCATGTATTATTTTTATTTTGCTTCATCTTTTAAGATATTTATTATAATGATATACTGTAAAAGACAATTTCTATGAGCATTTAATACACAACATATCTAACGTATTTAATTTGATAAGAATACTGCATTGCTTAAAATAGCTTCCAAAATAACCCATTACATTTTTCTATTTTTTTATTGATATAAATGGTTACTGTAGATTTTCTTAGGAGATAGACCTATGCTACCGCGGACTTTTTATAGGTAATAATAAGTAATGTTATTACATTACTTATTATTAATAATGATACAGAAAAATTATGTACTACATTATTATGTAGTACATTATTTTTCTGTATCATTAATAGATTTAGCAGCGCACGCAATGAAATACATTTTCTGGTATCCTTACGCCTTGGGTTACATTATTGATATTTTTGTAGGGATCCCTATTATTTTCTAGAAATAAATATAGCCTATGTTACTCAGGGATAATGTTGCATTACAATGGTGAAAGAATTTTAAAATCCGTCCAGTACTTTTTTATTTCATTCGTAACAAACATACAAAAATACAAACCTTTCCTCTTTATTATATTATAAGGATATATGAACTGAAGGATATAAAAAATAAACCGATCCAAGTTTCGCCATGCTCATTGTCTATTTATAATAGAAGCGATGCACCTCAGAGAATGTAACCTAGATTCAGTTAGATATTTATTTGTAGACCGACCTCTGGTAGGGACATGGCTACTATTTATATTTATTTTATAATAAGCAGGTCCCATATTTACATTTGAGGATCGTTTTAAAAGTGGATTAAATATTGGGCAAGTGCGAGTCAAACTCGCGCACGAAGGGTTCCGTACCATCATCTTTAAAAGAAAATCACGTTTGTTGTATGTATACTTAATTTTTTTTAAGTTTCTACATGTTTATTAAAATCGAGTAATAAATTACTTAAAAAACACGTTTATTCTATGGGACCCTTAATATTTTCATTTTTTTATTTTTAGTATTTTTTGTTATAGCGGCAACCGAAATAGATAATTTGTGAAAATTTCAGCCTTCTAGCTGTCACGGTTTATGAGATACAGCCTGGTGACAGACAGACAGACAGACAGACAGAAAGACAGGCAGACAGACAGACTGTGGAGGCTTAGTAATAGGATCCCGTTCTTACCTTTTAGGTACGGCACCCTAAAAATTAAGCAGGCTGTTAAGGAAAGTAACGTTGGCTATTTAAAAAATGTTTGTAGGCTACAGTTTTTGTCATCGGTAGAACATAACTTATTCATCGAGCCTACACAAAATTTATTAATCGAATAACCAATTTATACTTGCAATTATATGTAACGCTGTATATTCTACTTTTTTCTAATAAAGTAGACGACAAAGTTGCTGCGAAAAGTTTCTGGAAAGGAAAGTGGGTCGCAAATGAAAGATTCAGCTGGATAAAGCAATGATCGGAGTGGAAATTTCAAGAGTTGGTATATAGTACTGAGGCTTGAGTTTCTTCAGTTGTAGTTCACATTAAAATTGATGCGTTTAACCGATAAAATCGATCGTCACTTATGTGTACATAAGTGACGATCGAGTAGGTGAACATTCGTTGTATCTAATATTACTTTCCTCTTATCTGTGCGAAAAGACTAGATTTTAATGAATTGTCAATAAGAATATAATATCGTTTGATGGCGTGTCAGATCGAAGCTATTTTGCATACATCATCTACCGTTGCTTGCATTTGAAGATGATGTAATGTGTTATTCACAGAAGTTCTAAAAAACAACCCTTAATGTAGCGACATATATATTAAGGTTGGCCTCTTCTAAAAAGTATCATTTTATTTTGCCGATATAGTAACTACACTACGACGGATGAAAGGAATTTCGATACAACCATCCAAGAAGGATCGTCATTCAAAGTTATTTTCAAAGCAATCAATGAACTTCTAAGGTTACGGGAATGTAATAGAAACATATATACGAAATGATATGAAGGTCTCACATATTTCGCCACAATATTAATGCGAGCTTAGGTAGCGTTAGATTTAATATTCGATTTATTTTACTTTTCGGTATTTTCATTCTATGAACATTGTATAGCTGTCTTATTATATTTATGGTGACGCTGTACGAAAACATCACGAAAATGCGTTGTTCTGTGTCAATCTCGTATAATATGCTAAGTTATAGTTGAACGTTTTTCTAGTTCGAATAAGAATACATTTTTCAAATAACATCTTATCTAGTTGGTAAAGTTAAACCAAATAAGTGGAATACGAACTGAGCGCCACAAGTTAAGGACGCCAGAACTTTAAATTGCGGCGAAACGAATTCCATACACCTGTGACGTTCACTTTTAAAGATAATTAAGAAAGGTGTTTCTGAAACTTCTTTAGGTTTGTTGCTAAAGAAAATAAAATCTGCTATACTCGCTATAAATTTAAATATCAAATTATGTAGCATAAGCTGAACTGATCTTATAAGCTCTGAATCTGTAGCCGCTGCTCTTTAGCAAAGAAAACGTCCTCATAGTGATGTTACGCCAATAGCTCTGTGTACGCTTGACATTACATCGTTGGACAAACAACACGTACTCGTACTTTGTCCACAAAATTTTCCAATGTCCAAGTGCTTCTGTAAATCCTCAGTGAAAACTTAAGTATACTGTAATGTTTTAGCAAGAAAATCACATATACTAACAAGACATTGTACACACTTAACTAAACATTGTTTCATAAATAATATCGTATTATTAGTATTATTGTGTTTCACCATAATGCTTGCAACTTCGCGTTGAATGAAACTACTTCACTAGTAATAGCGATCTGATGTAAAAAATGTGGTCGTTGTAAATCCATATAACAGAAAAAAACATCTTGAATCAGTTCTAATAAAAAGTAATGATAATACATTACATAAAAAAGCTTGTACCTGCCGAATAAACGTCCAAAAATAAACTGATCGCTATAAGCTGACTTTTCATTTGACATACGTCTCTTGTTGTTACATGTCTGGGAACGAAAATATCCTTTATCGTATAGCTTATATTCATTCGGTGACATTCTGATGAGAGATGTTATTTTACCCTTACTTGTGATATATTTTTCTATGAAGATATCTTTTTTTATTAAATGAGGTAAAACAACCTTTACTAGTTCTGCCAGAAATTCGATCGAGCGTAGATACTTAGTTGAACATACAATCTGAGTCATTATGATATACCAGTAATGTTGCTTGTGTACGATGCATGTTGCGCTGCGCAAATTATAAAGGCTTCATAAGCGGTGTTATTAACTTATTCTAAAGATATGGTTATACGTGGTGCTAGAAATACCGTGGGCTATATCGTATCGGTCTATCTGTTTGATGTTTCTGACACACTTTACTCGTATCTTATACAGTCATTATTACCCATATTTTTTTATTCTTTTTATTTATAGTCTCACGCCTGTATCCCCGAAGGGGTAGGCAGAGGTGTAATATTACAACCACATTTCGCCATTATTTTTTTAGGTCCCACGTAATAGGGGGCGAGCCTATTGCCGTACCGGGCACATTACCAGTCTCTGTGCTGCTACTGAGAATTTCCTAACGGAAAAGCCCAATAACACTTTGCCCGACCCGGGAATCGAACCCGAGACCTCCCAATCCCACGCGCACATTTATGCCGCGAGACCAACGAGGCAGTCCATATTTAATGACATCAAAATCCCAACGCTAGCGGTATTATACTTAAAGAGATTGGGTCATAGATTTTTAATCGGTGCTTCACAGCATTTAATTTATGACTACATGACTAAACAAGTTGCTAAGAGATTACTGGGAGGTAAAAGACTACTTGAAATTAACCCCACTTGCTCAATACAACAATATGTATCTTGTTACAAATATGTATATCACATTTCTTAGAAACCGTAAAGAAATTAAAAAAGTAAAGTGGAGCAAGGACCGAATCTGGCTATTAGCTTAGCGGCTGAAAGTTTCATTAAAGTCTAAACAATAATGTGTATAAATGGTATTAATGTTAATTGTTGGGAATACGAGACAATAAAACGTTAGGCAAATGAGTTAGCAACCTGTCAAGTTTCATGGAAACTCATTAAATCGAGCTGCGACATATGTGGCTTTAGGAGATGATAAAGCACTTTAAGCCTGTGAGTAATGAAAGTGAACGAGTGACTTTGTCATATCCACATGGTGGATTAATAACTTTGTAACGTAAATTTGAGGAATTCCTACGTTAGCCAAACTATTAAAAAGAGGATTATTTGATGAGTGTGGCCGTCTACAATTTCAGATAATATCAATGTATAATTATAAATTATTCTCCAAGCATTGTACATTTTCTTTAAGTTATTATCGATTGCCGTTTATTTATAAAGTAAAATATTGGTTCTGAGATAAGATCTAGTAATTGATTAAGAATACTGCTTTCAGTAAGTATAAATGTATCACCTTCTATGAAGGTTTCTTATCCACTTTTTTTTTTAATATAGTTTCTTATCTATAAAATCCATATTCTCTTCAACGGCAATATAGAATTAGCCACCATTGCCTTAGAATTCTGTCTTAACACTCACGCAATTATTACTAAAGTAATTATAGTGACTGCTGCGTCACAAATCCAGTTACTTTGACATCTTCTAATAATTACTTATTATGTTCATTTAGTTGCATATAAATAGATTCTTTTGAGAACAGTATTTTCGTGATAACCTATAGCATCATATTCGTAAGCGTACTCAATAGTGCAGTTATTGTGCCGCATGTGTATAGGGTCCATGTCACTTTAGCCTTAAACTCTCTGCGTCTCTAAGGATCTTTGAATTCGGATCCACGTTTTTTGTATAAGCCTCCTTTGATGAATATAAATAAAATGACATGAAAAATAAGCAGATATGAAAACTTATTTATAGACAAAAGCAAATATTTGCATCGTCCATAAAAATAAGAATATGTTATGACATATAACCGAATTGAAAAATCTTGAGTGTTCATATCTACTATCCACATTAACTTCTTCAGGAGTCCTGCATGACAGTTTTTAGTACTGGCCACTTTTATCAGCCAGTTACTAATTGGGTTGTTTGCTAGTCCACGCTGACTTCCAAAGGGGCCGTAATACGATTATTTTCGTTGTCTTTTCTATAAAACTTCTTGACATTTGTCAACAAGATTGTCAACAACATGTCAAGTTAGGTACCTACCTATTCCCTGCGATATTTCACAGGGCTCGTTAATTGCACCTCTTTTATTTATAATATTTGTTAACGAGATTGAAACCTGCTTTCACAACTCCCAACCAATTGTGTTTTGCTGACGACATGAAAATATATACTGCAGTGTCGTCACAGTCTGATGCACAGTTACTCCAATCGGACCTCAGGCGCCTCGATCACTACTGTCTCGCTAACGGCCTCGATCTCAATCGAACTAAATGTTCTATTGTGACCTACACTGGAAAAATGGATAATGTTTCATTTCAATATACTTATAGTGAAAGGCCACCCACTAATAAGAGATGAATCCATTCGTCACCGAGGTTTTATTCATGACACAAATCTGCTCTATGACAAGGACATAGACGATATTGTGGGACGAGCGTCTAGGGCCCTTGGTTTTATTATGCGGTCGTCGGTTTACTTCAAAAACTCTAAGACCTGGAAAATTTTGTATTGTACCTTTGTCTGAGGCATATTGGAGTATGCATCGCAGATATGGAATCCACGTTATGACACATACGTCGCGAGAATCGAGACAGTTCAGATTAAACTTATTAAATACATGTGCTACCACCTACAAATCCCTTTCAAATCAAGCCCGTATCTAAATATCTGTAAGAAATTTTACCTGCTCCCACTATCTGAGAGAAGAAATATACGCGACGTTTGGTTTTTATTAAAAATTGCCTCTAACAACATAAATTGTTCCGAATTGTTAGGCAAGCTAAATCTCAATGTGCCAACTAAGCAATTAAGAGCTATGAAACCGTTTTTTTTTTGTGTCGGGTTGGAAAATCCTCATGGAGTCCCTCCGCCCTGAGGGGAAGGGCGAAGGGGACTGACAGACTCTTACTGACTAAAATCCAACCCGTGTTCCTCATGTACCCGTGTGTCGGAAGGTCGGGTATCGCCGAAGCATTCCTCGCTACCCCCCGACAGGTATTGGCCTGCCAGATGGTCAGGCGGGCCCCGAACAAAACCCCCTTGGGGGCGAATGAAGGTATTGGGCTCCGCCGCCAAAACGCCCAGCGGTCGCAGAGGATAGGGAGGACGGCAACGCAACACCGCATCTCCTCTTCCTCTGCGACCCCACCGCGACGCAACGATGGTGCATCCCCATTTGGTCGCGGGAGATAAGGCGCGCGGCAACGCAACACCGACACGCCTCTTCTCCCGCGACCGCGCCCGACTGCGCAGGCCTTCGTCAAGCCCACGCGGAGCGTCCACTCCTGGGATCTTGCTTAGCTTCACCGTGGGTGACCTAACCACGGTTACTGAGCCCCGCCACCACGACAAGGTGGAGATCCAATGGGGGGGGGGGGAAAGCTTTAACCTAGCAGCCAAAGATCTAGATATAGATTTATTCTGTACGAGTGTTCCAGTAGCAAGGCGAAGAATGAGAATTTCTTTTTTTAAACAACATTTGGCTACTGCTGACCGAACTGTACTGTAACTCTTTGTAGATTGTAGTTAAGTTTAGCATGTTAGTGTTTTATTGATTCTCTATTTGAGAAATGTGTATTAAGTATATAATTTAATGTTATACGTGAGGACCTGAAATTGGCTATCTGTTACTTATATTATATTTTTGTCAAATTGGAATAAGCTGTTGGACCTCCATATATAAATAAATAAAATAAGTATGACTTTAGTTTACTGACACAGTGAAAGTTAAAACAAAATAAAATACATACATACTAATTTTCAACAAAACAAAATATTTGCAAGACTTTTCTAACGCTGAAAGGCACTACCTATGCTTAGTGAAATAATAAACATTACTAAAATTACACCGCGCAAAACTAGAACACGAATAACGATAATAGCCCATATAAGTAAGCTTGCGAAACGAGCGTGCACATGTCGGGAGTGCATGGTATAGTAGATCGAGCCCGCGACCTCTAGATCACAGGTCAATTGGTTACAGTAGCGCGTTACGCCTTTGTGCATTAAGGTATAAACGAGAATATTGTGTATCGTATTCTTCTTTCTTTTCGTGTCGATGGCAACACTTTTCATACGGTTTTAGACCAGTATTCGGCAACGCGTATTGGCCTACATGTATCGTATTCGGTTAGGCCTATATAATACGGAACGTAAGTAAAGTATGAAGTTAATAAACAGTAAATAATTAGAAAACTGAACGTGTGCGTCTCTAATTCGTGGACTAAGTTCTGGGTTCATTAGACATCTCCTAAATCAAGAATTTTGTCAGTTTCTAAGCATGGGATCATAATTTCTGTCGGGTTCAGTCACTGAAACTGTTCTAAAGTTAAGCTTAGCAAAATTAAAGGATCAAGAAAATTTGTGACACTATTACCCGTTGCTTCTTGCCAAATATCATTTTAGATAACTTTTTTTTTCTTTTTTAGAGAAGTACAGCATATATACGCATATCAAAAAAGTCTAAGCAACACATACTATTTCAAATTATTAATCAATTATTATATAATTTCTTACCAAGTAGGTAATATCTATGTAAACTTTTTTGATCTAGAGGACATACTGGCTGGTTGAAAAAAAAATTCGAGTATCATATGTTTTTCTTTTTTCACAAATTCAAAAGCGAATGCATTTGTTCGAATTTTAGTGTTTTATTTGCTTATTAAAATTTAGTATTCTGTATCAATTTTATGATTTAAACAATAATTTGAAAAAGTTTTGAACAAATTTGGATTTTGAGACATTTTTTACGTCATGGAGCGACGTCATCTGAACGCAGAAGAAATCGCACATCTTGATCTAAAGAGGTTTAACTCAAAAAAGCACTTTATTCAGAAAAGACGAAAAACTGATTACTACTTACCTGTGCACCAGAAAAGTGTTCTGAATATAAGTATGCTTTTATTACGCAGCTAGAACAAGTATGTTACAGAAACCTGGTGGTGGAAATCCACTTAGCGCTATCCCAGTTTCAATCTGGGGTCCGCTTTCTAGTCTAACTGGATTTGGCTGAATATTAGCTTTTCCACAGAGCGACTGCCTGTCTGACCTTCGCAACCCGAAGGGATAGCGAAATTCCATGGTTTAGACTAGTGTCAGTTAATTTAGAAGGTACTGACGCCCTGTAACGACTGTCAAAGATCTTCATGACAACCGGGACCGACGGCTTAACATGCTCTCCGAGGCACGGGACAAGCGATAATTAACAATTCAATACGCACATAACTCCAAAAAGTCATTGGTGCGCTCCGTGGATTCGAACCCGATACCCTCTGCATGGCAGTCTGTTGGTATATTCACTCGGCTATCTTGCCTGGTGTTTATCTCATGTATTGGGGCAAAAAATTTGGTTTTCGGAGTTATTTCCCTCTTGCTAAATAATGTATGTATATTTATTTGGTTATTTTGAGTTGAGCCTGTGTTGGTGAATCAAGCTCTTAGTTAGCTCTCTTTTGAAGAGTAACCAGATACTATAATACGAAATTCTATTGCATTTTAATGGAATAGAATTAAGTAGTCCGAGTGATAGAATGATTTGTGACCAGCAGTTAGGCGGTTGTTGATGATGAATTAGCAAAAATAACTAATAGTAATGAAATCGATCAATATTGTTTATTAATATTCCTGGTAATTCAACTTATAACAGTCTCTTATGCCGCTTATAGTTATAAAATTCTAAATAATCAACAAAACTAAAAACATATAGGAACTTTAGTTCGAAAAAAAAATATTTAGTAAAAATGCACATAGAAAATCACACTTCAATTAAATCTATGTATGACTGAGAATAAATGATCAACTTTAAACTTTTAACTTTACCCTTTTTTTCGCCTTTTTTTCGATTTCGGGATTTTGAGTAATAGTTACAGAAACTACAGCATTTTGAGGGTCTACTTGCTCACTATCATCTTTTGTATCTGACGAACTACTAGATTTAGAGGAACTCGAGCTGCCACTGCTGCTATTACTACTGGTGCAAGACGAACTCGACGATGTTGATGGTATGATCTAAGGTGGAATCGTCTTTTGTGAACCAATCGAAAATTAGGATCCTCATCGGAGTCGTCAATATCACTTTCATCGCGCCGGATTGATGAAATATAATAATTTGGTGCACCAGAATTTTGTTGTTTATACGTGCTGGAGATAGAGGGTATCAATCACTGATAAGACGGCACGATTATGAAAAGATGAGACTCCTTCACTTGATAACGTTATCCTCAAGTCACCTTCTAGGCTTCCATGTTATGTAGAAATTATAGGAGTAGTGACATTTTCTTTATCCCTATTTTCTATCATATTTACTAAAAACCGAGCACGTCTCATTGTTTTCCTGAAAAAGATAATATTTATTGTTCTTACTCATAGGGTCATGTGCGCCAAATTTATTTAAACAGCCATTAAGTTGCCATTTTTACCGCATTAGCAATATTCTAAAGTAATATTTGGGGCATACCATCTAGTTTCAAACTCAAAATTTTGCATTTAAAAGGGAACAAATTCATTAATTTCAAAGACGAATATAAAATTATACGTATTTGAAAAGATCCTTATTACCAATAGCAAAAGAGTTCAATTTAGGTAGGTTTTTAAAGAAATTTATGAGTTTAAAATATGACTCAACAAAACAGAGTCAATTACAAATTCGAATATGTTTCATCAATATGGCAACAAATCAAAAAAAAAAAAAAAATATGGTCACCTGGCCAGCAAAACGGGTTCAATTCAAAATATTGTATTAATTCACTGAGCAGCAACCACCTACAAAGCGTTAACTCAAAATAGTACTGATAGAAATTTCAACAATACAGGTACAACTCAAAATAACTCCAATTTGTTAACAACGGGCACGTGCGCTTCGCTCGCAATTCTGATTGCAACTAGCAATGTCCCTGTATTGGTGGGGAGTTAGCGGGGCTCGCTCATTCAACTAAAGAGACACTTGACGCCATCTAGTATTAAGTAGCAGACATATTTTTAAATCTGTTTTATTGGTCGATAGGTTTTGGTTCGGGAATTTGACGGTGTGCTTAACTCAAATTTGACGATTTTTGAGTTGACTCCCTTTAGATCTAGCTGTGCGAAATGCAAAGAGCTGTAGGGATGTTGTAAGCGAGAAGAAGTCAATCTCAGGTATCTCGGTATTTTGGTATCAACAGAAGCGTTATTTGCGGTCTTCATCAGCGTTACACTAACACTGGAGATCCTGCTAAGCAGCACCCAGGTCGAGGTAGGTGTACAACCACACGGCAAGATCGATACATGCAACTGCATGCACGGCAAGACGCCAGTCGATGTTAACCGCCCGGGAGATAGGTTTAAGGCTACAAAATTCAAGTGGTGTTGTTGTTAGCTGCCAAACTGTGCGAAATCGACTGCATGAGTATGGCCTACGAGCGCGACGGCCAATTAGGTGCCCACCGATACGTCACGGGAATCGCGCTCGTCGAAATGAATGGTGTAGGGAACACATTATATGGACCCGGGAACAATGGGATAAAATTTTATTTTGCAATGAGTCTCGATTTGGGTTCAATTCTGATACTAGAAGGGTAAGAGTGTACCGTCGTCCTAGAAATACTGAAAGACTGAGGTGTGTTCAGGAAGTGCATCTATACAACGGCTCTACAGTTATGGTATTGGGCGGGTATTATGAAGAACAGACGAACTGAGCTCGTTTTTGTAAATGGTAACATGAACGCTGTAAATTACGTTGATGATGTTCTAAGGCCTTATGTCCGTCCATTCGCACAAACGATTCGATTTAGCTCCGATTTCATGTTGACGCATGACAATGCGCGTTCGCATACAGCTTTGCACACACGGGAGTACTGGGCAAGGCAAAACATCCTGGTATTGCCTTGGCTTGCACAATCGCCAGACCTCAACCCCATCGAGCATGCATGGGACATGCTCCAGAGACGTGTTTAAAGGACTTGGATGGAGTGACAACAACCCAACAACTGATGGACTTACTAAAATTTCATTGGGAGCGATTGCCGCAAGATAACATTAATAATCTCATCGATTTTATGAATAGGCCTCCTCTGTTATTGAGAACTTCTCAATAATTGAGAAGTTCTCAATAACAGAGGAGGCCACACTTTGTATTAAATTATGCAATTTTTGTACAACCATTTAATTTTAGTTTAAGTTTAGTTGATTAGGTACCTTACTTTTGTACTACGTACATACAGTACTTACTCGTAAATATTTTTAATTAAGATTATTAAAGAAAAATAATAATTGTTGTTTAATATCAAAAAAGCATTAAAAATAATATAAATAAGAAAATACTAAGGACTTAATGCGAAAACTCATTGTAAAATTGAAATTTGTATGTGTTGCTTAGAAAGAAAAAAAAAATAATTTAGAGGGCGTGAAGAAATTCATCCACATCGCCGTCAATTGGAAGCGTTCCCAGAACGCTGGCAGCATTGCCACGTTGTATGGCGATACTTAACATGCGAGGCGTCGACCACTTTCTTTACGAGGTCTCTAAAAAGAGATCTAGCACTTGAACCCCATGGCCCCAACGTTTCGACCCCAAACGGCACAAATACGTAAGTAAACCCCTACTAGGTTTACGTATTTGCGCCATTTGAGGGTCTCCGCTGTAGCAGCAGCAGCGCCCGCACAACCCGCTGTGCTAGGAAGCTGTGATGGTGCGAGGGTATCGACATGCGTAGCGTCCCATACCTAAGCCCTACCCAACTTCCATGGCAGTAAAGACATACCGTCTGGTCTTTTGCCGTCGTCGCGTACCAGGCACTGAGGTTCAAGGTGGCTGGAACGCCAGCGAGGACAAGAGCCCGACGGAGAATGTCATAAAAGTTTCCGTGTCGTAAAATACGACCTGCACTCCTGCTGCATGACAGGCCATGGTGACCAAGTCTGTCGACAGCCTCTCCACAATGACAGCGATGTGGAGTAACACATGGCGCGCCTAAACGGAGGCAAGAGGCGATGCGGATGCATGATGCATTCTACAGCATAGCGGTCCATCCCACTGCCTCTGAGAGGATAGATATCGGGGTAACTCAGTGCTTGGACAAACTGTTCTCCAAGCATTCATGGCATCGGTCATACACGGCGCCTCAGATTCGACCAGTGTTGGTGCTAAGATTTTCCTGGTCAATTTTGCGGTGCTGTGAACCGAGGACAGGAATGCTGGTGGGCAACATCGGAAATTTTTCCAACGCCGAGGCTGCCAAAGCGTACAAGTAAGGACGCCTGTAGCCACAATCGGTCGTTCAGTGCCATCTTCAAAATTGACTAAGAGTATTTTGTATAATTTTGTCCATTTCAATTAGTCGGCTCGATTTTTTCCAAAAAGGTGAAGCTCGAATAGCGTGGGTAAATTTAGGCACGACAAGACAATACCGAATTATAGTGAAAGCCGAATGAATGTTAATTTCGAGAAATTTCACTAAAATTTTGAATTGTTTAATGAATAAATGAATCGAAACCTTCGTCTAAAATCGGGGACCCAAGGAGGCGAAGAGAACTTTTTCAATGTGGGTTATATTGGTAGTAATTGAAATTTGGAAAGTATAGAGGATTTATTTAAATTGTCGTTTATAAAAATTTCACATTTAGTTGGATTAAGGTCTAAGCCTATGGATGAAAATTTAGATTTCAAAAAAGCCAGATCTTGATAAACTGTTTCTACATCGCCTCCCAGGGTGCCATCATCTAGGTACCAAATATTAAATTTTGAATTTAACTGGCTGATGATTGGATGAATAGCTGTGCTAAAAATGAGAGGTCCAAAAGGGTCGCCTTGTTGACAGCCAACAGCGGATTCCAGAAGATTTTCCTTGAAGATCAATTTTGAAGGGTTTCTATAACACTGCCAAAAAAAGTAGTAAATTTTGGGTGTTTCCATTTTAACTTGTGTCAACAAGGTGTCCCAGTTCACTGAGTTAAAGGCATTCTTTAAATCAACCTTTAAGATAACCTCACCCCCATTACAGCCAAGGTAGGTCAACAGGGCATGTATGGCAGCCTAGCAAACCCCCTTGGAACCAAATCCGACCTGGAGGGGTTGGAATTTATTACCTAAGGTGGTATTATAATAGAAGCAGCATTATAATACCAACTTATTATTTGGATTACCTCTATTTAATTACGTTTCTATACCTTTCTTTAAAAAGACATATTGAGAATAAGATCTTTTCATAGCGTCTTTGTTGTTTTGCCCTTAAAAAGTACTGCGCACAGACCAAAGAATTTTACACGTATTATAAGTAAAAATCTTACATTCACGACGAGAGAAATGAATGAAACATGGTTTTGATTTTATTACTCAAACCTTTATGAAACAATTAGGTTTTTATAATTATCTAAACGTGGAAACTTTTCATTATGTTTACGTGCACAGTTAAAAAGGCTTTGTTATTTGTTTTCATCGCGGGGGTTATCACGTGAAGTGAGACGATTTGTACGATATCCTCAATTCTTGCCTACTTTTGCTTTAGTTCATGTAAGACCTTAATATATCCAAATTAAAATGTACTGCAAAAGATTTTCCTAAACACAAAGGACACTCAGGCTCAGCTCTATTATTTTCAGCATCAAATGTCTTCCATTTTGGACAAAACCCTCGCTGCTGCATAGTGGTGAAACAACCACCATAACCATTGCGTCACACATGCTGTAAATAAAGTAAAATATATAAGCCCTGGAGATAAACAGTCACCTAGAATTACCGCAGCCAGGCAGGTATTTTATGGGTGCGCAGTGGAAGATGTAATACATCTACCAGGGGGCTAATCGTGCTATTTTCAAAAGTTCAAACGTTGACAACGTAACGTATTTGGTGAACGTTTGGTTTTAGTTTGGCTGATGTCAAACATGGTATCGTGCTAATTGTATTGAGCGTTCGAACCGTAGACGAAACCCTTACGTTGGGCTTACGTCAAACGTTTAGTGCTTGACACCGGTTTTTGAAAATAGTAAGTACTATTCTTATACTAAAGAGGCTGTAGCGACATCGCGCCATGTGCAAGCACTATTTTAAAAAGACAATTAATGTCATTATGTGAATGTCATTGAATGTCAATAAATATTATAATATAAAATCATGAAATAATGTTATTACATTTATACGGTAATACCGAAATATTGTTTACTGTAATAAGTGATTTATACAAAAAATAATTAATGATCACCCTTGGTCATGTTAAAGTGGTTTTTATTTCACTAGAGTAACGAAGGTGAATTCAAATGATGATGCATCACAACATTACCGCAATTGCAGCTTCTTCTGCTATTTGTCGAGCCCAATACGAATTTTATATGATCGTTACAATAAACAACACCTATTTTTCAGATTTGGGATAATATATAGAGCAGAGAAAGATGCTAAACAAACCCCGAATTGTCAGCGTTTGGCATAATAGTCATACTTTCTATAAAAGAAGAGATAGACGAAAAGCTGGAGAATTTGAATTTGGCTGACTTTCTAACTTTTCAGGTACGCATTTCAGTTATCATTACGTAAGATCCTACAGTATTTACTCTCTTTCTGAACTTGTCTCATAATATGCATAAATACCCAACAAAATAATGTAAGTATATTATACTCAAACACAAGATATAGCGCACGTATGAGAACAATATTAATCTTAATTTAAATGTCAGTGGGTTTAGTTATTTTGATAGGACTTATATTTGAGTAAATAATTACTGAATAATTTATGTTTTAATTTTGTTCGCAGTAGCCGAGAAGTAAGCAAAATAATAAGCCGCTCGTCAGCACAACCACATGGACATAATTCCAAGTTTACAAAAATGAGCAATTTGCTATGAGCCAAATCGAGACCATCATCACTTCTTGGACATTAAAAAGAATATACTATTAATTAGTTTACTAAAATAATGTAAACCAAACCAAAAACATAATTATTACTGTGAAGTTCACGTTGTAACAATGGCCTAACAGATGTTGTTTGTTTCAACTCTACTTAAAATTATATTTTGTATCAGATTTCATCATCTCAACACACTGAATAAATAAAATCGAAATTTGAAATTGGAGCTTGCCTTTTAATATACATACCTACTCTATTCCTTTAACTATCTATAGAAGTGGTTCAGCGGTAGTCTGGGTAACACTGGATCATCAGATGTTGGACTCGATACCCGATTAGAAAGTACGCTTATGTTAGCTCACACACTTGTATCACATACTGCTGAGTCAGAGGTTAGTCTCCCTTGTAGATCGGCTTATTTGTCTAGTGGTACCTTACCCAGTCATGGTTAGGTACCACTAGACCAATAAGACGAAAGTCATGGGTTCGATTACCACCCAGGAGAACTCTTTGTGCGATGAGCAATTTACCATAACTATAATACTCGTGCATAGGGTACCCACCAAGAACTTAGGATCCCAAGCCAACCTCACCTGCAAGTGGTGCACCTGCCGATCAACTGACGAGGCTCTGGCAAACAAAATGTCCCAATAAGCGGCAATAGGCTCGCCACCTATTACGTGGGATCAAAACACTGGCGAAAAGTGGGCGTTTAATATGCCTCTGTCTACCCCTTCGGGGAAACAGGCGTGAGTCTATGTATGTATGTATGTATAATACTCGTATGTGTATAAAAGCAATATTTATATATATTGATCAATTGTCTGACAACCATGCCACTAGGTTGTGCCTAGTTTGGGACCACACCGCCAGGTGTCACAGAGAATTAATTTATTCTTATGTTTCTCTTCTTCACGGATATTTTCTTACAATTCACTTAGAAATTCACCCGGTCTAAATGGCCACTAAGGACGAAAGGCGGCACCTACCCTAACCACTCTCATACTAGTATGGGCAGGTGGTAGGTACTTGATGGGCGAACTTATTAGATAGATATTCTCTTAACAGACTCCAAGGCTTATTACTTTTACTATATATGCAAAGTAGGCAACAGTGATGTTTTGTCATGGCGGGTCTCGTGGCAACAAAGACCCGGGGCAGGTTTTTCCGTGATTATGCCTTTGAAATTTCACCAAGCGAATAGCTCCTGTGGCCTTCCCTTCGCTGATCGGCCAAAGCAAGCCAAATTTAAGAGCCCTGAACCAACTAGTCAAAATAGGCTGGCCAGAGACTAGGCTCTGACCGACTCATTGAACTATTAGGCACCCACAGATTACATGAAATTTACAATTCTGTGTCGGCACCGCATTGCGCTTCCCACGCATGCACATTCAACTCGCTGCCACCCAGCCCTAATCTAAGACTTAGGTCTGTTACCCGAGGTAGTGGGTTGGATTCCTATCACGACAAATCTTTGTATGATGAGCCCTACGCTTTTGTCTGTGACTTTGTTAAATTAAATAATTACAATACCTATCTAGGTACTCAGGAAAAATAATTATAAATGAACGTTTATCAGTCGTCTACTTGCTGTATACTTACAGGCGTCTGAAAGCGCAGTGACCGAGTAGGCAGTCTTTTGGCTTAAGCCATCCAAAGAACCTACAACTGTGACAGTATTATGTGTATGGTATACGTATATCCCCATAATATTGTTTCAGCCTTTCAAAAGCGAATGTCTAGGAAGACATCGCGTCGAGATGTAGCCTTTTTAATGAGAAGCCTTCCTAGACATTGTTATAAATATAGGGCCAAGCAAACTTGACGCCAATCTTGCAATAATGAATTCTCCCGCAACAATAAGCTATACCAAAGAGATATCTATAAAAATTGCCTTATATGAAAGAATGTTGTTCACTCATTTAAGTTGCAATCAAACGTATTATAAGCATATGCCACTAAATTGATAAATAATACAAAATTATCTTAATAATTTTCTCAAATTTAAAATAATAAATATTTGCAAAGTTCGTCGATAGGAACTTTTGGTTTGACAACGTATGAGACGTCCGCGAACGTAACGGTTTTGGTTTAAAACGTTGTCAAATAATAGCGCGATACCACATGCAACAACGAGAGTTCGCTCGCACAGGCTCGCACGCTGTCACCTAGCTGTCACTGAACGTATCTGCCCTACAAAAACCAAATCGTTTACGTTCAAATAATTAGCACGATACGAAATGTGCATAACGTGACGTTTTCGGTTGAAGTTTGGTTTTGGTAAATACGTTGACGTTTAGCACGATCGCCTCCCTGACCACGATAGACAAGGCACCAGACACAATGCACTGCGTTGCACAGTGATGAATTGAAATCCAAATTACAACTATCAATATTATATTTCACTTACCTGATATCTTTACTGATGTCAGGCTTGAGCTAAATTAGACACATTCATACAAGTATATTGGCCAAAATAAATGAATGAAGTATCTTATACTTAGCTATTAAGCTGCAAACGCGACGTTTTCAAGACACTTGGCACGTGGACGTCGATACCGGATTCACAATTTTCGCAAATGTCAATCAATAGTTCACAATGTCTTTTATCACTATTTACCGTTGCCAGCACTAGATCAGGCGGCATTCAAGACGGTTTACTCATTTTAATTCAATTCGCGTTAATTCAAAAGGCGATAATTTTACGTACGAGACGACAACGAGGTAATTTTTCAAGGGAAGGACCGAAGTGACAGTTCAGTGTGACCATTGTCAGAAATTTTCAATAGACTAAACAAAATGTTACTCAATCGATCTAATCGATTTGACTTATAATAAAAACTAATTCTATTTCAAACATACATTCATACATAGTCTCACGCTTATAACCCCGAAAAGGTAGGCAGAGGTGTATTTCTACACCCACTTTTCGCCAGATATACTAAAGTATATCACGTAATAAGGGGCGAGCCTATTGCCGTACTGGGCACATTTCCAGTCTCCGTGCTGCTATTAAGAATTTCGTGACAGTAAAACCCAATAACACTGCCCGACCCAGGAATCGAACCCGGGACCTCCCAATCCCACGCGCACATTTATGCCGCGAGACCAACGAGGCAGTCGTATAGGGTTTGATGTCGAGTTTTCCATTTCTACGCAAAGATGGTATTTGCATCGTGTTATCCCTTAGTCGCCTCTTACGACACCCACGGGAAGATAGGGGTTGGTGACACTTGTATTCTATGCCGTCAATCACATGGCTACTTTTTAAAATAATATACACATATTACGTTGGTCTATAAATAATTAAACACACACTTAGCTTCGAAAAGTCGGTGGCGCGTGCCGAATCGAAACCAGCTCTCCCTGTGCGGTAGTTTATTGCTATCTTCACGAAACAATCATTGCTTACGCGTGGAAAATATCTTAAAACCTTAACTAATAATGTATTGTACATATGCAGCAACATTCGTCAGTTTTATTTCACATTTGAACAAGTTACACTGAGCGAAATCAAAAATCTTACAAGTTTAAACTAATTTCTCGGCAAATGTCAGTACGATAAATACTTGGCAATGAGATATACAACAAAAAAATATTATAATATGGTTTCTTAATTAAGTTGGACTATAGAAATTTGATCTGAGTCATCTATAACAATTATGTACCGACCGTGAGCTCTTTGTGTTTACGAAGAATACGAAAAAAATGGTAATAAGTTCTGCAGTTGGAAAATCATCTAAATATCGCAAGTAATAAGATTGATTTCTGCGTATAGCCGACTACTTGTTGATGATTTTATAACTATTGAAAGGGGTTTCGTATTGTCGTCTGATGATCAGAAATGTGTAATGTTTGCGCTGAGATTGTCTACCAATCGCAGGGTGTAGACACCCGATTTGAGGTTGCTGACCTATGGCTGTAGTATGATTTCGTGTGACCACAATTAAAATAAATAATACTATTTTAGAGTTGTTAAAAAAAAAGTTTGTGGTTTAACACCTTACATACCACTTCCGCCGTTTATTGAATCCTAAAAACAGATTTCAAGATATGTCTATGATTTGAAACTTTAACTATGAACGTTTCAATAGTAGAACGTTGTTTCCTTTCTTAAGTGATTTCTCTTGAATCCAAATCCATTCACAACAAATTTATTACTTATTACTATTGTTTATTTCAATGCAAATAACATTATAGTTACATGAAACAATTCAAGCTTGCTTACATTACAGAAATATTGTAGTAAAATGTTATTAGCAACTTATGTATTTAAATTGCCGCCTAAATAATATTTCATTAATTTTGAACTTTTTATTACTAACAACGCGGAGAAGCCAATAATGTGTACAAAAATTAGACTTGATATATCCTTCACCGGCAATTTCTCTCCTTGGTGTATACACTTGTATAGACTTACCGACGAATGCCAATATAATGCTATCTTTTCATGTCCTAGTGTAATTAGTAGAATTTTTATAATATTTATCTAGTGGATTTTTTGGAAAAAGGTACCTAATACATCATTCCATAATAATCATAATATGAAGTTCTCTGTAGCCATATCTTAGTGGCGAGACCTACAGACAGCTAGACCGAGGGTCACAGGGTGCCCTAATGTTTATTCAAAGTTATGTGCGTATTAAATTGATAATCATCGCCTGCTAAAAGGTGCAGTCAAATAACGCGAGGAAACCTGCATGTCTAAAAGCTTTCCTTATATCGAATGACATGTGAAGTCTGCCAACCTGCATTTGCATAGCATGATGGACTATAGACCCTTCTCATAGTGAGAAGAGACCAGTGCCCAGCAGTGCGACATTTATATACAGAGCTGATAATGATGAAGTCACCCGGCCAGTTGTAATGTTACAAACATTACAACTGGCCGGGTGAACTTTACTTGAACTTTACGTTAAATCTGCTGTACGACTTTTGTGCGGTCTACAGAAATAATTGTGATTTCTGGAAAAGCCGCGAGCGATCCAATTTCTATATTTTTAAAATGCGAGTAAGCGATTCAATGTACAGAAAACACACTTATTCTTCTTAAATTATAAATCTGTATCTTTATTTCAGTTTTATAATCTAAACGCAAAACGCAGGTCCTAAATCAGTTTAAAACTGTTTTATTACGTTCACGTATGTCTTATCACGGAGCCTTTTTAAAATAATTCGTAACTATTCTCAGTGAAGCAGCACATTTTAGTGTTTTATATTTACGTGAAGTACTTACTGTGAGTCAGTTTACGAGCGTCAAATCGCATAAAAGAGAGCGCTAAAGTAGGAAAACTGGAGCAAAAATTGGTAGACTTATAGGTACTATATTTACTACACGACGTGACGAAAAATGTAAACCTTTTATACATTTTCTGTGCAGTAAAATAAATTGATCTTGATTTCTTCCAATTAAAAAGCTGAATAGTTATTAGGAGCTAATGTATACCTACATAAACAAAATAATTTATCTTTGAATTCATGAATTGACAGAACATAATTTGACGCGTCATAATACATATTAGGATGCTACAAATCATATTCTGTGTAAGTGGAAAGATAATTAAAATAAATTAGGTATAACTAAGTATCCTAGGATCTAGGTTTGATATTTAGTGTTAGTAGCTTTAGCGCAATAAAGATGTTTGATAACATAATTCGGTTACATTCATTCGTCATTCTTAAGTATAAACTTAAATATAATACATTAAATAAACCATAAATAATATGTACCTGCTAATATAGCTAAGACGCGGTTCCTGACCCAGTCAAATATTTCATCGAACTAATTAAAACGTACAGGATAACGACGGCGGTCGATGTGATAGGCTTTGATCTTTAGTTATGTCCCTAGTGATTTCGATTTATTAAGTCGGCTGCTCGAAGCAGAATCAAACCAAACTCAAATATCTACTTGGAGCTTAAATTTAACTGTATAGTCAGGGAATCGTTTAGATATGTCCCCTTCACAAATTAATTACACCACGCAAGGTAAAGGCCTCGTTGACAAGTTACAATGTAATTAATAAAATTGTATCTCGTCCCACGTTTTAATTTAAGCGATTAAATTTACATGGGTCGATGTATAAAATCCTGCTCGCTTATGCGATTGGTCTCGTTCCGCGAGCTGAGGTTAAGTAATGCGTTGTTGAGTTACACGTGTCAAATTTACGAATACATAACTCGTATGTTTCGTAGAAAGGCCCCAGATCAAATATATCTGTATAACATAAAAATAATTTTCAGAAAATCTTTATGCAGAAAAACATCTCAATTTTGATTATTCAGTTGGCGTATAGAAAGAGCGTTGAAAGGTAAAAGCAAAATCGTTAGTTCCCTATTGTTTTACTTCAATATGTGCTCCAACCCCTCATAATTGATTGCCTAAATTGATTAAGGCCTTGACTAACCGAACTAGTCTAGCTCGTAATTATTTAACGCGTTGTGTGTAGATATCTATTGGTGTACCATATTAACAGTTCGAGCTAAACGTTTCCAAGCTTTATTGTGTATACATTTGCACCGCGGCTTTCATTAGGAGACTACATAACTGCTGTAAAGGCTGCAAAACAGATTATTGTCGTGATTTTTAAATGATTGAAATATGGAATTATAGAATATAACATTTGGAGTTGGTTTAATCTAAAGCAGCTCTAAGGGTACCAAGAATCTTGGAAAGAAAATTGCTACTTAACAACAGTTTCCTCAAGGTTATCCTCCAGTAGTCCAAAATGAGTGCACAATTTCTGGAGCACGAGTTCTTATTAATAGAAAAATAAAAATGTTAGATATTATGTGGAACTGGGTCAAACACAATTATAATATTCATATAAACTATAATTCGTTACAACGATAACAGCGCTTTCAGATTAGATTCATTATTAGACAGTGGTTGCTCTAGCCAGTCTACTGCCGCACGAAAACCGTTTGGAGTTAGTGTGATAGAACCGAACAATCGTTCATAGCCGCACTCTATCAGAACCGCCCATGCACTGTCGCACACTGACAGTTCCACAATTTTTAATTTGAATCAATTCTGTTTCCCATTCAAAAGCGCAGTAGTACGTCTGTGGGTAAGTTTACTATCGCACTGCTTTCGCCCAATTTTTCGTCGAATACTTAGTACCATTTACGACACTCGGCAAGGCTAGACTAGTTGCCAACCGACGGTCTAATATAAAAGTGCCGTAAGCAGACTCAAAACAATTTATGATAAGCTGTGGTTTTAATTTCGACTTACCAACTCCCAGTGTTCTAAAAAATTTTCAAATTTTAACTGGATCTCCGCTTTCAATCGAGTTGTGAATATGCTGGCGTTGTGCTTTCCTACACACCTTATATACCCTATATTTAAGACGGAAAATATAAGAAAACGTGATACCAATCCAAAGTAATTCAGGATCTTCAGATATGTTGTTCGTACTAGGCGGTTAGTTATTCTACCAATTGATTTTAGTTTTAAATAATCCTTAATTTAAACAAAAATAATAATTATTTACATAATAAAATATGAAATTTAATGTTAGTCTTAGCAACAGATAG
Organism: Euclidia mi; assembly: GCA_944739405.2. Classification (NCBI taxonomy): domain Eukaryota; kingdom Metazoa; phylum Arthropoda; class Insecta; order Lepidoptera; family Erebidae; genus Euclidia; species Euclidia mi. The sequence continues at coordinate 10,095,769 of OX123199.2, read as the reverse complement.
CGTTAGCACCTACGATGCAGTTTCATACTTTGCCGATATATTATACAGTGTGAGTCTTTATAAAGTGCACATATCAAAACCAGGGTAACTTCACACAATTTCATCGACGGAAAAATTGTCAAAAAAAATCTATTTTTATGAATATTTTAAAATTTAAAGTTGCAGCTGCTAACCCTATTTAAATAAATTGTTATAACTTTTAATGTCCCATCAAAATTGAATAAATTTTGAAATGATTTTTAATAATAGGCCGTGTCAATAAAGTTATAATAAAACAAAATAAACGCCATAAAATTTGAATAAAAAGGTATATTATATTATTTTGTATATTATATATTTGATGAAAATGAGGTATTTTTTTAGGGATCGGCACTATTTGTGCATCTTTCCACGCGGATGGAAAGACACCGCTGGTAATTGAGTAGTTCAGGATATGACAAAGAACAGAGAAGATTTCATCTAGGATAGGTAGGATCATATTTTGACTGATACAGTCGTTACCAACAGCATTGGATGAGATAGAAATTATGCTCTTTTTAACATCACAACCGGAAAATTGCTCGAAAACAAATGGTGAATATCTGGGAGTTGGGATACGTGAAAGATCTTGTAACGTGTTTGTTCTTCTTGTCCCATCAAAGTTGGACGAAGCAGTGAAATGTGCGTTAAGCGAATCTATATTTATATCTTTAGGAATTGCGTCATTGCGCGACTTACCAACTCCCAGTGTATCTTCTTGGGTTTACGCGAATGTTACACATTGAAATTAAACTACAGTTTATGGATTTTATCGCGATGTATTGGTTTCACTAAGTTATTACATTTGAAACTAATGATCTAGAAACTATATTTTTAATTTATTACTAGCCGACGTTTCGAATTCTTTACAGAATTCATGTTCACGGCAGACTGAGGTGACTTAGGTAACTTAGTGAAACCAATACATCGCGATAAAATCCGTAAACTGTAGTTTAATTTCAATGTGTAACATTCGCGTAAACCCAAGAAGATACTATGTGAACCAGTACGGACTGGAAACAGCAACAAAAATACGCCGGTTAGAAGATCTACAAACGAAGCGCGCAAGATACATAACATCTTTAAATTTCTTGAAGAGATGCCGGGATCACGATCTCATCCCTACATGCTGCAAGATATCAGCCAAGAAGGACATACGTGGGAGCGCTAAGATCTTAAAACAGGCAAGTCAGAGGTTACTCATACAAAAGATCCATGAACACCGAGCTGACTTACGCAGAATAAATAGAAATGTTGAGAATTTATCTAACGAAATATACAGATTGATAACTTCATTTGATTTTAAACAATGCATAGATGCAATAAACAATAGAGAAACATCAAAATATTATGCGTGTAAACGTAACAAAATTCAAAAATTTGAAAAATTACAACAAAAATCAAATGACCAGTACAACATGAAACAGAACGTTTTCGCACGGACCAATCACACGCTATCGTCCGCCCATAGACAAACAGTTGTCAATCTGTCAAAACACATGTTAGATCAAAATACCGAGAAAGTGCTTACCAGAGGTTTAAATTACGCGATAACTCCATCAAGAATACCGTATGAAACCATTATTTGCAACGTTGAGGATTGCCTAGTGAAGAACAATGTGAGTAAGGAAGATTTCGAGGCCATACGACAGGACGTTTCTGCTGTATTACGTCAATCGAAAGTGCCGGCAAGGAATCTACCAAAGACCGAATATCTCGCACTGAAGAAGTTACAAGCTAGGCCTGAACTTACAGTACTCCGAGCAGATAAAGGAAATGCAACGGTAGTGATGGACACGTCCGAGTATAAACAAAAAATGGAACATCTTTTGTCGGATGAAAGTACCTACAAGTTGGTTAAGTCAGACCCTACGAACAAAATACTCAAGCAAACTTGTGATATTGTTAAGAAATACTCCGAAAAACTTAATTTGGACGTGAAATATTTAATACCATCGTGTGTAAAACCTCCTCAAATGTATGGGCTACCGAAAATACACAAGGAAAACGCTCCTCTGCGCCCGATAGTTAGTCAGATAGGCGCACCAACTTACAGACTGGCTCAACACATGGCAAAGATTCTCTCACCGCTCAGAGGCAATACGAGAGCACATGTGAAAGATTCCTACCATTTTGTCAGTGAAATCAAACACCTACATCTCTCTGACAAGGAAACTATGGTTAGTTTTGATATACAGTCATTATTCACATGCATACCAGTAAATGACTGTGTAGAAATTACTAGAAGGAAGCTGACAGAAAACAACATGCCTGAGGAATATGCAGAAATACTCAAACACTGCTTGACAACGGGCTATCTGTTATGGGACAAGAAATACTACATACAAGTAGACGGTGTAGCAATGGGCTCTCCAGTATCGCCTGTTGTCGCTGACATCTTCATGGAGGACTTCGAGGCGCGAGCCCTGCAGACTGCCACCATCACACCGAGGTTCTACAAGCGGTATGTAGATGACACTTTCACAATTTTACCAACAGATAGTGTTAATGCTTTCCTAAACCATCTTAATTCTATTAATAACCAAATACAATTCACAATGGAATTAGAGGCAAACAATTCTTTAGCTTTCTTAGATGTACTTGTCATCAGGAATAAAAACAACTCCTTAAGCCATACTGTGTATAGGAAAAAGACCCATACAAATAGGTACTTAAACGGTGAATCTCACCACCATCCTAAACAGTTAGCTACTGTAGGAATGTCTCTGTTTCAGAGAGCCCGCGGGATCTGTGACAAGAAACATCTGGACGCTGAGCTTCAACATGTCAGGCAAGTTCTGCAAGACAACAAGCTCCGAACGCCGCGCCACTGTCACAGATCCCAGAAGAAAGAAAAACCAGCCACAGTAGAAAGACAACCTGCTGTCCTCCCATACATCAAGGGCGTGACCGACAAAATTGGCTACATCTTGAAGCGAGCTTCTATCAAAACTTACTACAAGCCGCCAACGAAGATCAGTCAATTATTACCATCTGTCAAGTGTCAGTTACCCTTGCAAGAGGCCGGTGTCTACAAAATTGACTGTGAATGTGGGCTCTCATACATTGGACAAACCAAGAGAAGCATAGGCATTCGACTCAAAGAACATATAGCTGACATAAAACATAAACGCTCAACAAAGTCTGCTGTGTGTGAACATGTGGAACAGGGACCCAACCACTACCTGCGATTTGATGAACCACAGATACTCGCAAAAGAACACCGTTTTCTTCCAAGGATGATACGAGAGGCTATTGAAATTAAAAAACACCCTAATTTCAATAGGGAAGATGGTTGGAATGTTCCTCCAGCTTGGGACCCTGTCATAAGGCTAATGAAACCCAAGAAGGACAAAGTCACCAGAAGACCTAAGGACACTGTGAGCTCATTCTGCGTAAATAGTAACATCAGTAGATGAAAAATGTTCGGGTACTTTGAGATAACTTATACATTCAGAAAAAGACAAATATCACCTCAGTCTGCCGTGAACATGAATTCTGTAAAGAATTCGAAACGTCGGCTAGTAATAAATTAAAAATATAGTTTCTAGATCATTAGTTTCAAATGTAATAACTTAGTGAAACCAATACATCGCGATAAAATCCGTAAACTGTAGTTTAATTTCAACTCCCAGTGTTCTAAGAAATTTGCAAATTTTAACTGGATCTCCGCTTTCAATCGAGTTGTGAATATGCTGGCGTCGTGTTTTACTACACACCTTATATACCCCATATTTAAGACGTAAAATATAAAAAAACGTGATACCAATCCAAACTAATTCAGGATCTTCAGATATGTTGTTCGTACAAGGCGGTTAGTTATTCGACCAATTGATTTTAGTTTTAAATAATCCTTAATAATCCTTAATATATAATAATCCTTTTAACAAAAATAATAATTATTTACATAATAAAATATGTAATTTAATGTTAGTCTTAGCAACAGATAGCGTTAGCACCTACGATGCAGTTTCATGCTTTGCCGATATATTACACAGTGTGAGTCTTTATAAAGTGCACATATCAAAACCAGGGTAACTACACACAATTTCATCAACGGAAAAATTGTCAAAAAAAAATCTATCTTTTATGAATATTTTAAAATTTTAAGTTGCAGCTGCTAACCCTATTTAAATAAATTGTTATAACTTTTAATGTCCCATCAAAATTGAATAAATTTTGAAATGATTTTTAAAAATAGGCCGTGCCAATAAAGTTATAATTAAAAAAAAATTAACGCCATAAAATTAGAATACAAAGGTATATTATATTATTTTGTATATTATATATTTGATGAAAATGTGGTATTTTTTTCATATTTTTTACAATAATTTTAAAATTTCTCGAAAAATCGTCCCCTTTAACCTACATTTTTTAAATTTTATTTTATTCCACATCGTTTTAGCTTTCTAATGGTAAAAAATGCATGTTTATTACTCAGATACAACATTTTTAATAAGTTAGAGAATACTTTTTTAAGGTAGGACTAGATCCAAAAAAACTGCTACGTAAAAGGGTAGTATTGAGCCTAAAGGTACCGCCTTCAGAAAATATTTATTTCCGACTTAAATTATTCGTTGAAAGCAATCAACACAAAAACATATTATTTTGAATTTTTAATAATGCTCTCTAGTGTTCTTAAAAATATCGGTGAAGTATACCATACTTCAAATATAACTCCACTTAACAATACAAAAATAAATCTGAGCTTCATTATTATTGGTCTCTAGAGTTCTTAAAAATATATGCGAATTATAACTTCCCATATATTATATTTCCACTTGACCTAAGGACAATGGAAAAGTTACAGTTTAGTACCTAATCTGATTATATACAATATGAATATTTTTTAGAAATGTTTGCTAGTATATCAAGTATAGAAGTATGATGATAATCGGATTAATCTTTTCAAACATAGACACATTATTTTATAATATAGTCTTTAAGCATCGCATCGCAATAACGTTTCCTTAAGTTGTTGTAGAAAAAATCATGCATGATGTCCACGATGATATTACATTCTTACACCAGTTCCTTTATGGAAAGAATAATAAACCTTATTGAATTGAAATTTAGCAGTTCTTAATTTAAAAAGAAAAGGCATCTTAAATCTGTGGATCACAAAACTGTTTGTCTCCTGAGAGGAATAAAATCGCAGTTCTCAAGGGCTAGGGTTTAGCGGACCTTTAATTACCCTTGGCTCTTCGTTTTGAAATAATTGTTTGCTTTATATATATATATATATATATACATACACATACATATTCGAACCCGGGACCTCCCGATCCCACGCGTACATTTTTGCCGCGAGACCAACAGTTTTCCGTCTCTACGCAAAGATGGCATTTGCATCGTGTTATCCCTTAGTCGCCTCTTACGACACCCACGGGAAGATAGGGGGTGGTGTATATATATATATATATATATATATATATATATATATTATAGACTCACGCCTATGTCAGTAGGCAGAGGTGTAATATTATACCCTCATTTCGCCATGAATTTTTTAGGTCCCACGTAATAGGGTGCGAGCCTATTGCCGTACCGGGCACATTATCAGACTCTGTGCTGTTACTGAGAATTGCCTGACGGAAAACCCAATAACACTTTGCCCGACCTGGGAATCGAACCCGAGACCTCTCAATCCCACGCGCACATTTATGCCGCGAGACCAACGAGGCAGTGATATATGTATATGAATATTATATAAATTTGAAATCTATGGAATAGTGAATTATTATCTGTCGTGATAACTATTGTTTTTACTTACGTGTTCTTTACTTCGTGATAACTATTGTTTTTACTACTCCTGTCTATATTAGTTTGGTGCGAAGGTTTTATAATTCTGCATTTACGTTGACTCTGAGGCACTTCTCCATTCTCGAATTCTCCCGATTAAAATAATCTAGGCAATTAAGTCATCAGTTTAATAACTAAACCCAGTAGCGCCTAAATATAATGTTTAAAATGAGGCCCACCGCTGTGTACAAATCTTAATTTAGAATTAAATTAAATATGCATTTATCTACGCTAGGCTTAGTGTAAGCTGGCAACAACATTTAAAATATCATAGGTCAGACAGCCAATAACCTATAACAAGCTAAGATATGCATAATAAATAGCAATGTATTAAAGTAACGATAGCCTAAATTTGATATAATTCTAACCGCTGTGAAAACACAGTAACATATGTCAGACTTTTGCCCTGGGCTAAAGACTGGATGAATCAATCGCTTCCACTGCCTTCTGCAAACAACCATTCCCAGCTTTTCTAGCCCAGACTCTGAATAATTTTGGTAGCAGAGCGTAGTTAAAATCAAGCCGCTGTAGCCGCTGAGTGTACTAACCTCAGATTAATATTGTGTAAACTTGTATCTGAGCTGAGCATCTCATTTGATAACAGTGTTGTGGTGTTGTTAGGTCAGTTTTGCTTAAAATACATAATATTTATTTTTATTAGTTGACCTACTTAATTTGAAACACATTGTCATTCAAATAACCTCAAATCAGTAATTGTTTGACTTGTATTGTTGAAATCTAACTTGAATCAGTGGTTGTAGCATTAATAAGTCAGCTTTGATTGGATACATAACAGTTATATGTATCAATTGATTTATTTGATTGCATATATTGAGTTTGAAACATTATAATAGCCAAATTTGACCTTGCATAGATAAACCTTAGTTTTGTTGAAATATACTGATAATATTGTTAGGTAAGACATATTTGTGTTACTTAGGGTTGTATAATATCTCAAATAACACAGCCAGTCTGTCAGTTGCAAGTAATTAATTAATTAATTTGAAGTTTTAACTTTATTAATTTGTTGTAAGTTATATCATGACTTTGATAATAGACTGTCAATATATTGAGACTATTAATTTTGTTGGGCAGTAAATACCTGTCACTTGCCTGCACCAGCAGTAAACAGGCTAATACTTTGTTGGTTTCAAAGAATTAACAAATATTAAGTTTTAATGGATAGTATTGTTTAACGCTTGCTCTTTTGAGAATTAATTATGTCAGCTATCAAGGACTTGCGTGCGGCTGCGGGTGCCATTGCATCAGATTTGCGCTGGTTTGCCTCATCCAGTGCTCTGGTGAACCGGCCTGATCGCCAGCAGGCCTTATTACAAAAAAATTGAGCGGATCGATGAACGCCTGGCAAGTGTGGAACAGCAATTTCGTACTTTCAGCGCTTGCTGTCTCGAAGTGTCAGTTGTTGACTTCACCGCTGACCAGCGAAATAGAGTCAGTGAGGATTATGCCCAGATTTTGGATCTCTATGATGCTGTCTCCAACTACGCAAGACAGTTCATTGCCGAGAGGGACGGGCAACCCATGTTGAAGCAGGAGCTTCCTAGGCCAGCACCGGGACTGGTGACTAGGCTTCCCACTTTGGACCTCCCGCATTTTGATGGCTGCCTAGGAAGCTACCTGGGCTTTGTTAACCTATTCGACAGCCTGGTCGATGACAGGGCTGACCTTCGGCCGGCACAAAAATTGGCCTACTTGATGTCGGTTCTAGATGGGGAGGCCAAAGGCCTCATCCAGTATCTGCTCGTGTCTGACGAGGCCTACCAGACGGCACGGGATTTAATTACCCGTAGGTACCACAATAGGCCTCGCAGACTCCCACATCGAGCAGATTTTGAGTTTGCCCACGCTCATCCGGGTCTCTGGGTTGCGCACCCAACTTTTGAACCCGCTCTTGGTGGCAATAAACGCACTTAAGTGCTTGGATCTGCCCGTGGACCTATGGTCCTACCTATTGGTGCACATTGTGCTCAAAAAGCTGCCTGCCGACCTGAGGGCGCGATTTGAACAGCGCTTTGGTGGGGATAGTGCGACGCATCTGCCCTCTTTTGCAGACTTGGAGAAGTTCCTGGAGGATGAGTGCCGGGTTTTGGACAACTCCGGTGGTGACACGCTGGCTAAGTCGCAGCCGCCCAAGGTCAAGGAGCAGGCTCGCTCGCGCTCCTCGCTTTGCAGTCACGCTGAGCCCAGCGGAGTGCTCTTACTGCAAGGTCACGGGGCACAGAACCGCCAGTTGTAGGGCATTCTTGGACCTTCATGTCACCTCTCGTAGGCGCATCGCGAATGCCCGCCGCCTTTGCTTCTCGTGTTTGGGATCCCACTATCAGCGACACAGCCCAAACTCTCGCCCCTGTCCTCACTGTGGAGGACAGCATTTGGACATTCTCTGCATGAATGCCAGAGAGGTAGGCCACTTGTCCAACCAGCCGACACCTCGCACGGGCGGGTGTTTTGAAGGTGGCAGCCGAGGCTCACCGGCGCGCAGGCGAGAATCGCCACGCTCAATTGATCGCCGCTCACCCCGTTTGGAGTGCCGTAGAGTGCGCACGCCTCCTCTCACTCGCGCACCAGAATGTGCGACTGCTCAGCGTCACCAGCACCATGACTGCTGCCCCAGGTATTCCCCTCCTTTGGCGGAGCGTCCCCGCCTTGACTCGCGCCCACCTCGTTTTGGGCGTGTGCGTCATTATGACCCCCCACAGATGGCGCGCGGATCGAGTTACCGCGCCTTTGACGACTTCAGACCGCACCCTCGTTTTGATTTGCCTGCTCCAAACAACAATAGGTCCAGGCAACAATAGGTCATTAACTCCTGTCCTACAACGCCAACCTCCCCCATTGAGACCGTTAACCTACCAACGGTTGCTGTTAGGTTCTGGGGATCTCTGTTGTTGTCCGTGCTTTATTGGACACAGGTTCACAAGGTTGCATTGTTTCCAATTATTTGGTAGGGCAGGTTAAATTAAATATGGGTTCTTTTCCGAATTGTATACGGGGAATAGGTGACGTAGCCTCTAATATTGAAGGGCAAGTTAAGGTTTTGTTTGCCCCTGTTGCATCTTCATACCCGAGGATTAAAACTTCGGCTATTGTGCTGAAGAATATTTTGGGTATGCATCCACAGAAACAGCTACCCGCTGCTGTGGTGAATTTGACATCGGGATTGGATCTGGCAGACCCCAAATTTGACACACCGGGACAAATCGATTTGTTGATTGGCTCTGATGTGCTCGGTGGAATTTTGATTGGTGGGAAACGGGTCTTGGTGCCAAATGGTTTGACTGCCATCCCAACCATATTTAGATTTGCTTTGATGAGACCTGTACCTAGGGACCCCCCTCCACCCGAACTTGATAATTTGTTGGCAGTAGGCTCCGCTCTCTCTGATGCGGTTCAGAGGTTTTGGGAGGTAGAGGAGCCCCCTCAAGCTGCTCGTTTGAATCCAGAACATGAGGAGTGCGAGTTGTTCTTCCAGAATAGTACTGGTCGACTCGGTTCTGGTCGGATCATTACGAAGTACCCTTTTCTGTCTGTTCGGCCTCCGCTTGGTGAGTCACGACCTTTAGCCGAAAAGAGATTGTTAGCTATGGAGCGTCGCATGGGTCGCGATCCGGAGCTCAGACAGAAGAATATTGAGTTCATGAGACAGTATGAACAATTGGGACACATGTCCGTGTCAAATTAGGATTGGCGTTCGGTGGAGCATTACTTTCTCCCGCATCATACGGTATTGAAACCATCAACTGGCAAGCTGCGCACAGTGTTTGATGGTTCTGCGCAGACTTCAACGGGCGTATCCTTGAACCAGCGCTTGCATTCTGGTCCCAAGTTCCTCAAGGACCTTAGTGACGTCATCACCAGCTTCCGATGACATCAGGTTGTCTTTGTGGCCGATATAAAAATGATGTTTATGATTTTTGATGGCAGACGATTATCCAGCCTGATGACCGTCGTTTCTAGCTGATCCTTTGGAGAGAGAATCCTCGGGATCCCATGGTCGTCTACGAGCTCAATACCAATACGTACGGGTTAAGGTCGAGCCCCTACTTGGCAATACGTTCTCTTTGGGAGCTCGCAGACCGCGAAGGCTTACGTTTCCCACGAGCCTCTGCCATCTTGAAGGACGATATTTACGTCGATGACATTTGCTCGGGCGCCTCCACAGCGGACGAGGCGATCCTCCTGCGGGACGAATTGATAGATTTTGGCCTCCGCTGGTTATGAGTTGCGCAAATGGATTTCCAACTCACCAGCACTTTTGGAAGGCTCACCCGAGGATCATCAGTAAGCTCCACATTTATTTGAGATTGTTGAAAACCCCGCCATGATGGCTGTTCTCGGCGTTCAGTACAGACCAGTCCAAGATATCTTTACGTATAACGTAGACTTGAAATTGCCTTGTTCTTGGACTAAACGTCTCGTTTTGTCTACAGTCGCCAGAACCTTTGATCCAATTGTTGGATTTGTCCTGTTAAATTTTGGGCAAAATGCTTCTAGCAGAAGCTTTGGACAGCAGGATTGACCTGAGATGAACCTCTACGCGGTACTCTTGTTGAAGAATGGATCTCTTTTGCATCCACACTTCCTGCCGTCAACGAGATCTCCTTGCCTCGTCCCATCCTTCCTCCCGGGAAGTACAAGGCAACCCTTCACGGGTTTTGTGATGCTTCGGAACGTGGTCACGCGGCCGTGGTGTACTTGCGCACAGTCAGTGCCTCAGGTCAGGTGAGGGTTTCCCTGATCATGGCGAAGAGCAAGGTTGCACCCCTTCGAACATCTCTGACCATCCCGAAATTGGAGCCCTCGGTAGCAGCCCTACTTGTACGCTTATTGAATCACGTGTCTAACTCTTTGGGTAAAACAATTTGTATTAATGGGACCTACGCCTGGACAGACAGCCAAATTGTTCTTTGTTGGTTGAAGGCGTCTGTCCACACTTTGGAGGTATTTGTCGCTAATCGCGTTTCCCAAATCAAAAAATCCGAAGTCACGCTTGTTTGGAGACCCGTGCCAGGTGAGCTCAACCCCGCTGATTGTGCCTCGCGCGGATGCTTGACGCCTAGTTTGATAGGCCATTCGCTGTGGTGGGGTCCGGAATGGTTGAATCGACCAGAGGTTGATTGGCCTCGAACGCCAGTCTTGAATACTTCTAATTTGCCGGGTCTGCGAACACGCACTCTTGAAAAGGTAGAATGCGCCTTCGACCCCGATTTCTTGTTGAATCGCTACAGCTCCCTTGACAAGTTGTTAGGTGTTACTGCTTGGATGAAGCGTTTTGTTTTTAATTTTAGGCACCCACAACAGAAACGACTGACACCGTTTCTCTCACCACAGAAACGCTAGGAGTCCCTTACCTTTTGGATTCGTTCTGTGCAATTGGCGCATTTTGAGAAGGAGATTGCTATCCTTAAGTTAGGGAAATCGAAATTGTCGGGAGCTGTATCTAAATGAACCCCTTTTTGGACTATGTGGGTCTCTTGCGCATTGGAGGGCGTCTCAAGAACGCCAACCTCCCTAACGGGGCACGTCACCCCCTGTTGTTACCCAAGGACGGTCATTTGGTACGTGTGTTGGTAACTGACCGTCACCTCAAAAATTCGCATGCTGGTTGTAATGCTTTGTTGGCCATTTTGCAACGCGAGTTTTGGATTTTGTCTGCCCGAAGAATTATTCGGAGTGTAGTCTTTCACTGCATCCCTTGCTATAAGCTCAAGGCTTCTACCATGCAGCCCTTGATGGGAGACTTACCGGCGGATCGCGTAACTGAGAGCAGGACGTTTGACGGTGTTAGCACGGACTTCGCTGGCCCCTTTTTGGTGAAAACGTCGACGCTTTGAAACAGCAAGACTGTTAAGGCCTATTTGTGCGTTTTCGTTTGTCTCTCCACAAAGGCCGTTTAGAACTGGTCTTCTCGCTTATGACCGAAGCATTTGTAGCTACATTTGACAGATTTGTATCCCGCAGAGGGCTGCCTTCCATGATCCGTTCTGATTGCGGCACTAACTTCAAGGGCACTTATAATTATTTGAATGACGTTGTTAATTTCCTTGAAACCAACAAGGCTAATTTAGGCAATAGGCTTGCCCGACGTGGGATAAATTGGTTGTTTTCCCCACCAAATTGTCCACACTGGGGTGGTATTTTTGAGGCCGCTGTAAAGTTGGCCAAAACACACTTGCGCAGGACAATTGGTGAATCAGTCCTTACCTTTGAGGAACTCGCAACTGTGTTTTGTAAGATTGAGGCCGTTTTGAGCTCTAGGCCATTGTGCCCGATCTCCTCAGATCCGAATGATTTGGGGGCCCTTACGCCGGGCCATTTTTTGATTGGTCGCCCACTTGTCGCCTTGTCTGAGTACCCTTATATTGATACGAGACCTAATCGTCTCTCGCGTTTTGAATTGGTACGCCAGATTACTCAGAGCTTTTGGAAACGCTGGAATTTTGAATATTTGCACATACTCTAGCAACCCGTTAAGTGGACTGACAAGACCGATCCACCCAAGATTTGTGACCTCGGTTTGATCAAGGAGGCTAACCTACCGCCACTCAGATGGCGCAGGGGGCGCATCCTTCGTTTGGTAACTGGGGCTGATGGAGTTCCCCGATTTGCTGAGATCTTGGTGGACGTTTCGATTCTTTGGAGAGCGGTTGTAACGTTGTCACGTCTACCAAGTGATTAGCGGACCGGTAGGCCGGTCCGGGGCGGGTGGATGTTTGAAATAGAAATATTGTTTATGATAAGTTAAATCGATTATATCGGTTTAATAGCGTGTTACTTTGTCTATTGTAAATTTTGACTATGGTCACACTATGGACTGTCAAATCATTCACTCTTTTTGCATTGTCGCTTCCGCAATGAACGTGTTTGACTTGAGTCTCGTATCTGCCGCCTTTGACTATTGCCGGCAAGAGTGTTGATAAAATTTGTGAACATTGAACATTTGTAAAACTTATGTGAATCCGTCCACGTGTATCGTGCCCGAAAACATCGTTTGAAGGACCGGCTGGGTAACTATAACGATTTGCTTGTCATTTTGGCCAAAATTATGAGTGTAATCTTATAGGTCTACTCCAGAACATCATCAGAGAAGATCTCAAAACTCGTAAATTTACATATTAATTCTAACCACTGTGAAAACACAGTAACATATGTCAGACCTTTGCCTTGCGCTAAAGACTGGATGAATCAATCGCTTCCACTGCCTTCTGCAAACAACCATTCCCAGCTTTTCTAGCCCAGACTCTGAACAGGGAATAACTTATCATATTCTTTATTGCACTTATCTTTTATGTTTTACTAACTAATAGTTTAACCAGTCTTAATTGTAAGTCTTTAATACCTTTTATGTATGTTATAAAGGTTCTCCCGTATACTAGTAGTCCATAACTAATTATCTGCAAGAGCGAAATAAACTAAACTAAGGGTCTTTTTGTAGAATACCTCCTTGAGTTGGTAAAACTTACATAGTACTGATCTTAGCCTATTACAAATATCATTGACATGTAACTTCTAGATAAAGGTTTTGTCTATTATAAGACCTCAATACTTAAACTTATCTACATACTCTAATTTATTACAGTAACAATTAAATTTCCTCATATGCATTCACATTCGTAAGTGTGTCCTATTACTGCGAGATTATCATTGTTTATAATTCTAATGTTTCGGTTGTGTGGTGACTGGTGAATGAATGTGCATACACTTAGTTTTCGCCATATTTAATATGATGCCGTTGTCATGTGCCCATTTGGTTATACTTTCAAAATCACTCTGTATACCCCTCTGTACCTCAGCTATATCTTTGGACGCATATACAAGACACATGTCATCGGCGTCATCACGACATTTGACACACTGTTAACATGCATTATATATCCGACTGGGCCGAACACCGATCCGGTCGGCACACCCAAATCTATATCTGCCGCTTTACCAGTAACACCTGCGATGATTGTGCTTATTTTGCGACGAGTTAAATAATTTTTAAACCAATTATTTATTGGCCCTTTTATTCCGCATTCATTCATTGCCTGTAATAAGATATCGCGGTCTAAAGTGTCAAACGTCTTTTTGTAATCTATGAAAAGTGCTATAATTTGTTTTCCTGAATCTAAGCAGTCGCTTAAATAATCTGAAAAGCCCGCCAACGCAGATACAGTGTTGCGCCCTCTACGAAAACCGTGCTGAATGTCACTTAATATTTTGTGCCGTTCTAAAAATGCGCTAATCTGTCCTACAATAACTTTTTTCGTTATTTTGTCTTTATCAGATAATATTGCAATTGGCCTATAATTAACATACTCTAAATGATTACCTGATTTGTATATGGGACGTATAATAGCATGTTTTAACTGGTGAGGGTAGTTACCATTACATATTGACATATTTATAAATGCAGCTTACACAGGACTTATTTTTTTACGTAAATAAATAATATCTTGCACCCGTATCCCATTCAACCCGGGTGCTTTCTCACACGACAATATTTGTATGATCTTTTCTACGTCTTTAATAATAAATAAAAATCTTTAATAATAAAATATTAACAACTTAGAGGGTAGTATCTCAAAATATAAAGCCAGTTTACCTTCACATCTCTATTTTCATAGAAGTGAGTTTTTAGCTGATTTGTATTGTAATGGTTTTGTCTTGTCAGTTTTTTTAGTGCAGAATTACATAACCACTAATATAATCTTATCACCTATTCGAGTCTTATCGAATGATGAGTTTCAGGTCTCATGCTTCGAGTTTTTCTTGAAGACTCGAGTTCATTTTAAGACTGGAGTCCTTTTGTAAGACACAAGTGGTTGTTAGATGACTCGGACTTGGCTTAACTCTAGACTCCGAACCTTTTAAGCACATCAAGACTTGCTTATTTGAGTCGAGTTTTTAAAATTACGACTCGAGGACTCGAGTTCTTTGCAACACATTGTTTATCTTTCGTACAAAAACTACAAGATAGATATGGGTAAAACTTTGCAGCAACATTTTGAAGCAACACTTTGCTTAAACATCATAATAGTACATGGGTTACCTATCGTCGCTATAACCAATCTTAAGAACTAGCGAAATTGCGGGTAGAACCTAATACATATTTGTATAAAATATAATTGTCAAAAATTATATCATTCAAAGTAATTAAACACGATTGCTTAAACAACAGAAAATTCAATTCAGTATAATAATGAGATCTCGTTTATGCAGACAGAAATTAATTCACATTATCTGTTTTACATTTTAAAAGCTTACAAATTCGTCTGGATAGATTAGGCTATATATAATTAAGACATCATTATAAAAGTTGACAAGGTGAAATAACGAAATCAAAACCATCGCATGAAGGATAAACAACGAAAATAACTAACATATAGAAACGGTCACTAAAAAATAAATCGGCTGAAAGGTTTATTTATATTCGCTTAAAAAATACTTTGGCTATCAGCTTCAGGTCAACGGATGGTATAAGGCTTTATTTTATTAGAAAACAGATTTTATCTACTGTTTGACACGTGTGAATATTATTTTCAAGTTTATTTCAAACTCTGACCTTCCTTTACCCCTAGAAACGTTTTTTTAAAAATACTCTTTTCGTGCTTCTCCACTCAAGAAAATACATGGTACAGTTTAAGCTTCATGCTCTCAGTCGCTTACGTTGAGAGCTATATGTCGGTGGAAGAGTTTTATATACTTCTATTGTTTTGTTAGGCACAAAGTAACTCTTAAAATACATAGACTCGGTCGCGTACGTGCAGGCAAACTAGAGAATATTATGCAGTAAGATAAAAAAGAAGCCCAGCGATTATATTGAAAATCGAAACGGGATATTGTAACAATTTTCATAAGAAGTGAAATATTAATAAGGAAATGGAATTTAATAACTAAGCGAAGATATTACGTCGTAAATCGCATTAGCAAAATAACAATAATATTATCAGAAACTGCAAAATATTATAATTTAAACTGATCTAAAATAAACGTTGGGTTTTGAAAATAGTTGGCAAATATAAATTAAATTAGTAGGCAAATAATATTGCAATGTCAATACGGACATTGCAATATCATGTGCCTGGAACGAAGCGCTTTGTTCACTTAGTTTGACTGTATGTTACCGTACCCTACATGGTAAATAATATATCTTTTACTGTGATATTGTAATAACAACTGAAGTGGTTTATGGAGTGCAATAAAATATTGAGTATCGTCATGTCCTAGTTTACTGTCAGCGTGCGGCATCTGCACAGGGACTAATAAGTGATAGTAATATTTAAAAAGTGTTTCCCAACCTGATTTGTTGAAGTAGCGATATGAAACCTCTTTGTATTCTAGGCTGATATATTTCTTTACCTTCGTGGTGCTTTTATACTATGATTCTTAATTTTGAATGTAGAATGTCATAGTTTTTTCACTGTTTAGTCAGAATGCATGGTAACCGGATTACATATATTTTCATGTCTGTCTGTGTTGTAATCTGCCACTGGTCAAACTTTAAGTGGTTATGGGCCCAGCACGAGAAGAATTATTGTTGTAAATAATGGAGCTATCGAAAATTCAAAAATTGTAAACTTGACGGCGAAAATTGGGTATCATGGAAGTACCGCATGTCGGCGATGTTACGTGGCATGGACGGTCTCATGAATATTGTTCAGGGAAAGATAAGTAAACCAGAAAAGCCTGCAAAGATGAAGAGACTATGGAAGGTACAGCTTTTGAAGCGGCGATGGCTACATATCGAACGAACTTAGCCGCGTACTACAGTTAGTTAGTAAGTTGGAAAGTACAGCTCTCTTATTAATTAGATACGAACAATTTGTTAGACGAAACTCTCGACAAAGTAATAAGGTTCACGAATCCTAAGGAAGTATGGGATGAACTACATAGATTGTACGATGGCGTATGTGAAGACCATTTATACAGGAAATGTATGGAATTCTTTCAATACAAATGGGAATCTACTTCAGGAAACGATATGAAAGCTCATATTTCAAAGATGAAAAACTTATGGCACAGTTTAAATCAGAAGCTTATCAAAGACGAAGGTAAAGAATTACCAGAATTGTTATTGAATTGCAAGATTATGGAGACCCTGCCAAAAAGCTATTTCAACTTTAAATCGAGCTGGTTACTCATGTCTAAGAAGGATAGAACCGTGGAGAACCTTACTAGTCAATTATGTGCTCACGAGAAGGCATTGTTAGCTAAGGAGAACATGTCTGAGTCTACGTCTGAGAATGTGTTACAGCCTGACCACGGACAATTCGCTCCAGCGAAAATTCGCACAACGCGACCGGCGACGCGACTTGCGACTGAACCAAATGTATAGAAATGTTCTAAGCATGCCACGCGTAGCGGCGACCGGCGACGCAACCGGCGAATAGCACCGAGCGGTACAGCGGCGTGTCGCGTGACACGTCGTGCGACCAAAACAAATGTATGAATTAGTACGGCGCACGCCACGGCGTCGAGCGGTAGTCGCGGCGACTAGCGCCGGAGCTGAGTCAGTATAAAATTTTTAGTTTATTTCTCCGCGAGCATGATATTATTCTTGGAATTTTTAGTTAGGCTAGGTATTGGGAACGTCTGGATGTTATCTATATCTACATAAATGGATACAGTATAAATAAAGTTGAAGTGTCTGTCTGTGATTTTAAAATACATAAGTAAGTTTTTAGAAGTGCATATACCTACTTAGTTAGATCACACTTACCTACATAAGCTTTTCCGTATTTTAACTCAAAACTCGAGTTACAATACCTACAAGCGTCGGCTCAGTACGCATTCAGTAGGTACCTACAGAATGTATACCGAAGCGCCTTGAGTTTGGTATACAGTAGGTTAGGTGGGTACCGAGCCTGACGCTCGTAGATATAAATCGCGTTCCGACCGTTTGTATAAAGATAAAATACAGTACCTATAGTTTTCAATACCGTGGTTAGGTACACAATATCAAGTCTGTCTCTGTGATTTTGCGGTAGTGTAAGCGGATCATGAGGTCTCGGGTTCGATTGCCGGGTTGAAACAAATGTGATATTGCCACCAAAGTCCGTACAATGTCGAGCTAAATTTCATAAAAAGATCTCAGCTAATGTCGTCTCGCTCCTGGTCTACACTGGTCGCAACGGCGAACGCGTGTGCCAGTGGTATGTTTTTTGCGTCGCGCGAATTGTCGCGTCGCCGGTCGTGTCGCAGATCGCGTCGCCGGTCCCCGTGGCCAAGCCGTTAGTTGCGAAAGGTACCAAGAAAGGTAGAAACACTAAGAAGGGTAATTGTGAAGGTAGTAAAGATAAGAACAAAAAGGCTTTCAGGTGTCACATTTGTAAGGAAGTCGGGCACTTTAAGAAGGACTGTCCTAAGAAAGAACAGGTTCCAGAGAAAGGTCCTACAACAAGTATGTTGGCAGTAAAGGTTAATGCTACAGATTGCGCTCAAGATCGTGATGATTGGTATGTTGACAACGGAGCCACACACCATATTACAATGCGAGGCGCCCTGTTTGAGGAATTTGAACGCTTTACGGAACCATGTGCAGTGACAACAGCTAATGGAAAGCAAGTTGATGCCGTGGGTAAAGGAAGCATTTTGATGAAAACCAAGAATGAGGTATCGTTTTATTTGAGAAATGTTTGGTATGTTCCTGAGATTACTACAAACCTGTTTTCAGTACTAGCAGCGCAGGACATGAATCTGAAAGGCGTGTTTCAGTCACGTATGATTACCTGCTCATTGAAAGTTAATAAGACAGTAACCGTTACTGGAGATAGACGGAGATATGGTGGACTATACAAGTTAAACTGCAAGGCGATACAACCAAATAGAAGCGTTGTTGTAAATACTGTTGATACGCTGCAGCTTTACCACGAACGTATGGGTCACCAGGATAAACGTCATGTGAAGGATGTAATAGAGCAAGAGTTAAATGTGAAAACTAAGAATGATGGGACGTTATGCGAAATATGCATTTTCGGGAAAACACATAGAAAGAAGTTTGGTGTTAGAGAAAAAGCAAGTAGTCCAGGAGAACGCATACATTTGGACGTATGTGGTCCGTTCCCACCTTCAGGCTCTAAGTCTAGATACTTTGTACTCTTTAAAGACGAATACACTCGCTATTGATATGTCTATTGTATGAAACAGAAGTCAGAAGTCCCTGCAAAGTTGCGAATGATGTAGGCTGAAGCAAAGGCAGTTGGACACACGATTAAGAAGTTTCTAAGTGACAATGGAGGAGAATTCGACAATGCGGAAGTCAAAAAAGAATTACAGAAATACGGAATACATGAACGGTTAGTTATGCCCTAAACTCCAGAACAGAACGGGTGCAGTGAAAGAGAAAACCGTACGATTGTTGATATGGCCAGAGCAATGATGCATGCTTATGAAGAGCTTCCTCAAAAACTGTGGGCAGAGTTGGTCAATACAGCGACGTATATTCTGAATAGAACAGGACCAACTTCTGTGGAACACAAGTCTCCGTACGAGTTGTGGTTTGGAAAGAAGCCGCAAATCAAACATTTGAGGATCATTGGTTCGACTTGCTACGCGCATATTCCGAAACAGAAAAGGAAGAAGATGCAGAAGAAAGCAAAGAAGTGTTACTTGGTTGGCTATGGCAATTATGACGGTTATAGACTCTGCTACAGAGAGTATCGTTAGATCCAGAGATGTCACATTTGATGAGAGACCACTGGAGACTAATTTAGGAAGTGAAGAACCTAGGGATACTGAACGTTCACAAGTAATAGATACAGCTAATATAGAAGTTCCAATATATGTAAGGAAGGAACGACTTGATAATGAGATACTGAAACCAGTCACAGCTGAAGAAGACAGAGGAAGACCTATTGAGACAAATTACGAAGTTGAACTCTCGGAGGACACGGAAGTTATTGAGGGTCCTGTTACTAGCGGTGATGAAGAAGAATTTGAAGATGCGCGTGTAGAGGAGTCGGAAGATGAATCTATTGAATTGGGCAGGCAAGGTATGCAGCTCAAAGATCGATCACTCCTGCAGCGTCCATTGAAATTCAATGATTACGTTTCTCATGTCAATACCAGCGATGATTGTTACTACGAACCAGGAACTTACAAGGAAGCTATATATTGCCGAGATTAAGACCTTTGGCGCAAAGCTATGGATTGCGAGATTGGATCCTTAAAAGCAAATGGAACGTGGGTTCTTGAGAAATTGCCTAAGAATCGGAAAGCAATACCTTGTAAATGGATCTATAAAGTGAAGTTAAACCCAGATGGTTCAGTAGATAAATATAAGGCACGTCTTGTCGTAAAAGCTTTTAGACAGAAGAAAGGGGAAGATTATGATCAGACCTTTAGCCCCGCAGCTAAGATGGCAACTATTATAGCGGTGCTGAGTTTAGCAGCTAATGAAGGGATGGCACTACGTCAGTTTGACATCTGTACAGCCTTTTTATATGGTTCGTTGACTGAGGAAGAAATATTCATGCGGCAACCGGAAGGATATGATGATGGTAGCGGACGAGTATGCTTGCTTAAGAAAAGCTTGTATGGGTTAAAACAGGCTCCATGATGTTGGAACACGACGATCATAAACTACTTCAAGGAAATTGGCTTTGAAGTCAGTGAAGCTGACCCCTGCCTGTTTAAGAGAGAGAGAGAGAGATCTAATGGGAAGTTATTAGTTGCTCTGTACGTCGACGACGGTCGTATAACCGGTTCAAATGAAGGACTGATTGATGAATTCATTAAGGAATTGAAAAAGAAGTTTGGGATGACTTATAAACCTGTATAGTATTTATAAGTATTACTTGGGTATGGAGGTTGAAGTCAGAGAAGGCGGCGATATTAGAATACACCAGACTTCTTATGTAAAGAAAATCTTGAAGAGATTGGGTATGGAAAACTGTAAACCAGTAAGCACTCCTATGGTAAAGGACCCTGTACCACAAGAAGCAGAGAAGGTTGATGACTACTTTCTGAAGAATTATAGACAAGTAGTAGGTGCTCTTGCTTATCTGATGGTGTGCACAAGGCCTGACATAGCATATCCTGTCAGTGTAGTATCCAGAAGCTTGGAAAACCCGACTCACACGGATTCTGTTCAGTTGAAGCGCATGCTAAGATATCTACAGTACACTCCAGATATGAGAATTCTGTATAAGAAGGATTACAGAAGAGGTATTCTGGAATGTTACAGTGATGCAGATCACGGTGGAGATCTGACAACAGGGAGTTCAACTACTGGAGTTGTATGCATTTATGCTGGAGGCGCCGTGTCATGGTTGAGCCAGAGACAACCCAGTGTGGCTATTTCCACTACAGAAGCCGAGATTGTCGCAGCTAGTGAGGCAGCGAAAGAAGGCATTTGGCTAGCTCGTCTAATGCAAGGCATGACGAAGATGGAGGCTTCACCTGTTCTCTATGGGGATAACGAAGCGGCTGTGAGATTAGCTGAGAATCCTGAGTTCTATAGAAGAACTAAGCACATTCGAATACGTCATTTCTTTGTGCGAGAATTGGTTACTGCTGGAGATCTAAAAGTGAATAGGATCAGCACTGAGAAGCAGCTGGCAGATCTCTTCACAAAGCCACGGCTAGGCCGAGGCTTATCAGCCTACAAGAACAAATAGGTCTACACAACGAGAGATGGTGTTGAAGTCGCTACTTCAACACCATCTCTCGATGTGTAGACCTATCTAATGCGCAGACCGGAGGAGTATATAGGTCGAAAATGTTTAGAGTGGGTAGTACCCGGCAATCGGCCTCGAGGACGCCCCAAGAAGCGCTGGATTGACATTGTGAGAAGCGACATGGGTGTTGACTTTGGAAGACCGGGCAAAATGGAGAGATTTGAGTAGGAAGGCGGACCCTGGTATAGACCGGGATTAATAATCGCCAGGCAGAAAAAAAACAAGACACTACTATTAATGTAGTGAGTCATCCGGTGAACACGGTTGGCGTAACCCATGCCGAATGTCGGGACTAGAAGGTGTTTTACCTTTACTTTCAAATAATTTCGCTATATGAATAATATCGCTATATGAAACCTCTGTGTATTCTAGGCTGATATGTTTCTTTACCTTCATGGTGCTTTTATACTATGATTCTTAATTTTGAATGTAGAATGTCATAGTTTTTTCACTGTTTAGTCAGAATGCATGGTAACCGGGTTACATTTATTTTCATGTCTGCAAAACTAACGTTTTATTAATCTTCCACTGGTCAAACTTTAAGTTGATTATCAGTTCAAAAGCTCAACTTTGTCGGTTGGTATTACGTTATTTATACCTACATATTTAATTAGCCATATAATAAATGTGTGCTTTTCTAAATTTACTCGTAACTAAAATTAATTTGTTTATTTAAATATTTTTCAAAGGTTTAAAAAAGGTCCTCACTAGATTTAGTCAGCATCTATGATCAACAATTTGAAATGAAAGAAAAAATTAAAAAATAAAATCATTTGTAATTGCGATAATGCATAATTATGTTGTGCCATTAAGCTTAAGCTGCGTATAAACACAATTGAGCTAGGATTTTATTATTACATTACATTTCTCATTTAAATCCAATGAAAGGTATGCAAATTCTACGTAAATAAAACTTAAACAATTACTACGAGTGATTATCGGTTACGTAGAATTGGGGGAACGCTTAAAATAAATTTCAGATTAACTCTGTCATTGCATTTAGCAATCATTAAAAAAGGTTTAATATTATAACAAAGCTATTTTAAGACTATGTTAGTATGACGCTGCATTTTACTATAGGAGCTCTCTGCAGGACATTGAGCGCTGATATAAAAAATAATGCCAATGAAATTATCATACATTTTTGACTGAAACCTTTGCTAAGAAAGAATCTCGAAGCCCGCTAGTAGTAGTGTAATACCGGATGGAGCTGCATTGAATGGTAATCGCAATATATAGTAGCCGTCGAGCGCCTTGAGAGAAAGTCTCACCTACCACCTCCGCCAGCCTCAACTCGGCCAAGCTCATCCTGACGACCGAGAGTCGAGAAGACTAACAAAGGGTATTCAAAGCGAAACGAAAAAGCAATGTATATACCAGCAAACTCAAGGCCGAACAGCTTCCAGGTTCCCCTCTTGGTGACGATGATCACTTGCGGGCACACGTTGCGGTGCATTTGGTGCGAAGTGTTCTGCAGATAGTGCAGAGCCGCAACTAAAATATATATTT
Source organism: Euclidia mi (assembly GCA_944739405.2). Lineage (NCBI taxonomy): Eukaryota > Metazoa > Arthropoda > Insecta > Lepidoptera > Erebidae > Euclidia > Euclidia mi. The sequence continues at coordinate 10,072,757 of OX123199.2, read as the reverse complement.
TATATTTATTTTCTGCTAAAACTTTTGCTATACTACTACGCAGGTAGATTTGGGTTCACAGCCCGTACCGTTGACTTTTCGAAGTTATGTGCGTATTAATTTGTTAAATACCGCTGGCTAAACTGGTAAAGGATAATATCGAGAGGAAATAAGAGGAGGAAAAAAGAAATCTCCGTAAATGTTATCGAAAAAGCAGCGATTATTATCTAACATTTGCTGCAAATTGCATTTGTTGCTGAAGTCTATGATTAGGTATGTATATCCGTTAACATTTTGGAAAGCGTTAATACAAATGCTGCATTGTATAATAAGCATGATTATTAATAAATATATCCCAGTTTTAATTTTAAATAGTACTTTTTGGTACGTTAGTTTGTAGTTTTTAGACAGAAAATGTTTTTGTTTACACAGAGATATAAAAATAACTCGTGTGTTTTTATTGTAAACTAGCTGTACCGGCGAACTTCGTACCGAATTTACCGAACCTCGTCCTAATTTTCTAAAACATATAAAAAAATATTTATCCAATTTGGTGCAGCCGTTTCGAAGTTATGCGCGTACAAACATTTCGAGGATTCATACATACATATATAGACTCACGCCTGTTTCCCGGAGGGGTAGGCAGAGACTACGGAACGCCATTTGCAACGATCCAGACATATCTCTCTTGCTTCATTCACTCCCATCAGATTTCTCATGCATGCTCTTCTGTTCAGGGTACTTCTCACCTGTCCTGTTTTTAGGATGTCTCCAATCTGATCAGAGAACGTCCGCCTAGGTCTTCCCCTTCGTCCTGTCCCTTCCACACTTGCCTTATATATCTGCTTGGTCAGTCTTTCGTCATCCATCCTCTCCACGTGCCCAAACCATCTTAGCATACCTTTCTCGATGCTTGTCACTACATCTTCTTTTACCCCACAACACTCTCTTATCACACAATTCTTTACTCTGTCAGTCAGAGAGACACCACACATACTTCTCAGTGCTCTCATTTCTACAGCATTTATTCTACTTTCATGACTTTTCTGCCATACACAACTATCACTACCATACATAAGAGTAGGTACTAACACCCTTCTATGCACAGCCAAACGTGCCTTTTTGGACACCTTTTGGCTATTCATAAACGCCTTCAGAGCTCCATTCACTCTATTACCTGCATTAACTCTTCTTTCAATATCTTCTACATTCTTACCATCTCTTGTAAACAGCGTACCTAAATATACAAACTCATTCACTTGCTCCACTCGCTGTCCATCGATCATAACATTACAAGCCGTAACGCATTCCTCCTTTTCAAAAACCATAACTTTCGTTTTACTTACATTCACTTTCATTCCTTTCCTCTCTAACGCACCATGCATGATTGTTACCATCTTCTGCAACTCCTCCACTGAAGACGCAAGTATAACCTGATCATCAGCATAAAGGAGGCATTTGACAAGTAACTCATTCATCCTTAATCCACAATCACTATGTTTCAAGTCTTGCAAACAACTGTCCATGAAGAGGTTGAACAGCCACGGCGACGCTACACATCCCTGTCTAACACCTGTGTTGATGGTAAACCAGTCAGTGTATGCCCCGTTTATCCTCACACAAGCTCTAGAATCCTCATAAAGGGATTTCAGAGCTCGAATTAGGCTGCTGTTCATCCATTTTTATTTATATAGATCCGTGAAGTATTAATTCTAACCTCATATCTTACTACTAATATAAATGCATAAGTTTGTGTGGATAAAAAGATATTTTAAACTCTAAGGGCTACGCACTATGCGGTTAGCCAGAATGCGGCCAGCCGTGTGGCTGACCGCAATGAATAATTTGTACTAGAAAGTAGTTTTTATTCGCACTGCGACGCGGCTGCCGGCCGACCGCTCCGGTTGTTCTGACCGCTGTCAGACGACGGATGGCCAGCCGGAAGGTTGGGTTGTCATACACACTACGCGGATAGTGCTAGTTTGTGGTTACGCGTCATTGACAGTGTACATCTCACGGATAATAAGCACCTACGCACTATGCGCTTAGCCGGAATGCGGTCGGCCATCCGGCCGCATTCCGGATAACGCAACCGCCTCCTGCGGAGCCCTGACGCAAAAACTACAGAACGGATTTGATGAGACTTTTCAGTCTTACATATCTTTTGTCCCGATCACGGATTCCCCCGTGGGCGACCCCGCAGGCAATATCTAGTAGGTAAATATTGATTTAACGAATAAATCTTGTGTTGCGGGGGACTTTACAAACATGCAGCCAGCGGACACAGTGAACATCTAGAATCTCAGCAACAATTTTTGGATCACACAAAGTGTTGTTTCGAATGGGAATTGAACACACAACACTCGGCGCAGTGTCTAGCGACGAGGCGGCCGCTTAAACCACTACGCCAACCATGTAGTCCAGCTTAATTACCACTACAGGATAATATTATACACGAGTGAAACGATTTGGTGTAAAACACTGCCACTGACCATTAGCAAAATTGCAGGTCGACAAAATTCAACCAGCGCAGTCTTCACACTCGATGATTTAATATAAAATTGAGAGCTAAATATATTGCAACACAACACAAAATGAACTTATTTTATTTTTTTAAGTAAATGGAACTATATAAATGTAATTCTGGATATATAAAATAATTGTAGTGTAGAAGAAGAAGTGTAAAAACGTGTCTATCTAGTTTAATAAATATGAGTGATTGTCGAGCCCGCTTCTGATGCCCAATTTAATGCACATTCGTATATAATTAAGCGACTTAACAACTCACGCAAATTATTGTACTGGAGAAAACACCTCGATGTTCTCAAAGGCCGTAACCGTAAACTTATATTCACATTAAAAAATCTTAGATCGGTACTACGACACACACTAACTGTTTTGTGCTCTAGCTCAGTCATTAATAGCATACTGTATTACAGCGTGGGGTGGTACGTTTTCATCTATGTTAATTAACGTGGAAAGAGCTCAAAGAGCGGTATTAAAGGCGATTTTTTTAAAAGTTAATAGGCGGCAAACGAGCCTGATGGTAAGCAGTTACCGCCGCCCATGGCCACAAGCAACACCACAGGAGTCACAAGTGCGTTGCCGCCTCTTGGGGTTGGGAAAAGGGATAGGATGAGGAGTGGGATGAGGGAGAAGGAATAGGGGATAGGGCCTCCGGCACTCTCACTCATCGAACGAAACGGAACAGTTTAGGTACTGTTACTTTACGTCGATTTTCTGTGAGAGGGTAGTACTTCCCCGATCGAGCCGGCCCATTCATGCTGAAGTCAGGAATTCTCTACTACCTTCGAAAATGTACAAACCAATATACTTCCCGACTGATCAGCTATACGAGTAATGTAAAGTGCTATCCGTTCGTAAACTCTTCATTTATCTTGTTATTCTCAGGCAGCACTCATCTCTGTCATATATTCAAAATTTAAACGATAACAAACGAATCAAGCACAAAATATGTCCCAATATCCGCCAAAGCTCATGTACAGCTACGAGACATTATTATATGCTGAGACCTCGTCTTTACAACATTGCCAATAATATCCGATGCCTATGAGGACATGTAAAAAAACCGTATTTAATTGGCTACTAAATCTCTCATACAATGACACTGAAAGTCTTTTACGAAAACCAATTGAATTTCGGCTGTAGCTTATTGAGTAGTGGAAACCTGCCTGTTCAGCTCCACACCGCTGACGGATCGCATGCTGAAACACCCAGCGTCAGCTCCAAATGTGCCCCGGCGATCACCCCCGGGCAGCGGTCCTCTCACTTTCTTTCTTAAACGGGTCTCCATATTGAATGGGTTACCATTGCCATGTTAGCCACGCCAGTAAAATGTTCGTGTGTCCGCCCCCCACGTGAGTCAGATGTTCGACTCGGACGTATGGTTGGGTTTTAGGGGGCTTATTATTATTATTATTGTGAAATAAATACGCAAACACGCCGCTCAAAATATTATTAACTTCATTTAAATTTCACAAGCTAAACACAAAACTAAGAGCAAAACTTTCTACCTCGTTGTATTCTCGTATTTTATCAAACAAGCTTTAAACCAAGCTTGATTTGCAATGGACTTTCATTTATAATTGAACTATTATTTCGAAGCGCGTTTCTTCTACAGGAAACATATCATATCAGCCCAAACGGCTTTTATATTGTCTTCTTCACAAACCGTCCCCATCCACTCAAGCAGATTATATCTTAGAAACGCAATTTCAGAACACAAATGGAATGTGAAAATTTGATATTATTGTGGCGGTTGAACAGTTTGCAGTACTTAGTGTAGTCGATTGAATTGTTTCTAGTAGTACACTTTAGTAGAACACAATACTATACAAAAATATTGACCCCGTTACGTGGAAGATTTTGACCTGTGAATCTTAATGTTTCACGTAACATCCCTATGTATGCTTAAATCTTAAAAACTACGCAACGGATTTTAATGCGGTTTTTTTTAATAGATATAATGATTCAAGAGGAAGGTTTATTTGTAGGTTTATTTGTGTAATTGACGCGAGCGAAGCCGCTGGCGACGTCTGGTTATAAATAAATCATACGTGGGATCTATGGTCACAAAAACCATTGAATAAAATAAAATAAGACCGACGACTGAATAAAGCATACGAGAAAAGGTAAAGATTTTCCTACAAGCACTATTAGAAGTATATTTTTACTTACAAAGGTTACGTGAAACATTAAGATTCACAGGTCAAAATCTTCCACGTAACGGGGTCAATATTTTTGTATAGTATTGTGTTCTACTAAAGTGTACTACTAGAAACAATTCAATCGACTACACTAAGTACTGCAAACTGTTCAACCGCCACAATAATATCAAATTTTCACATTCCATTTGTGTTCTGAAATTGCGTTTCTAAGATATAATCTGCTTGAGTGGATGGGGACGGTTTGTGAAGAAGACAATATAAAAGCCGTTTGGGCTGATATGATATGTTTCCTGTAGAAGAAACGCGCTTCGAAATAATAGTTCAATTATAAATGAAAGTCCATTGCAAATCAAGCTTGGTTTAAAGCTTGTTTGATAAAATACGAGAATACAACGAGGTAGAAAGTTTTGCTCTTAGTTTTGTGTTTAGCTTGTGAAATTTAAATGAAGTTAATAATATTTTGAGCGGCGTGTTTGCGTATTTATTTCACAATAATAATAATAATAAGCCCCCTAAAACCCAACCATACGTCCGAGTCGAACATCTGACTCACGTGGGGGGCGGACACACGAACATTTTACTGGCGTGGCTAACATGGCAATGGTAACCCATTCAATATGGAGACCCGTTTAAGAAAGAAAGTGAGAGGACCGCTGCCCGGGGGTGATCGCCGGGGCACATTTGGAGCTGACGCTGGGTGTTTCAGCATGCGATCCGTCAGCGGTGTGGAGCTGAACAGGCAGGTTTCCACTACTCAATAAGCTACAGCCGAAATTCAATTGGTTTTCGTAAAAGACTTTCAGTGTCATTGTATGAGAGATTTAGTAGCCAATTAAATACGGTTTTTTTACATGTCCTCATAGGCATCGGATATTATTGGCAATGTTGTAAAGACGAGGTCTCAGCATATAATAATGTCTCGTAGCTGTACATGAGCTTTGGCGGATATTGGGACATATTTTGTGCTTGATTCGTTTGTTATCGTTTAAATTTTGAATATATGACAGAGATGAGTGCTGCCTGAGAATAACAAGATAAATGAAGAGTTTACGAACGGATAGCACTTTACATTACTCGTATAGCTGATCAGTCGGGAAGTATATTGGTTTGTACATTTTCGAAGGTAGTAGAGAATTCCTGACTTCAGCATGAATGGGCCGGCTCGATCGGGGAAGTACTACCCTCTCACAGAAAATCGACGTAAAGTAACAGTACCTAAACTGTTCCGTTTCGTTCGATGAGTGAGAGTGCCGGAGGCCCTATCCCCTATTCCTTCTCCCTCATCCCACTCCTCATCCTATCCCTTTTCCCAACCCCAAGAGGCGGCAACGCACTTGTGACTCCTGTGGTGTTGCTTGTGTCCATGGGCGGCGGTAACTGCTTACCATCAGGCTCGTTTGCCGCCTATTAACTTTTAAAAAAATCGCCTTTAATACCGCTCTTTGAGCTCTTTCCACGTTAATTAACATAGATGAAAACGTACCACCCCACGCTGTAATACAGTATGCTATTAATGACTGAGCTAGAGCACAAAACAGTTAGTGTGTGTCGTAGTACCGATCTAAGATTTTTTAATGTGAATATAAGTTTACGGTTACGGCCTTTGAGAACATCGAGGTGTTTTCTCCAGTACAATAATTTGCGTGAGTTGTTAAGTCGCTTAATTATATACGAATGTGCATTAAATTGGGCATCAGAAGCGGGCTCGACAATCACTCATATTTATTAAACTAGATAGACACGTTTTTACACTTCTTCTTCTACACTACAATTATTTTATATATCCAGAATTACATTTATATAGTTCCATTTACTTAAAAAAATAAAATAAGTTCATTTTGTGTTGTGTTGCAATATATTTAGCTCTCAATTTTATATTAAATCATCGAGTGTGAAGACTGCGCTGGTTGAATTTTGTCGACCTGCAATTTTGCTAATGGTCAGTGGCAGTGTTGTACACCAAATCGTTTCACTCGTGTATAATATTATCCTGTAGTGGTAATTAAGCTGGACTACATGGTTGGCGTAGTGGTTTAAGCGGCCGCCTCGTCGCTAGACACTGCGCCGAGTGTTGTGTGTTCAATTCCCATTCGAAACAACACTTTGTGTGATCCAAAAATTGTTGCTGAGATTCTAGATGTTCACTGTGTCCGCTGGCTGCATGTTTGTAAAGTCCCCCGCAACACAAGATTTATTCGTTAAATCAATATTTACCTACTAGATATTGCCTGCGGGGTCGCCCACGGGGGAATCCGTGATCGGGACAAAAGATATGTAAGACTGAAAAGTCTCATCAAATCCGTTCTGTAGTTTTTGCGTCAGGGCTCCGCAGGAGGCGGTTGCGTTATCCGGAATGCGGCCGGATGGCCGACCGCATTCCGGCTAAGCGCATAGTGCGTAGGTGCTTATTATCCGTGAGATGTACACTGTCAATGACGCATAACCGCAAACTAGCACTATCCGCGTAGTGTGTATGACAACCCAACCTTCCGGCTGGCCATCCGTCGGCTGACAGCGGTCAGAACAACCGGAGCGTTCGGCCGGCAGCCGCATCGCAGTGCGAATAAAAACTACTTTCTAGTACAAATTTTTCATGGCGGTCAGCCACACGGCTGCCCGCATTCTGGCTAACCGCATAGTGCGAAGCCCTTAGAGTTACAATTATCCTTTTATCCACACAAACTTATGCATTTATATTAGTAGTAAGATATGAGGGTAGAATTAATACTTCACGGATCTATATAAATAAAAATGAATCCTCGAAATGTTTGTACGCGCATAATTTCGAAACGGCTGCACCAAATTGGATAAATCTTTTTTTATTTGTTTTAGAAAATTAGGACGAGTAAAGTTAGGTAAATTCGGTACGAAGTTCGCCAGGACAGCTACATTACAAAAAAACACACCAGTTATTTTTATATCTCTGTGTAAGCCAAAACATTTTCTGTCTAAAAACTACAAACTAACGTACCAAAAAGTGCTATTTAAAAAAAAACTGGCATATATTTATTAACAATCATGCTAATTATACAATGCAGTATTTGTATTAACGCACGGAATCGCATACGCAACGGATCATCGAAGTATAAAATGAAGTCTGTCTTCTATCTGTCTGTCCCTACAGACAGATAGAAGACAGACTTTATTTTATACTATGTAGTGATATGTTTGAGGTTTAACTACCTGACGAAATATTTTTGTACAAAAGTTTTCTCATCTATTTTCTCACTTTTTTTGTGTACATAATTACTAATGTCTCAGGAAGAAACTAGTTCCCGTGATACGAAATCAGCCAAGTTTAAGTGTCAGCGTTGCATTTTTAATGTAGTTTTTAATCAGTGATTAAAGTGGCGTCACAACTTTGAACCGAGCTATTACTTCATGTAGCATTAAAACTTCAAAGTAAAAATATCATTATAATGTAAACGACATTAAACACAGGAAGGATATTAAAATAAAAAAACAACATATTTTTATTTTAATATCCTCTAATACTTTTGAAACGTGGTTGAGATTAAATCTACCCACGGCATCGGAGATTTACAGACATTATTGCACAAACCTTTTTAATACACCAATGCAATGCTATTTCAAGTTCACTGGTAACAAAGGCCATTAGTGAAATTACTTTTTTGAACAGCTTATAATTTGTTCTCGTAAAAGTGCCTAGATTCCACATTCACTATCATTTACATAGAGCACTGCATTATTTTAAGCTTTAGAGCGCCAAATCGCCAGGGACTCTGGTAGTATAGAATAGTTTAGTAGTATAGTATAGTTTGTATTCCATATTGGTAGTATAGTTTGTATTCCATTTTTCAATACCAAGGGCAGCAATCTGCACAAGGCACGCACAATGTGTTCATTCGAATTGAAAATTTGAAACGGATTTTTCAATTGTTTTTTGTCATGTGTCTCACTTTTATGATATTCAATGAGTTTCATAGGTAATAATCCACATTCTTTTCGTCATCTTCTTTCCCAGGTCTCATTATATTTGGTGTCAGCGTAGTATGTTCTGCGCTTCCATTCTACTCTGGCACCTATCATAAGGTCACCTTTCTAGGATTCTGTAGCCAAAAATGGCAAAAAAAACGGAACCCGTATAGATTCGCCATGTCTGTCTGTCCGTATGTTACAGCCATTTTATTCCGAAAGTATTGAGACTACAGATTTGAAAATTGGTAAGTAGATGTTTTCTGTAACCCGCTTACCTTTAACTTTAAATAAATTGTTATATCGTCGGTCATAATATACTTGCGAGGTGTCTTTAGATAGTTCTTTGAAATAGAAAATGCTTCTCAAAGTCAATCGTTTGTATGAAAGACGTATCGAAAATGGTGAAATATATAATTATGTGGACCCCCCCCCCTCCGTCATCTAACTTTCAAAGTAAGAGAGTGACAGATCTGAAAAAGAAAATTGTACATCGTCATGTAAACTTCTTTGACTGATATGCCATCAGCATGAATTAAAGCACAGTATGGTTTGAAAAATAAGTTTGCTGGCGAAAAAGCGATAGTGATATTTGATTAGGTGAAGATAATGGGTATGTTCGGTGGCTAACTCTACTACGGAAACTTTCATGAGCGAATCTGACTCGCACTTGTTTTAATTATTCTTTCATAATATAGGTATATACTCACACATCCAGTCCATCCATCTTTTCCTTGGGCTCTCTCTTTCCTTCATAATAAAAACATTTGTTTTTCGTTAAGATTAGTCTGAACTTTATTCAATTATCCTTTTGAATTTGTATTCATAATTATTGAGAACGAGTACTTAGATGTCTTTAAGAGGATTATGTGAGCTTAAGCTTGCGACACAGTAAATACACAATTATCGAAAAAAAGGAAAGTATATTCATTTTACATATGGCACTGGTATTATTCATCATATTTCGAGAAACTAAATACATTACTAATCTAAAGATTCTGAAGAGTAGTTCGTTGTCACGAGGATGATAATTTTGGAATTACGTATTCATTATATACATATATGTATATAATGAATACGTAATTCCAAAATAATACAAAGCAAGTTACTCCAAACAAAGGTACGTGGTATATATCCCGAAAAACAATTTAAATTAAGTTTAAATGACCACGAAAGTTTAAAAAGCAAGTAACATACATATAATAATAATGTTAGTTGCGTCAATGTTTAAGATACTTGTATATCCTCCTAGTCCTTAACATTATTTATTCGAAGGGCTGATGAGCCCTACATTAGCTTCTTACGGTATTACCCTCGCAAATGATGTTATATAAAATCACTTGTCTATAATTATAAATAAAATGATTTGTCCGGACATAATAATATGATAGCATAATCTATACTGTTTAAACTAGAAATAGGAAATTACGACAGTGGGGTGCTTATATGTATATCGTTGGCACTAAATGAGGAAGATTTTTTAATACTCTTCCTCAAAGGGTGTAAAATAGGGGTTGAAAGTTGGGTACTACACATACGAAGCAGAAAGCCTGTGAGTGAACAAATCAAATGTGAGTTGAAGGTTTTGTTACTCTTAACTATTCTATGGGCTTAGTATAAGAGTTAATTACCTTATGTTACGATTGCCTCGCTTTGAGCTCTCGACCAATGGCAATGTCAAACGTTGTGAATGCGATGATCGTGTCAGCGTAAAATTAACTTGCACTAAGCCGAAAGCGCTAAGTTGATACGCCACGCATAAGTAACAAATGCCCCATACAAACACCCACTACACTAATCACACTTCACAATTATTATTTTAAGTGTATATGCATCAATTTCCAGTTGATTTATTTGAATATAATTAGTACCTAGTATAATAACAGCTACAGCCTACAGCTATCTTACCTAGTTTACTTAAGATTGTCCAAGAAACTAAGATATTATAAGTAATATATCTAGTAATCAAATTACCTTTCTGTTCCTTTGTTATTCTTTTTTCTGTTCAATTTGTATAACATTTCTTTTTTTTTTGTCAACACAGCTACATCACTGTACTTTCTTAAAATATTTCTGTCTTTCAACTTTTTTTTGAGTATTTGTTATATTTATATATTAACATCTCTTTCCCCATACCCTATAATATATTTCAAATAATTCAGCTGTTTTTTTTTTCTTTTAAGGTAATTTGGGTACAAAATATATCTACACACACTATGATGACCCCTAAGGCTTTAGCAAAGGAAACGGAGCACAAGTTGAAGATTGCACTACTGGAACTCAAGAAATATAAGGAAGATCATATAAGGAAGGTCAACTGTTGAAGGAACGAATTGACAGTGAAGAGGAAATTAAGTATGTTAATGACAAAGTCTCACAACTGAAAGCACAATTGACGGAACTCCACATAGAACATATGGACATTCTGGACCAGCGGGACAGACTGCAGGAAGAAGTCAGATCATATAGTAGCTGCGATGATACATATATGAGGCAGCTCAGTCGCATCATGGAGTTGGAAACAAGCTTGAGTGAAGCTCAATCCAAAATAACAACCTTGGAGAATTCCATTCAGTCACTAAGCAGCACAGCAAACCAGGACCTGTTCTCTGAAGTCATTGGTGGAAAGGCAAATATTTTTAAATCTGTAAAATGTAATTGTAACTTTACATATAAGGTGTCAAATGGTAAATTTAGGAAATTGACAAAATTAAATAAATTAATAAAGCGACTTGAGTTAGGCTATAAGAGGTCAAAGAAAATTGTAGATTTAACACAAATTAACCATGATTTAGTTAAAGAGAGTGAGGTATTAGTTTCTAAGCTTAAGGATAGTAGTGAGCAATTAGCCTGTAGCCGATTACAATATGAACAACACACATGTGAGCTGCAAACACAAATCACATCATTAAATGCACAGCTCAACAAATTGATAATAGATCATCAAAGTGAAACACAGGAATATATATTGAAATATGATGAAATTAGTAGAGTTGGTAGAGAAAATCTAAAACAACTGCTCTCTATGACCAACAACAGTAACTGTTTAAATTGTTCAAATCATAAGTTAGAGGCTTCACCTAATTGTACAACCAAGTTATATAGTGACTTTCAAGATGAATATCCTTCGAAAACATGTCATGGTTCAGGTTCTGACACATTATTACATAATGAAAATAATAAGTTTTTAGATAACAATGTTTTAAATTTTTCTGACCAATTAGGAATTGGTATGGGTAGCCTGATTAATAGTTATACTGATCGGTCAATACAAAATATTTGTTGACCAGGACAAGGAATGTCTATGTTAATTAATAAATTAAAGTATGATAGACTAAATAAACATTCTACAGTTATAATTTTATATGGGGATAGCCTACTAGTTACCAAGAAAGAAATATTAGCTTTATCAGACATTATGATAGAACAAAGTTCTAAAGTGGGGTGCAATTTTATTGTCTGTGCATTACCATATTCCAATAACTTATCTTATAAAGAAAATAACCAGATAGGTAAATTGAATCTATTATTATATAATAGCACTTGTAGTCATAGTGACCGTATTTTATTTTTCGACTCTAATATTTTTATTAGTAATTTCTTTTTAACAAAAGATACTATGTATCTCTCTTTTATATAAAGGCGACAACTTGCTAAATTATTAGCATTTAATTTACATAGTGAACGCAGTACTACTAAAGTACTTAGGAATTTGGTAGATAATAGTTATACCAATAGTAGTATTGACAAATCTATTAGTTTAAACTACTAGATGAGACAACAGATAGGCATTCATGTGTTTTAAACTTAGCTCATCAAAACATACAAGGCCTATCTGGCAAAGAATTAGAGATAGATTTATTTTTAAAGAAACATAAGTTGCATGTATTATGCATTACGGAACATTGGTTAAGAGGTGACCGATTAATATTTAATAATGAATTTTATACAGTGATTAGTGCATTCGTAAGAAAGAACGCTATTCGTGGTGGCTCTCTCATATATGTTTGTAATAGTGTTAAATGTAAAGAACGAAAGGACATAGCCGAACTTTCTATCGAGCGCACCGCTGAGATAGCTTATGTTGAAGTTGAGCAACACGTCATAGTCTGTGTATACCGACCACCGCAAAGTGACTTTAGCCAATTTGAAAGCATCATTGAGGACGTCTTAAAACACTTAAGTTCCAGCGGGAAGTCAATAATCGTATGTGGTGATTTTAATGTTAACTTGTTAGAACAATCACCAACTTGTACTAGGTTAGTTAGTTTATTTATGTCATTTAATTTGAATGTATTATTTTCTGAACCAACCAGAACTACCTCACATTCTTCTACATGCTTAGATAATATTTTTTGCAATTGTTTGTACTTAAGTAAAGCTGTTTTGAGTGACTTGACATCGGATCACTGTGGACAAAAGGTTGTAATTCCAACTAATACAACCTCTACAGTACAAAAAATCACATGTAGGCCTATGACCTCTGCTCGCCTTAATCGCTTTAGTGATGATGTTGCTGCTAAGATCGCCAGCATTGACTTAACTCACGATGATCCAGATGAATTATATAAGTGGTTATTTGATGTTATTAAAAATGAGTACAATAAATATGGCATCTGGACACAGCATGCCCTAGTCCCTCAATGACACATGATTTTTGCAGGATTTGGATATTTTTATGATTTATTGAATGTAATTCAACATTATTTATCCCTGATCATATCATTGTTCACTTGTCACCTTCACAAAATTCTTTCTACATTTGCATTCCTTCACGCGTTCCACTAATTTACGTTAATAATAACGATCTGGAAAATGGAGGTAATTGGCGGTCATGGTCAGTATATCAATAGATTGTTTCTTACTACCGGTTCGTATACCGTTGTCGTCATGCTCACTAAAATGTCATTTCTTGTGGTGGCGTCGTGTGTCGGGTCATCCCTGTCCCTCTAATATGGCGAGAGGGATGATGGCTGGCACGTGCGTCATACTCGTGAATGGGGGGTACTTGCGATGACTGGTCGATGACGGTCTTGCGGGCTGGTATTACATTTTAATATTTAACTGCATCATTTCCATCATGGTTCTGATCACTTTCGCGGATTGCCTGCATTATTAGGTATATATAATGTAAGTGCATGCTCCTGTTTCACCATGGCTATTCTGAGGAGGCTAACTAAATGAACATCAAAATTAAAATTAAGAATTAAGCTTGACTATTATTATGTACAGTATATATATACAAGTGATATAGAAGGTGTAACAGTTGCAGCACCTTACAAAATGTAAATTATGTGTATTATGCAAAACCTGGCGATGAAAAAGAGTGACCGTGAGTTTTATTGCCCGTTCTTTCTCATGGTTCTTCGGCCTTTGCGTCGAACGTGGCAGTAAATGTAAATTCTTTAAGTAATTATTTTATGAATTTATTATTTTGTGATTTGTGTTACATTGTGACCCAGATTACCAAGCCCAAGACCCAGAGAAGGATTTTGACTTGACTTGACTTGAATGGACTGCGTACAAAGGTTGGCCGCTGCTTGTGTGGGTATCTATAAAGTATTTATAAAGCTGGTTGCCCGTGGTGCGTTTTTATTTTTATTTTTTTGGTTAAAAAAAGACAACGCCCGCCCTAGGACTAAATCCTGTGTCGCGGGGGACTATACAAACATACAACTAACGGACACAATTAACACCCAGACTCGTGCGTGCGTGGTTTTGCGGATGGGCGCACACCGCACAACGATAAGGGTAACTTTAAAGGTGTGGTGCACGTCCATCTTTAATACCACGCACTGTGGCCAGCCTGCCTTATACAAAGCACCGGTAATACCGGTATCTAGCACCAGAAGGTACACTAATTTTGTATTAATAGCACGGGCACGGGTAGACCAACCGTTGAAATTATAATGAATGACTTTTTAACTTCATTTAAAGCTGCCTGTAACTTGTACGAGCACTGTTACATAATTGATAATCCCGAGAGTTAGCACTCTAGGCGTAACCGAATGTCCTTAATTAATAGGTCACTGAAAATGCTTTTTATGTTTTATTCATGTTTTAGCAATTTTACTGACGATATAGGATAACAATCGTGTATAGAGTTGTAGTAGGTAATCTGTACAGTAATAAAATCGTGTATTGATTATATTAAAATTGAACTGTTATGAAAGATCCAATGTTTTCTATTTGATAAACACCCACACAAGGAATACCAATTTATGGATTACAGAAATGGTAGTTGCGTGTGACAATTGAACCCACAACACTCGGCGCAGCATCAAGTGGTGATGCGGCCGCTTAAACCACTATGCCAACCGTGCAGCTGATTAATTAATTGAAAGCACGTTCACTTATTTTGTATGGATGAACCGGGGCGGCTGCCGGACGTTAGTTTGATTGAACTCTGCGTTTCGCAGTCATCAATGTTATATGAAACTATAATATAATTTAAACCTAAACATTTTGATCGTGTTTCCCTTCATGTCATCATACAGCCTTTTGCAGTCCACTATTGGACACTGCCTTTCCTCATTTGCGTCACAAATACCTCTGTCCTTTGAAGAATTTGGCCTACACTGTCAATAGAAGGATTTGGCCTACAATACCACGCAAGCTAGACAAGTTGGTAGAGAGTTTTCCGACTCTTCTCCAAGCTTTCCTTCATGTAACGGTGTTGCATGCAATGTTGCGTTGCCGCGCGCCCTATCTCCCGCGACCAAATGGAGGCGCACCATCGTTGCGTCGCGGTGGGGCCGCAGAGGAAGAGGAGATGCGGTGTTGCGTTGCCGTCCTCCATATCCTCTGCGGCTACTGAGTGTTTTGGCGGCGGAGCCCAACAGTTTCATCCGCCGCCAAGGGGGTTTTTTTCGGGGCCCGCCTGACCATCTGGCGGGCCAATATGGTTTTTAGTCAGTAAGAGTCTGACAGTCCCCTTCGCCCTTCCCCCAGGGCGGAGGGACTCCATGAGAATATTTCAACCCGACATCAAAAAAAAAAAAAGGGTTCCGTATCTCGAAATGAAAAAAACCGAACCCTTATAGGATCACTTTGTTGCCGGCCGTCTGTCATGACCCATTATCTCAGAAACGCGTGAAGGTATCAAACTGAAATTTATACCAAAGTCAAGTCTACTGTCCCATGAAGCTGTGAAAAAATCAAACTTCTAAACCAACGCAATCAAAAGATACAGCCGTTTATGCTGCAAATTGCCGCAATTTTCGATACTCGCAAGGGAATCAAAACCTACAGGGTACTTCCCGTGAACTCAGAATCTTGAAATTTGATACGAAGCGATGTCTTACTTATAGCACAGGTAGAGGGAAAATTGCGAAGACCGTAAATTTTTAGTTCCATCATATAAAAAAAAATTCAAAATTTTAAAGTTACTACCCCTTTCCTCATGATCGCGTTAAGTTATTAAATTGGAATTCATATTACATACTTGGGTCTATAATACCTTTAAGCTGTAACAAAATCAAACTTCTAAGCTAACGCAATTAAAAGAAAGAGCAATTTACTATATTTTCAAACTCGCAACTACTCGCAAGGGAATCAAAACCTGCAGGGTACTTCCCGCAAACACAAATACTTGAAATTTCGTACGAACCAACGTCTCATAGCAAAGATAAAGGAAAAATTGCGAAATCCGTACGTTTTTAGTTATATCATATAAAAAATATGTTTAATAATTGTAAAGTTACTTGCCTTTTCCTTATGAACGCGTAGAGGTATTAAATTGAAATGCATATCAAATACTCAAGTTTATAATATATTTAAGCTTTTACAAAATCAAACTTCTAAGTCAAC
This sequence comes from Euclidia mi, assembly GCA_944739405.2. NCBI lineage: Eukaryota > Metazoa > Arthropoda > Insecta > Lepidoptera > Erebidae > Euclidia > Euclidia mi. The sequence goes on along the minus strand of OX123199.2, from coordinate 10,056,345 downwards.
GCAATCGCGTTGACTTAGAAGTTTGATTTTGTACTTTTGATTAAAATAAACAGCAATTTAAACATATTTTCAAACTCGCAACTATTCGCAAGGGAATCAAAACCTACAGGGTAGTTCCCGTGAACTCTGAATCTTGAAATTTGGTACGAAGCAACGCCATATTGTACAAATAAAGGGAAAATTGCAAAATCCGTAAATTGTTTGTAACATTAATAAAAATATATTTTATAATTTTAAAGTTACTACCTCTTTCCTTAAGAACGCGTAAAGTTATTAAATTGAAATTCATTTTAAATGCTCAAGTCTATAATATGTTTAAGCTGTAACAAAATCAAACTTCTAAGCCAACGCAATCAAAAGATAAAGCTGTTTATGCCGCAATTTCTCGCAAATTTTCGAAACTCGCAAGGAAATCAAAACCTACAGGGTATACTTCCCGTGAACTTAGAATCTTGTAATTTGGCACTAAGCAACGTCTTATAGCGCAGATAAAGGAAAAATTTCGAAAACTGAAAATTTTTTGTTACATCATATAATTAAAATATTTTTAATAATTTTAAAGTTACAACCCCTTTTCACATGAACACGTAGAGGTATAAAATTGAAATTATTATCAAATGCTCAAGTCAAAACCAAAAGGTACTTCCAGTCAATCTAGAATCTTGAAATTAGGCATAAAGCAACGTTTTAACCCTAGAGTACTAATCTTATTTTTTACTGCTTAATACTAATGATCGCTTGGGAGGCTACTTTGTAAATGATACAAGATTTTAGAAAGACCTTTCTATTAAAATTTGTAATTAATTAAAAAAATAATGAAGAAAGACCTTATTTCTTTAAATTTAATGGCACATTTTGCTTAAAATTATAATTTCAGTCTAAAAATGCACCTTAAATGTAACTCTTGTTTGAACAGCATTTAGAATAATAATAATAATAAATAAAAAGACACATATTGTAGCTTCTAATTTATTACCTTAATTAAGTATTGTTAAGATGTTATATCTCATAAAAGTAAAAATACCATTCTAATTATAAGATATTTGGCTTGAGAGTAAATTAAAATCAGACTATATTTTTCTATCACAATTTCAGTAGTTTGGAGATGAGATTGATTTGTAGAGCGGCTTCTAACTCAGTGCTTCTGCTTGCTTGTATTTGAGATGTGCCACTAGGTATATTAATATTGTTCGGAGCAATATTTTAGAAGTCATCTTCAAGCTGGCACGAGGTTAAGAGAGTAGGATCAGCCACACTGTCGTCTGAATCGTATTCTTCAGTTTCACTGTTCGAATCTTCATTTTCCAAATAGTTTGTTATCTGGTTCTCGTCGAGATTTATCTATGAAACAAAATGATCAATTCTCAGTAAAATCAAACTTATTGTTACAAATAAATAAAGAGAAAATTGCAAAAAACTAAAAATTTACATATGTAAAAATCTTACCGTTAATACTAATGATCGCCTCCCAGGCGAACGTGAGGTCAATTATTCGATACCTGAGTATCCCCCGTTGACCGCAAGACCACTGTCCACTGCGTCTCGGGGTGCACTGTGTTGGCGCGAACGCACCCCGCGTTACATAAACGTAATTTAAAAATATTCTTCAAAAATCAACCGAACGCGGCCTCTCAGGCGATGATTAGTATTCTAGGGTATTATTATTAGCAAATAGGAAAAAAATTGAAAACCTTAATTTTTTTTGTTACATCACATATTTTTTTAAATAATTTTATATATGTACCTATAGGTTTGTACGGAACCGTCGGTGCGCGAGTCCGACTCGCACTTGACCGGTTTTATTATTTACTAGCTGCTACCCGCGACGTCGTCTGCGTGAACGCTATACAGCACCTAACTATTAAATAAATACCTACGATTATACCTTTTAAAAAATACGCGGCGGCGATTGCCCAGTGGTGTATGTATCGGACTGCCGAGACGATGGTCTTGGGTTCGATCCCCAGCTACCCCGGGCACACACCTATGACGTTTCGAAGTTATGTGTGTATTAAAAAATATTAATTAATTATCGCTCGCTTAACAATGTGCCCGGTAGACGGCAATTAGCTTGGCCCCTGTTACATTGGGACCGAAACATATCTGGCGAAGTGTGGGTGTGTAATACACCTCTGCCTACCCCTTCGGGGATAAAAGGCATGAAGATATGAGAAGATATACATTTTAAAATAACATTCATTTACCCGTTTCTTCTTTATATTTCATACCAGCAGAAAGTGTAGCAACAGAGGGAGACTGTCTTTTGTAAAATTGACCTTCAAAAAGTGCTGATTTTCAGCCTGCTTTGAATAAATGACTTTATGGCGATTCTGCTGAATTAAGTCATAAGTTGTGACTGAAGCAGATGGAGAAAATAAGGAATACATAACAGGGTAAAATACATACTTATAGGACTTCTCGATATACAACATTAGTGGTTTGGCTCTCCGCAGCCAAAACGTAAAGAGAGTCAGGACTGCTGACGCAGGAGCAAGCGACATACAGGACACCCACTGTCCTCAATGTCTGCCTCTGCGACTTATTGATGGTCATCGCGAAGCAAACACTCACGGGAAACTGTATGAGCTTGAATTATGAGGTATGGGAGGAATGCGTGGTACAAATACTGCCTCGCAGACGCCACAACCCGTAAGAATTTCCTAAATGGTGTGTCTGTGGAGCGAGATGACTTTCAGGCGGGTCACGTTACACAACTTCGGAGGAGATAGGTTCCGAAGAAGCATAATCGGGACACCGACCTTCAGCTTGATGCTATGCGCTGGAAGTTCACTTGCTGACTGGGAGTTCAGAAATTTCACGGGATAATGTGTGGCGTTTTCTTGCTTGACGACAGTGTTTATAAAGGTGTAGAGCACTTTATTCCTCTCAATTTCCGAGAGAATGCATTCGTTAATTGCTACAGCCTGATCATTTTTGGGCGTCAAAGTAGGCCACTCACACACTCACGAATTCTGCTATTACGGTATACAGCTGTATAATTCTAAGCTGGATACAACTCTACTGAGAGACTCTGGAAGCACCACCTGTCCACCTATCTCCTCTGGTAGAGTGTCTTCGCCAAGACTTAGAAAGACATCTTAGAATTGTTGAGCACGTGCATTGATGCCAAGCTGAGCTCTCATATTAATGATCAAGCGCAGCATACGAACTCGTGACCACATCAAAGATAATTTCAACGAAGCACTCACCTTGTCCGTGTGGTGACGGATTAAGAATACGGAATGTCACCACCCCATATCATCCCATGGGTGTCGTAAGAGCCGACAGAGGGAGCAAGAACAGCACTGTAAGAGAAGGAAAACTTGATACAAACCCTATAACAACCCGTTTGGCCAGCGTGGTAGAGTAAGCCAAATCCTCCTTTCAAAGGAGAGGCCTAGTCCAGCAGTGGACTGTTAAAGGCTGATGATGATGATGATGATGACTCACCTCGTCAGCCCTCGATCCCCGCGTCACCACGGGAAGCGTTAGTCGGGAATCGTCACTGAACAGAACTGTAACCACCCATTAAATGCTTGTTCCTGCGGATGTCCTGCAGGGTTCTGTCCATGGCCTGAACTGCCTTCCTATTGGCCATCGTACGCTCATCCCATACGATCAGAGAGCAATCCTTGAGCACGTGTCCCTTATCACTGTTACGTGACACACCACTGCTGTTACGGCGCTCTCTAAATCGATGGGAAATTTAAACATGGTATGTGCTGTCTTGCCACCCGGAAGCAGTGTGGCAGCGATTGCCGGCGACGCTACAGCAATGACAATTTTGCCTTGCCTCCTGACCTCTGCAAGTATGCCAGTAGTAACAAATGTTTTTCCTGTTCCACCTGGAGCATCCAAGAAAAACATTTTAGCCTGGCTTTGCCCAACGCTTTCAAGGACGGTGTCGTAAAATTCGTTAGGTGGTCATTTCAAATTGTCTCAGCGTTATACTCCTAATTTTCACGGTCTTGATGCGATGATGATTGGAAAGCTGGGTACAAATATTTGACCAGTGGATTGCCGCTGATAGAAATGACCACGTCTTGAAGTGAACTGAGACAGGTGTTCAGCACGCGGTCATCAGTTACTTCGAGGTCGTCTCTAGTAACACGCCTCAAAGCTCGTAGAAAATCTTCAGACAGATGATGGCGATACTTCTCCCAGAAAGCTACCGCGTTCGCGACTCCACAAAACACCAAGATGACGTCAAACAGATGACGCATGCGGCTGGGACTGTCACTGACGCTCGCCTCCGCGAGGTTGTCATCCCAGTATTGGTCACCGTCGAGAAAGTGACGTACTACGCAGGCTGTGTGGTAAGTGGGATACTCCAAGCCATCAAATGTCCTCAGAAACGTTGGGCCTCGGACCGTGTGAAGTAACAACCGCAGAAAATAGCATTCGACATTATCACACAAATAATGTAGAAGTACGGTATAAACTCTACAAAATGCGGTGTCCTTGAAACTTCCCGGAAAACCTTCCACAGCACCTGCTCGTCAACGTCGGTTAAATACACCCTTTTGCTTATCGTACGTGTAATATGAAGGCATCTCGTCATACGTAAGGGACCTCCCAAACTGATCGATTTTACAGAGCCTGAAAAATGCCAAGAGAGTTGTTTGACGCGGATTTTCCAAGTGCTCAGCAACGCTGTCGGGATCAAAATATATGCGCTGGCCGTTCTCTAGGTGGTCGTGTAAATGCATTACGGTAGGATGCTTCTCATGTATAGAGAACACCAGTATCCGCTAAACCGCTTCAGACGTAATAATAAATAAAGGCTGTTTGTGAGTAAAAATAATCTAGCTAGTTCCACATCTCACTAATGTTTATATACAGTTAATCCAAACAAAGGTACGTGCTATATGTATACCCCGGAAGACAATTTAAAGCAAGTTTACACGCGACATGAAAATATATTAATTAAGAAGCAATAATTACACCAATGTGACCAAAATGTTTATTTTGTACTAACTCTATTACTATTTATTCTGACAGAAATGATGTAAGCAATCAAGTGTGGCGATGGTGTAGTTAATTAATTAAATAACTTCAACTAATAGTCTTGCTCATCTCTGAAACGAATTAAAAATACAATTTTTAAGAAGAAAATGTACAACTCCATCTATGACTTTTGAAAACAACTATTAACGTCGCCAACATGTTCAAATTTAAATTATTTATATCCAAAAAGGGCTTACACATGTAATTCGACTTGATGTTTTTGAACTCTCTTAGATGGCGCTGCATTAAAATTGTTTTGATTCTACTAATATACAATTAATTATGTTTATCAGCCTAAGTTACTTATATTGCGTGATTTTTATAGTGTGAAGCTAGCTTATAGCATAGTTAACATAATAACAACATTCAAATATGCATTGTTACATTACACTTTGTTACAGAATGCGTCAAAGGAATAAAGGTTGTCTGCTCGTTCCCTGTAGGTCATAGCGTGATAATATGTAGCCTATGTGGTGACCCAACTTTTTAATAATATTTGTGCCAAATTTGAAGTAAATCCATGCAGTACTTTTTTACTTTATCCCGGATATAAGGACAAACAGATAAACAGATAAACAGACAAACAGACAAAAATTCTAAAAACTATATGTTTGGCCTCGGTATCGATAGTAGAACACACCCCAATTATTCTTTTAAAAAAATATTCAATGTACAGTTTTGACTTTCCTACCATTTTATTAATTATGTATAGATGTATAGATAAAGCTCACACACTTAACACGCCTTGCCTATAAACGTGGGCGACGTGACATCTTTACGGCTGCAGAAACTTACCGTCATTTTTATTTTACCTAGCAGTTCTGTACACAATCAGACATATATTTTTTTATTAAAAAGACAATTTCTCACTAGATGATATTGGCTTTGCCGCATTTGGGATTGAGTCTTCAGAAAAATTTAAACAACTGACATACGCAACTCCGGACTCTGAACAATCAACTAAGCGGTACTTGAATAGTATGTGTAGGGATTGAATGCGACGTGATAAATTAAGTCACTACGTGGTTTGTGTACTTTCAAAAAAGGTAGTAGGTACATATATATTATTTACATACAGGACCCGTAATAATCAATAAAATGGTGTACATATAATTTATTTAATAGTATCCTATCATAGCCCAAGCCCGTAGCCGTAATCTCCAAAACGAGCTTCACCTTGGAGGCGTACATCCGCTTCTAGTCTGATAAAATTCTATCAGTTTTTCCACGAAACGACTTTAGCCGCCTCAATCCAAAAGGAATTTAATATTCCATGGCTGGTGCCATGAGATTTAAAACGAACTCGTCGTAAATATTGTCAAAATCCTAATGACATTATCCCTATTTTGGCTGTGTGGACCGCTTCACCGCTTCTTGTGCACTCTAATAATTGTGACTGTTCTTTCAAACTTTCATGTCATTCGGGGACGTAGAGGTAGAACAATTTACTACGCTCAACTTCGACATGTAAGTAGTGCGTGTCGTGGACTTGAATTGAGACTATTTTGCAGCGTATTTTTAGTAGGCTGGCACTACCTTAATAATTTAAAACGTATTTTACCTACAGAAAGCAAAGTTAGGTACTAATGTCAGGTACGTCTTTAAACATTATTGAATGTTTTAGAGAAGTTGCAACCAAACCAACAACATAGTTTCGATTAAAAAATATTATCTACAGTGTTTTATAGAAACAAACGTCAAAAACAATGGATTGCTCGCTATTAAATAAAAAATGAAGCCCATGGTGGCCTTGATTGATCGGGGAATAGCAAACGTGTTTCAGTTTTTGGCATATGATTTGAGGCGCCGCTAGTGCAAGAATCGAAGAACATTGCTTGGGTAGCCCTTTTCAATATGGAACTCGACACAAGGTCGTATGATTGGAATCTATTGTACAACGTCGGTACTAATCCAGTCGGCAAGATTGGACGGAATCATTATACGGCTTTTTATAAAATATGTATATATTTATTTAATAAAACCGTTTCATTGGCTCATATGAAGGCAGAATTGGTTTGCCATATGATGGAATAGCTGTAGCCGAAAGCAGTTCTCTCTCAGTAGTGAGAAATCTTAAGAGGTGAAATCTGCTACAGATTCGAGGTGATCATGGTTAATAAGCGTAAAAGTTCTTTTAATGACGCATTTAAGCTGTTCCCCGACCCTTTAGAAAAATATTTTGTGGCAAAAATCTTACACTGAATCAAAATCTAATGAAAAGGACTATGGCTATCCCTTTGGGTTGCAGAAACTCAGATAACTGCTATCTGAGTTTCTGCAACCCAACCCAAACGCTCTGTGGAAAGGGTGATAATCGGGTAAACTAGTAAGGTGGACGTAGAATTTGAGATCTATTGTATCGCAGAATGTGCCTATGTGTAAAAATATTAACGACGATATTGTACGAAAATTGAATGCGTTAGCCAGCATAACCCAAAAGTTAACCCCTTGGCGTCGATCACACGAGTATATCGATTAAATTACAAATGCGTAAATTGAATTATGTGGTCTATACCGTTCATGTTAAATCAATCTATATGAACATTGGAGGCGTTTGACTATTGTATGATATACGTAGTATACCTACGTATATCATACAATAGTTCTCCGACACACCTATCCGTTGACGTCAGTTGACGCGTAAACCAAGCAAGCTGTCATCGCAATCGCAACTCAATTAACGGATTATTAACTATACGTTAAGTTAACAATCCATTTACCTAATTAGGTGCACGAGACCGCGAAGCGTAGATAACTTCGTTTAGTTTGATGTGAACTGTAACTAGTTATAAAGCTCCAGATTTTAGTGATGTCGCCGAAATTAGTTCGCCCTGTTGCTACCACCCAATATTAATATTACTAAGTTTTGTAACGAAACAAGTGGCTGACGAAGTTTATAGTCTAATATTATATTAAATCAGTACAGCCAAAATATATCATTCGCATTTTATAAGTAAGGGTAAGTGTTGCCATAGAGAAATGGTACATGTAGGTACGACACTGCCCAATGCAGTATAAAGGACTAAAATCTCATGTGTGACCAGCATATTACGACGTAGGACTTACGAAGCTGAATAATTAACAGTGTTTAATCCAAACATACATATGTACGTATTTTTAATACACCAATCTATTTGATAAGTACTAAATTTAATTCCATCCGTCGGTTTGTTACATTTTTGGAACTTCACCGATTGTAACTAAATTAGGCGTTCCTAACATAAATTCAACTCAAGAAGAAATCAAAATTGACGTTGGCAACTTGTAATTTTGCAAAGTATACACAACATTTTTATTTGAGATGACTTACAAAAGTTTAAAGTTAGACGCTAGGAGATATAACTTAAGCCAGTAACACTAACTAGTTTCTGTAATAGCAAGAGGTGGAACGTTCCCGATCTCGCAATTAGTGGCACAGACCGACACTGCCGTATCGTGGCACTATACATATCATAGCAGGACGCTACGATCGTTAACAGATATACAAATACACAAATACAAGGCTTGTAGCATTACATAGACAGCCGGCTTAAAACGAATTTATCGGTTACGTATACTTCTGTGCAAGAGATAACAAAATTGTGCGCAATCGACGTTCAATATCTGACTCAGTATTTCTGCGAACAGGTTGTGTTCTATTCGCCGAATGATTCAAGCAAAATATTTGCAAATTTCAGTCACGGAAATTCTCACAAGTGTGGATAGCGTGCTACCACTGAACAAAGTTTAAGTATTGTGGAGTCAAATATATGGTATTTGACTAAGAGATATAGATATAAGTTAAAAAATAAGCGTATTTTAAATTTAGGTGTTTTTATGTAATACAGTTCAGTTTTAATTTCTAAAATGCGTTCAGTGAGGTACAATGAGGTAAGGCACTAAATTTCAGACACAAAATTTATCATAACTTGTCCAGCGTCGAACATAATCGATCTGCACCCGTTCACGTAACGTGCAGTCTCCTTTCTGTTTTTCTTATGTTTGGTAGTATTAAAAACTTTAAAACATAGTGTTTTGAGATCCGTCACGTAGGTGAAAATAATTAATATCCTTTTGTCATTATATCATTTAATTATTTTTTGAGCAGTTTCGGTGGTGCTGTGTTCTCAACTGAGCGCTGTATAATGTTTTTTTCTAAAGATAGGCAACACTTCAGCTATATGTACTTTGAATGTTTTCTCAAGTTGTGGAACCAGTTAATCACCAAGTGGGTCCGGTAATTTATCGTCATGATAGTCAAGTTTATTTATTCTGGTTTAAAATAATCAATGCAAGATAAAGGCTTTCTAAACCCCGAAGTAAAAGAAAGGTGTTATAATTTGACGTGTTTATGTGCGTCTCTATCGCTTAGCGCTTGAAAGAATTAAACTTAAAAGATTCTAAACTTGATGTGCAAATATAATGCAATCTACGTCAATTTAACTCTCTCAGCTTAAATACAAATCGAGCTTTATAAAATTAACTTTACCTTAGAACCATGATTGAAAAGGTGATTCTTTTTATTTACTTGTCAAATACTGTTAGCGCTGAGGAATAGTATTCTAGACTCTAATTCTTCATAAAATATTGACAGTGGCATTGAAAAGCCAAGATCGGTCAAAGTCGCTTAAAGTAAACAAAGCTGTCGGGCTGGAATACCAATAAAGTCTTCTCTTGACTAAGACATTCGAGGAGTTGAGATAGCTTCGAAGCTTTTATTAACACCGACAAGAGAGCGTCATAATCGTATAAAGCTGTATAAACTATTCCTTTTAAATGTTTATTAGTCTTTGTGTTTTCTGTTTAGGTTTTTATTATAACTTTAAATCAATAAAATAAGATGTTGCACATATTTATTAAACGAATTAAAAGAAAGGAGTTTCTTAATTTGGTTGTGTTTCTTGTTTGGGAGAATATACTATTTACTTAGATTTTTTTTTAAGTTAAACTGATATTTTCTTTTATCTATACGTAATAGACAAAGTACTTTATCGAGCCGTGAAAACAGCATGACATTTACTATATTATTACTGTGTTAGTAACAAATATTTTAATTTTGTACTTATTTAACAGAGAGTGAAGACTGACATCTGATGGGGGTAGCAAGTACTGGCGAGGTTTGGCAATTATCTCATTTGATACTCACGTTCATTAACTTTATCACAATGGCAATGAGGACTCATCGGCAGTACGTATCTTTCTGGTTAAAAATATGTGTTCTTTTATTTCAGTCATGATGTTTTGAAGAACTACAGTATCGTTTGAAACGACCCTTGGCTGATGTGTTCCAATCCTGATAGGCGCCAGTTCTACTTTAGGCGGCAAGCTATGTAGTTTGTCAGTTCTTGACAGCTTGTTATGTATAAACCATCACTCATTCGGCAATAGACTATTCTGTATATTCGTCATCGCAAGGTTTATTCCAGAAATTATACAGTTGTTAGTCAATGGCTTTTAATTACAGATATGGGGCCATTTTATTGTTTTATCCGGGCCTTTCGTCAGGTAGGTAAATGATACAGTTTGTCTTGCCTGCAATTAATGATAAAAATAAAACTTCTAAATATAATTTTTTTCAGTTTGTACTACTTTTAAATATACAATTAACGGACACAAAAGACACCCAGACCTGAAACAGGAATATGTGGCTCATTCAATGTGACTTGTGTGGAGATCAAACCTACGACCCTCGGCGCAGAGTAAACACCACCGCCTAAACCACCACGCGATTCGTGTTCATAGATAGATAGATAATTCTTTATTGTGCAAATGGTGCTACGAATTCGGTGTACTTAAATGACTTAGGTGTACTACATACATATCAAATGCACAAGGGCGGCCTTACCGCAAAGTGCGTTCTCTTCCCGGCAACCTTAGGATGGACAGACTGAAAAGACAAAAAGCTTTGATGTATAGTGACTAAAAGTATCTGATAACTGACTGTTCATAATGAATTTATAACATCAATCTTGTTTATAAAGCTTGCGATTCTTACCATAGTGTAATTGGGATTTCACAAGCTGGTCTAATACACCGGCAGACTGCGCTTACGAGAAAATACACGCAAATTCATTGACCTTCATAGGTTTTAACGCTGAGGAAAATATTGGCACTTTGCAATATTTCTCGGAATATCTACGTCAACGAGTGACAAACGGGCTGTTTAATACACACATTGAAACTGTACGAGAAAAGCGAGGTACGTACGCTGTAAACTTGAACTTGATATCTGAGCGTAGTCTATCGATTTTATCTCATTACTGCGTTGTATATTTCACTACATCGACGTTGCTATTTTCAATGAATAGTCGTGGAGAGTGTTACATTACCGCACAATATATTTACCAATTTAACTATAACGTACATTTTATATGCTAATATGTAATATCAGGCAGTGATAGACTAGTGAAGAGACTGGTAGACTGCTACGCAGAAGGTCACGGGCACTTTATGATAAAAATAAAAGTAAAATCTGTTTGTTGTTTACTTTCTATCACTTTAAGGTCTCTATCAGCGTACACCAAACATGTATCGTCGGCATACATATAAATATTACAGTTTTGTACCACATTGCACATGCTGTTGACGTGCTTGATATATCCGACGGGACCGAATACCGAACCAGTAGGAACACCACGTTCAAGAGTGTCAAAGGCTGTACTGAATACACTCATTTATAATATAAATGAGTGTATTATATTATAATCGATAAACTGTGCCAACGCTGTAGCTGTGCTCCGACCGCGTCGGAACCCGTGTTGAGCATTTGATAATATATTATTATTTTCTAGAAACGAACTTATTTGATGTACAATAAACTTTTCCATAATTTTATTTATTACTGATAGAATTGCTATTGGTCTGTAATAATTAGAATAATCTGTGTGAGCTCTTTGTTTAAAAACAGGTCTTATCAATGCTGTTTTCAGTAATTCGGGATTTTGTCCTCGTTCGACACATAAATTAACTAATAAAGATATCACTGGACTCAATTTACATTTCAGATATTTAATATCCTTGACTCTAATGTTATCCACACCTTCAGACTTTTCACAGCTTAACATATTTATGGTTTGAATGATATCACCTGTACACGCTTTCTTAAATCTTAATTGCACTTGCCTATGACTACATAACTATTCCTATCTAGAAACTTATGGCTACATACATGGTTTATACCTAATTTTTCTTTGGTAAATGTAGAAGAAAAAATATTACATATATTTATCATGCTGTCTGTTTTACATAAGTATTTTAATATAGTATTATCTAAACTAATTTTCTCCCTTCCTACCCATGTGTTGATTTTACCTGATATCTTTTAAATATTTTTGTTACACCTTTTAATTTCTTCCTTTCTATTGTTATTCTTAGCCATATATATAAATGTATTTGTCCTATTCCCATATTTAGTGTACTGAATTCTTAAGTTCATATCACTTTGATTTCTTGTTGGTTTGTGTCTAGTATAGATCATACTCTTAACTGTATCTGTAATCCATGGTTTACTCTTTCTTTTTTTACTTACGGTTACTTGTATTTTAGAATTAGAATAGACACTGCAGAAATTCAAGTATAGTCTTTTATACAACGTGTAATGGAAATAACGCACATCCTCAGACACCCCAATTAGAAAACCTTGTTATAATCATAATGCATGCATTGCAATATTTTTTTTATTTGCGTAAATAATGTTTTTTAAAGAAAGTATTAACTCAATTAAAAGTGAAAATCGTGGTCACTCTAAATCTGCGCACGCACACAAACGAAACGGTTGCTATGGTAAACAAACAACAGCGATCTGATAGGAACGAAACACGATACGATATAACAAAATGCATGAAATTCAGTCTGTAAACCACACTCTGATAGAGTGGGGTTTACAAAAATGATGTTTGAACAATTTGTCGGCCACTGTTGATATTACCAAAGATATTATGAGTATTTCTATCCATCACAGTTTTAGGCTATGGAGTGGACAGTCGAATCATTTATTGTTTGTTATTAATATGCACGATCTATTGTTTCTTAACATCGTAAGTGACTATTGTGACTATCTTAACTTAATCATACCTAGTTAGCATTATTGATCGATAAAGTAAAAGAATATCAATGAGAGAAATCAACAAGAACGGCGTGTTTAAAGTTGTCTTGTGAATCTAAATACTTACAATAATAGAATAATAAAATAACTTACAGGCTTAAATAACATTTCTTTAGTCCACGTAGCACTTCACTATTAAATAATTTCCTCACAAATCACATCTTTTCACTGTTTCAAAAGCAGCTAGTATCTTAATTAATTAACTACTCGGCACTTTTTCTCTCGTCACAATAAACTGGTGACCACAATGAGAAAGTCCAGGGGTGTCAAGTCAACATCAAGATGATGTTGAACATTCCACACCGGCACCGGCTTGTTGATAATTATTAAATTATACACCATTACACATTTTGTAAACAAGTGAACTTTTAAAAAGGTTTTCACAGCACCCACTGATAGAATCAGATAGATATTCCCGGTGTTCTTGTCATACATAACATGTCTGAGTGCATCGCCCGCTGCGCTTGTCATGCGCCAGCGCGAGCGAGACATTACGTCTCGCTCTTTCCCGTTGTTTATTACCTACGTTAGTGAAAGATAGATGATAGACATTTTGGTGGTCAATTGTGTGCTATTATCTTTTGCCGTCTATTGTGTTGTATTAATGTGTGCGTTTGTGTAAGTCAACGTGGAGTGGAACCATTTAACAAATGCATTTAAAAATAAGCCGTTCTGCTTTGATTTAAGGTTTATTTTCGAATAGCTCAATTTTTTTTTTAAATGTGTTGTATTCATGTGTGCGTTTGTGTAAGTCAACGTGGAACCATTTAACAAATGCATTTAAAAATAAGCCGTTCTGCTTTGATTTAAGGTTTATTTTCGAATAGCTCAATTTAAAAAAAAATGAGTGACTACAATTTACTTTATTTTAATTATTTTAAGACTAAAAATAAACAATATTAAAAATGACGGAAATGGATTCAGTTGCCGATTCTGAACAAAGTACTTTCAGGATGTGCATTTAAACTTGTTACATGTTGTATAGATCAATTGGGCACTTACAGTTCAATAGTCGTAGTCCATGAAATATGTTCTAATAACTTAATTACCTTTTTATCACTTATAACAGTCAACTGAAAATGTTTATTGGTATCAGAGCTTATAACACCACTATCTAAACACACACACATATGAAAACACACCACACTTTGTTCGAACCCATGCATGATTAATACACGACCGTGTCACTCTGTCACCGTACACCTCCTGTCGCTTGACATCGTGGATGGCGCATTCCATTCCTATCTTACTCATATTGTTTAAGTATTGAGTGGTGATGCTGCAACCGGCAGAATAGTTAATCAAATCTATGTTCGTGTCTCCAATCACGACTACTTCACAGTTTCGTGGAATTTCTTTTAAGAGACCTTTTTTTTTTTTTTTTTTTTTGTTTTACGAGGTGGAAAATCCCTTCGGATCTCCGACTCTGGGGGGAAATAAGAGCCGGAGTATGTGGTGTTTCCACTAAAAACCACCTCGACTTCCGCCATGTACCCGTGTGTCGGAGGGTGGGGCATCACTAAAGCACTCGTCGCCACCCTCCGACGGGTATTGGCCCGCCAGATGGTCAGGCGGGCCCCGAACAAAACCCCCTTGGCGACGGATTACGGTGTTCGACTCCGCCGCCAAAACGCCCAGCGGCCGCAGAGGATAGGGAGGACGGCAACGCTACACCGCATCTCCTCTTCCTCTGCGGCCCCACCGCGACGCATCGAATGGTGCGCCCCCATTTGGTCGCGGGAGATAGGGCGCGCGGCAACGCAACACCGACACGTCTCTCCTCCCGCGACCGCACCCGACTGCGAGGGACAGACAGAACTGTCCCCCGCACCCGCACCGTTGGACGCATCCTGCGCAGGCCCCTCCAAGCCCACGCGGAGCGTCCCCTCCTGGATCCCTCTTAGCTTCACCGCGGGTGACCAATCCACGGTTACTGAGCCCCCCCACCACGACAAGGTGGAGATCCCACGGGAGGGCTTTTAAGAGACCTTGAGGTATTATTAGATGCTAAACTCTACTTTGATCAACACATTAATAAAATTATTAATAATGCTTATCACATGTATGGTTTTTTTATGAGATCAGCTATAGATTTCAGGCGTACCGATACTTAAGTATATCTATACAAAGCATTAGTAAGATCTCAATTGGAATACGCTGTGCTAATATGGAATCCGCTCTACCAAAAATACAAAGATAGCTTGGAGAGAGTACAATCTAAATTCCTCTAGACAATGCAGTATCGTTGCTGCCATAATAATTATAATAACTTGAGTAGAAATACTAGAACCACCAGTTCCACGAATAGGAAAGTATCCTTCCTAATTTAGAATCTAGACGTCTTTTTCTTTAAGCAATGTTTTTGTATGACTTGTGTAACAATAGATTCGACTGCCCAGAACTAACAAATAAACTTTTTTATATTGTTCCGAGGACTGTCATCAGTCGTGAGGTGCGCGCACGCCCTTTGTTTGCTACTTATTACACCCACACTAACGCTGGTGTTCGTGCACCTCTGCGTCGTATTGTCAGTAATTATAATTCACATTTCATAGATATTGATATATTTACATTGTCACGTAGTAAATTCAGACACTCACTGTTACAGAAATTGTATGAAAGTATTTGTTTAATGACATAAATTGTAAATCAAGTAAATTCGTAGGATAGTTTAAGTTTTAACTTTATTAACTCGCTAATCACTTCAGTTCATAATCTAATATTATTATAAACAACATGTGGATAACGTTGTGAGCTACACAATTACATCTTGAAATATTTTGCCATGAATCATTTCGTAGTAATTATGAGTGATTATTTTTGCTGTAAAGTTTAAGTAATTCTTGACGTATAACAATATTCCATCTCCCTTCTTTGTTTCTCTTGTATTTATGTATGTGTTATATCCCTGTATATTATATAAGAGCAATTCCTTTTGTCTTATATTTATTTTGGTTAGTGCTACAATTTCGATATTATCCGTACAATCACTCAATAACACTTGTAATGCACAAATAGCTAGCAAGGGCAGTTAATATATAGTTTACAACTAACTAGCAGGGGCAGTTTACATATAGGGCTGATGATGATGTAATATTGACGCGTTAAATCTCGTCAACAAGTAGATCCATTCAAAGAAATTGATAATGATACCTTTGAAGCGGATTGATGGATTGCGAAGAGCGGTCTATTTATATTGTGTACACTTTAAAATTGTTTACACTCAATCTACATACATACATATGCACACGCCTTTTTCCCGCCGGGGTAGGCAGAAACAACAGAACGCCACTTGCTTCTATCCTTGCAAACCACACGCGCTTCCTCTACATTCATATAGTACACTCAAACTAAGGTTACATTCATATAGTACACTCAAACTAAACTTTCTTTGTAAGGTCTGTAATAACAGCTTTACTTACTAATCTAGATAAAACGTTTTCCAAAGGCTTTGTTTCCCAAGATCGAATCTGATTAGAGTAGGGAAGAATGATCCGATTGTGTTCTTATTTTGCTGAAATACATTTTAGGAAGAGTAAGTCTTGATGCAGTATTATATTCTTCGTTTCCTAAACTTTCATTATATCAGTAATGAGCATGTTAATTAATAAAGCAATGTTCATATATTGATATCGCAACCTAAGCGCAAAATCGATGCGTGGGTAAAATTGACAGTATCCAATTAAAGGTACTATCTGTGCTTTGAGTTTTAAACCACCCAGCATACTACCAGCACGTTAAATGCTAGTCATTTACGTACCGACAAAAGTTATATACATCGTTAATAAACAAGTGGCATTAGCATAGTACAAACAGAATAGTAGGATAGCTTCATACAAATCGGCCGCCGCCGCCGCGCTGGTGTGAATGTATGCGTGAGTCGCCGGGGCGGCGTGTACGCACGCACTTTTCACGCACACAATCTCACGAGCGCGGAACGCTCGGCGCGGATTCAGTACGGGATGCGCCGCGCGTCTGATCGCGTGCATGCATGTAGGTACTACACTGCTAGCCCGCGACCATTGTTTATGTACATTCAGTTTTGTAATAAACGTTATTAATATTATACAATGTGTTAAACGACAGTAAATTAAACTTGTTACATTTTTCTCGCTATAAAGGGCATTTAGATAGTTATATAACGCTTAGCTAGTCAGCAGGTATTTGAAAAAAAATATGTGCAAGCTTAAATTCTGTAGTATTCAGCGCAATCACTTAAAAAACAGCGAAATAGCGCGCGCCGACAAAGCCGGCGGCGCCGCGGTGTAAAGACGTGACAACCCGTGCGTCATCGTAAGAGTAGGCAATTAACTCGCCGAGCGGCCTTAGCTAGCTTACTATTCTGTTTTTACTATGGCATTAGGCTCTTTTCAAAGTACATAGGCTTCAAAAAAAGACAGCTAGATGTGGGTGGTGACCACGTTTTCCTACAGACAGCTCTAAATAATATTTTTTCGATGATGTACATCGAAAAAATATTATTATAAAGGTCAGAACGATCACTATACTGGTTAACCCGTGAGAAGGCGCGCTATGAGCATTTTGCTCACGCATAAATGCATTACTGTAAATTTCAACTTTAGGTATAGGTACTGTGTCACTAGAAGTTTCTCAATACTTTCCTAAAATTTCACCCCCTCTCTTCGGACGCAACTCCACCATGCCGTGCCACCATGACTGCGTGGTGATGGGTTTGTGAGTGGTGCATCGAGAAGCACGGCATTATGCTCATCACGTGCCCGTTCGTGTAAGTATTTTTTTGTTAGAAACAAAATTGAATTGATTGTGTTTTCGTAGTTATTATGCACAGCTATTGATTAACTGAGTGGATATATTATTTACATGTTTTATTAGTTTCTTAAAGTAAACAAGGTCTACAATGGGTGATCGGCAAGCCCCTCAAAGAAGAATGGGTGGTTTCATCCCAAGTGTTGTAACATTTTTTTTTTATTCATTATTTTTAAAGAGGCTTTCACCAAACAATGGTATGCCAGCCTCATCATACCCTTACCTTAAAACTAAACATTATAACTATGTACTTACTACTAGGTATTATTATTATAAGAAATTACCTATTAGTATTTGAGGCACTCACAGCTGCAGCAACCATTTCATATAAAAGTCTAGCTTTTTTAGAGCCAGGCTTTACTAATATTTTTGTAAAAGCTCCTACATCATATTTATTTATTCTGCAGGCAACCAGTAACGACTCTCTTTCTCTTCGGTTCTTTTCACATTCTAATAGCAAGTGTTGGACATCATCAATTTTGCCACATACATCACAATTAGGTGAATCATATTTTTTCATGAGATGCCCAAACTTCCTAGATGGCAAGTGGCCCGACCGCAACCTATGAGCCATAACTACATTAGATCTACAAATGTCTGCATGAGCAAAATAAGGAATGTGGGGTGGTTCACTTTGTATCGTCCTGTACCATATCCCTTTCTCAGTACTTCGTTGGTCAAAGTATTCCTTAAATTTAATAAAACAATTATGTTTAATAAGACTTAAAACTGTGTACCACCTATTGACATGAGTTAATAAACCTTCCTTCACTGACAAATTTGCAAGTTTGTCGGCTTCCTCATTTCCACTTATTCCAATATGAGATGGAATCCATTGCAACTTCAAATTAATTTTATCCAAATTGTAAATCTGCTTAATGATTATATAGGCTATTGGTGCACCTCTGTAACCTGAGATACATCGAGCTAAATGGGACAAAGCACTTTTACTGTCAGTGCATATAACTACATTTTGGCTGATACTGGGATTAATATATTCAAGAGTCTTAGAGATTGCAATTAATTCCATACTCATGATTGAAACCTGCGAATCTGATTTATACATGGCTGACAAATTATTGTTCACATTATAAAAAGCAGCCCCACATCCTTCTTCACATTTTGATCCATCCGTGTAAATGAAACACCAACTAGAATACTTTTCTTTCAATTCCTCAATTACATTATATTTTAAAGAAGCAACATCTTGACTAGTTTTAGATCCATTTACACATTTGTAACATCTTGAGAACTATATCAAACTAGAGGATGTCCGCAGCTACACTGTTTCTCCCGGATCCCGTAGAAGTTTCGGGATATCCCTTCTTACTGCACCCCTATAGTCACCAAGGAATTTACATGCCAATTTTTTTTCAGCTTCTTGTGCCCCGTAGTTTTGGCTGTAGCTTGTCTGTCATTCAGTCAGTAACGCAAGAATTTTATATTTACGGATGAAATATATCAATGAGTGTTATTTTTAGGGTTCCGTACCTCGAAATGAAAAAACGGAACCCTTATAGGATCACTATGTTGTCCGTCCGTCTGTCAAGACCCTTTTTCTCAGAAACGCGTAAAGGTATCAAACTGAAATTTATACCAAATAGTCAAGTCTACTGTTCCTGGCACTTGTGAAAAAATCAAACTTCTAAGCCAACGCAATCAAAAGATATAGCCGTTTATGATGCAAATTTTCGAAACTCGCAAGAGAATCAAAACCTACAGGGTACTTCCCTTCTTGAAATTTGGTACGAAGCAATGTCTTATAGCACAGATAAAGGAAAAGTTGCGAAAACCGAAAATTTTTAGTTACATCATATCACGAAATTATTTTTAATTTTTTTAAAGTTATTACCATTTTGTCATGAACGCGTAAAGGTATTAAATTGAAATTCATATCAAATACTCAGGTCTATGTTA
Organism: Euclidia mi; assembly: GCA_944739405.2. Classification (NCBI taxonomy): domain Eukaryota; kingdom Metazoa; phylum Arthropoda; class Insecta; order Lepidoptera; family Erebidae; genus Euclidia; species Euclidia mi. Next base: position 10,036,550 of record OX123199.2, on the reverse strand, counting down.
TCTTTAAGCTATAACAAAATCAAACTTCTACCTCAACGCAATCAAAGGAAACAGAAATTTTACTATATTTTCAAAGTCGCAACTACTGGCAAAGGAATCAAAACCTACAGGGTACTTCCCGTAAACTCAGATTCTTGAAATTTGGTACGTATTTACGTCTTATAGCACAGGTAAAGTAAAAATTGCGGGAACCGTACATTTTTAGTTACAAAATATAACAAAAAATAAATAATAATTTTAAAGTTACTAGCCCTTTCCTTATGAACACGTAGAGGTATTAAATTGAAATTCATAAATCAAATACTCAAGCCTATAATATCTTTAAGCTGAAACAAAATCAAACTTCTAAGCCAACGCAATCAAAAGATACAACGGTTTATGCCGCAAATTCTCGCAAATTTTCGAAACTCACACAGGAATCAAAACCTACAGGGCACTTCCCGTAAACTTGGAATCTTGAAATTTGGTATGAGTTAATTTCTTATAGCACAGATTAAGGTAAAAATTCCAAAAATGTAAATTTTTAGTTACATCATATAATAAAAACATTTTTTATTTTTTTTAAGTTACTGCCTCTTTCTTCATGAACGCGTATGGTTATTAAATTGAAATTCATATCAAATACTCAAGTCTGTAACACCTTTAAGGTGTAATAAAATAAAAATTCTATGTCAACGCAATCAACAGAAAAAGCAATTTAAGCATATTTTCAAACTCGCAACTACTCGCAAGGGAATCAAAACCTATAGGGTACTTCCCGTGAACTCAGAATCTTGAAATTTGGCTCGAAGCAACGTCTTATAGCACGGATAAAGGAAAAATTGCGAAAACCGTACATTTTTAGTTACATCATATAATTAAAATATCTTTAATAATAAAGGTACTACCTCTTTCCTCATGAACCCGTAGAGGTATAAAATTGAAATTCATATCAAATGCTCAAGTCGAAACTGAAGGGTACTTCAAGTTAATCTAGAATCTTGAAATTTGGCATAAAGCAACGTTTTATAGCACGTAGGAAAAATTTCGAATACCTTAATTTTTAAGTTACATCACATATTTTTTTAAATAATTATATATATAGGTACCTACAGGTTTGTACGGAACCCTCGATGCACGAGTCCGACTCGCACTTGACCGGTTTTTTTTAAGGGAGTAACTCTGTAACATGTACAGGGAAAATGTTATAGGGGTTTATAAAACAAAACTTGCTTATCTAAGCGAACACCTAAGAAATGGCATCAAAATATGCATAGGAATATGCTTGGCAAATCCTTTTTCGTATCACTAGTAGATATCAGCAGGATCAGGCGCTCAATACCCCATTCACAAAACGCCACCTTTGCAAAATGCTCCACTTTCTATATGCATGCATTAGTAAATATCAGTGTGCACCAAGCATGTTACTTTTATGTGCCATATGTGTTCTGAAAGACACATAACTCAAGATCTCAAAGAAGATAAAATCATTTATTTTTATTGTGATTTTGTTTTTTATATATTTTTTATGTAAAGTTAGCCAAATATTAAGGCCAAATTATTTTTTTATTTGCATAATAGGCTGCATCTTTTTGTTATTTACTATTAATAAAACCCTTTACTTAAATAAATAAATCATAAAATGTAAATTTATTGCAAAAATATAATTGATCTTTAAGAAAACGTCATTTGAAGTAACGTGAGAGTTTTGCTCACGCGCGCCTGCTCGTGTAACTTTTTAGGGCACGCCTTCTCATGGGTTAAGGATAAAGGCACGAATGACTGCACCGTTGAAGATTTTACTACTTTCTTTGGTTTAATTATTCTATGAACCAGGAGACAATGATGTGGCCATGACTGTGCTCCCAATAATATCGAGGCGTCCTGGACTATATCAACGATATATCATAACAAAGACATTATCAGCGTCTGTGATATTATACACCTGTTCTCAAACGTAGCCTTGACCATGTAAAGCATTATCCTGCATTGCATGTAGGCGTTTCTCCGAGATATTGGACGTCAAGGGTATTGTTTACTTAAACAATACCCTTGACGAAATATTAATAGTTCCAATAGTATTCTCCATTTATTGTGAAAATTACTTGGAAAATTGTTTATAATTTTCACCTACTTTGATACTTGATAATTTTCACCTATTATTGGTGAAAAAAGTGTCATTGGTGTCACCATTGACGTATACTCTAACGATGACGGATCATTCCCTATAAATATTTTGTTCAAACTGTCTAACGTATGACGTCTAATCGTACTAGCGCAACACGCCGGCGCAAGAAGCGCCAATGACTTACAGTGTCTAGTTATTATTATAGCCAATCGACAACAATCAGTCCTGGCATTTTACCAATGAATATCCAATAGTTCTCTAATGCTACTGGCTGCTTATTGCCATTTGCAAAGACTATTTACATCACAGGAGAGATGTTTTCTGCCTACATAATTTCATCAAAATAATAAGAATAGTTTATTTATGAAAATAAAAGGAATTAATTGCTGGGAGTTTATTTAACGAAAATAATAGAATCTATAAACATATTCAGATGTTTTTATTACAACAAAGAAAAATGTATTCGTGGGCGTAAGTTCAAGACTTACCTTAGTTGCCTCACAAATAATTCTAATTTTTAAACTTTAAATTTATCTTACTATGAGAATTGCTTAAACATATCCTTATATATAAGTCAGGATTATTTGTCATTCTGTAAAAATGCCCTTGCTGACCACAGAGTTTTTAACCTACACATGTTGCAGATGGCACTATGTGCTACCATAAGGAAACCAAACTATTAAAAGAGAAATTATCTATGACGAAGTGGCCTGAGTAGCTTAGTCGGTACAATATCGACACGGTTCGTCGTGTTCGCGGGTTGAAGTCCTGCCTCAAAAAAATATTTTTATAGCTTTATGAAGCGGATAATGGAAATCAGGATCTGTTTTGGCCTCATAGTTCAATATTATTTTTACGTATTTTTCTATAACTGCAAATGTGTACTATGATGAAGTGTTAAAATATTCGTTAATATAGTTATTACGATCAATATACCAAAAAATAAAAAGAACACAGAATTAGTGTTATACAATATCAAATTAGTTTTATAACATTAATCAAACTAAAAATATCTTAAAACCAATACCTTCACGAAGTCTGGTCTTAATCATATATTTTTACCTATAATCACTTGCAATGTATTTCTGCATAGTAGATAGTCTATGATCGTAAATGACGTCACATAAAAATACATTTTAATGTGGTATTATGATACATTTAACTCTTTTATTTACATAAATAAAAAATATATTGACTAACGCTACTACATATACAAATTCTGATTCAAATTAATCGATATATCGTCGCAACACAGGTGTGTGTTGTGTGTACATCTAGTACTTTAGTACATATACATCGATGGGTGTCACAATTTCTTTGCGAAACATTTACGTATCAAATAAAACAATAATTGGCGCAGGAAAATTTCTTGCTGGCTGGCGTGAGCAGCGGCGTGCAGCCTCCGCTAGCAAGCCTGATGCGACGCTATGCCGGCCTCCGTCGGCGTACTGGCCGGCGACCGAAAGCCGCCGCCACGGCAATAAAAACTAGACAGTGACAAAGTCAAGTGTTTTGTGTTGTTGTTTTGATGTTTTTGTTGTTATTTATATAGTCTTTATTTGTAGTGAGTGATATTTAAGGTTTATGTCTTGTAACGGTGGCAAGGGTGATGATGAAATAGGTGCGGATCAACCTTGCACTTCGTCTACTCTGGTGCGCTGCCCTCATTGTTCCCATGCTCGTTACGTTAAAGGTGAGCGGGGCCTAAAAGTACATTTTGGTAAAATTCATAAAAACCACAATGTACTTTCTGGTCCCAATACGTCCACACCAACACACAACAACACAATAGTCTCCCCTAAAATTCCCTTTTGGCAATATTTAAGTCAATTAAAAAAATCAATTTCGTTTTCAAAGCGAATTTCCCGTGGTGCAAGACCTTCAGTGGCCCAAAATCTAGCACACTGCATAGGTCTTGTTACCCGGGAGAATTCTATAACAGCTTGGGAGCAATTACTCACCTTCCCTTATAGAATTTATGCTTGCACATTAACACCGGATAACAAAAACAACACTTACATCAAAAATAAAGAAAATAGTAATAATACGGCATCCCAATTAAATCCCCACCCTCCTAAACCATACCGCAATAGCCACATCTACCATCACGTAGAATCAAAACTAAACGAAGTTGATATCAGGGGAGCCTCCACGCTCTTATTTAGTAGCGATGTGGTGGCGCCTTACTCTGCCGACATACTCGCGAGTCTGCAGAGCAAGCATCCAGCGCCAGGGGATAACCTCTCCTTTCCTGACCCACCTGACACTAACTCAGATTATCTCAGCGTTACAGCCAAGGACGTGGTTACTGCCGTTTGCTCTTTCCAAAGCGCGTCTGCCGGCGGTCTCGACGGTAAAACACCACAGCACCTTAAGGATCTCATCTGTGCGAGCGCCGGGGCTGCTGGGGACGTGCTTTTGAGGGAGCTAACGGCCTTAATCAACCTTATGCTCACCGGCATGACATCGTCCCTGTTTTGTACGGCACCAATCTCTGTACCTTGCGAAAGAGGGACGGTGGCATTCGTCCCATTGCCGTGGGGTGTACGTACAGGCGTATGGCAGCCAAGATATGCTGCCGTTTTATAACACCAACATAGGTAATAAGTTCTAACCCCTGCAGCTCGGATTTGGACCCAAGGGGGGTTGCGAGGCTGCCGTACATGCCCTATCAACGTACCTTGGCTGTAATGAGGGCGATGTTATCTTGAAGGTTAATTTAAAGAACGCCTTTAACTCAGTGTGAGTAAAATTGAAACACCCAAAATTTACAACTTTCTTTGGCAATGTTACAGAAACCGTTCAAAATTGATCTTCAAGGAAAATCTTCTGGAATCCGCCGTTGGCTGTCAACAAGGTGACCCTCTTGGACCACTCATTTTTAGCTTAGCTTTTCACCCAATCATCAGCCAGTTAAATTCAAAATTCAATATCTGGTACTTAGATGATGGCACCCTGGGAGGCGATGTAGAGACTGTTTCTCAAAATCTGGCTTTCTTAAAATCAAAATTTTCATCCATAGGCTTAGACCTGAATCCAACTAAATGTGAAATTTTCATAAACGACAATTTTAATAAATCCTCTATACTTTCTGAATTTCAATTTCTGACTCCCAATATAACTCACATTGAAAAAAGTTCTCTTCGCCTCCTTGGGTCCCTGATTTTAGACGAAGGTTTCAATACATTTATTCATGAAAACATTCAAAATTTTAGTGAAATTTCTGACAGGTTCCTCAAAATTAACATTAATTCGGCTTTCACTATTTTGGTATTGTCTTTTTGTGCCTAAATTTACCCACGCTATTTGTGCTTCGCCTTTTTGTAAACATTCGAGCCTACTCATTGAAATTGACAAAATTATACAAAATACTCTTAGTCAAATTTTGAATAGGTATAGCACTAAATGACCGATTGTGGCTACATACACACTTACCTGTACGTTTTGGCAGCCTCGGCGTTCGAATAATTTCCGATGTTAGCCTACCAGCACTCCTCTCCTCGGTCCACAGCACTGCAGAATTGACCAGGAAAATCTTAGCATCAACACTGGTCGATTCTGAGGTGCCGTGTAAGCCCGATGCCATGAATGCTAGGAGAAGAGCTTGTTCAAGCACTGAGTTACCCCGAAACCTATCCTCACAGAGGCAGTGGGATGGACCGCTTTGCAGCAGAATACGAGAAAACCTTCTTAGCACATCGTCTAATGCTGCAGAGCGTGCTCGTCTGCTGGCTATGGGAGAGTGGGAGTCGGACCTCTGGCTTCAACATAAGTACCATATGCTGGACGATACGACCTTTCGCATCGCCTCTTGCTTCCGTTTAGGCGCGCTATGTGTTACTCCACATCGCTGACACTGTGGAGAGGCTGTCGACAGCCTTGGTCACCATGTCCTGTCATGCATCAGGAGTGCAGGTCGTATTTCACGACACGGCAACCTTTATGATATTCTCCGTCGGGCTTATGTCACCGCTGGCGTTCCAGCCCACCTTGAACCTCAGGGCCTGGTACGCGACGACGGCAAAAGACCAGACGGTATGTCTTTACTGCCATGAAAGTTGGGTAGGCCTTTGGTATGGGACGCAACGTGTGTCGATACCCTCTACCCGCGCCATCACATCTTCCTAGCACAGCTGGTAGTGCGGGCTCCACTGCTGCTACAGCGGAGACCCTGAAACGGCGCAAATACGTAAACCTAGTGGAGGATTACGTATTTGAGCAGTTTGGGGTCGCCATGGGGTCCAAGTGCGAGATCTCTTTTTAGAGACCTCACAAAGAGACTGGGCGACGCCTCGCGTGACCAGAAGGGTCAGCGCAGACAGAACGGAGCGCAGCGGAGAGGATTTTATTAACGCACTTGAAAATAAACTTTAAAATTATTACAATAAAGTGCATAAACGGATTCCCGCGTATCTTTGAGGACGCGCGGGCATTTTTTGTCAGGTTCAAGCATTTATGCACTTTATTTCAATAACTTTAAAGTTTAATTTCCAGTGCGTTTATAAAATCCTCTCCGCTGCGCTCCGTTCTGTCTGCGCTAACCCGAAGGCTGGGTTGTATTTGGCCCAGAAGGTAAGTAGCGCCAAACAACGTGGCAATGCTGCCAGCGTGCTGGGCACGTTTCCAGCTTACGGCGATGTGGATGAATTTCATGACGCCCTCTAAATTATTTTTTTTAAGTTCTGTGTATATTTATTTGTTGTTCTATATATATTTCTTTGTATAGTATTTTAAGACTTAGTTACGTTTCAATCTGATAATAACTCTGTTTATAATTGTTATATAATTAAAACGGGCAATAAAAAGACTACCTATTAACGAGAAGTTCCATTAGTCTGTTAATACAGTCATTTGGTGCTCAAAAAGGGGTGATCTACTTGGAGATAGCTTAATCGTTTGCGAACTCCGGTCGGGCGCTGTAGGGAAAACATGGCAAGATAGGGATTCATAGACCACTCACAGGTCCACTGCGACTGCGAAGCTCCATCACAATGCATGGCGCATTTGCTTTCATGCCCTCTTTGCCCACCTACCTGCAGTCAACGAGATCTTAAAGTGGCCTCAGACAATGCCGTTACCATAGCTAAGTTCTGGGAACAGAAAATTTGAACCAGTGACACGATGAAGAGGAAGAAGAGGGTTACCTGGCAAGTTTTCCGGGAGTTTTGAATATTGGTGATTTTATAGATTACGACATGCTCTTTTCGAATTTTCACTTTGCCACCTCCTATCTTTTCCGCTCGCGCTGCCATATTGGAAACATGGCGCACAAATACAGTTTTTTGAGAATAACTCCGTTTCTACTCATTTTACGATAAAAATAGTTGCCAATAAATTAAACTAAAGAAAATTTCTTACAATGTAGTAATTTTTTTTTGTAAAATCAATAGTTTCAGCGTACGAGAACCGCAAAGTCCACTCCAACACCCGTTTTTGGCGCATTCTTTTCGTGGTATCCCCAGTAGCCCAGGTAGGTAGTAGTATCCAAGAAAACGCGTAAAGTGTCAAATATATCTGAATACATTTTTTGAAATAAAATATCTGTTGGAGGATATTGTTTTGTCTCCTAGACCGTGGAGCGAATATCCTCTAAAACTATTGCTGCTGCTATTTTTACAATACGCTGACTTTCGTTTACCTTGGTAACTATTTTTTTATTGTATCAGGCTTCTGTCAATAACTTGTACTCAGTGTTTTGGAAACAAAGCAAAGAAGCCTTGTTGGCAGTGAAACCAATCAAAATATCGTCACCATACTTTCCAGGAGTTGCACTTCCACTGTTTTCACCTGCAACTTTGGCCATCAGTTCGTCCATAGAAAATTGACACTCTTTCAAATTCTAAAAAAATTAAGTATTTTTTTAACTTCTTTCGTTGTGAGTCACTTAATTGGCGCAGCCGGTAGGATCTCTGTAGTCACGTTTCTACGGTTTATCAGAGATCTCCGAACAAACAAATTTATTAAGAAACCACTTCGGAAAGGAGGAACAGGAGCAGCCAAGCAGTAATTCTGGAAGCATGAAAATAGCTGCGGTATTGTGAGTAAATCTTTTCATCTTCCATTCAGCACCTTCATTTGTATTCCAAACCTTGTGAAAAGTCTATGTTGTGTTTATTATTAGGGATTGGACAACGGCGTAATAATACTAACATAGATTATTTTCTATTTTAACGTAAAATATTACATGTTATATTAAATAATTATATCATATAATTCAAAATAGAAAGCATAAACCGTGTCCCACAGGAAATGATAAAAATCATACTAGTATTCAGTGGCGATGCGAGAATATTACCCTTATTTATTAAAAAATGTGAATACACATTAACCACCTACCATGCTGGCACAAAAAAAAAGAATATTTATTCCTTGTAGGTTATCAGACGAGGCACCCAGCTTGGTAGGTGAAAGAGACTCTATAGATACGTGGGATGAGTTAAAGGAGTTATTAAATTAACATTTCGGTGACCCACGTACTGAAGAATGTCTAGCAATGGAGTTAGAAACTTGTAGAATTAATAAGGGCGAGAGCTATCAGGATTTTTGTCATAGGATACAACACATAAGAATTATTTTATTTGCGAAAATAATTATCTGAAACTATTGTTGACGATTCTTTACGTAAGGCAAAACTAGTTATTTATAGCCATAGGGCGATGAATGTATTTCTATATAATTTAAAACCATTTTGAGTAAGATTGGTTCGTTTGCGCAACGTTTCCACTTAGAAAATGCGTTAAAAATCGTTTTGGAAGAATAAAACTACCCAACCGTATACGATTTTAACCCATTCGCTGTCCGGCGCTAGACACAATAGAAAATCAATTGTTATGAATCATATATGATACACGGGACAGGGAACCTGTTAAAACAAACGACCGTCGTATTACAAATATAAATAATAGATCTAGTTTTTCTAATTTTAATAGTCCAAAGTACGATTCACATAACATGTCGAGTGCATCTGTACCGAATAATTCTTATAACGCCCCCAACGCCTCGTATTCACCTAATAATTCATTTCAGTTAAGAAATTTTCAAATAAATCATAGCGCATATTCTAATCAAAATAATTATAATCGTTTTAATTAATGCACATAAATATAATTCGTTGCAACTATCAAGTAGGTCACCGCTTCCAAGTGCCCAACAGTTTGCAGCGCCGGCGTCAACGCCTGTACCGCGCATGACACTTTTTGCATCACAAGCATCCAGGTCTGGTACGAATACAGACATCACTATGCGAACTGCATGTTCGCGACGCGTTAATGATATAAATAATAATAATTTTATTGAACAAAACATTGAAAATTGGAACGAAGAGTACCGGGAAGTTTTAGCTGACAATAACGACGCGGGAATTTTTGCATAGCGGTCTCGCTAATAGAGTACGAGTAAAAATCTATTGTAATAAGCGTTTAAACTTGCCTCATATAGTTATACGGGAATTAAGTGCAGTTTTTATGATAGACACTGGTAGTGTTCGTTCGTTCATAAGTCCATACTTAGCGAATACATACTTTAAGGATCGTTTACAGTATGAACCATTCGAAGTTGTTAGCTCTCACGCTTCGAGTGTACATAGTAAAACGTCATTATATTCCATTACCTGCTACGTTCTCCAGCTCGGAATACCATAAGTTTTATGTGTATAGTGTAGACGATAGGTGTGATGGGTTGATAGGTAGTAATTTACTTAAACAATTACACGCGAAATTAAATATGGAAGGTTTTACATTTGAAAATACAGATTTACTGATAATATAAGTATATTTGCCACTTATGATGGAGATATACAAGTGACCTTCTCGTAATGCCCCCGTACATTTAGCGCCGAAAAAGTTAGATGCATCAGGGCAGCAAAAATGGAGGATGGTAGTCGATTATAGAAGACTTAATGATATCACCATTGATAACAAGTACCCCTTGCCGAAGATTGCTGATTTGTTTGACATGCTAGGTAATAGTACCTATTTTACAACCCTAAATTTGGCTAGTGGATACCATCAGATCGAAGTTCAGGAAGAAGATAGGGCTAAAACCGCGTTTAGTACACCTTCAGGGCATTATGAATTTAACAGAACACCATTTTGGACTTAAAACAGCACCCACTACGTTTCAGCGAGCGATGGATAACGTCTTAAGAGGCCTCCAGGGCTTGCATTGCCTGGTGTACCTTTATGACGTCATCATATTTTCTAAAAGCTTAGAACAACATATAGAGAAACTTAAAGCAGTTTTTGAACGGTTCCGTAAAACAAATTTAAAGATACAACTTGATAAATCACATTTTCTTAGAAAGGAAGTTCTGCACTTAGGACATACCATTACAAGTGAGGGCCTTAGCCTTAGCCAAGCCAAATAATAATAAAATTGAAGCAGTTCTAAGGTATCCCGTTCCACAATCAGTCACAGAAATAAAAAGCTTCTTCGGACTGATAGGTTATTATAGAAAATTTTTAAAAGATTTTGCTAAAGTAACGAGACCGCTAACTGCCTGCTTAAAGAAAGGCAGAAAAATATTATAAACGAGGAATATAAAGTGTGTTTCGAAACATGTAAAAAACTTTTGACCAATGAACCCTTGTTACAACACCCTGACTTCAGTAAACGATTTATTTTAACTACTGTTGCATCCAACTTTGCAATAGGAGCTGTATCATCACGAGGAACAATAGGGTCAGACAAGCCTGTTGTATATGCTAGCAGAACCTTAAGCGACACAGAAGTTAGATATAGCACCATCGAGAAGGAGCTTCTAAACATTTTAGGCCATATCTATACGGCAACAAATTCACGATCTATACAGACCATAGACCATTGGCATGGCTGTACCAACTAAAGGAACCTAACAGTAAACTTACTCGTTGGCGGTTAAGGTTAGAGAAGTATGATTACGAGGTTTGTTATAAAAAGGGTTCCCAAAATACAAATGCTGACGCCTTGTCTAGAATATAAATTAATGCAATCGATGACTACTTAGATTCAATATTCGTAAATGTAAGAGATAGGAAAGAACGTATACAAAAAATTATTGAGGAACTTGAAGAGGACTTAGCTCCAGTAGAAACGATGGAAATTTCGGATCCAGATGATGGAGCGACAGCCAATTCAGTGTCAAATAGGGAACACGAGGGTATCCCTATTTTACACGAAGCTATCGATACTAAATCTAAACAAATTTTAGTACATTCGTGGCTTAGGAATAAATTATTAGTTAAGTATATTTCCAACAATAAACAAAGAATTCTTGAAGTTCATTTACCAATCAGTAATGATAGTTTAGTTAAAGACTTTTTGAAGGAATACATAGATTCTAAATATAACTACTTTGTATATTTTGAATATCTATCTTTAAGAAAATCATTTTCAAATATGATTATAAAGTTGTACAAAAAAGATACTGTTAAGTTAACAGAATGCACAGGAAAGGTGATTAATTTAACAGATTCGGAGGAAGATCAAAGAGAGATTGTTGTTAAGTATAATGAGGGGAAAACTTGCCATAGGGGAATTAAGGAAACTTTAGCGAAACTTAAGAGACATTATTGATGGCCGAATATTAAGGAAACAGTAACTGCAATTATTAACAGCTGTGAAACGTGTATAAAAATGAAATATGACAGAAAACCAATCAAATCTTATATTCAATTAACACAGACTCACAATAGCCCTTTTCAAGAAACTTTTATGGATCTATTATACACTGAAGGGAAATATTATTTGACCATAGTTGATGCCTTCAGCAAATTAGCTCAACTTATACAGGTGCCTAACAGAAGTACACCAGAAATAGTTAAGGTATTAATAAAGTACTTCAGTATGTATAGGGTACCAAGTAAAATCAGTTGCGACTCAGGCACAGAGTTTAATAACGCGTTAATTAAAGAAATGTTAAGCTTATACAAAATTGAACTTCATATAGGGACGCCGAATAATCACAGTTCTATGGCAATTGTAGAATGATTCCATTCCACTGTAATTGAAATTTTACCGTTTAGCCAAATATGATAAAAACGATTTAGACGCGGCTTCTGTCATGACTTAATATGCTATCATGGCATATAATAATTGTATACATTCAGCAACCGATTTTACACCCTTTGAATTAGTATTTGGACACACAGACTCAAGTAATGCACTTAACATTGAGGAAAAGAACTTAACACAAAAATTATTGCTTGACCACAGAAAACGTATTAAGGTACTTTATGAATTTGCAACAGAAAAACTAGAATCAGATAAAATCAAAGTAAGAGATAAAATTAAACTGAGATAGGTGATGAAATTTTTATGAAGGATACTAGACTTACCAAAGCTAAAGAAAAACCTAGGTTTGAAAAAGCTAAAGTAACGGATCAAGTTAGGCGTAATATTGTCCTGTTGAGTTAAAGAAACGAAATACAAGAGTAGCTATAAAAATGTTAAACGTCCTCCACAGGTCATGCCTAGTACTTCTAGTACTGATGATTCCAGTATTCACACTGGACCTTCAAAAGCTCGGTCAGAATCCGGGGATAGCATCGCTAAGGATAGGAGTAGCAGTGAACTTACTTACTTACTGGACTATATTTAAGACTTTATATTTAAATTTATTAGATTTACAAGTTAATAATAATATTAAGCATTTTCAAGATTTAAGGTCTAAAGTAAGGAAACTTAAGTTAAATAATGATACGCTAGGAATAGAAAATCAAATGGAATACTTAATGAAACTTACGCAAAATAGATTATTTCAAAGTTTACCCTCAAATAATCGCAGTAAACATGCTATGGCCTAAGATATTATGATCATTTGTGAAAGCTGTTTCAGGTAATTTAAAAGAAAATGATGCTATTAAGTATGATACAGAAATTCTACTTATACAGAATAAAGAACATGTAGTCGAACGTAAAGTATCTTCAATGCAAAAACCTTTTAATAAATTAGTATATGACTCGGAAATAATTAATTTTAATGTTAATCATCTGGGTTTACAAACGAGTAAAATAGAAGATCTAGAAGTAAAATAATCTAAATTTAATACCCTATTTCGTGTGTTTAATGCTATGTATCAGATTCTAGGTAAATTTCGAACTTGTTATGAAGATATCCAAGAGATAGAGACGGCTATTGCCTTTAGCAAATTAATAGTGTTTCATCTATCTACATATTATCAATTGTACGGAATTATATAGTATACTAGAAGTTATTGCTAAGCATGCTACAACAATATATCCAGTTAATAAAAATAATTTGTTTAAGTTAGAACGTAATATTATTGTGAAATTCGTATAAAAATAACGATTGGTTTGTTTTTATTCTAGAAGTCCCTTTAGTAGGTGAAAATACATATAATTATTACAAGGTTATCCCTATCCCTACTTTCCAATCCCTAAATACCCCTACCTAATGGTGAATAGATTGAAATACATACCTGTAAAAAACCTTTGTGAAGAAATAGAAAACGGCAAATTCCTATGTGATGATAATAGGTTAGTCCAGTGTCCTACAGAAACCTGCGTTGAACAGATTATGCTAATGAATAACAACTACAGCAAATGCATAAAGAACCACATCAAGATCGAGATAACCAAGGTGCAGGAAGTAGCTGATAACCAATGGTTAATTTATTCAGAAGAAAACCTGATTGTCTCTGAGAACTGCAACAATGAAATACGCAAATATAACATCCTTGGAACCGTTATGGTGACACCGATCCTACAATGCGAAACACAAATAGTAGAAGTAACCATTTTTGCAACAACCAATGCCACAATTTCTAGTCTCCAGCTTCCGATGATTCAGATGCCAGAGCTACGATGCGATATCCAGGTTAAAACAACAAAAGTGGACCTAAGGAACGTGGACTTCAGTGACGTAAAAGAAGTGTTAGAAAATGCAAAATTCAGTGAAAGTGGTGATGACACCCAAATAGTAACTATAGAGATAAGCGTTTGGACTATTTGTTTGCACATCATCGTCATAATTACTACTATTTTTTTTCTTATATGGAAATTTAAACTTGTTTTTAATCGCAATTTCCCGCAGCCATCTGCAATGACTCCGGATAATTTCTCTCTTAAGGGGGGAGAATTTAAGGAACCCCAATCCACTACAAATAGCTTTGTCAGCCAATAATATGCTAGAATGATCATGTACCAAGAGAGCATAATTATCTAGGACATGCGTCATTGATCATACGAGCTGACTTAACATTATATCAGTATATAAGCTTGGTGTTTTAGATAATTAAGATAATTACTGTATTAGCTGTAACTCTGTCAAAATAAAGTATTTTTTTAACTTCTTTCGTTGTTAGTCACTTAATTCAAGCTATACACAATATTCATCATCAGCCCTGTATATATACTGTCCTACTGCTGGGCACGGGCCTCTTATCTGTATGAGAAGGGTAATGCCATAGCCAGTGCGGATTGGCAGACTTCACGTCTTTCGAGGATATTATGGAGAACTCTCAGACATGCAGGTTTCCTCATGATGTTTTTCTTCACCAATAAGCATGCGATAATTAATAATTTAATACGCACTTAACTTCGAAAAGTCATTGGTGCGTGCCGTGGATTCGAACCCGAGACCCTCTGTGTAGCAGTCTGTTAGTCTCTCCACTCGGTTATCACTGCTTCTTCTTCTTCTACGCAATATTACGATCGCGCAAACGTGCCTGTTTTTGTTTCGTTATAAGCTCTGGTGTCGCATGAGAAGTCGTGACATCGCTTCCTCTACGCAAAAAAGCTGAGATTAATTTCTCATTGTTGTATCGTTTTCGGCACGCATCGTAAACAACTATCGATTTCAGTCTCTCCATAACTTTACCCTTGTTATCTCCGAAAATTGCTGCCGAAACAAAGGGTACAAGTTATTGACAGAAGACCTGGTACAATAAAAAAATAGATAAGAAGACAGACGAACGTAGTGTTGTAAAAGAACTGAGTCTTTATAGTCTTAATATTGAGACTCAAATCTTTTTTTGAAGACTCAAGTCAAAAAAGAATAAGTAAAAGCTCAAGCCTCTTGTAACGGGTTCTGTAGTATAGAAACGCAGTAGAGGATCTAGATGCGTTTATTTGCCGAGTATTGCCTCACTTCCCTTGCCACGAGTATGACCGACCAACAACACGACACTGGCCTGAACACTAAGGGCTGCAGTCTCCCACGCTGTTCCCTCCGGTAGTGTGTAGGCAGGCTGCTCGAAGGCTACGCTTAGCGGTAGATCCTCGCAGGCCGTTGGCTCAGCTGGCAGGTGCCGGCGGTGTGTGTGCGATGAGCGGGGCAGGCCAGACTCTTCGGCAGAGGTGACGCCGAAGGCGATGCAGCAGGTGTAGCGGTCTAGGTAGTGTAGCCCGGAGCTTAAGGTAAACCTGGAACCTGAAGGAAAGCAGCATTAGGAGAGCCACAACCAATAGAGTCAGGCAGGCGGCGTCAGCCGGCCTCAGCTAGCAGGTAGAGAGATGGGCAGTACGCTAACGCAGTAAATGTAGTAACTTACCCACAGCTGGGACCAGGATACACGTATGAAGTAGTATAATTATAGATATAGCGGTATAGAATTTAGTAGCGGTAGTAGATTAGTGTAGAGTAGCCGTGCCGGCCTCTCTGTCGGCCCCTTTATATACCGGGCCCTCCATCAGTTCGTGTCGGCGCATTACCAAATATAGGCAAAACTTACGAGCGCGGACGATGGCCTTCTCTGATTGGCCGAGCGTATGGACGGTATTATGACGTACACTCGGTAGGTACCGGTCATACGCCACACTCTCTGATTTTTTAGTTTTCTTAAAATAAACTCCAGTCTTGCCAAAGAGAACTCGAGACTGAGTCTTTTAAAACAGCTCACTCTTTACAAAAAGTACTCAAGACTAAGTCCTTTAAATAAAAACTTAGCTTTCCTAAAAAGAACTAGCAACTTGAGTCCTTTTTAAAAAGGGCTCAGTCTTACGAAAAGAACTCGCGACTGAGTCAAAAATACAAAAAAGAACATTCGGACGATTTGAGAATATCCTTCTTTTTTAAGTCGGTTAATAACGTGACGATGATTTACATGTCTTTTTTTAGCCATATTTATTGTTTATTCGAACTTAATAGGTGATTGCCATGACTGCAATCCTCTACTTAAACAATTCAAATACTTCAAAATATGCGAGTATTTTTGATTGGGCTGGCTGCAGTCCTCTACTTTATAGTTCACGAATCAAAGAACTCAAAGGCTTTATGACACGAGTCTTTTTCATTGGACTGCAGTCCTGCTGTATAATTTTCGACTCCTAAGATTTGAAAGAACTTAAAGGACTCAAAGGACTGAAAAATAAATAAAGGACTTAAAATAAATCTCGTTAGACTTATTTTAGTCCTTTATTTTTCTGAGTCCTGAGTCTTGAGTTCTTTTGAGTCTTCTCAGTTCTTTCAGTCCTAAAATTTGTTGAGTAACGACTCAAGAAATTTTAGGACTGAAAGAACTCAAGACTCAGGACTCAGAAGACTAATTAGTCGTGTGTTCTGCAAAAAGAACTCATAGCCGCAAAATGAGGACTAAAGGACTCAGTTCTTTTACAACACTAGACGAATGTCTGTGTATTGTAAAAATAGCAGCAGCAATCGTTTTAGAGGGTATTCGCTCCACGGTTTACGAGACAAAGCAGTATCCTCCGACAGGTATTTTTTTTCAAAAAGTGGAATCAGATATACCTGGAACTTTACGCATTTTCTTGGATACTGTTAGCAGTATCCAAAAAAACGCGACTGTGGTATCCCACTAGGGATACCACAAAAAAAACGCACCAGATACTCTACCTTATGGTGATGTGGTAATGAGTTATTTGACCAAAACGCGTGTTGGGGAGTGACTTTGCGGCTCTCGTACGCTGAAACGATTGTTTTTACAAAAAATAGTTACTAGTACATAATTTGTAGGACTATTTCTCAAGTTTAATTTATTACCAACTAGTTTTTTCGTAAAATGTTGGTAAAAAGTTGGAACAGAGTTATTCTCAAAAAACTGTACTTGGGCGCCATTTTTGCAAAATGGCGGCGCGAGCGGCAAAGATACGAGGTGGCAAAGTGAAAATTCTAAAAGAGCACGTCAAAATCTATAAAATCATAAATTTTCAAAACTCCCGGATATCTTACCAGGTAAAACGACCAAATGACTGGACTATGTAGATAGCTCACCTACACAGCTAACGTCAAGAGTGATGTATGTATTAGATTGTCTTCAATCTAAGTAATCCATATATACTATATGCACATGAGGAGACTAAGCAAACAATGTGAGTGCATTATATAAAATTAGTCAGTGCTTATAAAATAATACATATTATATTCTACAGGACACATCATACCATTTGTAAGAGAGGTGTAGGAACCAACAGTCAGTTTTCAGTTAGAGCATTTTCTGAGTTTGCACATTTTAGTAAAGACTCTATTAAGCATCATTATTAGTCTTACAGTTTTATTCCCCTTTTCTGTTGGTATTCTATAAGATTTTCTCTGATAATTAAAGAGTCGAATAAAAAAATATAATTGGCTAGATGAGTCCCCGGTTACACTCGCGTTATTTAAGTTTACTGATCTGCTCCCGTAGCTCATAGCGTGATGTTATATAGCCTTCCTCAATAAATGGGCTATCTAACACTGAAATATTTTTTCGAATCAGACCAGTAGTTCCAGAGGGTTGTGTTCCAGTTCAAGCAAACAAACAAACAAACTCTTCAGCTTTATATATTAGTATTAGATATTTACCCACGACGCTATTCGAGAGTTGGATCATGAGTATGTTTAATTAAATAACTTTAATAGCGATTGTACTTTCCTGGATGATAGGTTAGAAAGGTAGGCACTGGTACTGGGTTACTGGGTACTGGATTACTGGGTACTGGGTTGCAGGGTACTGGCAGAGTAACGAGGTACTTGGTCAGACTGGCGAGGTGACGAATATAATGAAACTATTATTTCGGTAATGTCGGTAATCGGTAATGATTTATTTACAAATAATGGCAAGCTATATACAAAAATATACATACATAAACGTCACTGGTATAAAACAATATCGATATTGACCAATAAAAGGAGACTTACAACTAACGGTTTTTACATGACTACATATTATAACTTGCTATAAACACAATTTGATTTACATCGGTCAACTCACTCTAACTAAGCGCTCTGTCCTTCACGCACAACTATATAATATAGTGGCACGGTACAAATGCGTTGCACCTCGTTTGCTTGACAAAACTCGGTGGCACGAACATTTGTCACTCAGTCGGATGTAATATATTTTAATATTTTTAATATTTATTTATTTATTTCAGGTAATAAAACCCATACAGATATATACCTTACAGACTAACATACATACTATTGCTAATAATAATATAATGACACAGGTGTAGTTTACATCGGCGTGTTTCGCTGTGTGTTATTGCGTAATCTTCCATAAAAACGCCGATAGACAACACCTTTCGGCCAAAACTCTTCCTTGAGGAACGTCTGGAGATGATTAGTCGGCACCCGCACCACGTACGACTTAAAGTTCGTGTTATGGAGCGACTCCAATCTCTCGACTCTCAAGGTCCAGTTGGTTTTCTTGCGCAAATACTCCACGACCTCCTCGTCCTTTGTGGAGTGATGCAACCGGGGCACGTACAGCTGTGTGGTTGGTATTGCAGGACGTAGCAGCAAGTTGGGTCCTGCTAGTCCGGTACCACAAAGGTTACGGCAAGATGGCTTCTTCTTCTTCTTCTTCTTTTTCTCCACCTTGATGAAGCCGTCCTTGTCATACATTGTCTTATCTGGGACTGCCTGTTCCGTTTCCTTGTTACAGGAGGGTTCATAAACTTTCTGTTTACCCCCTTTTTTATGCTGCCGATTTGCCGGCGTTTTGCTTTCGGCGGTAACAGCTGCATAGTCGCGCTTAGGGCTTGTCGCACCTAAATGCGACAAAACCTTGACCGGTGTCGACGACCCGAGGTCATCCACAGCACACGTTACACCGTTTGCATTACTCGCGGCGATAGGTGACGCAAGTAAATTCGCTGACTCGAAACTGCAGACAGATGCATTTTGAGCCCCGCGTCGTGTGTTGACGTTTGACGCATGCGGTGACCTACTTGCAGACATAGTGTTTCGTAATAACACTAACTCTTCACGTAGTTCAGTTATGGTGTTATCCGATTTCTCTAACTTACGTTGTACTTCGGCCAGGCTGGATTTCAGGGATGTTATGTCTTTTAACAGCCTAGTTACATCGACGTGGTCGAAAGTGACGGGCGGCAGCTTATGATGATCTTTCGCCACGAAAGCAGGAACGTCGTCCGGATCAGTCACCTTTAATAATGTGATGATGTCCTGGACGCTCTTCTCCGTGCCATCCCTTCGCCGAAACGGCATCTGGTCCAACTTGTTTAGCGTCTGATATAGCAGCTTCTTACCAGCACTAATATCTTCTTCTTTAAAGTTGGACTTGCAGATCTGCAGAATGCTGACCTCGTCCATGGTGTCGATGGCATGTTGTATGAATGCCAACACCTCATTGGCTATGAGTTGCTGTGAACAACTCATAGCTACAGTTTCGTGTAACCTCTATAGCCGCGAACTACATTTATTAAATAATTACTATTTAATAGGCGCGTAGCCGCGTAAGCACGTCCGCGCTCGACGACGGTTATGACCTAATGCGTTGGTGAGACAGGCATACGGCGCTCACGCGTGCCTGCGCGCGAAGCGTTATCAGTTATCAGCCATCACGCTTGTCTCTTGTTTACGCTTCGTTCGGTTGTGCGTACTGCGCAAGTAGGTATGCACGCAGTAGGTCACAGCACAAAAAAAGGCATTTGCCTAGCTGTAAAGTGTAGGTATAATAAGTAGATTAAGATCAAATACAAAGTTTAACGTGAACTGTGACCACCATTTGTATACAACATTAAATATAAGAGAATATGTGTTTATAAACTAAAATATGTATGAAAATTTAACATTGAAAATAACTTTCAAAACCATTTGTGTAGATGGTGGGGCTCATACTCATAACAATCGTATTCCACTGCTCGCTACCATTATCTGGTCATTGAGAATGTTGCAAAATTTAATAATATTTTGTATAGGCAACTTCTTTATAACACGCTTTTTTCAACTATCCCCAGCGTGAACGGTTAGTTCTTATTGCTGATATATGGCTATTTATTGGTTTACAAGTAGTTATTACGTCGTCCTAGTGTTATCCGGTTGCATCCAAGCCTTACACGCCTTGCACGCAAGGTTCGCTTATTGGTCTAACCAGATATGACAGAATACTAAATTTTCCACAGAGCGACTGCCGTCTGACCTCCGGAACCCAAAGGGATAGCAATAAGTGTCAGTTTATTTGAGGGTACTGCCTCCCCGTAACGACTATAGATGTTCATGGCAGCCGAGACCGACGGTTTAACGTGCTCTTTGAGGCCCCCCGGCAAGCAATAATTAACAAATAAAACGGGTGAGTAAGTACAATATATTATGGCAAACATGAGAGAGTCGTAAAAACATAATTTAAAAAATATATATATGATATAGAACAGTTACATAAATAAATGCATGTATGTGTACAAGTCGCGTAAGTTTAAAAGTAGGTAATTAAAATAACGCGGCCTTACTGCTATCGTTTAGTAACACGGAATATGGGATATGTGGCACCGAGGCTTTAGATAGTTTACAATAAAGGGATTGTGATCATCGAGCATGTGCAGCTTACCTACCGTAGTTGTACCGAGTATTGAGCCGAACAGGGATATTCTTAAAGGGTCCTGTAAAAATATCCTTCTCTAAAATATATTTCTAGGTTTCGAGGAAACGGCGGAAACAATTACTACCATTCCGAATAAGATCCAACGTAACGAATAATAGAATATCTTTAATAGAATATCTTTGGATCAAAGGTGATTCAAAGACGACTCCTGTTCAAAATATACAGTTTGACACTGCCAGTGGCGGCGCTAGGCGTCGGCGACGTCGGCGACCGCCGACGGCCTCGCACCTGAGGGAGCCTCGCAAAAAGATTTACAAGTTACCTACTTAATTTCGTTTCGCCAATCATCCTGGCTTAGGTAGCCGACACCGAACAATTCGGGAAAAAGCTAAGATGATAATGACTTTAATTATTTTTACGTGACAAGATCTGTTTTGGGTTATAATTTTTGGATTGTCATTTATTTATTCATAAGTACATTATTTTATAATTTAGCTCACTTAATTTTAACGTTTTTTT
Organism: Euclidia mi; assembly: GCA_944739405.2. Lineage (NCBI taxonomy): Eukaryota > Metazoa > Arthropoda > Insecta > Lepidoptera > Erebidae > Euclidia > Euclidia mi. The sequence goes on along the minus strand of OX123199.2, from coordinate 10,015,202 downwards.
TACTACGAAGTAAACGCGGGGCCTAGCCATCATCGATTTAAAGGGCCTCGCGAACTTGATGTCGCCGACGTCCACATGTGGTCTAGCGCCGCCACTGGACACTGCTGACTACGCTTTATGTTATGTAGCATACCAATACAGAGTTTAAGCGGTTGCGTTGCAATTTAGAACTACCGTTTTAAGACTGGTTGTTCATTGTTTCCATTGACTGAATGTTTGTAAGGTCATCCGCGCCACAACATTTATCCTGAGAGCGAGAGAAACTTAATAAAACATACCTACTTACCAGCACAATTTTATCAGAACATCAAAACTAAATACTAGACGCTGTCTGGCACTAAATGGATAAAATTAAATTAATTTTCAAGGGTAGATTAATTTGCGTGTAATTTGTGGTGCGCATATTGAATTAATTTATTGATTAAATATCAATTAATGCTTTATTAGTGGAATCCAAAACGTTTCTGCGAATTTTAAAAGCTGTGTAAAGTTTCATTTTTTGTTCCAGGATATTCATTAAAAGGCTTTACTTTTAAAGTTTACCTTAATTTTAATGACCGATTGCCGGTGAGTTGCATGTTTGTTGATACATCACGGCGTGCAAAGTCAAAACGATTTTGATAGAGATTTTGTAAATATATCCAACTTTTGCTGTTCTTTTTAACGAAACGAAAAACGTTAATTAATTGTTTCGCTTTGTTTTCATAAATTGGCTGCTTTTCAATGCGAAGGTCATGAACACGCCAGATAGCTTGCAAACACAATGTTAACATTTTAGTTTTAACTTCATAAAATATAAAATATTATATACATTGTTTTAATACAAAATACGTTTGAATTTTATCATTTATTTTCGTTACCTTATAATGTTTGGTGAAGATAATTATTATTATTTTTTATTTTTTTATTTCAATAGGCGGCAAACGAGCAGACGTATCGCCTGATGGTAAGCAATTACCGCCGCCCATGGACACAAGTAACACCACAGGAGTCACAAGTGCATTGCCGCCCCTTGGGGTTGGGAAAAGGGATAGGATGAGCAATGGGATGAGGGAGATGGAATAGGGGCTAAGGCCTCCGGTACTCTCACTCACCGAACGAAACGCAACAGTTTTGGAACTGTTACTTTACGACGATTTTCTGTGAGAGGTTAGTACTTCCCCGGTCGAGCTGGCCCATTCATGCTGGAATCAGCAAGGCTCTACTACCTTGAAAACTATTCATTCAAGTCATAAAAATACATGATCCAGAATGTAGATAATGTACTTACTTACCTTTAATGTAGGACGTAGGTAGCCCGTAGGATGATGAGAATCTTACCACCAGCTCTCCAAAATGCTTAGTTGTTTACCAAATAGAATTTGAACAGTTTGACTTTTCTTCTCAAAACTGCAGATTTTAAATAGACTGAGTTATAGTTAAAAAGTCAAACCAACTAGCGCTTAATTGACAAATTGCTACCAATCCTTAAAATTAAAACGTAATGAGTGAAATAAACTGAAAACTATATTCCTATTCTGCGGTGCTAATTATAATATTATATTATCTGTGGTACTACAAATGCGCAACTGGCTTGTTACTTGTTTATGCAACGACGGATCCACGTCATTTTTGCATAGAAATAGTTTACGGTCCGCAAACTGAAATCAATGGCGTTACTGATTGATCTATTAGACAATTCTTTGTTGGTACAAAGAATTGATACTATGTAAGTGTAGGTGTTAAGTATATATAGGTATAGATGTACCTGATATTATGTTATTATAAGAGAGGCTCACCGATCTCACAGTAAAACTCCGTAAGCAGTTTTGTGGGGCAATGTATTAAGATTTTAAGATTTTTTTAAGTGAAATAAAGCATTCATTCATTAAATTTAATACATTTTAATTGTATACTGATTGCGTTATGGTGCGGAACAATTGGTATAATTGTCTTGCTACATTCGTCAACATTTAGGCTCTCCGTCGATAATGCAAGATCTAAGTTTCAACCGAAAACATTAGAAACATTGTTGTACAGTCATAAACTGTTAAATTTCCATATTATAGGTGCCACTTAGATTGAAGTCACCGAACGAAGAAACAATTTAGTAATCTGTGGTATTAGATACCGATCACCAAGATGGTTAATTATAGTCTCATCTAATTTTAACAGAAAATTATTTAGTTGTTGAGAAAATGTGAAGCCGATATTCTGTTTACATAAATAAATTACGCATATATTAAGATAAATTTGTGATCTGTTGTTGGTACATCCTAGGGGTATCGAGACCCATAGATCCTCTGTAGTGGACTTAAAACTAGGTTGTAGACAAGCTGGTATTTGTTTACGTACCGCGATGAGTACACCTCCGCCCTGAGTTTGGTTGGTTAGCTCGTAGTATCTGTCTTGTCGCCAAACTATAATGTAATGATTATCGAACAGCTCACTATCACTCACACTAGGTGTCAACCACGTCTCAGTTAAAACCACTAGATCGTATGAACTGAGATTTAAATTTCAATAAAAAACTTTGGTTTTAGAACGCAGTCCCCGTACGTTTTGATAGTAGATATTAAATTCATTCAGACTAATCATTTCACTTGTGCTATTTGTACTAGGATAAGACTAACACATTTTATTAGTAATAAACGCGTCGTAAATTCGACAATAATTATAATTAATTCCATCAATACCTCTATAATAAATAAAAGCGGGTAGAATTCATAGTCGATTTGCATTTTTTTCGGTAAACGTACGACGATTTGAAAAATTATACGTATAGTCAGACTTCTCCCTCCTAGAAAGCGATGGTATCGTGGTGCGTTGGTGAGTAAGCAAGTGAGTAGTATCTGTAATGCATTTTTTATTACGATATGAACAGTCCGAGTAAGCTGTAAGCTTGCTAGTGCGTGCGGTGAGACAGATGTGCTAATTTAACAGTGCTAAATCTATTACACTGGTTAATTCATTTGCTATAAAAATAGACATATTTTTTTAAATTAAAACAGTCTATGAATGAACTACTTCTACATACTATGAACATTAATATAAGTTGAACATGATTACATTTTTTCTATCTAATTGTATTAACAGTAAATTATTTACTAAGCACATGATAAGGCAATTTTGTTAAAATCTTGGTGATTGTTAATTATTATAGTACGCGAGCTTTCATTTTTTGCGTACGTGGATCTTACCGAACTTGACCCAAATGAATCTGAAATTGTTTGCTTTTGCAGCTTCTCTTGTTTTGTTAACGAGTAACTTATGATCGGCACTCAGATGATCATTGACATAAACACGTTGAGTCGCATCTCCTAAGCACGCGCAGAAGCTCTATGAACTCTCTTTAACGTACCGGTTCATGAAACTGATAATAATTGATTTTTCTTTGGAATTTAATAATGGCACTCGAGACACGTAGTTTATCTGTGTTTTGGCTATTTGATATCCAAATTTTATTACCAGAGAATCGATAATTTTGAAAAGATTTTCTTTTTTGAGGTTTAACCTCGATGTTGTTAAGTCTTGACCTTTGCTCGCTGCTGGGTAACTGCAGTTTGGCACCTTCAAGACTGCTATACTTGCGTACAAGCTCAGCAATTTTTGTTTCAGCAATAGTTAATCTATTAGTCAGTTCGTCGATCTTGTCACTGATAAACTGACTTGAGGCCTTAATCTCCCTCAATTCTTCTTTGATGCTTTTGATATCATCACTTGGTATTGGTAGGTCTTTTACCTGGATATAAATATCGTGACTGTATCTCCCTTTAGACTCTTTCAAAACTGGCTTGTTCCTTACACGGTTCTTGGTATATACTAGGTATATGGTAGAATTTTATTTTATTTATTTATAGTCTCACGCCTGTATCCCCGAAGGGGTAGGCAAAGGTGTAATATTACACCCACATTTCGCCATGAATTTTTTAGGTCCCACGTAATAGGGGGCGAGCCTATTGCCGTACCAGGCACATTACCAGACTCCGTGCTGCTACTGAGAATTTCCTAACGGAAAATCCCAATAACACTTTGCCTGACCCGGGAATCGAACCCGAGATCTCCCAATCCCACGCGCAAATTTGTGCCGCGAGACCAACTAGGCAGTCATATGGTATGGTAGAATATTATACGATATTATGGTCTTTTAGGGCAACGATAGTTTAGTGGACATACTAATAGACTGCCATTTATTTATTTATTTATTTAATATACACAAACAATATAAGCTTACAGTTAAAGAAAACCAAATCGCTTATATGCTATACAGTGTTAAATCTACGACTAGATACTAATATAAAATATAAGACACAGAAAATACAAAACAAAATAGGAGACACTTTAGGTACTAAAAACACATTAGGCATTAAAACATATTAAATACATTACACTTACAAAGACGATTTACATTTTGGTACTATTTGGAGGCCATGGTCAGAAATAAAATTATTGACATAACACATTTGTTTTGTCATAAAATATGTCGGCAGTAGGATGAGCTTGTAAAAACTTATTAATGAGTTGGATGGCTCTAGCCGTAGGACTACTATTACTTACGTTTAAATGCCATGACGGTGGATAAGTAAGGAGTGGATGTTGTCTACGTCCAGCACCCCGAATGTATCGTTCGGGCACATAAAAATATAAGCATTCCCGTACAGAAGGATTGTCAACTCTATTTAATAGCAACAGACAGTAATGAAAAATATGCTTGTAGTCTCGTCTAAGTTGTAAGGTGTCAAGACCGACCATCCCTGACACGAACATGGATGGGTATAAATATGGATAATATCCAAAAGTTCTCTTGTAAAGAAACCGTGCGAATTTACGTTGTACCTTTTCTATCATTAGGGTATAGAGTTTTTCGCGGGGGTTCCAAATGGTAGCATTATACTCTAGTATACTTCGAACATACGCGTTATATAATATTTTAATTACTGCAATGTTACCAAAATCATAAGAAGTTCTTATTATGAATCCTAAAGCTTTATTTGCACTTCTGCATACGTGGATAATATGCTCGTGGAAATTTATTTGACTGTCAAATAACAGTCCATGATCTTTAATTGTGGTCACACGCTCGAGTGGGGTTCCTCCAAGTCTATAACTCATATTAGTCAACGTACGAGCCCTAGAAAAGGTTATAGTTTTACACTTTGAGATATTGAAAGTCAACTTATTTCTCACACTCCATTCAAATACTGCATTAATATCTCGCTGCAACAGTAGACAATCTTCAGGTTTAGATATCGATAGAAACAACTTAAGGTCGTCCGCAAACATTAAACATTTAGCTTTAGAAATAACACTTGATATATCATTGATCATTATAAGAAATTGGGTAGGCCCGAGGGTGCTACCTTGGCTTACACCGGAACGCGTGTAATATGCCTGAGAACGATAGTGTCCTACCTTAACGTATTGCTTGCGATCTTTTAGATAATCAGCCATTAGTTTTAAAAGGGAAGGAGAGAATCCAAGCGCTGAAAACTTGGCAAGAAGGATGTCATTGTCAACAAGATCAAAAGCTTTGGTAAAATCAAAGTAGGCAGCATCTACTTGGCCACCTTTAGTTATATTAGAGCTTATGTAATCTGTAAATCTTATGTGGTTAGTTAATGTTGAGCGCTCCGGTCGAAATCCGTGCTGGGAGTCATCAAGACGATTATTAATTTCACGTATTAAATTGCTATTAAGAAAAGATGCGAATACCTTAGCAAAAACTGTTAAGACGGCTATTGGTCTTAAATTAGTAACATCTGCAGACGAATTTATTTTGGGCACTGGCGTTACTCTAGACACTTTCCACTTACTGGGATAAACACCTTGCTGAAGGGACAGATTATAGACGTAAAGAAGTGGTTTTTCAAGAACAGATAGGCAATCCTTCAATAAGAATGCTGGTAGGTTATCTGGGCCGTACGCTGATGTTGTCTTTAAATGAAATACTGCATTTTTTAGTTCTTTAACGGTCATGTGTGTAATGTTTATCTGAGGTACATTAATCACATCTTTTGGAGTGGTCTCAGGATCTAACAATGGCACATTCTTATGGAACACTGAACTAAAATAATCTGCAAATGCATCAGCAGCTTCTTGCCCTTCCACTGACTTATTACGGTAGATAAATTCATTATTCTGCTGTCTATTACTACGTTTATCTTTAACATATTGCCAAAACATTGAAGGATCACGACTGATATTATTTTGCATTTTTTTCATATACTGTGTGTGTGCTATATTAATAAGTTCTTTAACTTTAGTTCTATAATACCTAAACAACTCCTTGTTAAATAACAACCCATGACATTTGAATTTTTTTAAATTATAATATTTTAATTTGATATAATGTATTATTTCAGCGTTAAACCATGTAGGGTATTTATATTTATTATTATATTGTTGCTTTTTTAAAGGTACATGATTATTTATACTAAAGTTTATCTTGTTGTACAATATATCTACCGCTACATTAACATCCCGTGTATTTAATAAATCTGACCAATCTATTTCAGCAATCTGCGTATACAAGGCATGGAGATCTGCTTTATGAAAATTCCATTCGGTGGAAACCCTAGATGTTTGTTTTGGAATAGTTGCGAGTGATCAAGCGGGGGATGATAAGAGTCCAACGGCACTAGAGGCTCGATATCTGATGTAACATTGATATTGCATGTGTCAAGATTCGTCAAAATTAAGTCCAAAATGCCGCCATACTTGTTACATGTACTATTGCATTGCTTAAGCTTACAGTAATCTAAGAAATTATTAAAATAGGTTTTAGTTGATTTACTACAGGAGTTTAAATTAAAATCACCAGCAATAACAACTCGCAATTTAGAATAGGAATTAATGGCATTCTCTATACACGTTAATGTATCAAGATATTGCTTGTCATTACAACTAGGTGGCAAATAAGCAACACACAATAAAAATTTTATATTCTTCCATCGCAGAATAGATCGAATTTGGAGCCAAGTCCATAGACTTTTCGAAGCTATGTGCGGATTAAAATTTTAGTGTTGAGGAATCAGTACCCTTGAGTATGCCATCAGGTCTAAGCCATGGATTTGCTTACTGACTGGGTTCATCGTCTTAGAATGAGACTGTGATAAAAACAGTATATTAATTTGTAGTTGGTTTGTGACAAAAGTTAGCAGGTATATTATCCAGTGCCGATCGCGAAGTATATAACGTAATTCCTAGATCGGACTTGTGCAACCTTTTGTATGCCGGAATTCCAGACACAATAGGACATTCTACTATATTTGAAAAAGTACTTAAAAACGTTGATTATATAGTAAAAAGCAGCAAAAAAAATATTATACTGCAAAATAATCACGTTTTTATGCCATATAATTACTTTAAAATTAAACCATTTTTATGCCGGCATAAACGCTGTCACTGCTGTCAGCCATTTTGATGACGTAGAAACGCTATGTAAATAAAACCGGCAACAGACGACTCCACAATTTTTTTTTGTATTTGCTGTTTTTTTGTACATAATGAATTTTGAAATTAAACTACAGTTTACGGATTAAATCGCGATGTATTGGTTTCACTAAGTTATTACATTTGAAACGAATGATCTAGAAACTACATTTTTAATTTATTTCTAGCCGACGTTTTGAATTCTTTACAGGATTCATGTTCACGGCAGACTGAGGTGATATTTGTCTTTTTCTTGAATGTATGAATTGATGAAAAATGTTCCGGTACTTTGAGATAACTTCAAAGTACCCGAACATTTTTCAACTACTGGTGTTACTATTTACGCAGAATGAGCTCACAGTGTCCTTAGGTCTTCTGGTGACTTTGTCCTTCTTGGGTTTCATTAGCCTTATGACTGGGTCCCAAGCTGTAGGAAAATTCCAACCATCTTCCCTGTTGAAATTAGGGTGGTTTTAATTTCAATAGCCTCTCGTATCATCCTTGGAAGAAAACAGTGTTCTTTTGCGAGTACCTGTGGTTCATCAAATCGCAGGTAGTGGTTGGGTCCTCGTTCCACATGTTCATACACAGCAGACTTTGTTGAGCGTTTATGTTTTATGTCAACTTTATGTTCTTTGAGTCGAATTCCTATGCTTCTCTTGGTTTGTCCAATGTATGAGAGCCCACATACACAGTCGATTTTGTAGACACCGGCCTCTTGCAAGGGTAACTGACACTTAATAATTGACTGATCTGCGTTGGCGTCTTATAGTAAGTTTTGATTGAAGCTCGCTTCAAGATGTAGCCAATTTTGTCGGTCACGCCCTTGATGTATGGGAGGACAGCAGGTTGTCTTTCTACTGTGGCTGGTTTTTCTTTCTTCTGGGATCTGTGACAGTGGCGCGGCGGTCGGAGCTTGTTGTCTTGCAGAACTTGCCTGTTATGTTGAAGCTCAGCGTCCAGGTGTTTTTTTATATATAATGGATTATAACAATCCAATCGCTATCGTTGGTGTGTGGTGTCTAGTTGTACAAATACTAGCGTTTAAACTTCTGAAAAGTTGTTTATTAAAAATTTACATTTTGGTACTACGAAAGCCACCAAGAAAATACTATTGCATATTATTTCAGTTGGAACAGGATATGGAAAATTATATGGAATACAAAATAATGGGATCTGTCAAACACCACAAAACCAGTCTGCATTTTAAAGTTTTGATTAAATAATAGGTTAAACTGCGATAATATAAGGAGTTGATGAAAAATTGAAAACTGGATACATTGAACTGACAGATTTTACACATGACAACTAATAGTGTACATGGCATTGTGACGTCACTCCATCGGAGCTTGTGTTTTTCGTTACGTGATGTATAGATTAAAAACGTTAATTTTTAATTTAAATATAATAAATTAATTAAGTGCTTTTATGACTCAAAATCAAAATTTATAGGTATAATATTTCGACATCAATTTTAAATTTATCATATTCCAAAATTTATTATTCACCACCGAAAGTACCCTATTAAAAGGCTATTGTCTCGCGTGGATCCGCGTTCCGGCATTCAAAGGGTTAAACAAAAATGGTATCTGGCAGTGTATCGGATTTCTTTCTTTAGCCAAAGATACGAACTATAATATGAATATAAAATGTGTAGTGCGCTCACAGACTCGTAAAAAGATAAGAAGCGATGAAGAATTGTCCTCTGCTATTCAAGGTGTCAACGATCGCAATGCTTTGGCGTCACAAAAAATATCAAGCAGTGTAGGTACATACTAAGACGATACCTTGAGGCCCTTTTTTTTGTCTGTCTTTGAATTTTCTTACATACATTGAAGAGTTCAAGACCAAACTTTCTGTTCTGAAAAACAGGTCAGGTTACTTTTAACTTCATTTATATAGGTGATTTAAATTGTCTGCTCGGAGCTATTGGCAAGTAATAGGGTTGCCTAAGATAACTAAAAACTTCAGTAACTCTACTACCTAGATGGAACAAGATACAACAGCTTCAAGCCGAATTGGGTGGCCCCGTTAAAAACTCCGCACAGTTTAGATACAACGACTAACGTCAATCATTGGGACAGAGCCTGAATCTCTCAGAACATTTGTAGCGACGCTACCATCGACGATGCTCCATTAACTTGTGATAGAATATAAACTCATCAATGCAGGGGTGCCGTATTACAGTTTCTAATATTATCGCGTAACAAAGATTAGGATCGATCTATAATTACAGGCTTCTATAACCAATAAACCTGATATTGTGGTGACATCATTACTCTACATGATAGTAACGTCATGAATGTATAGAATAAGTAAATATTAAACCTAATATACGCGACCGTTGACATTGTCTGCAGCTTTTCTGAGTCTGAAGTCCTTACCATCAGGAGGCTATCGTACTTATATCCCATACCGATGGATTGCCGTGATCCTTTTGATATGTACCTACTTGACAAAAATTAATACCGTGAAATAAAAATAATCTAGTCAGTGTTACTAGGCTGGCCGTTTGGACATAAAGAAAAACGCACTCTAATAAAAATCGTCTAAAACGGCCACTATGTCCATATTTCTGAATAAGTCAGTCAAAAACCCGTGGCTTTTCTAAAGTAAAGTTTTAAAAACGCCGTTGTGGAAAAGAAAACATTTAGGTATTTACAGGAACATATTGCAGAAAGAACCTATTTTGATCGAGCATATTGTCAGTTACAGCATTAGGTAGAATAATTTCAAAATAATGCAAGGTCCGCCACATTTTTATACCCACGTTTAATACATATCGCCTTCTCTTTGAAAATAAATGTTTCTCGTATTTTATTAGCTTCTGTTCTTTTGCGTGAAAAACAAAGGTGAGCAATCTGCCACAAAGAATCAATAAATGATTCTCTTGTTCTTTGTTGTACGCATGCCATTTAGGTATAATTTGAAAACAAAATACGATGTCCTCTCACAATGTAGCCAATAAAGCTCAATCAATAGCCAATTTTGCTGTATTAATTACGTTATTGCTTCGTTTGTGTCACCTCCACTCTGAACTTTTATCGTGACAAGATAATCAAAACAGGCTCCTATTTTATCTGTCTCGTAAGATATTATATATATGGCTATTACCGACAACAAATTACACTGTATTCGATAGTACCTCTAGAAAAGCAACAACTAAAACACAAAGTCTGTCTACACCGTCAGTCTTTATGTTCCGCACAACAAATCGCATGATGCAGTGATGCATGTGGCGAAAATCAAAGGCCGTTAACTAGTTTATCACAAGTCGAAGCGTTGCCGATAGAAAATAGGTGGTGTAAGTTCGTGTAATTCCCTTATCGCAGGCTGGGTGTTCCATGCATGCTACATTTTGCGGATATATAAACTCCGGTTAGTGAATTTTATTAGGTGTACTTCAAATTTTATACAAACAATTTTGTTTTGCCCAAGACTAAAATAGAGCCTTTAGAGTCTGGATTCGTACTTATGCTTTCGTAAGGTCTAAACTTTAGACCTTACTAGCCAGAAATTACTAGCACTATGCTTCGTTCCAGAACTTAAAAGATAACTTTTGGCAATTGAATGATTCTAAATGTTTGTTGATCAAAGTGTGGATCACAACCGAGGCAATGCTAGGATGTTAATGTTATGTTTCTGGGCAGATATAGCCTAAGAATGCATCTCATGCTGCTTATAAGAATAACTTACCAGAAACCTAGTAGTACGATGTGCCGTCTCGGCACATGATAATTACCATTACAAATTTTAAGGAACTTTTATGAAATACAGAATAAAAAGACATTACATTTTCAATGTCGTTGTGGACGTTCAACAGCACGAGACAACACGAGATTGTTAGTAATTAACCAAGCAAATATCAGATACACTTCTCAGCGTGTAACTATGATATATTATGCATAATATTCTCACTATGCATTAGATTACAAAATGACTACAAACAATTACATGCATGCGTTAAGTTTGAACTTTTAATTTCTACAAAGAGCGTGTTAGGGCGAAACTTAGCCACGGAGTGAATACTGATTAATCTAAACATGTAATTATAAAGCTTAATATGGAAATTAAAAACCTAAACATCGACTGAATCTATTGAAACGGTGAAATATTTAGAAATGGATACTTTATGCATACATAGACGGCTCAAAGGTATATGTTGTACCTATAGTTCTGTCGGTTTATTGAATACTGAAACGTTCTTCTATTTCATCACCAAAACCAGCGATATTAAACGTCGATCACTAAATTGCCAATGGATCATCAGCTTACAGAAATATTTATCAGATATCCAATACCTGAGATCAAGTTTGTAATAGTTTGTCTTGAACAGTTTTGACTTAAACACCAAACTCTGGACTTAAAGTTGTAACGGTACGTAAACTTTATAAAGACTTTAAAACTCCTTGGTTGAACGTAGCAGTTTCGGTTTAACTGGAATATAAGTTGGCGCATTCAATCGCAAAAGCATGTAGGTTTGGTATGATAGGATATTCTTATATAATAATATGTATTTGATCAAAACTCAGACGAGATAAAACTTGAAGATAATATATAAAACTGGTTGCATGCTTTATTAATTACTACCTATTTTGGATGCGAGTAGTTGTGAAGAGGTTCTGGAATGAAAACGCAGGTTTCTGAAAATATTATTAACTTTACCGCAACCGAAAGGAATAGCAGTTTAAGACCATGATCACGGATTTGAGGATATTGTTTTCCCGTAAAGAGTGCCATAGATCTTCATGACAACTACGACCGATTTCTTTGGAGTATCCAAAGAGCGCGTGAACTCAGTCGTAGTTGTCATGAAGATCTATGGGATACGTGACATTTTATGACATGATAATGAACTCTGTAATTTCATACCAACATGGCACACATCCCGTAACACCCATTAAGTACTTTTATATGTATTATTTGAAATATAACATTTTTCTTTTTTAATACATTTTAAACATCCAACCACACAACCACAATATATACGGGTATACTAGAAAGTGTCCAATGAAAAAGGCGGCAGTGCAATCACAGAATAGATAGTTCTTATGAACAGAAGCACCACTTCGCAAACCAATTTAAAGAAATGGCGACTCTTGCTACTAAGCAAGAAAGTGCAATTCAGCTCGCATGAGCATTCAGTACCTAACGCGATACTGACCTAACTGTTCCCGCTCTTTTCTAACACATAACGCTGTCGCTGTCTGGCGCGGAGCGGTGCGCTAGGGTTGTCGACTTGCCGCTGCTACTATAATATTTATTTATCGTCTATCTACATACTTGACCACGTACCTAATAATAAATATTTATACTATAAGTATCCTATCCCACTATTTGAGCTCGTAGAACGAAAACCACAAAAATTCTGGTGGTTTACATTTCCACTATACTAATTCTTAGTTATTTCCTAAACGCGTAGACCGATTTACATGACTCAAACAGATAAAATGGTTTTTGAACTAGACCTTTAATTTGACACCATAATCGTTGAGATATCTACACAAATAAAAAGTTCGATTTTCAAGTTGCTCTCGTAAAATAAATAAAATCAAAATTTCAAGTTGCTTCCGACACACATCCGTTAAATGAGCAATACTTCGCACCAGACTTGTGATGTGAACATTTTTGTTGTTCACTATTAAAATTCACGTTATTAGCTAGCCCTGCGCGCGAGCGGTGACAACGCGGCGTGGAAGCCGCGCCAAAGTGTAGGCACTTACTGTAGGTACGGCCGAGTGAAGGAGGCCTGGTGCAATGCAGTGTACAACAGTGGGCGGTATACGTTGTTGAACACATGCATTATTTATAAAATGAACGAGCCCTACATGTTTATTTACGGAACTAGCTAGCAAAGAAAAATGGTTCTGCAAGAATACGAAATGAGTGGCAATCGTTTGTAAAATGACATTAGAATCTGTCGATATAGAGCTTTTCTGGTAAACATACTAACTGCTTGTTTGTCATTTAATACTTAAATCGCGATAGTAAGTGTGGGGGGAGAAGAAGGGAGATAATGAACACTCATAAGTATTATTGACTCCAAACAAAATATAAATAGCAAATTCTGGGTAGGCACACACCAATCACCTAACGGTTTAGAATATAGTTAATGACGTATCCTCATACCTGTCAAAAATACACAAACATTACATAAAAATTCGTTAAGCCGTTTTGGAGATGTGCGGCTATAAGAACCGTGTCACGAGATTTTCTTTGTTAGAATTGAATAAAATACTTTTCAATAAATAGATGTTGACTTACATCTATATATAAATACATGAAGCAAAATTTTGTGATTACAAAATTTTGCTTAAAAAGGGATTCCTTTTTACGAGAAATGCGCGTACATTGCATTAGGGAGGGTGGAAAATAAACGTTATCTGTATAGATAACGTTTATTTTCACTCAAACATTTGCCACACACACACATTGTTTTTTTTTTTATAAAATATGCATTAGAAATATATGATTTTAAGGCAAATAAACGTTATCTATACACTCAAATATTTGCCACACACACACGCATGACATGTATACGTATACAGCATTACTCTACTTTCAAACTGGGATGAGTTTATATTCAAGATTTTATTTTTTTTCTGCCTAATAGATTTGATATTTTACATTAAATTAATCTATATATTTTACATTAAATTAATCTACCAATTAAATATATACATACACGTATTATGCATAGAGTATTTTTTAATTTTCATTATAAATTTCTGACAAACTGTAAAATCACAAAATTGATATCCGTAGAAAAAAAAAAACATAATTGCATTGCATTGTTGAAAAAAGTTTGAATTCAGAACACTGCGCGCGGGAAACTGTGATTTCAGTAGCTAATCGGTTTCAGATTAGCGTTTTATACGCGCGTATAAGCTCGTTTTTGGAAGCGCATGTAGGCGCGTATAAGCGCGCCTTTGGCACACGCGCAACTCGTACGAGCGTTGACGCGCTTCTAATCTCGTATAAGTGCGAGCAATCAGAATCGATGTTGACACTGACACGATGTCACTAACGTTTCGAGAAAAACACACCGTAATATGCGCGTTTACGCGAGTCCGGTTTTATAAGCGCGTAATGTAGCGCGCGTGTAAGCGGGTATGCTGCAATGGCCGTATACGCGTATAAAAATACGCTAATCTGAAACCGCCCTAATTCTTATTGATTGTGAAAATTTAATACATTTTTTTTTATAATTCTTTAATTTATTTGTGAACTAGAGGGAAATAATAATTTTTCATCTACCTATCAGTTTTATGAACAATGTGAAATCGCTAGTATTGGTGGTTTCTCATAATTTAAAACTTTTTTTATAAAGTACAACTGGTCCTACTGTAATGGGTTTGTGACTTGTGTACTGTCTAACACCAACCCTCTTTGGGAATATTATTGTTGTAAAGGAGAGGGATAGGAGTTATGTATGATAGGCAGTTTTGTAGGCGTTTAAATTTTGTAGGGAAATTAGGTAGGTACTAACCATATTGAAAAGCCACATGTATAAAGCCTTTCGTATTGAGGAATGAAAAAGTGGAAAATTTACGTATTGAGAATGAGAAACACTTGCAAACGATTTCACATGTTATATAACGTGAAATCGTTTAGCATGGTGAGGACATAGTTCGTATATAGGTAAATAAGTGATGAATGTGAAAGTACAGAGGAGTAAGGGAAGGCGGAGGGAAAGGAAAAGGTAGGAAGAATAGGAGGAAATGTATGGCCTATGAGAGGATGGATGGGTAAGAGATTGGGGTAGGTGACGAGCGATAGGGAAGTATGGAACAGAAAGTGTTACTGCGCTGATCTTAAATTCCATTGGGAACAGGGCAATATAATGACATGTTAAATAAAGAGTTTAATAGCCGTTCCAATAATTTCATAAAATATTTTGCTTATTTTTATTATGAGGCGAAGTCTGTGATTGTAGAATCTTTGACAATTAAACCTTAATAATGTAGAAACTTAACATTTAAATACATTATGGTCGAATTTAGACCCCCAGGCGAACTCTAGTTTCTTTTAAAACACAATGTCATACTCCATTTATCCGTTCAACTTACCTAAAAGCGTAGTTTATATGCATGAACATGAATCGGGTCAAGTTCAGTTTGTTTCAGTACATCGACACGTTGTGGCCGCATATGGCACACTTCCTTTATACTCTCCGATATATTAATAGTCTTACGTAGTAAGCAATACTAGTAACAATTATTTTAAGTATATTGCATTGCATATAACAAAACTACATAAACAACTTCTAAGTATACCGTCATTGCAAGTTTGTTTGTTGGTTGATCATAGTCACTCGATCGAAGCTTGCCTGAATGTATACAATAGAAAAATTGTGAGGGTAACATACCACGTACTCCATTGATAATACTTAACGATATTTCGAAGGTTCTGTACTTAAAACGGAAAAAGCGGTACCCTTATAGGATCACTCTGTTGTACGTCTGTGTGTGTTCCTTTATAATTATTATTGAGAGGTAAATGGCAAATAATTTTAGTACTCTTTCCATTATTGAAATAAAAGTTAACGATACGCTATTTTTAAATTAATTTACCCTACACTAAAGTTTGAAGCGCTCATAGCGTGATTTGACTTTACATTCATAATAAAAGTGAAGCAATGTTCTCAGAGGTCACCACTTGGAGGGGTGACGGTTTGTCTGGCACGCAAAACTGTCGGCCCCGGTACAAAATTCGTTGGGCCATATTGGCAGCCTTCGGGCGATTTACAAACGCCCACGCCGTCACTATAGTTAGCCAAACGCAGCACACGCCGATACAAAAAGTAAAAGAAAGAAGCTCAAAGTTATTGATATACAGTTAACATTATAACAAAGCGTATCACATTAACCGCTAAGTGAGCTCACATGCCAATTAAGTCCATTTTCAAAAAGAAAATGGCGGCTATTGACAATGCGCAGTCGAACGTACTCACATGAACGATTCTTTGTTCTTTGAAAATAGTTAAGCGCACTTAGTTATGCTTTATTTTGTAATTTCACCATCACGTTGGAATTGAAGCAACACTTTTATGAGCTATGAAAATATTTTATTTATCGCTTAAATTATCAGACAGTTACGTCCGCAATACTTACGTCTACACAAAATACGGGAAATAAACTACTAATAGTTTTGCTGTAAAACGGCATTATGTTTTATGTTTTTTGTATCGGCGTGTGCTGCGTTTGGCTAACTATAGTGACGGCGTGGGCGTTTGTAAATCGCCCGAAGGCTGCCAATATGGCCCAACGAATTTTGTACCGGGGCCGACAGTTTTGCGTGCCAGACAAACCGTCACCCCTCCAAGTGGTGACCTCTGAGAACATTGCTTCACTTTTATTATGAATGTAAAGTCAAATCACGCTATGAGCGCTTCAAACTTTAGTGTAGGGTAAATTAATTTAAAAATAGCGTATCGTTAACTTTTATTTCAATAATGGAAAGAGTACTAAAATTATTTGCCATTTACCTCTCAATAATAATTATAAAGGAACACACACAGACGTACAACAGAGTGATCCTACAAGGGTTCGGCTTTTTCCGTTTTAAGTACAGAACCTTCGAAATATCGTTAAGTATTATCAATGGAGTACGTGGTATGTTACCCTCACAATTTTTCTATTGTATACATACAGCCAAACTTCGATCGAGTGACTATGATCAACCAACAAACAAACTTGCAATGACAGACACTCTTGTTCAGTTGGCTTAGTGCGAGTTTGGCGGCTCACCTCAATTAGTCAGTCGGGGCATTGATTGGCTTTCTCCAAACTAAGATCGGTGTCGAATCGCAGTTGGACTATGGTATCTGAAAACGGGTGTAATAATTTAACTAATTAATATAATTATGTATATCAAACTCTTGGTACTTCACCACTGGAACTATACACTTTGTAGCACCGGAACCGGCAGGCGTGTATGGAATGAGTAATATGTAATGTATGTAGATGAAGCGTGTAAGGATAGAAATAAGTGGTGCAGTGAGAAAAACGCGTGAGTGTATGTATGAATAAAACTTTTCAGTTACTGTGAGGCTGACTGACAGACAACGCACGCCGAAACGACTGGGCGCAAGAAGTATTCGGGGAGCGTAGGAGGGCACTAAGAGAGGATTTTTGGCAATTTACCTCTAAAGGAGATAAAAAATCCCATTTCGGCGGAGCCGCGGCCGACGGCTAGTGCCATAAATAGCGTATCGGTCATCATGAACATTTGTACATATAGCGTGTTATTCATCATAAAGGTGTTAAATAATAAATTAAATCAAATTGAACTTAGTACTATACAATAGGCATTATGCACTTTGTAAAATGTTATCCGCAAGATTCATTGGACGGTCACAATACTTTATTCCTTTGTCGTACCGAAGTAGATTATGTTAAAAAGTAGTTCCTTGTCTCGTGCCATTCGAGACAAAGAAAGTCTCCGTCCATAGAGAACGGATAGTTGAACTTATTATTAAGGTGGTAAATTCAATTCAGTTACACGCACACATTTTCTAGATGTATTTGAGATGTAAATGAAGTTTGTTTAGATGTTTTCTAATGGCATATTTGTTTGTATGCAACTTATCAAAGCTGTGACTTTAATGTCGGATCTCATGAATGAGGGAAGCTGAATATTAACATTAATATTCTATTATCAATTGATAATGTACCTACATGTGAAAATTTGGTGTTCCAATGAATGATCAGAAAATTTGGAGGCAACAGCGGATAAATTGTATTGCATTTTCATGAGCTGTAAATGTTGGTGGTGCGATATACAGATAGGCATGATGTTACGAGGCTTCAGGTGCAGGTCTACATCTATACATATATCATCATTGTCTTGCCCTGGTCCCAATTTATTTGGGGTCGGCGCAGTATGTCCTTCGCTTCCATACTTCTATGTCACCAGCCATCCGATCGTTTATCCCTTTCTCTTTCATATCCATCCTCACACAGTCCATCCATCTTTTCCTTGGCCGCCCTCTCCCTTTTCGTCCTTCTACATGCATATTCATCACTTTCTTACCTACGTACATCTCATCTCTTCGCATAACATGTCCATACCAGGCCAATCGACTCCCTTTTACCTTTTCATCAATGGGCGCTACTTTCGTACTACCTCTAATGTATTCATTCCTAATTCTGTCCATTCTTGTCACTCCGCACATCCATCGTAACATTCTCATCTCAGCAACATGCAATCGTTTCTCATCCATCTTCTTTGTAGCCCAACACTCAGCTCCACACAGTACGACAGGCCTTATAACCGCCTTATACATGCGGCCTTTTAACTTCACAGGCATTTTGTGATCGCAAATTGTGCCTGAGACCTGTCGCCATTTCATCCATCCTGCGTTGATTCGTTGCCTAACATCCCGATCAATTTCGCCGTCATCTTGCAGGAGTGAACCTAGGTAGCGAAAATCGGAGCATACTGGTAGAGGTGTACCGCCGAGTGTAACCGGTATAGGACTGGAGAGACCGCCAAAGTCACAGAACATATACTCTGTCTTGGTTCTGCTTATTCTCAGGCCTACATTCTCCAATCTCTGCCGCCACTCCTCCAGCTTGCTCTGCACCTTTTGTCCATTCTCTGCTACCAGAACGATGTCATCGGTAAACAGCATGCACCAGGGTGCCTCTTCCTGTATGTCCGATGATATAGCATCCATAATTAACAGGAAGAGGTAGGGGCTAAGGGCCGACCCCTGGTGCAAGCCTACGGCCACATCGAATCTGGCTGTGATACCGGCCGCGGATCGGACTTGCGTTCTGCATTCAGCGTACATGGCTTGAATCAACGTCAGGTATTTTCCAGGCACTCTTTTCTTCTTAAGGGCCCACCACAAGACTTCACGAGGCACTCGGTCATATGCCTTTTCAAGGTCGATGAATACCATGTGCAAGTTTTTATGTGCCTCCCTGTATTTTTCGCACATTTGGCGAAGTGCAAAAATAGCATCCACCGTACTTCGACCAGGCATAAAACCGAATTGGTTTCGTGAAATCTCACTCTCGTCTCGCAGGCGTCGCTCAACTACTCTCTCCCATACTTTCATACTATGAGGCATTAACTTTATTCCCCGAAAATTGTTGCACTCTTGGATATCACCCTTATTTTTAAAAATGGGCACCAGGTAACTGTTGCACCATTCCTCGGGTATGGTCTCCTCGTGCAACAGCTTATTGAAGAATAAAGCCAGCCACGTCCATCCATCATCTCCTAACGCTTTCCATGCTTCCACTGGTATTCCATCTGGTCCTAACGCTTTCCCATTCTTCATTCCACTAACAGCCTTTTTTACCTCATCTTTACTTATTTCCTTCACTAAACCAATATTCATCTGTTCACTTTCAAGTTTTCCGCTCCAATCGTTCTCTTCATTCATTAACTTTTCAAAGTATGTCCTCCATCTTTCTTTTATTCTATCGTCGTCCATAAGAATCACTCCTGTTTCGTCTTTCATGCACTTAATATGGGAAACATCCTTCGCCTTTCTCTCTCTAGCTTTAGCCATGCTGTATAAATATTTATGACCCTCGGGTTTTTCCAGTAACCCGTACAAGTGGTCTAGGGCTTTGGATCTAGCAACGGCTACAGCTTTTTTGGCTCTTTTTTTACATTCATCGTATTCTTTCTTCTTACTTCCTTCCAAAGATTCATTTCCTCCTTTCACCAGCTGCCATTCCTTAAATCTTGCTTTCTTTTCCTTAAGCGCATTCTGTACCTCTTTTGTCCACCACCACGTGTCCTTATCTTTCATTCGCGTCCCTTTCGACTCTCCTAAAACATCCTTTGCTACACACTTTATACATTTACTCATCTCTTTCCAACACTCATTGACACTGCTATCATTCATATCGCCCATTTCTAACATTTTATCCACCACTCTATCTCTGAATTTTTCTACACATTCATTCTTCTCTAACATATGCCATCTTATTTTTGGAGGCAGTTGCTGCTTGGTTTTTTGAGAGCTTAGTCGAATCTGAAGTTCAACTATCAGGAGCCTGTGCTGCGAGACTAAATCTTCTCCTGGTACCACTTTGCAGTCTTTGACCCAGTTGAGTCGATTTCGCCTTAGTAGGAAATAGTCAATCTGGGTCATGTGGTGGCCGCTATTATATGTAACTAAATGTTGTTCTCTTTTCTGAAACCAAGTATTTGCAACTGCGAGGTCAAAAGCGGCAGCAGCTTGGAGAATTGCTTCTCCCTCACAATTTCGGCTGCCGAATCCCCAACCTCCATGTACTCTTTCATACTCTCCACTTGTTCGTCCCACATGTCCATTAAAATCACCTCCCACAATAATCTCTTCATTCTCCGGTATACCCGTCATCATGCTATCGAAATCCATCCAAAACTTCTCTTTCTCACAATCCTCACATCCTACCTGAGGGACATACACACTTATCACATTCAAAATAATACCTTGCCACATCACTTTCACAGCAATCATTCTATCATTAATTCTATTTACACTTGTCACACTATCTTTCATATTTTCGTCTAACACAATTCCCTCGCCATTTCTTTTTCCATCACTTCCACAATAATAAAACTTGCATCCTTCTCCGATCTCTCTAGCTTTCGTACCTTTCCATCTTGTTTCCTGCAGGCATGCCAGATTTATTCTTCTTCTTTTCAAAACACCAGCTAACTCTCTAGCTCTTCCAGTCATCGTACCTACGTTCCAACTTGCATACCTCACCCTTACATCACAGGCTCGCTTCTTACGTTGCACTCGCCCGGAATAGTGCAACAACCCTTGCATACTTCTCGCAGGTGCCGGGTGCTGCCCCTGCGCGTCGCCTGCGGGGAACGCCCTAATCCTTTCGCACTCATTGTCATACGTGGCCATACTACAAAAGGTTTTGGCATATATTTTACCAGCCGGCCGCCTGCCTGACGCCAACCCTCCTTGGGAATATTATCGTTATAAAGGAAGAAGGGTAGGAGATACTGGGTAAATGGATAGGATGTATGACAAGGAAAATGGGTTTGTAGGTGGGGGGTACTGTAATCACTGGAAAGGATATTGGGTAGTGACTACAGCAGCTCGGAGAGCCGGGATCGCGAACCCGAAGCCCTGTGTAATGGTCGGACAGACCAGTACACAGAAGCACCCCCTGACTATCTATATATATACATATATACATACATAAATTTATTAAACTAAGGTCTCTGTCCGTGATTTCAAAATAACAATGTTTTATCAAGTGCACATAGTTAATTGTTTTAAAAATATCATTCACCAAAATATTCATGTATGTGCGCTTTATATTAACTATTTTAAATTTGCCTCCCATAATATATAAAGGTAACAGATGCCGTCTACTATACTAGGCAAAAGATTTACTATTTACTTTGTAGTACTAAGAGCCATAAAATTTAATTAAACAATAAACTTGGTAGACATTCTTACCTTCATTTATTAATATCGAGTAATCATTTGGTACATCAGGGATTTTGTTACGTTTTAATTAAGCTTACTACAAATGGTGCAGATTACTAGAAGATTATCCCGGGTCTATCTATCTAATTTCGTCAGAAACTCGCATGGTACATCCCAATGAAGGGTCGATTAATTTTAATAATAAACCCGGGCCGTATTAGAAGACCGGCGCACATATACAATTCACTTATTAGTTTCACTGAATGAGACATTATATATTTGGGGTACACTGTATTATTTGTTTACAGGATTTCTCGTGATTCGCGACTGGGTCCAACTACAAAATAATTTGTGGACTAACAATTGTTCAACCAAAGAGGTCCTTATATGTATTTGAAGTCAGGTTATAAATGTAATGTAGTTAATTTTAGTATTAGGAACTGGCATCCTCCGTCAATGCGGTATCTCCTCAGAGAAAAAGCGTAAGATAAAAACCCGCGACAGCATTAAATAAAACTTGTCTATCAGATTAATATTGGTACTTCCTATCGTGAAGTGAAGCGGAGACAGCATTTACCTCGTAAGTGCGTTAAAAGAAAAACACTTCAATAGTACGGTTAAATTTCATAGAATAATATAATAATTCGAGTTCAAAGATACGAAAAGTTCAATACAGGCGAGGGAGTAGTGATGGGCAATATAAAAAGTGTGTTCATCAAAATTGACGAGTCTGCATAAAGTAGAATTATAGCGAAGAAAGCTTTTAAAAGTTTAAAGGGACTGTACCTCGCTTTACCGTTATGAGCTTTTCAAAGAAATACGTTTTATATACGATTATACGCAAGATTTTCTAGGAAGGAAGTGGTGCCATGTTTTGTATGTTCTACGCAAATAATGTTTGTAAATTGGGCCGCTAGATATAACACATATCTATCTTTGGCGTTACAATACTGTACGCAAAGTCATAATTGTAATATTGTACCTATTTTCGTACTTTGAATGATTTGCCTATGAACATTTTATTTTACCTAATAGCACAGTTTATACTAGTACAGTATCGTCATCGAAAATCTTACTCATTATTTTATGTCAGAAAAAATATTTAATAGAATATGACAAAGTCGTTAAAAA
Source organism: Euclidia mi (assembly GCA_944739405.2). Taxonomy (NCBI): domain Eukaryota; kingdom Metazoa; phylum Arthropoda; class Insecta; order Lepidoptera; family Erebidae; genus Euclidia; species Euclidia mi. Next base: position 9,992,257 of record OX123199.2, on the reverse strand, counting down.
TTGCTGAAATAAATAATACATGCCAATCTGTCTTATTTGTGACATTAAATAATAACTTTTATTTACGGTCTCATTGATGAAGTCACGTCAAATAGTTAACTTACTATGCTAATCAAGATAATCACGAGATATTAGTTGAATTGGCATAAACAAAGAGCAGTTGATTGGTAAAACGGTACAAGGATTTTAACTATTAATACACTTCCAACGGCTTCGGTTTCAGCTAAATACTTGTGAATGGATTAAGTTAACATAGTAGAACAATAGGTTGACTCAGGCAGCGTTCCCACTAGATTCTGTCGGTAGATTAACGTGTGGTTTAAAGCGTCGTAGTTTTTGTATTTACATGGTGGTGTTCGCTTATAAGACAACACGATTAACTGATGAAAGTGCAGTTCACTGTTCCAGTTTGCAGTGATGACAGACTCCCTATAATGAGAAAAGGTGGCGAAGTCAGTCGTACATCTATAAGGTAATCGCTACGAATCGCGATATAGTGGGAACGCGATATTAAAAACTATGGATCTTCGGTTTTAATCGCTAATCTGGTAACGGTTTTTGAGCTGTTGTTGAGTTGCTGCACACCTGTATGGAAACATATACATATACATGTACAGTACCTACATATGTGATTGCATGGATTGCGTAGTGGTTTAAGGGTGTGCATAACTGCTTAATACTGTGCAAAGTTTCGTGACTTCTATCCTAAAACGAGACAACACTCGGTGTGATCTAAAAATTGTTATTTCGGGACCAAACCTAACAACCTTGCCCTTTGCGTCCGCTGGTTGAGTGGTTGTAAGGTTCTCTCCGCGACACAAGAATTTATTAAAATGTTTTGATTTTAATCATAATGTGTTTCAGTTGAAAGCAATACCTGTAGCATAATTCCAGGAAACAACGCTTTCACAAGTATATAAGTATGTATAGCATCTTTTATACAGACATGATTATCGTATTGATATTAATTGACCTACATAATTCGCAATGATACGATTAAACAATGTAAGTCGGTATTATAATTTTCCGTTATTACCACATCTCGTGAATTGATTCGGTATATTTTAAACTTATGTAAGACTGTAGTAACATTGTTAGGACAGTCCTAACAATGTTACTTTCAACAGATAAAATTATATAATACTCCAATAATTACGTCTTTAAGCAATATATAATTTTAGTATCTTCTTGGGTTTACGCGAATGTTACACATTGAAATTAAACTACAGTTTACGGATTTTATCGCGATGTATTGGTTTCACTGAGTTATTACCTTTGAAACTAATGATCTAGAAACTACATTTTTAATTTATTACTAGCCGACGTTTCGAATTCTTTACAGGATTCATGTTCACGGCAGACTGAGGTGATATTTGTCTTTGTCTTGAATTTCAAAGTTATCTCAAAGTACCCAAACATTTTTCAACTATCGGTGTTACTATCTACGCAGAATGTGCTCACTGTGTCTTGATGTCTTCTGGTGACTTTGTCCTTCTTGGGTTTCATTAGCCTGATAACAGGGTCCCAAGCTGGAGGAACATTCCAACCATCTTCCCTATTGAAATTAGGATGTTTTTTAATTTCAATAGCTTCACGTATCATTCTTGGAATAAAGCGATGTTCTTTTGCGAGTATCTGTGGTTTATCGAATCGCAGGTAATGGTCGGTTCCTTGTTCTACATGTTCACACACAGCAGACTTCGGGTACTTTGAGATAACTTTGAAATTCAAGACAAAGACAAATATCACCTCAGTCTGCCGTGAACATGAATCCTGTAAAGAATTTGAAACGTCGGCTAGTAATAAATTAAAAATGTAGTTTCTAGATCATTAGTTTCAAAGGTAATAACTCAGTGAAACCAATACATCGCGATAAAATCCGTAAACTGTAGTTTATTATATAATTTTGTTTACAATGCTGTCTACCATGCAGTGTACTTTTTCTTGTTCTTAATAGTACATGTTTGTTTTTAAAACAATATGGTTAACAGTATCACTCTTTATACCTACAAGTTTTTAATCACATTACTGAAGGAAATCTATTTGAAAATCAGTCCGTGACTCATAAATATTAATTACTAGCTGCTGCCCGCGACGTCGTCTGCGTGAACGCTATACAGCACCTAACTATTAAATAAATACCTACCATTATACCTTTTAAAATAACATTTATTTACCCGTTTCTTCTTTATATTTCATAGCTGCAGAAAATGTAATAAGAGGGAGACTGTCTTTTGTAAAATTCACATTCAAAAAGTGCTGATTTTCAGCCTGCTTTGAATAAATGATTTTATGGTGATACTGTTGAATTAAGTCTTGTGACTGAAGCAGATGGAGAAAATAAGGAATACATAATAGGGTAAAATACATACTTATGGGACTTCTCGATATACTACATTAGTGGTTTGGCTCTCCGCAGCCAAAATGTAAAGAGAGTCAGGACTGGTGACGCGGAAGAAAGCGACGTACAGGACACCCGCTGCCCTCAGTGTCTGCCTCTGCGACTTTTTGGTGGTCATCGCGAAGCAAACACTCACGGGGAACTGTATGCGATTGACAAAGGAACCGGAAGTTATGAGGTATGAGAGGAATGCGTGGTATAAATACTGCCTCGCCGACGCCACAACTCGTAAGAATTTCCACCTAAATGGTGTGTCTGTGGAGCGAGATGACTTTCAGGCGGGTCACGTTACACAACTTCGGAGGAGATAAGTTTCGAAGAAGCATAATCGGGACACCGACCTTCAGCTTGATGGTATGCGCTGGAAGTTCACTTGCTGACAGGGAGTTCAGAAATTCCACGGGATAGATAATGTGTGGCGTTTTCTTGCTCGACGACAGTGTTTATAGAGATGTAGACCACTTCATTCCCCTCAATTTCCGAGAGAATGCATTCGTCAATTGCTACAGCCAGATCATTTTTGGGCGTAAAAATAGGCTGGTTCTAAGCTGGATACAACTCTACTGAGAGACTCTGGAAGCACCATCTGTCCACCTCTCTCTTCTGGTAGAGTAACTTCGTCAAGGCTTAGAAAGACATCTTAGAATTGTTGAGCACGTGCATTGACGCTAAGCTGAGCTCTCATATTAATGGTCAAGCGCATCATACGAACTGTGACCACCCAACCCAAAACTCGTGACAACAACAAAGATAATTTCAACGAAGCACTCACCTTGTCCGTGTGGTGACGGATTAAGAATACGGAATTTCACCACCCCATATCATCCCATGGGTGTCGTAAGAGCCGACAGAGGGAGCATATTATGCAGAGAACAGCACTGTAAGAGAAGGAAAACTTGATACAAACCCTGTAGCAACCCGTTTGGCCAGCGTGGTATAGTAGGCCGATTCCTCCTTTCAAAGGAGAGGCCTAGTCCAGCAGTGGACTGTTAAAGGCATGGATGCAAAGATCATGATGATGATGATGACTCACCTCGTCAGCCCTCGATCCCCGCGTCACCACGGGAAGCGTTTGTCGGGAATCGTCACTGAACAGAACTGTGACCACCCATTAAATGCTCGTTCCTGCGGATGTCCTGCTGGGTTCTGTCCATGGCCTCAACTGCTCTCGTATTGGCCATCGTACGCTCATCCCAAACGATCAGAGAGCAATCCTTGAGCACGTGTCCCTTGTCACTGTTACGTGACACACCACAAACGGGTGTTACGGCGCTCTCTAAATCGATGGGAAATTTAAACATGGTATGTACTGTCTTGCCACCCGGAAGCAGTGTGGCAGCGATTGCCGGCGACGCTACAGCAATGACAATTTTGCCTTGCCTCCTGACCTCTGCAAGTATGCCAGTAGTAACAAATGTTTTTCCTGTTCCACCAGGTGCATCCAAGAAAAATATTTTAGCCTGGCTTTGCCCAACGCTTTCAAGGACGGTGTCATAAAATTCGTAAGGTGGTCACTTCAAATTGTCTTAGCATTATACTCCCAATTTTAACGATCTTGATGCGGTGATGATTGGATTGCCGCCGATAGAAATTGACGTCTTGAAGTGAACTGAGACAGATGTTCAGCACGCGGTCATCAGTTACTTCGACTTCGTCTCCAGTAGCACGCCTCAAAGCTCGTAGAAAATCTTCAGACAGATGATGGGGATACTTCTCCCAGAAAGTTACCGGGTTCGCGACTCCACAAAACACCAAGACGACGTCAAACAGATGACGCATGCGGCTGGGACTGTCACTGACGCTCGCCTCCGCGAGGGTGTCATCCCAGTATTGGTCACCGTCGAGAAAGTGACGTACTACGCAGGCTGTGCGTTAAGTGGGACACTCCACGCCATTAAATGTCCTCAGAAAGGCGCAAGACGTTGGGCCTCGGACTTTGTGAAGTAACAACCGCAGAAAATAGCATTCGACATTATTTGTGTGTACGGTATAAACTCTACATAATGCGGTGTCCTTGAAACTTCCCGGAAAACCTTCCACAGCACCTCCTCGTCAACGTCGGTTAAATACACCCTTTTGCTTGTCGTACGTGTTATATGAAGGCATCTCGTCATACGTAAGGGACCTCCCAAACTGGTCGATTTTACAGAGCCTGTAAAACGCCAAGAGACTTGTTTGACGCGGACTTTCCAAGTGCTCAGCAACGCTGTCGGGATCAAAATATATGCGCTGACCGTTCTCTAGGTGGACGTGTAAATGTATGACGGTAGGATGCTTCTCATGTATAGAGAACACCAGTATCCGCCAAACCGCTTCAGACGTAACAATAAATAAATGGTTGTGTGTGAGTAAATAAGATCTAGCTAGTTCCACATCTTACTGATGTTTATATACAGTTAATCCAAACAAAGGTACGTGGTATATGTATATCCCGAAAGACAATTTAAAGCAAGTTTATATGCGACATGTAAATATATTAATTAAGAAGCCATAATTACACCAATGTGACCAAAATGTTTTTTTTGTACTAACTCTATTACTATTTATTCGGACAGAAATGATGTACCTAAGCAATCAAGTGTGGCGATGGTGTAGTTAATTAATTAAAAAACTTTAACTAATAGTCTTGCTCATCTCTGAAACGAATTAACAATACAATTTTAAGAAGAAAATGTACAACTCCATCTACGACTTTTGAATACAACTATTAACGTTGCCAACATGTTCAAATTAAATTAATTATATCCAAAAAGGGCTTACAGATGTAATTCGACTTGATGTTTTTGAACTCTCTTACCTAGATGGCACTGCATTAACATTGCCTTGATTCTACTCATATTCAATTAATTATGTTTATCAGCCTAAGTTACTTATATTGCGTGATTTTTATAGTGAGAAGCTAGATTATAGCATCGTAAACATAATAACAACATTAAAATATGCATTGTTACATTACACGTTATTACAGAATACGTTCAAGAAATAAAGGTTCTCTGCTCGTTCCCCGTAGGTGATAGCGTAATAATATGTAGCCTATATGGTGATACGACTTTTGAATAATATTTGTGCCAAATTTGAAGTAAATCCATGCAGTACTCTTTGAGTTTAGCCCGGACATAAGGACAAACAGATAAACAGATAAACAGACAAACAGACAAAAATTCTAAAAACTATATTTTTGGCTTCGGTATCGATTGTAGATCACACCTCAAGTATTCTTTAAAAAAAATATTCAATGTACAGTTTTGACTTTCCTACCATTTTATTATATGTATAGATTACACTGTAAGTTCCAGTGAGAAGGATTTTATATTAAAGCCTCTTTAACGGATTACCGATGCATCCATAACAGTAACGCTGTATTAAGATTTTTTTATCACTTGATTTAAGTAGCTTATTTGCACAAACTACACCACCACAATAGTCTACGTAATTACTTATAAGTGACTTAACAAAGTAAATAAAGTACCTATTATTATTAATGTTGTAGTAAATGGTAGTTATTCTTGTAAACTATTTTCACGTTAATATACGATACAACTTAATATACGATTTAAATGATGGTTTAAAGCAGAAACAATAAGCTGAACATCCAAAGGAATGTGATAATAAAAATAGACTTATGTTGGAGTCATAATGGTTTAGTTGCGTCATTAAATGAGGCGCTTGGGGACGGTGGAAGTGTAAATGCTTCTATTTGCTCATCACGTGGCGACTAAATACAAGATGTCTTGGTGTAGTGGTAGATAATTCGTTTTCAGATACCTGCCAGCCACTAGTGACGTAACAATTTTTAAAGCCTTCAAGCAGGGAGAAATTCTGTCTAGAATCTTGATATACTAATATATAAAGTTGAATAGTTTGTTTTTTTGTTTGGTTGAAAGCGCTAATCTCAGGAATTACTGGACCGATTTAAGAAAATATTTCAGTATTAGATAGCCCATTTATCGAGTAAGGCTATAGGCTATATAATATCACGCTATGAGCTACGGGAGCGGAGCAGTAGCCTTAAATAACACGGGTGTAATCGTGGGCTCATCTAGTTAATCAATATTCATATAACTATAATACTTCACCAACGGGTTCACTCGCGTGAATTGTACGCCTCAACCTTCCTCAGGGATCACACTATCTATTGGTAAAAACCGTAACAAAATCTGTACGATCAAGTTCAGTTTATTCCGTTAGACAGGACGCGGGGTGTACTTATTTTTAGGGTTCCGTACCTAGAAGGTAAAAACGGGACCTTATTACTAAGCCTCCGCTGTCTGTCTGTCTGTCTGTCACCAGACTGAATCTCAAAAACCGGGATAGCTAGAAAGCTGAAGTTTTCACAAATTATGTATAATTTGTATGTATAAGTATAAGTTACAGTATAACAATAAATACAAAAATAAAAGAAATGAAATATTAAGGGGAGGTCCCACACAATAAACGTGTCTTTTTTCGAATTTTTTGCTCAATATTACTAACGGTAACAGGTAGACGCTTAAAATTTTCACAGAATATATAGTTATATATTCCTTTCAAAATAAATTATTAAATAAAAATAAAGTAAATATTTATTTTCTATAGAAATATTTAAAAAAGATAATATCAGAAATTTTAATATAAATCTGATAACAGTGGCCATAACAACAAACAGATCACTTAGGATAGCGAGACAGGGAATGAGAAAAGGCAAATCGTGGATCACAAAGCTTAAAGATGAAAACGGAACTTTACGAAGCAATCGAGATGAAATTAATAACATATGCACAGAATATTTTTTTTCCCTCTATTCAGACAATTCCAAAATTAATAATATCGAAAATTATGCTCATAATGATACAATTACACCAATAACAGAAGACGAAGTCAATAAAGCTCTAAAAACCTTAAAGTTAGGTAAAAGTCCAGGCACAGAATAGATAGTTCTTACGAACAGAAGCACCACTTCGCAAACCAATTTAAAGAAATGGCGACTCTTGCTACTAAGCAAGAAAGTGCAATTCAGCTCGCATGAGCATTCAGTACCTAACTCGATATTGACCTAACTGTTCCCGCTCTTTTCTAACACATAACGCTGTCGCTGTCTGGCGCGGAGCGGTGCGCTAGGGTTGTCGACTTGCCGCTGCTACTATAATATTTATTCATCATCTATCTACCTACTTGACCACGTACCTAATAATAAATATTTATACTATAAGTATCCTATCCCACTATTTGAGCTCGTAGAACGAAAACCACAAAAAATCTGATGGTTTACATTTTCACTATACTAATTCTTAGTTATTTCCTAAACGCGTAGACCGATTTACATGACTCAAACAGATAAAATGGTTTTTGAACTAGACCTTTAATTTGACACCATAATCGTTGAGATATCTCAACAAATAAAAAGTAAAATTTTCAAGTTGCTCTCGTAAAATAAATAAAATCAAAATTTCAAGTTGCTTCCGACACACATCCGTTAAATGAGCAATACTTCGCACCAGACTTGTGATGTGAACATTTTTGTTGTTCACTATTAAAATTCACGTTATTAGCTAGCCCTGCGCGCGAGCGGTGACGACGCGGCGTGGAAGCCGCGCCAAAGTGTAGGCACTTATCGCTGTAGGTACGGCCGAGTGAAGGAGGCCTGGTCCAGGCACCGATGGTATAAGCACAGGAACCTTAATATTCGGAAAATCAAACCTCTTACCATATATTACATAACTTTTTAATACTGTACTACACAAATGCCAAATTCCAACAAAATTTTGCCATTCCAATATAGTTCTTCTGCACAAACAAAAAACCGGTTAAGTGCGAGTCGAACTCGCGCACCGAGGGTTCCGTACAAACCTGTAGGTAATTATAATTATTTAAAATAAAATGTGATGTAACAAAAAATTTACGAATTTCCAAATTTTTCCTATGTGCTATAAAACGTTACTTTATGTCAAATTTCAAGATTCTGAAAGTACCCTTTAGTTTTGACTTGAGCATTTGATATGAATTTCAATTTTATATCTCTACGGTTTATAAGGAACTTGGTAGTTAGTACCTTTAAAATTATTAAAAATGTTTAAATTATTATATGATGTAACTAAAAATTTACGGCTATTTTGCAACTTTCCTTTATCTAGGCCATAAGACGTTGCTTCGTGTCAAATTTCAAGATTCTGAGTTCAAGCGAAGTACCCTGTAGGTTTTGATTTCCTTGCGAGTTTGTTAATATGCTTAAATTGCTGTTTCTGTCGATTGCGTTGACATAGAAGTTTGATTTTATTACAGCTCACTGTGTTAAAGACTTTTTGATATGAATTTCAATTTCATAACTCTACGCGTTCATGAGGAAAGTGGTAGTAACTGTGAAATTTTTAAAAATGTTTTTATTATAGATATGATGGAACTGAAAATTTTCATTTTTGGAAATTTTTCCTTAATTTGTGCTATAAGATGTTGCTTGGTACGAAATTTCAAGATTCTAAGTTCACGGAAAGTACCCTGTAGGTTTTGATTCCCATGCAAGTAGTTGCGAGAAAATATGCGGCTTAAATTGATGTTTCTTTTTATTGCGTTGACATAGAAGTTTGATTTCGTTACAGCTTAAAGGTATTATACACCTGAGTATTTGATATGAATTTCGATTTAATACCTCTACACGTTCATGAGGTAACTATTAAATTATTAAAAATGTTTTTACTGTATGATGTAACTAAAAGATTACAGTTTTCGCAATTTTTCCTTTATTTGTGCTATAAGAAGTTGGTTCGTACCACATTTCAAGTTTCTGAGTTCACGGGAAGTACCCTGTAATTGAAAATTTGCAGCAATTTACACCATAAACGGCTGTATCTTTTGATTGCGTTGGCTTAGAAGTTTGATTTTTTTACAGCTCCAAGGGACAGTAGACTTGGATATTTGATATAAATTTTAGTTTGATACCTTCACGCGTTCCTGAGAAAAAGGGTCTTGACAGACGGACGGACAACAAATTCATCCTATAAGGGTTCCGTTTTTTCCTTTCGAGGTACGGAACCCTAAAAAGACGAAAAATGCAACATCGGCAACTACCGACCCGTAAGTTTGATCTCCCATATTTACAAAACATTTATAAAGGTTATAGAAAATCGAATCGCTGACCAATTAGACCAATATCAACCCGTCGAGCAAGCAGCATTCCGACCCGGTTTCTCCACCATAGACCACCTTCATACCGTGAACCAAATTATAGAAAAACATTACGAATTTAACAAACCTCTGTACCTAGGATTCGTGGATGATTTCAAAGCCTTTGACAGCATTACTCATAGCGCAATAGAAGATGCCTTACGGAAACAAAATATAGAAGAGCCCTACATAAACCTCATTAAAGCCATTTACAATAATAGTACAGCAGATGTCAAGCTTCAACTTTCTGGTCAATCATTTAAAATAGAGAGAGGCGTCAAACAGGGTGACCCGTTATCTCCTAAACTTTTTACTAGTGTCCTGTAACAGGTTTTCAGCAGTCTGACGAATTTGTGGCAATCCAGAGGCTTTGTGCTCGGCGGCAAAAAATTAACAAATCTTCGGTTCGCCGACGACATTGTTCTCTTTTCCTCATCAGCCTCGGAACTCGAGCTAATGCTAAAAGACCTAAGCTCTGCAAGTTTTCAAGTTGGACTTCAGATGAACCGGGCCAAAACTCAAGTAATGACCAACAGCACGAAACGTATGGTCACAGTAGACGGGCAGACTATACATTATGTCGACAAGTATATATACTTGGGTCAGATTGTCTCTTTCAGCAACAGGCAAGACAAAGAAGTAGGACGGCGAGTCGAAAATGCCTGGAAGAGCTTCTGTTCAATGAAAGAGCTACTGAAGGGCAACCTTCCACTGTCACTCAAGCGAAAGCTCGTCGATATGTGTATAATGCCCGTCCTAACCTACGGTGCACAAACATGGTCCTTGATGGAAATCCATAAGTCCAAACTGAAGATTTGCCAAAGGGCTATGGAACGTAGCATTCTCGGGGTAAAAAGGACCGAACGTGTCCGGAACACCACGCTTCGCTCCAAAACACGCATAGCCGATGTTGGCTTAAAATCTGCCAGGCTGAAGTGGGACTGGGCTGGTCACCTCTGCCGTATGCACCCAGAAAGGTCGGCTTCTTTAGTAACCAGTTGGGTGCCTCATGATAGTCGACGACGACGCGGCAGACCTAAACGGAGATGGCGGGACGACCTGGATGCATTCGACAGCGACTGGCCGAACATAGCACAGGACAGGGATGAATGGCGGTCCAAGGCCTATGCCCAGCAGTGGGACACATGTATAGGCTAACAAAAAAAAGGAAATATTAAAGGGGGGCTCCCATACAACAAACGTAATTTTTAAGCAATTTTTTACTCGATGTTAATAAACAGATAGAAACTTAAAAAATATTTAAGTATACATACAAGAAACGTGATTTTCCTTTAGGTATAGATGATGGTACGGAACCTTTCGTGCGCGAGTCCGACTCGCACTTGGCCAATTTTTGTAATATGTATAGACACAAGGGACACCCAAACCTAGTTAGTATAAATGTTGATATGAATTTGTGGATCGTAGCAAGTTTTGTTCAGTGTGAGTGTTAAACTCGAATCTCTCAGTACAGTGCTAGATGGTGAATTGGCCGCTTGAGATACTACGCTATCGTTGCAATCCGAACCATCATCATTATCTCAGTGCTTTCTCAGCTGCAATTCAAACTAAGTACAATCCCGACGCGCAATTTGCTAATGTCGTCTGTTATATTTGTAAATTTTACTAAATAAGTTAAGATTTTGTAGAAATATTATAAAATCACTCGCCTTGAGTATACGCACCAATAATTTTATTTTATTTGCGTACACGGTACCTACTACGATCCGCACAGATCCATTAATATTATTCACAAGCAACCCGCTCATAGTATAAGAACTAAGTATGAACACCTATTCATAGTTGATATTAAGCAGTAAGGGTCACAACTCGTCGGCATGAATATTCCTTTGTCATACGCTTATCATCAATGTTGCCTCTACAATTTATTTTTTAAACACAACTCCTGCATTAGGACTAAATCCTGTGTCGCTGGGGACTTTACAAACATACAACTAACGGACACAATGAACACCTAGACTCGAAACAACAATTTATGAATCACACAAAGTGTTGTCTCGTGTGGGGATCGAACCTACAACACTTCGGCGAAGTGTCAAGTGGTGAGGCGGCCGCTTAAGCCACTACGCCAACCGTGCAGTCAAATTAAGCACCAAGTTTATTTGGTTTACTTGGAATACAAATACGGACCTTAAGGAATTTGTTAATAAAACCTATTTTTAGCTGGGAGATGGGTGGGCGATACGAGTTTAGGAACTACGATATTAGATAAGAAACGTGAAGCAATTTATTTCTCTTCATTATCTTGGATTAAAAAGCAAATACCTAATGTCTCGCTTCCACTATAATTGTAAGAACAGCGACTGTTTAACATAATTATATCAAGGCTACATACAGGAAATCCTAGCGTCTTGGTATTACGTTTTTTGTATATTCACAAAATAAAAGTAATTTGGTTAATTTTATTCTATTTAGTTATTTTATTCTAAAACGTTTTTGTTTGTAGTAACAAATAATTGGGTACCTACATCTTGTAATGAGTAATTAAAATCGACATGGCGACAAATAACACAATAAAAATAAGAAAACTCGTTTAATTAAAATAAACCTGACCGTCAATTTAAGTATACTTCTTATACACTAAGTCGATTATAATAATGCCAATAACCAAAACCACAATAAAACCAACAAAGTGGAATACTAGTGAATAACTAGTGTGAAATACTAGTGAATAACTAGTATTAACTTTTCTGGTTCTAAAGCTTTTAGACTACTCTATCAGAATTACGAATAATATGATGTAATCAGGAAAATAATGAAATGAAATCTTTTCTTTCTGTCTGTATGAATGCGACAAGCTCAAAAACTACAAAACAGATTTTTGTACGGTTTTCACTAATAGGCAGTATAATTCCTGAGGAAAGTTTAGGTATATAATACGGGGGAGCCGCTGGCGAAGTCTATTATTATATACTTATAAAATATTCTAAGAAAATATTGCCTTAAATTTACTCTATACGTCTCAGAATATTTTTAACCTTAGTAATTTTGCCGCGTAAACTTGAATTCGCACTCAGGTGTCAGGAGACTTTTGAATAGTCGAGCTAACGTTTGGTGAGTGCGAACTTTTAGAGTATTGCCACAAGCCAACGATCGATCAGACTGCATAGTATAATGGATTGTTGGTCTGTGCCAATAAGTTACCTTTTCGAACTGTGACGATGTCGATGGCAAGACCTTTGTAAACTAACTTGCAGTTTACAAAGGGCTTGCCTGGGATTCTTAACAGCCTTTTGCAGTCTACTGCCGGACTGAAGATATTTTTATTATTATTATATATTATTATGTTTCTCTGATAGCTCGGCTAGTCTTCTAATAATGACGTTAGAAGAATAACGGACAGCTCCCAACACTAATTGACCCTGGCTACATACATTGGACGTAATTTACGGCCTGAAGAAAGCCTCCACATTCTTGAGGTAGAATAATACAAGATACGAACCCAAGATAGACCCAGAACATGCCACAAGTACGGGGTCTATCAGAAGTCCGAAGAGAAGGGGGGACACGATAACGGATAACCTTTGCATCAGGCCATCTATTCTACTTCAGGGAGGGAGGAGCCCAACGATCCTAAGGTGACGTAGGGTTTCTCGTTAACAAAGCCCTGCGTGAAAACGACAGATCTGTAGCGTCTCGATCCGGATAACATACCTACCTTGTACTGAAACTGACCGAGAGATACTCTCTGGCTTCGTTCACACGGCATTGTACTGCACGTTTTCTGCAGTATACGTCTTAACGTATAAATAGTGGCACATACATTCCCTATAGAACCATTCACATGACGCTTGTACTGCAAAAAATCGTACACCGTTTATACGTTTTAACGAATACTCAACGGACTTGTCAAGCAAATCGAATGAACTTTAACGTATTCGGCTTGCAGTGGCACATGGTATTGTTCTGTCTCGTTCACACGACACAATTTTCATACGTTTTTTATCGAATAGCTACCGAACAAGCGTTTAGTACATAGTCTATGGTATACTCGTATCATCTATGGTACATAGTTATCCGTCTTTTGGAGAAGACGCGCGTATTTGTGTTTGTTATTTCAAAATGGCGGGCGAAAGTTCTATAGATAACGAATTATTAATTTGTTTAGTGGAACAAAAGCCCGTTTTGTGGGATAAAACTATCGAACTTTATAAAAATCGCGTCGCAACTCAAGCGGCTTGGAGTGAAGTCATGGTAGTGATAGATCCAAATTTCGAGAAAAAGGAGGAAAAATCAAGACAAGGCTTCGGTATGTATCTTAGATTATTAATAACAAAATTGTTTCACAATTCACAACATGTTTTACTTTACTCTATTTATGTTTTACTAGTCTAGACAAATAAATAAAAGCGGGGTGTCTGTTTCAAATTCTTAGGTATTAAAATAACCGTTATTTACTAAATGCATATGTAAGTATCCACAGTAGATAAGTATACCAAAATAACATTTTTACAATTTTAGTCGGTATGTTTGTTTGTTCCTAATTTTCCTGCGAGAAAACGGGAATTTTGGACAGTCAAATAGTTCACTCGGACGAAGGCGTGGACACAGCTAATTTTAAATATATTCGTTTTGCCATGGGACAGATCCTTCGTTTGATAAAAAATAGTGACTAAAAGTAGTTCTTACGCTGTTTGCTTGAACGTTTCGAACTGACGCACTTTGGAGATTTTCAAATAATAGAGGATTTGCCACATCTTCAAGATTGTGTCCATCATGTTCACGCACTTAATTGTGTAATACAATGCATGCCTTTACGATCTCTATTATTAGACTTGGTGAAACGTCAATAGCCTTATGTAGGATTCTCCATTTTCCTGCTAAGATACCAAAAGCACACTCCACGTACCTTCTTGCCCTGCTCAGGCGGTAATTAAAGATTTTTTTACGTAAATCTAAATGTGTTCCTCCAAAAGGACGTAGTAAATTATTATGTAGAGCAAATCCTTGCATGCTGTCTCCACCTTCGTCGTGGTTTGGGTAAATGCAGTGAACCATCCTATTTTATTTTCCATAAGACCGAGGTTTTTAAAACCGTTGAATCACACTCTTTACCGTATGATCCGATGTCGACATATATAAATCTGTATTCAGAATCAACCACTGCAAGTAGCACAACGGAAAAGTAATCTTTATAATTGAAGTACATCCACTATGAGCAGGCTTTAAGATTTTTATGTGTTTACCGTCAATGGCACCTAGACAATGAGGGAAATTAGTCTTTCTTTCAAAACCTTCCACTATTTTCATCCATTCATTTTCTGAACAAGGCGTTTGAAGATACTTTCCCTGAAGAACATGCCACAGCGTCCAGCAAACATCCCAGATGATCCCACTTATAGTCGATACTCCGACTCTATACGCATAGTGTACATCTTTCATGGAACATCCTGTTGCTAAATACCTGAAAACAAAAACACCCTAATATATAATTATTATGTAAAGTATTCATCTGGGTGAGCATAGAGAGCCAAAGCGATCGTGACAAGACCTGATAAAAAAAATAGGCATAAGTTGATTTTTATTGTGTTGTGTGTAAGATCGGTACCTAAGTTATTTTGACAAGTACTTTTTCTTATTAAATACACAAATTACCCTCTAGGTGCCTACTTTATATTATCAACTTCAAGTCACAAACGTCTTGGCATTTAATGTTCGCCCTGTAGCATTCACTATAACTTACCATGTTTGTGTTTTACAGCGAAACTGATTATTCAGAAGTGGACTCATATAAGAGATAATTATTATCGATCATATAAAAAGATACAAGAACATAAGAGGTCAGGAAGTGGCGCCAACACAGCAAAACCTTATGTTTATAGTAAACAGTTATCCTTTCTACAGAAAGTAACACGACCTAAAGAGTCAATAAGCAATGTTATTGCCGAAAGTAACAACACAGAATCCGAAAACCAGAAAAATAATTCTGATAGAAACGAAGCATCGGAAGCAAACTCTAATACACAAGATAATATGGCGACAATGAGCCCAATGCCTAAAATTACACCTAAAAGGCTTATGAAGAATGCAATTACTCCTCTAGATGCGAAGATGATGAAAATTCTGGATTCTTATTCAAATAATAAACCTAAAACAATGAATCGCCATCTTTCATTTTTTTATGGAATAATACCATCATTAGATAAGTTTGACGATGTTAAAGTCCTAGAATTCCAAATGGGAGTGCTACAGTTATTGAAAAATATTAAAAGCAGTCGTCGTCGTTATTAAAAGAGTCGTCCTTTAATTTCCCATCAACTCACAGAGGACATTTTACTCAGCAATACCAAAATAATAATATACCACTAACTACAAATTCTATCCCTACAATCGATTCTTATCAAAGTCCGGCCTCTGTCGAATCCTCCTATTCCAACTACACAGAAATTGATTTTAATGAATTTTAATACGTCATAAGTCATTAAAATCCAAATAAACCCTTTTTTATAATAACATTAATAAATCTTTTATAATTTCAATTTGTATATTTTTATTTGTGTACTAACCTTATAGCATAATTATATAACAGCGGCGATAGCCCAGTGGTGTACATAACGGACTGCCGAGACGATGATCTCGGGTTCGAACCCCAGGTACCCCGGGCACACACCTCTGACTTTATGAAGTTATGTGGCAATAGGCTCGCCCCCTATTACATTGGGACCGAAACATAACTGGCGAAGTGTGGGTGTGTTGTGTAATACACCTCTGCCTATCCCTTCGGGGATAAAAGGCGTGAAGTTATGTTTATGTGTTACTAACCTTATACAGATGGCTAATTTCGTTTTAGCACTGATGCACTTCCGCATATTCGTATTTGTTTCTGCTAGGCCAGAATTTTCCAGTTTATTCTGTACTCGCATCTAAACCTATTATGTCTGGACTTCAAAAGAATATTAACGAAGAGATGAAATATAATGAAATGACAAAAAAAAGCAATGCCTCTGAGTTTGTTTCGGCCTTTCTTCTCAAGAAGTCATTTAGCTAGGAAAAGCCGGCATCATCTAGAATAGGGTTTTGACTTGTATAAGTGTTGTAAACAACCAAAATGCAGAAATAAATATGTCTTTATGTCTTTATTTAGTATGTTTTCAAAACTTTAAATAGACAACCGAAAGTAATTAAAAAACTTATTTTCATCGTTTCTAAGTTTATCGTATAACTTCTCAAATAGTTTAGTACGCCCTGTTTCTTCATTTATAGGATGTACCCAAAACCTTCTGCTCTGTAGGCGGCGAAACTGTTTGCGCCTTCGATTGTACCAATATAAAAGAACAACCAAGCGTGGATCCATCACTGACGTCTTTTCACAATGACAACTTTGTGAAGACTGCGGCTATTCGTTTGTTGCACGAAGGAAAATCTACCGTGTGAATACCCGGGTGATTGTACGTAAAAAAATCGAATACAAAGAAAACGTGCAGGATAATGTCGTGTGAACGAAGCCAGGTGGTAAAGGTATATGCGCTGACATCAAGTAGCTCAGATGCAGAGGTAGAGGCCGTATACAACGATGTGACGAAGGCCATACATTGCACCATAAATACACATTTCACTGTAGTTATGGTGGACTGCAACGCAAAGGTACGAGCGAGCGCGGCGAATCATGTTTGGGTCCACATACTTATGGGAGCAGAAAACTAGGGGACAAATGCTGGTCAAATTCCTCAGTATGCACTACGCAGGGATTGTTACTATTGCTGCAAAAAGAACAAGATTGACTTCATCGTGACGGATAAGAAGCATATATATAGAGATGTCTCAATCATCAATAGGTTCAATACCGGCAGCGATCACCGACTTATAAGAGGCACTCTAAATATCTATTTCAACAAATTTTTTGCGGGACATGATGCGTTTTAACTGAAACTGAAAAACAGATTTGCTGCACTAGAGACCCCTGCAAATGTTGATGAGGACCTGAACGGCATGATCGGGGCAGTACAGGAACTGGGAACGCGGCATTTTCAAAATTTTCAAGCGAGATTCTGAAACTGATGTGATTTGACGGGAAGCACCGGAGGCTTCCTTGTCAAACCCAGATCATAGATATATAGAGGCAGAAAAGCTTTTTCATCTGGCTTTTGTGGATGCCGAAAAAGCTTTTGACTCCATCGAAATCTAGGCTGCTCTGTAGTTGTTGCAGCACAGCAATATGTATTGAAAATATGTGGAGGTGTTAAGAGAACCAAATATCAATAATTTCTGTTCGAGCCCTGAACAACAAAAAACCATCCAATGTTTTCAAGAGATAGCACGAAGTGACACAACATAATTATATCCCGAAAACTCTTCACCAACGCTAGAGGAGATCTTCAATTCGCTGCAGTGGGATGGAATGGACATCAATGTCAAAGTTCGACATTACAGGCTTCTCCGCTTTGCTGATGATTCAGTGGCAGAATTGCTGCAAGTCTTGTAAAAGTGCTGTCTAATTATTACCAAAAGTGCGGCCCACCTTTAGTTTATTTTGCCTCTTTGTGGCCCTTGCCTACCAAAAGGTTGCCGACCGCTGCTCTAATAGCATCCATCTGCGATGCAGATGGTGACTCGCCAACTCGCTGGATGGGCTCACTTTTAATAGCCGCCAAGGTAAGCAAAGTCTACCATAAAGGCAGCCAGAGAGCAACACCGGTGCGAGTGGCTAGGGGTGTCGAACGGTGCGGCACCGGTTTCGCCATCACGGGTCTCGTGACAATGGAGACCCGGAGCGGGTTTCCCCATAGTTACGCCCTTGAGAATGACACTTTCAACCCCGAGCTAGTAGCTTTTGTGGCTTCCCTCTGGCCGGCCAACCAAGGCCAGCCAGAGTTGAGAGTCCTGCGGGCGTTCTTGGGCATCTACTCCAACCAGCCAATACAGGCAAGCCGGAGACGAGGCCCTGACCGACATTCAGAAGCATTCGGGACCGCAGTATCGCCACACACATTCAGCTCGCCACAAAGCTGCCCTAGGGTTTGTAAGCTTCCTATTCATCCTGTTATACATTTTTTATTTATATCGCAAAATGAAGGTGTTGTTTGAAAACTGTTACTCTGCTCTGCGAGATAGCTTTAGTCTCATGATGAGATAACGGCTGCTCCAGAGGGGTAATATTATAATTCACTTCATTTGTTATCAATCACATGATTTCTTTTATATTAATAAACTACATTTCATTACCAAAACAAAAACGTTTATATAAAAAGGTCCACGAAGACCCACCAGTGTCGGGTGACCCACCAGTGGAACCAAGTCACCGGTGGTTAGGGCCTCAGAAACAGGAACTTCCTCACGATGCGTGCCGTGTCCAGAAGAACTGCCTTCTGAATCAAGGTTAAGGTACTTGATCCAGCTGCCTAGTGCGAGCCTCTTTAGGTGTTGGTCGAGGCTCTTGGCGATTAATCCATTCGCCGACACGACTATCGGCACAATTATTGCCGAATCCACATTCCTCACGTCGACAATCTCATGAGCTAGGTCCAAATATTAGATCTCTTTCTCTTTTTCTGCTTTCACGAGATTGACGTCGTAATATTATTATTATTATTTCCGTCTCTTCGCAAATATACTTTGATTTTGCTTTGTGTATTTTGCTTAGTGGCCTCTTACGACAACTACTGAAATGAGGAATGAATTAATGACATTTTGTATCCTTAATCCATTATCACACAGAGTTTGACTGGTATAGTAGCAATAAATATATTAATTGTTAACAAAGGCAGCTGAGAACATGAAACCCTCAAATATAGTCCATGTTTAACATTAATATCGAACCTTTTTGTGTTAAGCGACATCCTAGCCGATATAGAGTTGTATACTCTGCATATTTGAATCTTTCTGCGTCGACTGATTTTGATTTTGTCGCCAACTTGAGCACTTTTAGTGATTAGAGCAATTTCCGAGATGGAAAATACCATTTATTTAGGTCTAGATTGTATCTGGGTGCATAGGGTTCCCACCAAGAACTTAGGGTCCCAAGCCAACCTCACCTGCAAGTGGTGCACCTGCCGATCAATGGACAAGGCTCTGACAAACAAAATGTCCCAATAAGCGGCAATAGGCTCGCCACCTATTACGTGGGATCAAAACACTGGCGAAAAGTGGGCGTTTCATATGCACATAAATTTTGTACAAAGAACGGCAAATCATTAATATATATTAAAAAAAGAAATGGACCGAGAATAGAGCCCTGTGGAACGCCCATTCCTACTGGCAAACCTAGAGATCTACTCCCATTAACATCTACATACTGAATTCTATCACTAAGGTAGCTGGCAACAAGATTGCGTGCGGTATCTCTAATACCATAAAGTTTCAATTTAAGTAAAAGTGTATTATGCTCCTATGTGTATTAGTCAAAGGCCTTTGATAGGTCACAAAAAACACCAATGGCATCCTTCGAGTTTTTCCAAGCATTAAAAATATGCTTTAACAAAGTAACACCGGCATCAACGGTGGAGCGACCCTTAGTAAAGCCTTACTGTTCCCTGTGAAATAAATTATTCATGTAAAAGTGGCTCTCTAGTTGATGCAAAATAATCTTTTCAAAAATTTTACTAATAGCAGGCAAGATAGATATTGGACGAAAATTACTAGGGTCTCTGTTTGATCCCTTTTTGAATAATGGTATTACTTTTCTGTGTTTCATTAGATCAGGAAATACTCCTGTATCTACGCATCTGTTGAATATTGCAGCTAAATATGGAGCTAAGCTAGAAATAATTTGTCGCACAAGTTTAACAGAAATGCCCCATAAGTCAACAGATTTTTTATTATTGGGCGTCTTGAATACCTTCAGTATGTCATTGGTGTCAATATATTTAAAATTAAAAAGCACATCACACTCATTCACATTGCCCGTAACCAACATTTCTGCTTTGCTTGGACATGAATCTAGACAGCTGGTTGTGTTCACTGGTATGTTTATGAAGAAATTGTTAAATGTCTGAGCAACATCAGTTTTCCTAGTAATAATTTTACCATTAAATTTTAATTCATAATTGTTATCTACCAATTTAGCTCAACCAGTCTCATTGTTAATAATGCTCCAAGTAGTTTTAATTTTGTTCTTGGATTCTTTGATTTGATTGCTTAAATATAAGGATTTGGCTAAAGCACATGTCCTCTTAAAAACCTTTGAATAATTTCTAACATATTGAATAAATTCAGGATTAAAATTGTATTTCTTCATACCATATAGATCATACAACCTAGCTCTACTTTTGTATATACCTACTGTTGCCCAATCACAAAAATTTACTTTAATACTCCTTGCAAA
Organism: Euclidia mi; assembly: GCA_944739405.2. Taxonomy (NCBI): domain Eukaryota; kingdom Metazoa; phylum Arthropoda; class Insecta; order Lepidoptera; family Erebidae; genus Euclidia; species Euclidia mi. Next base: position 9,971,438 of record OX123199.2, on the reverse strand, counting down.
CGTCTTCAGTTTAAAAATTTTATTGTACTCATCATTAACAATTTTAAATAAGCATTTATATAATTCATCAGGATCGTCAACGGTTAAGTCAATACATCTTGGCAGCAACATCATTACTAAAGTGTTTGACGCGAGCAGAAATTGCATGTAGGCCAATGGGCCTCCATGTAATTTCTTGTACTTTAGGGGTTCTATTAGTTGGAATTACAACCTTTTGCCCGCAGTGATCCAATGTCAAGTCAGTTTAAACAGCCTTACTTAAATAAAGACAATTGCAAAAAACATTATCTAAGCATGTAGACGAATGTGAAGTTATTCTGGTTGGTTCAGAGAACAAAACATTTAAATTAAATGAACTAAATAAGCTAACTAACCTAGTACAAATTGGTGATTTTTCTAACAAATTGACATTAAAATCGCCACATAGGATTATAGACCCCTGCCCCCTTCCTAAGTACTCCTGTCCTAGAAATTATGTGTTTTAAGACATCCTCTATAATGCTTTCAAACTGAGTAAAGTCGCTTTGTGGTGGTCGATACACACACACTATAATATGTTGTTCAAGCTCAACACAAGAAATCTCAGCAGTGCGCTCGATAGAAAGTTTAGCTATATCCTTACGTTCTTTACATTTCAAACTATTACATACATATATTAGAGAGCCACCACGAATAGCCTTCTTTCTTACGAATGCACTTATAACTGAGTAATGTTGATTGTTAAATATTAATTGGTCACCTCGCAACCAATGTTCCGTAATACTTAAGATATCAATCTTATGTTTATTTAAAAATAAATCTATTTCTTATTCTTTGCCAGATAAGCCTTGCATGTTTTGATGAACTAAGTTTAAAACACATGAATGCCTATCTGTTGTCTCATCTAATAGTTTAAACTAATAGATGTGTCAATTCTACTGTTGGTATAACTATTATATACCAAATTCCTAAGTACTCCTGTCAGTATATAAATTAAATGCTAACAATTTAGCAAGTTGTCGCCTATGTACATAAGAAAGATACATAGTATCTTTTGTTAAAAATAAATTACTTATAAAAATATTAGTGTCAAAAAATAAAATACTGTCACTATGACATGTCCTATTGTACAATAATAAATTTAATTTGCTTATCTGCCTGTTTTGGTCATCCGTGAGAGCATATGAATAAGGCAATGCACAAATAATAAAGCTACATCCTATTTTTGTGCTAACATCTATCATTAAGTCTGTTAATTCTATGAGACTGTTTTTTGGAGACTAATGAGCTGTCACCATACAATATGATGACAGTAGTTTGTGCATTCAAGTCGGCATTCTTAATATTATCAACTAGGGTACAAGACTGAGCGCCAGGTGAACAAAAGTTCTGTACTGGTCGCTCAGTGTAATGATCAATTAAGCTCCCTAAACCCACTCCCAGTTGGCCTGAAAAAATTATTACATTCTTACTGGCAGTCTTTACTGGATGCAGTTTGTTTTGTGTATTATACTGACATCCATGTGCATTCAATTCTATTGATTCAGCAGGTGTAGTCACACACTTAGTTGTACAACTGCAACAGTAATTATTGGAGTTGGATAATGAGATAAGTTGTTTTAAATTTTCTCGACCAACTCTTGAAATTTCAACGCGCCGAAGCGTTAAAACATACGTATCATGGGCTGAAGCATGCAAATGCAAGGCTAAGGATATACCAGAGAAGAAGAGAGCCACAGGGCTGCTAAATCTTGCAAGAAAGTGCTCCAGATGGTTAAATACAACCACGTTCGCCGAACAGGTTACAAACTTGCCTGTTACCCAGCTGGTAGTAAAGCGTTTTGGTCCCTGGCGAAATCGGTAGAATCATACTTCTGCCGTCTCTCACTACCACCACTGCTGAGGCCAGACGGATCACTAGCCCACGCTGCTGTGGACAAGGCGAATTTATTTCACAATCTTCGCAGAATCTTTGCGTCTAGACCAGACAAATAAACCACCTCCGACACCGCCCCATTGCGAAACCTGTATGTTAGGCATACGGATACGTCAACCAGAGGTTCGTAAAATACTGCGGCATCTTGACGTGAACAAGGCCAGATGGCATTCCAGCCATAGTACAAAAAATCTCACCTTTTCGCCTTTCTCTGGCAACTGGCATAGTGAAAAGATCTTGGAAGCTTGCCAATGTACAACCAGTGCCCAAAAAGGGTAGCCGAGCTGACCTAAACAACTACAGACCCATTTCAGTCACTTCCATACTCTGTGAGAGCATGGAACGTGCACTGAATAATAGACTCCTGGCATACCTAAAATCGAAAAGCCTCCTCAGCGACCGACAGTACGGGTTTCGGCGAAATCGGTCGACAGGAGGTCTTCTAGTGTATGCCACGCATCTATGGGGTGAGGCCATCAAGAGGCACGGTGAGGCACTAGCTATTGCACTTAATGTCTCGAAAGCTTTTGATAAGCTCTGGCATGATAGTCTCATCGGCAAGCTTCCAGCATTTGGCCTTCCCCCTGATCTGTGCGCTTGGATATCAGATTTTCTGAGGGTCCATTCAGGTAGTCGTAGACGGTTGTTCGCCAGACTGAATGGCGGTTAACGCCGGAATCCCACAGGGATCAGTTCCCTCTGCAACACTTTTCCTGCTTCACATCAACGAGCTATTGAAACCAGGCATCTTCGGATATGCAGATGACAGCACGGTTGTAGAGAGATATATGTCCAGTGCTCGGCCCAGTGTAGCAGACATACAGTCACTCAGGGAAAGCATGATTGAGCGTTTGAACTTGACTTTGAAGGCGATCTCTGACTGGGGCGATGCTAATCAAGTCAAGTGTAATACCTCCAAAACTCAGGCGTGTCTTTTCTCCACGAAACGGAGTCAATTTCATCTGACTCCGACTTTCCAAAATGTACCTGTGCAGATCACTGATTGCTTGGAACTCCTTGGCGTCACGTTGACCTCTAATTTAAATTTTGGTCCTTTTATAGAGTTAAAAGCCGAACTGGCTGGCAAGAAGTTAGGTATCCTGAACAAGGTGAGACGGTACTTTACGCCGGATCAGTTGCTTAATCTTTACAAAGCACAAGTCCGATCATGCATCATCATCATCATATGTTCTCACCTTTGGGATGGTTCAGCAAATTCCAGCTAGGGACTTTGGACTCTATTGAGAGGAAGGCTAGGAGACTCATTGGCGATGACCAATTGGTGAACACAAAACTCCAAAGCTCAAATGCTCCAGGAGCATCGTCGCAGTGTTGCCAGTCTGTCGGTTTGTTATAGGGAACATTTCGGAGAGTGTGCAGAGGAACTACATAACCTGTTTCCTCCATCCCCTTTTTACCATCGGACGACCAGACAAACTAATCATCGTCACCGTTATATGGTTGACATCCCATCCATACGCACGAAACGCTTTGCTTCCTCATTTATTATGCGTACTGCAAAGGTCTGGAACTCCTTGCCTGACTCTGTGTTTCCTGATGAGCACAATCTGAGTGTTTTCAAGTCGCGGGTGAATAGGTACCTTCTAGGCAAGCGTGCTCCATCTTCGACCGTATCATCGCTTAACATCAGGCGAGATCGCGGTCAAACGTTAGCCTATCAAAAGTAAAAAAAAAAATTCACTAATTATAAATAGACATAAAGTTGTTATGACGTAAATATAAACAGTAGTAGCAATTTAATAACGTAGTACTTACATCATCAGCCTTTAAGAGTCCACTGCTGGACTAGACCTCTCCTTTGAAAGGAGGAATTGGCCTATATACCACGCTGGCCAAACGGGTTGGTATAGGGTTTGTATCAAGTTTTCCTTCTTTTACAGTGCTGTTCTCTGCATACTATGCTCCCTCTGTCGGCTCTTACGACACCCATGGGATGATATGGGGTGGTGACATTCCGTATTCTTAATCCGTCACCACACGGAGTGTAGTACTTAATTCATTTGAAATTTTATTTCTAATTATTTAATCAAATCACAAATATATAATCTCGTTGGTATTAAATAATTATTATCAACAAAAATAATGACCATATTCTAACAAATGATAATAAAACATGAATCATACGGTTGTAATTCCATACTTACTTCAATCTACATAAAATAGGTACTTGCATACATTAACTCGTATATCTAAGACCAAATAATTTTCTGCATGTTCATTCATAACAATAACATTGAGTAGGCTCAAATTTCGATTTGGTGCTGAATATTCAGCCCACTCGCTTTTATTGTCAGCGTGAGCTTATCGACCATCGACCGGGTCAGTATTCACGGAATTAGGGGCCATCAAGTTTTACGCTTTTTATAAGTCTATAAAAGCAGTGATTCCCCCGATGCCTTCATTCTGGGAAACTAAAGGGTTAATCGAAAACAATTGGCAGTAGCGAAGATGGAGTTAAGACAGTTTTATTGTATCACGATTGTTTGTTCAACCTGAACTGAACTCATGTAAAAAAAAAGGAAAGTGTATATATATAGACGGGAATTAACGCGAACATGCAAATTAGGTATTTACATACCTTATTTTGCTTGACGTTTCGAGACGGTTGCACGTCCCGTGGTCGCAAGCTGACTGGTGTGGCGATGTCACGTCTCCGAGTGCGAGGTAGAAGATTCTATTTCTACCCCCGGGTCGTTGATATTCGAAGTACTGGCGCAAAACACACTAACCGTATCTGTATATTGAACATTCGCCGACTGCGCGTTAAAGTGGGGTGTTGTTAGCCGAATCACAGGATTCCACGCCGATGACAATTTGAAGCCCTCTTCCCGATTGAAATTTTTATGTTTTCTGATTTCAATCGCTTCACGCACAACTCTTGGGTAAAAGTGGCGTTCCGTGGAGAGGACTTGGGGACGATGAAATTCAATCCAGTGATTGGTGCCCGATTGAAGTAAATGTTCCGCAATCGCCGATTTGTTCGTTTGACGGTTCTTTACAGCTGCGATGTGCTCCTTTATACGTTCAGCGATAGTCCGCTTCGTTTGCCCTATGTAAGAGCTTCCGCAGCTGCAGTTGATTTTATAGACACCTGGGGTTTGTAGTGGTAGAACATCCTTAGGTGTGCCCACCATGTTGTATACTTTGGCCCCTGGTGTAAATACTGTCGGAATGGAGTAGTTTTTTAACTTGTCTCCTATTTTATCCGTAACACCTATAATGTAGGGCATGTAGGTCGGTTGTCTATTTACCGCCGGATGTTTATCGCGCTTGATAGGCCGCGTCATTCGTCGTTGTACCTGGTATCCGTTCTTCCTAAGTACCTCCTGAACATGGTCTAGCTCTAGCTTCAAATGCTCAGGGTCACAGAGGTCATGTGCTCTGTTTTTTAGTGACGTCACAACGGATTGCAGGTGTCGAGGATGGTGGTGCGACATGGCGTGCAGGTATCTATCTGTGTGCGTAGGCTTCCGGTATACGCAGTGTGTTAAGGACCCATCTGGTCTCACAGTCACTTTGACATCCAAGAATGACAACGATCTGTCAGTTTCCATTTCGTAGGTGAACCTCATTTTCGGATGAATGTAGTTAAGGTGTTGCACATATTGATCTACTTCCTGCTTACCTCCTTTTACGATACTAAAGATGTCGTCCACGTATCTTTTCCAAAGCCTGATGGTCTTGGGCCCGCTGCTAAGCGCCTTTTTTTCAAAGTGTTCCATCCAGATATTAGCCAGTACTGAGGCTACTGGACTCCCCATTGCGACGCCATCGATCTGGAGGTAATATTGGCCTTGGAAGAGGAAGTAGTTGCCATCTAAGCAGTGTTTTAGTAGATCAATATAGTTGTGAGGCATATCGTTGTCACTCAGTCTGTCCCTCACTACGTCCAGACATTCCCTTATTGGAACATTGGTAAAGAGCGACTCAACGTCAAAGCTTACCATTACATCTTCCGGTTCCAATCGGATACTTTGTACGATCTGGACGAAATGACGTGATTTCTTTACGAAAGACGGTGTCATACCGACTAATGGCTGCAATACCGATGCAACGTGCTTCGCAAGGTCGTAAGTAGGCGATGAAATCTGACTTACGATAGGCCGCAGTGGCACGTTGGGCTTATGTACCTTAGGCAGACCATATAGCCTAGGTGGTTGGTATGGCTTGGGACCATATAACTTGCTGTACTCGTCTTCCGTGAACAGGTCCTGGTGGTTTTGTATCAGTGTTCGTATTCTGCGCGTTACTCTGGCCGTGGGGTTATATGAGACCGGTTTTTACACCTTTTTATCACATAACAACTCTCGTACCTTGTCCGTATAATCAGCCGTATTCATCACTACAGTGGCGTTTCCCTTGTCGGCCTTAAGCACTAAAATATCCTGGTTGTCCCGAATCCTTTTCAGTGCTTGACGCTCTTCCATAGTGACATTGCTAGTGGGTATCTTCGACTTCCGTAATATCAGCGCGACGTCCTGTCGTAGGGTATCGGCATCACCGGGCGGTACTTTATTACGGATAATCGTCTCCTCAACACTGCTGATTATATTTTCGTACGATATTCGCTTAGGTGTTAATGCGAAGTTTAAACCTTTGGCCAAGATTTTAATAGCAGATTTCACCAGTCAGCTTGCGACCACGAGACGTGCAACCGTCTCGAAACGTCAAGCAAAATAAGGTATGTAAATACCTAATTTGCATGTTCGCGTTAATTCCCGTCTATATATATATTCTTAAACATGCAACGCGTGTGTTTAAAAGTTTCTAAAAGGAAAGTGACTATAAAAAACTCGTTCACTGTGAAGAGGCTAATTTATTTAACATATATACTTTACCCCATATGTCTCTTTAGAAATCATCTCGTTGTTAAAATATCTGACGGAGGATTGCTTGATTCTTGGCCGGTATCAACACTTCACATCACAGTTCGTTATAAGTTCACACCAAATCAAATCTAACAAAACTGACTATAACTATTTTGTATTACTGAACACGAAACGATTGACAGTTTCTAGGTACTTGTTGCCCGCCCGGAGTCTCCAAGAGAAGTGATAGCTGTCGTTGCTCCGTTGAACGTCAACTGTCACCCCCCTCTTCGACTGTAGCGAACGTGACGCGTAGACTCTGTCGAAGCGCGCAATCTTCGCACTTCCGTTTCGTAGTCAATTGACGTCCTGTACTGATGACCATTCCGATATATCTTTGTATTCTAATTTGACTCAGTATGTAAGCAGCACAAGTAGATTCTGTCTCTAGATATTATGGTAGTCGTATAAACAAAATCTAATTTTGTTTTTTTTAAACCTATTTCACAGGCGAGTAGCAAAAACGAATGAATGTCAGATTCACGAATTGTAGTTATATAGAATACGACACGGCAAACATATAGCTACTGGTAACTGAACAAATACAGTGTAATATTTTTTTAGACGAGTGAATGCACCTTACTATCCACTTACAGAGTTGGTGGTTATTACTTTAGTAATTTATTACTATACACATTAGTTCGTGTATTACTATTTATTTTATTCTAATTCAGCGGACCCGGCAGACGTCCTCCTGCCAATCTTGCTTAAGAAATTGGGTGAAACATTGACTGCAGCGCCGCGTCGTCTACAGGTTCCAATTGTATTTTCAATCCAAACAGGAAACCCATCGCAATTTAAATACCAATTCCTCCTTATTGGTCAAGGCGTTAAAAAGAACTTAGATAACACAAACATCTCTCTACTGAGACCCATTTCAGTCACTAATCTCTTTGTGATCATATCCGCCTATTTAACTCTTTATATACTACTACCACTACCGTATATTTAACTTTATGTAATTGTACCCCTTTTATATCGATTTTATTAGCAATATGTAAATATTCTATACTGAAACTGAGGTGGTTTCAACATAGAATCAATTAATAAGTGTAATTTAAATAAATATCAATGAGAACGACATTGATCATCCACCCTTGCATTGCGATCGTAGCACTTAATGTAAATGAAGTATCATTATGTGATTAATATGCTATAAATTATACATAAACCAGATCGTGACCTAAGTTAATAAATGAGTTTGACTTGGACTTGGAAAATAGCATATATCATATGAATTGAAATGTTGGTTTCATATTCGTAGTAGACAGTAGGCTCTGTTTTGTAAAATCTACGGAGGGCACATAGAATTGTAAAGTATACCATAAGGAGCCATAGCTGTTTAGAGTGAAGCCAAACACCTACTATTAAAATCGACGTACCCATTTGAGGTAATGTAATTCGATACGTTAGATTACAACTTATTTCTTTACAATTCGATAATAATATTATTGCTTAACAGAAATATCGGTTTAACAAAAATATTCAGGTATTAATTATGGATAGTATAGAATTCAATATGACATGATTATTTTTACATTTCTTGTAATCTGTGTGCGAGCAGAGAAATGCGCGGCATAAGTCTGTCTTGTGAGAGATACAACGCTTCTACTAAGGTCACAAAAGTTTATGAAACAACATACATTCGTTTATATTTCTTGAAACTATGGCTTAAACTGCAGAAAACAACATTTCGTATGTATCTAATCTTGCTTTACACATTTTGGTTAAACTTAATTTGAATTATTAATTGGAATAAGCGGGTTAATTGGGACAAATGTCACCTTGCCCTTTGCTTCCATCCATCAAAATGTAGACAATCTGTGTTGGAAGCTGTTAATGGTTCTGAAGATACATAAATAAGCATTTCGTCATTTGACGATGCGTTAATTTTGCTCATAGTGCCGTCAAAGAAAATTATATGATGACATTCAAAGTACTTATTTTTCTCACACTGTGCGATCATAAAACAAAAATTCTAACAGATGACACAACAGATGAACTCTTACTCGTTCCTGCGAAATAATGCATTGAAGAACGTGCAGAAAGACACAGACAAATAAGCAGACAGACAACAAAGTGATCCTACAGGGGCTCGGTCTTACCTTTTCCACGTATGGAATCTTAATAATTATTATTGATACTCTTATCTAACAAAGCTATTAATTGACTGTATGGATTCACGAGACAACAGTTTGTGTAATCCACAAATCGTTATTTCGGGTCTGGATGTTCAGTGTGTCTCTTGATTTAATGTTTGTAAAGTCCTCTACAACAGGTCTTTTCACTATTTTGGGAGATGGGCAATGCCTCCTATGACAAGAGAAAAGCTGTTAAAGAAATCTGTGGTCACAAATATAGATTTGAATAGCATGATACATACCTTAAAAATGTTATCCCAATTCAAAAGTATATTTTGAATACGCTACAAACACAAGAGGATAAGAAACGAGATCTACCTTACCTCCGAGTTATGAACTTCAAACTTATAGTTGAGTCAACCATATCTCCACAGCTAAGTTCGTGCCTTATTCTATTGGGTCCTGTAGTAATATATAAAGTTAGCCGTTGGCTCTAAGTAAATTCAATAAAGAAATATGTACTTTGTATGTAAAAGCAAAATTTTGATATGATGTTTTAGAGGTCCGAGACCACATTATTTCAATTTTTACTTTATAGAAACTTAAGTTTTCTGAGGATATCGAACAGTTCTTATCATGATATAACTTGAAGAGATGGATAAAGTAAGAAATATTTTCTTCATAAGGATCTATCTTTGGCCGTATTATCGAGATCATGGCCAAAAGTTAGTCTATTGACCGATACATAAGGATTAACATTTTAACAAAAAACCCAAGTTTAAATTTCAATCCTCCAGCTTATGTGGAAATAAACTGGAAGTACACCCTGCCAAAGAAATATATTTTCGGCTTCAGATAGGAAAAGACGGAGATTTGTGGTAACGAATATAAATAAAAAACATAGAAACAAATAGAGAATTCTTTTTTGAAGTCAGTTGAAGAAATCGTATTCTTTCGATTTTATATTTCCGTGAAACTGTTAGTTAATATGACTATCTGTCAAGGCCACTCTCATAGCCTAGCTTCAATCTCCGTAATTATTTAGGTATTAGCGAGAAAAGCGTGGCCGAGGAATTTTAATCAGACGCTTTTGAGAGACGTATTAAAACAAAGGTTTCTGAGAGTCCTTGAAGCCTTATACAAGATCTTTACTATCATTTAAGGTCACTGCATTTAAGGTTAGGTATCGAGGATTACGAAATATCGATTTCTGTAGAATGAATAGTCATAATCTTTATTGCAGCCATATGCAGGTGTCCAAAGTATTTTATTTACCTTTTTCTTACATAGTATAGGTATTGCATCTTTAGGTTCTCAGTTCTTAGAATATGTGCCTTCCATAATAAAATAAATATGTATAAACCAATCATAAATATTTATTCAGCACGGTAACTTTGATTGCACTACAATTGGAATGTTATATTTTTATAGAAGACCTCAGTATTTGTTTATCGGTTATTAATTTGATCACTAAGCTGATATCAAATAAGTATCGTCCATTAGAGTCATGAATGATAACATCAGTTCGTCCTTTTGGGATATTTTCTTTAAGGAAGCACTGTAAATATATTTACGAATGAATTGAAACATAACGAACTGTGTAAGAATAAAACAAACCTTAAAAAAGTTATTTAGAAAATTTCATTGCGTAATTTATTTTTATACATTTTGTAATATGAAATAAGAGTAAGCCAAAAACTAGATACAATAGTTTTAATTAAGTAAAATTGTAGCATACATAATAATGTGCATATAACGTATAATACCTACACATTTCTTAATTAATGTAAAAGATAAAATCATATCTTCATTTGATAAACAACAACGAACACAAACGAGTAAAGATGAAACAATTTTCCGTACAGTTTACTGGAATCCAATCGACACTGAATATTTTATGATCAACGTATGGCTCTCTTTTTTTTAAAGTAAAAAGACAACTTGAATGTCCATTAAGGCTGATACACATAGGTATCATTACATGTTTATTAAAGTTCTTTGAAAATGTACTCTAGAACTTCATTTTTTAAAA